>CM076408.1:10586917-11186917 GCA_038363315.1 Mugilogobius chulae
CTGGCATGGCAACAGAGGTGCACTGAAGTTCACTGCTTAAGTAAAAGTACAGTTACTTGTCTGACAAATGTGAAAGTCTTGCTGAAGATTGTTTTGACACATCGTTACTTTCTGCTAAATGTTTTCTGAGTTAAGAGGACAAAGTTATTTGTATAGAAAACGTAGATGCTGACTATTTTGTTTGTTATTTTTGACCTACTGATCAGTTTTCAAACTCCAAAAGTTACACAAGGAAAGATTATTGAGAGTTTGAGGAAAAACTTTGTTTTAGCGTAAACAAGGTCTTTACAGGACTCATTTCTCATAAACTAAATGCTCAGTGGCATTTTATTACTCTAATAAAGCATACACCTTACCAAGACAAACAGCTAAGTGCTAAGCTACTAAAGCTGTGTCTAAATGTGGATGTATTTTGACAGGCCTGAGAGTCTTACCTTCTAATGAAAATAATCACCAGATGAATGTCTTATTGATCTCCAGCACAATTCTTCTTTCTCAAAAACATGTCCAAGTGCTCCTGGGCTCTGTCAGTCGGCCTCAGGCCGTTACGGTGGGCTATTTGTTATGATAATTCTTCTGTGTGTTAAGGGGGTTCGGAAGCTAGATGGCAGTACTTACCACTGATTATTTATATATATTTTTTATTAAACAGTCTTTACAACATTCGCCTGTTGCATAAAACCGAGAGCTTTTGAGGAAACAAATACAAATAATGACAATAATCCAGTGAAGGAGGACTAGTGCCTAATTTGAGCATTTTAACCTTAGGCAATGCACCTTTAAGTAAAAAAGTTAAATTATAAAGTTGATGTGAAACAAGCTTTACAGTGAGACAAATATACAAAAGGTTTATTTAATCGTGTGGCAATAAACATTTTGCAATATCTAACAAATGAAGAATTGTTAGATATTTGAAAGTTTGGGGGATTTTTGTGACACCGCTGCAGGTCTGCACCGCTTTTAAGAAGGACTTAAGAAGTAAAAAGTTGTCAGATTTTTTAATACTCAAGGAAAATACAGATACTCAAAGAAACTACTTAAGTACAGTAGTTGAGTGATAAATGCAGTTAGATCAAGGTTATTAAAGTTTTAGAAAGAACCATAATCTAGATTCTTCTGTCATGTTCCCAATCTTTGACAAACAAAACAAAACAGAGCAGAAATAATCAGCAAATGTTTCTGAGAATATATAATTTTCCTGCTCATTTCAATCAACTCGACATTTCCACAGACGAAACCTTCACACTATCATTACAATCAAGATTTGTAAACTCAGTGAATTATTAAAGACCAAAACGCCTTTTCCCTCGGACAATCCTTTCTACAAACTGGATATATTTCTGGTCCAGTCACTTGAAGTTGGGTCTTGCATTTTTAATCCCATCTCACTGCAACTATATTTCATTTTTATGTCTTATTTCAAACCGTTCTTGCTTCTTTTACAGTGCAGCTGGGCTTTTTATTTCGGTGGAACGTGGCCAATCGCTCAGATGGAGACTGGCTGTTGCCTCGGGATGGACAGACTGCAGGAGCGGCTATTTCATGCGGATTTCATGTGGGAATTCGTGACACTTGTAATGGAAATGTACGTACAGGGCCAGTGCGGAGCGATGAGGTAGCAGTTTCTGACTCTCTGGCGCTGCGGTGTTTTTGAAATTCCCATCTGGTTCAACAGCAAAGACTTGGCATGGATGAAAAACACAGACTACATCAAATGACTCTGGGTCCAGTCTTTTTTTTATTCTGAGCATATTTCAATTTAAATCAGATAGTTAATAATGAAACACCTGACTGTATCTTCAGCTTTAGACCTCATTTGTTCTCAGGATGTTTACACTAATTGTTTCTTATGTCTGGACAGAAAAGGGAAATGTCTTTTTGATTCTTTACATAGTTTGGTTGGGCAATATCGTCATAAAAAACTGAATTGTGACTTCATCTCTGTGACAATGCTTCTAGCTTTGGGGTTGCCATGTCCACTCCTTCATAGCGACTTTGGGCTTATTTTTTAACCCTTGTGTGCCGTTGGGGAGTTTTATTCAATTTTTTGCCACTCTTCATTTTTAAATTATCCACCATTGCTACAGTTTTGTATATATTTCAATGAATTAGATCGAATCATATTTTTAAAAAATCAACTCACATTATTAAAGTTACTCCAGCACATTTCACTTCAGGACAAATGATTGAGCAGGCTAGAGCTGTGCACATAAAACTCTGGACCGTGGAAGAAACAGGGTATATGCAGGGATCTTGAAGTGAAATTTAAGACTTTTTTAAGACTTTTTAATACCTATAAAAACAAAAATTAAGACTCCATCGCAACCGTCGCAAGTAATTTTTGTATGGTAAATTATTTAAAACTGTTATTCTTGTGAGTTATGAGAGACAAACTAGAAACAATAGTTAACAGTCCTTAGTGGAAAAACTTTTTCTACAACTTGATCAAGAAGCACCTTATATTTTTAGGCACATTTTGCTGAAACAATGTATATTATCCCTAAAAAAAACAAACTTGTTTATCAAACAAACTCAGTACTATGGACAAGGCAGGTTTTATTTCCTCCTTTAGTGCATTTAGTCAGATTAAAGACAAATAATATTTGTAATTCATATTGACCTGCTTGTCTCTTTGTATCTTAGTTTAATGTCAAACTGTTTGTTTTATCTTGTCTATTTATTAAAGCAGGGGTTCCAAACATTTCAGCCTGGGACCTCCCAAAGAACTGTGCAACAAACTCGCGACCCCCACAGCAAAAATGATATACTAATTTTAAGTTACAAAACCATTTCAATTAGGCTTAATTGTGTTTATTTTTATAGTGTATTTCTCTATATAACCCCAATTCCCCCAAAACACTGATTAAAAGTCATAATTGTAAAAATTTTGTTTTTTTGTTGATGCTCAAAACCAGCTTGATAAAACCATTCTAATTATGAGCAGGCTCACTTCTCCACAGATATGACTTGTGATCTGGCCTGGTGGCATTATTTGCCAGACTACAAGCAAGTACAGTTATAATCCTCACTAAAAAAGTTACAGTGCTCCTTTAATAACCTTACTGCCCTATCATAAGGTACTGTATGAATGGTGAACAAGGAGGAGAACGAAGCATAAATACAAAACAACAAAAGAAATTGAATAGGCTTTTTAATTTAAAAATAGATCTAATATTATCAGCTCATTTGATCTAAACTATATCTAAATCTTTATTGAGTTAATTTAGAAGTCTATCAAAGCTGAGAAGACAGTGTTTTAGTGCTATCAAGCACTTTTGACAACAGCTGTATTGTGACTATTTAGCAACCACATGTGTCATTTATGTTTTGTGAAAGTGATCCTTTAAATACATCGTGAGACGATGATCTTGGTTCTATAGCTGGGTTTCAAGCGCGCAGCGGGGAAACAAGTCCATGCTACAGGCACGCAAAACTAACCAGCGCATGTTCCACACAGGTATACGCACATTCAAGTAAACACAAGGATCGTGTCTGGGATTTGCCATAGAAGCTGCAGGGCGCTTCACTTTATCTCCGTCTCTGCGCTGCTCTTGTACCAGAGCAAATAGTTGGTTGTGGACATGTTTCGCTAAACTTTCACCAGGCTTTACCATGTATTAAAAGTTCACATATTCTGAGTTGCAATGCGTACACAAGACATTTCTGGCCGTCTTAGCGCTAAAAATGCATCTCTACAAAGCAAACGACAAAGTAGAGCCCGTTTACACATGTAGGCTAAATATGAAGGCTATTTTAACGTTACCTGATGGAGCAGATGTGGAATGCCTGCGTGTTTATTCCGCGTAAAAACTTTGTACAAATATTCCACTCTTCACATTTGCGAACAATTCAATACATTATTTTCCATAAAAGTGCTTAAATGCTGCTGCGGAGGTTTTCGTTGCTGACGCCTGGCTCTGATCCAACTCGCTCGCGCTTTGGTTGTTGAAGTTAAAGTTTTGCGGTTTATTTCCAGCATCTTGAGATACTCGCTAGATCCTAGATCCCGTAGCGTAAGACACACGGTATATTCCTTGTGCGCTCCGGGTCTTTGGTGGTCCACCTGTCCAAAATATAGGCCCACGCTCCTCCTCGCTCTTGAGTCCTGTGCCTCCTCCGACCTGCAGCTGTCACTCGCGTATCACTGCGCGCTCAGAGCGGCGTCTGACCGCAGCATCGTGGTTGTTTATTTTTGCCTATTTCACGGTCTGAACATTTTATCAAACAAAGACGAGATATCAAGATCTATTTTATATATTGCTCTGCAATATATAAAAATTTTGGCAAATTTCAATTATCAACTTTTAAGACTTTTTAAGACCCCGCGGACACCCTGAGAAAACAGATGTTACAAACCCATTGCACAACATTTCTACACTATTAGACTTAACTTTGCATGCAATGTGTATTCCCACTGATATAAGGTTACAGGCTTTTTGGAGTCTTACCAAATCACAGCACATGGGTCAAGACCGTCACATGTGGGAGCCATTTGAAACCTACTCTTCAGCAGCAAGCGAGATCTGGAGTTATTCTACAACGTTTGGGTTAAAGACAGACCAAAGTCCAAACACCTGAGGGTTTTGACAGGAACGTTAACCTTACAGGGTTCGTACAGATTATAACTGCAGGTTTTCCATGATTTTTCCATGACTTCTCCAAAACAATTGCAAACTTTTCCATGACCTTGTTTAACATACTTTTTAGTCAACAACCGTCTTTCATTAACTGATTAGGACCAACACACACACAAAAAAATAAATAAATATTAAGTTCCAAATAATTTGGATCATAAAATACTTTCAACTGCAGAGAATTTTATTTCAGTTTTAAACAAAATTGCTACATTTTTCAGTTTAATAAAGTAACATTTTTCCCCATCCTAACAAATTTATTTTAGCTTCAGCTTCACCAAAAACAAAATAAAAATTGCTTGAAGTAATGATTTTTAAACATGACTCAGATGTTTAATAGTTTTCTATTTTACTGAAAAATCATAAAATATTGATCAAAATTCTGCATCAAAGCTTGGCTTTTGATCCAAACAAGTTTTTCAATTACATTTTTTTTTCTATAGCCCAGAAACACAGCAACAGTTTTTACTAACAAAGGATTAACAATTAACTGACAATTGGACATGACTGAATCTTGATCTCTTGTTTTTTATGATTATTAATTGTCCTGCCCAACCAGCAGGACAGAACTAATTATTTATTATGTATTTTTGAGTCTAAAATAATTTTGATTTTTCCAAAACTTTTTCAAAACCCATAGAATTCCAAAACTTTTCCAGGGCCTGGAAATTAGAATAGAATTTTCCATGACTTTTCAAGGTTTTTCATGACTGTACGAACCCTGACCTTAGATTGAAGGATTTAGCATCATCGCAAAATTGTTCACACTTGATACAGCTGAAAGATTGTCACAAAGCAAAAATTCACACTCTTCAATTTGACAAATGGGAAACAGACTGTATGATACATGATGTATCTATGGAAACTACTGAGCTGAAAGTGGACAAATATATTTTTTAAAAAGCTCAATAAGGTAAGGTAAGGTAAACTTTATTGTCCCCGAGAGGAAATTTGTCTTGGGCCACAGAGCCCACTGCTGCATCACTTTGAAATCATACACAGTTTATAGGTTCATTGTCTGACCGACTGCACAAAACCACAATTAAAATACATATAATCCCCAACGGTAAGAATTAAATAAACAACATTAGTTTATTTTTGGTGCTGCACAAAAAGAATTGTTCACACACAGACCAGAGTGAATTTTGTAACAATAAAGTGAGCATCAAGCCACAAATATACACAACATCAATAAATATGCATTGCGTGAGTTATATACAGATCAATAAAAAATAATTCCTCTCACTGTTTTGAGGATGAAAGACACAGAACATCTGTGTTAGCTGCAAAACAATACAACCACTGGGTCTTATTCAAAAGGGCGACAGCCAAGGCACAAAAGAAAATCTATAGCGATTAGTTTTGTATTTAACAGCTCTAAAACGTCTGGCCGAAGGTAAAAGCTCAAATTCTGAAAACAAAAAATGATTTGGATCACTAGAAATCTTCCTAGCAAACCTAAGTGTTGTTTCTTCAAAGATAGTTTGCAACAATAGTTGATTATTGCTACCAATGAGGTTGCAAATCAGCAAATTATTATGTAATTTTTTCTGTCAAAATTATCTTTAATTAACCATTACTTAGTTATTATGTTTGATGCAAATTATGATTCATGTCAGATTGGCCAAACAAAAGCTATAACACTGTTTCAAACTTAACATTTAATCTGCATGAGGCTGATAAAGCCCCCCGGTCCTGGATCAGAACTAATTCCTGCTGGGTACATCTGCTTCCCATCTCAACATCAAACATTAGATGGAATGCATTTAGTTTTCTTTACCGTTCAAATAGGTTACAAGAGTATTTTCACTTTTGCAAAACAAGCTTTGTTGTATATAGTTGTAATTTGGGCGTAGCTGTCGTTTTTAAATGTGTAAATTCTAAATATTTGTTATTGCCTAATTAGTGCTGTCAAGTGATTAAAAAAATAGAGAGATTAACTAATTATGATCTGTAATTAATTAATCTAATGAACCTATTTTTAATTTTACCTAAAATTTACTGAGAAAAACACTAAACTCAAGTGTTTTTGTTTTGTTATTATCCAATTTAATTATTTTACAGTATTGTTGCAGATGGGAAATATTAATATATTGCAAAAAAAATTTATAAGACTTTAGGAAGTTTTCAAACATAAAATTCCCGTTCATCAGTCCAATAACTTTCACCTGCTTAGTTATTTTTGTCTCGTTGCTACTCGTCGCCAGTTAAAGATTTCAAAATGGATTAATACGATTTAAAAAATTAACTCGATTAATTTATCTGTAATTAATTAATCTCAATTAATGCACAAGTTTGACGCCCCTATGCCTAATTAATCCTTCATGTTTTGAAAATGTAGCATATTTTTAAATTATTTTTAACATAGACTAATATTACCTTGACATAAATTACTTGACAATACATTACATCACATTACATTTTAAATTACATTTAGTTTCTCAAACAAACTGAAAAAATAAATAAAATACGATCCTACGTGACGTCAAGCTGGGGCATTACGTTTGTGTTTGCTCACGTTTTGTTCATAAAGTTCCATTTGAATCCAGCCAAGATGGCGGACTACGACTTAACAACCAAAATAGCACATTTTCTCGATCGACATTTGGTTTTTCCTCTCTTGGAGTTCCTCTCTGTAAAAGAAGTAATGTGTTTTGTCTTTATATTTAGCATAGGAATGAAACAAAACGGTTATTACAGTGTTGTTACGCAGTGTTGTTACGCTTCATCACTATCGGCGTGGACGCGCACACAACCGGCTTTTTAGCTAACGTGCTAACCATATGCTACAAAACACTAGTATTTATTATGTTTCGGTCAACAAATGCGTATGTAGTTGTGACATTTTGATTCGACTAAGAAATATGCATAGACGCTTCAGTATAGACTTATTTTAAGGGCTGTTTTGTCTTTAATCTCGGTGCAGTGAATGGCGCGCTAACATAACGTGATGCTATGCTAACGCTACAGTGTGATGTGTGCGGCTTGCGTACATGAATGTATCTTTGACTACCTGTGTTTTCTTTTATTTTCTTCAGATTTACAATGAAAAGGAACTTCTCCAGGGGAAGCTGGACCTCCTCAGCGACACGAACATGGTGGACTTCGCCATGGATGTGTACAAAAACCTGTATCCTGATAAAGACATCCCGCACTGTAAGAGAAACAGCAGAGAGAGCGTGTGTCTGTGGCTGTGTTTACAACAATTATCTGAGCTTTATCTGATTTCAGGAGTTATCAGCTCATTAAAATGCCATGTTAACACTGGATGCATTTACACGGCCAGTAAATATACAATAATTAGAGTAATCAGATGATAATTTTTCACACACTCAAATTTGACTAGATTTTTTAAGTTCAAATTAGTAAAATGTATTCAGCAAGTTAATCAGTTTTCTTTTTAAGTATTGTTTTACTTACTTTTTATTAGGTCTGGGCAATATGGTGATAAAAATCGAATACTGAGCTCATGCTTGTGACAATCTTCTTTTTTGATTAAATCGTCATATCGAGATTTCCCATTTCTCTATTTATTCCATCTGTTCAAATACAGCCTTTTTTTTTCAACCTACTTTTCTCAGCCTCAGAGTTGCCAGGTTTTCTTCTTTAGGCTGTATTTTTTGTTTTGTTTTTTTCAGTCTTTTGTGAATTTTGAAGGTTGTTTTTTTTGGGGCCTCACTTTCAAGTCATAAAAGAGGTGGATTTTAGCTATTTTTTTAGGTCTGATTTAATAATATAATAGACTTTTAGCATATTGGCAAAGTCGTTATAAATGTTGAAAATTGCTAGAAATTTGTTTTGTGGAGATACACAACGTTCCAATAAAAGCATTATTTTTAAAATATATATTTTTTTAATTGAAGGGTTGAGGTCACTTGTTTTTCTCTGAAAGTCTGGCAACACTGATTAGCCTGTGACGGCTGGATCTGGACACTGACCATGGAGAAGGAATTTCTAAAAAAGCAGATGATTGTTATTAAACAAAAGCAATTCAAAAATAGACAGTTTACAAGAATCGTGATCTGACTCCAAGAAAATTGTGGTATTAATTTTTTGCCATTTCGCCCAGCCCTATTTTTTATTATTTTTTACTTTACATACATTTACATACATTTTTTACTTAACATACGTTGAGCTTTCACTCCATTTATCTTACTTTTAAGATAAAAAATAATAATAATAATTTTAAAGTTTTGACTGTGCATGTGATCAAAGCCAAGTATATATAGCTAAGCAAGTTTCTTTGTGATTGTTGACAGATCAGAGAAATCTAAAATGACAAATGCAAAATTGAAATAGAAAATGTAAAAAGTTGTGAAATCTTTTTGCATAATGCACTGTTACTCCAATGTTGTTGTTTTTTATTCCTCTAATTAATTGTTACACCAGTTGTTGTTGTTGGAGATCTGATTTTTGTTTGTGTATGTGAACACAGACCACAAAATTTGATGTTACTGCAGGTTATCTAACTTTTTTTAATTTTTTCAGATTTTTGCTGATCATTTAAATAAACAATTTAGGTTCTTTCATAATGAGCTTTAGTAAAATGTAATTGCAGCTAAACATTATGGTGTTCTATCTATTGATGTGCAATCCAATTTTATTTCAATGGGGTTTTTTCCCACACATTTTAGTTCTAAAGTGTTTAATGTTTTTGGTTCTTCTCATTCCTCTGCTGCAGCCCTGAAGGAGAAGAGAACGACAGTCGTGGCACAGTTAAAGCAGCTCCAGTCGGAAACAGAGCCCATAGTGAAGATGTTTGAGGATCCAGAAACAACTCGACAAATGCAGTCCACAAGGTCAGACAGAGTTTACTTTTCTCTATATTGGCTTAAAAGCAGATGTGGCAATGGCTCCCTAAACTAAAGAGCATATGATGTATTTGATTCAAACAGGATTAAAAAAGATGCAAGGAAGTTTACACAAAAGTAGCGATATGCAAATTATTGGTGGGACTTTAGGGTCTTTCAAAGGATTCAAATCATCATGAGTCGTTCAAAAATCTGACTCTTTCACAAATCTGACTCTTTTGCCTTTTCTCTTTTTTTAAACCCACCTGAGTCCCTGTATTTATTAAACGTGTCTATTGAAATACACCAAAGAACTAACTAATTTAAACAAATAATTTAGACTGCAAATGTTTTAAATAAAATGTGATTTTTAAGGTTTAAAATTATGTGTGTTTTATTACAATACAACTCAAAATCATGGAGAAATGAGCCGAATAAGGACACAAACTTAGACGTGTCTAAATGTAAAGTTACTGCTGGAATATGAGAACACAGTCAGACTTTTATCATCACCATCACAATCTGCGTGCATACTTGTTCGGAGGTGTCAGTCAGTCGTTCAAAAGAATCGGATCATTCCCGAACGTCACATCACTAATGCAAATACATACTATAAAACAGTGCATCTGTATTAGGGCTGGGCAATGTCATGATAAAAATCCAATCGTGAGCGTATCCCTGTAACACATCGTGATTTCCTTCTTCTATAATTCATGTGTCTGTCTGTATTTTTCTCATATATATGTCTCTTGTTGGGCCACCTCAGAAGTACCAAGTCGTCTTTATTATCACAACTTTGGACTTCTTTTTTTTTTGGAAAGTTGGTTACAGTGAAAAAGTTTCAGTGTTTTGGGCTTGCACTTTCACGTCATAAAAAAAGTAGATTTTAGGGTAATTTTCAGGTTTGATCCACAAAAAAACAAACTTTTATGACCCAAACATAGATTTTCTTTTCTTTTAATTAATTGATAACTTTTTGTTAAAGGACTGAGGTCAAATGCTTTGGGCTTTGTCACCTTTTTCTCTCTGAAAACTGGCGACACTGGTCATTGTTTGTGCAGCTCTGGACGAGTGACAGACAGAGTTAACCAAAGACAATGAAGCCATTAGTGAAAAAGATCATTTACGTTAAAGACAATAGGAAAATAAACAGTCTACAAGAATCGTAACAAAATCGTAATCGTGATCTGGATCCATGAAAATCGTGATATTTATATTTTGCCATATCGCCCAGCCCTAATTTGTATGTAAGAAAGTAGATGATTAATTTCCAAATGTTCAGCTAATTCACTCCTTTCAACTGATAAATCGACTAAAAACACATTTTTTGTCTTTAAATAAATAAAAGTTGTTTCAAAAATTATTATCTGAGCATAAACAAAATAAAACAGACTAATAATAATTGCCATTTAACACACACACACTAAAAAAGTCTAAATCTGCTCGAAAACCACAAGTTTTTACAGACAGGGGATTTTCTGTTGCTTCTCCATTTAAAAGTCCCAAGCTGAACGTTGACAATTAGAAAATTTCTGAATCTCTAATTTGTTTTTGATTAATTTTTCTGCCCCGGCGCCAAGTCATTTGTGTGAGACAGAATTTCTCATCTGTTGTTGTTGTTTTCCTGTTTTGCCAGAGACGGGAGGATGCTGTTCGAGTACCTGTCGGAGAAGCACAATGTGAGTTTAATTTTAGTCTTTTCTCTTCCAGTCGTTCCAATATTTTGTTTCTATGACAACCCAGTGGAACTGCAGGTTTTTAAATCTCAAGTTTGTCTTCCATCTGTGCTCTGTGAATCTGATAAGTTTTTTTAGTCAGTATTTGGTGTTTGTTATCAACCTAGTGATGGATTCTACTTGCTTTTCTTTGTCCTTTTTATTTATTCAACATAATAAACTCTATGTTCAATCTCTTTCTTCAGTTTCGTCAGGAGTACTTGGACACACTTTACAGATACGCCAAGTTTCAGTACGAGTGTGGTAACTACTCCGGGGCAGCAGAATACCTCTACTTCTTCCGTGTGTTGGTAAGAAAATCTCCAACCGATATTAAGTCTGACATAAATTCTGGTTGTCTGAAATCTTATTATGACTTTTGTTTGGTGCAGGTGCCCTCCACGGACAGAAACGCCCTGAGCTCTCTTTGGGGAAAACTGGCGTCTGAAATCCTGATGCAGAACTGGGAAGCAGCGATGGAAGATCTCACACGTCTCAGAGAAACTATTGACAACAATGTAAGATCAATTAGAATTGTCTTGCAGCTTGCTTATTTTAGAAATGCAGTGTGAAGATTTATTTAATGCAGCGTTGGGAAGTAAATGAATGCACAACATGAAATAGCTATTCAGAATACTAGATTTAGTTGCTATGCTTTTATTTCATTTGTTTACGGTTTGAGGTTTGTTCACACAAGTTAAACTCTGAATGTCATGCAGTTAGAAACATTGATTCTAACTGCATGATTTTCTTTTCATACAAATACATTTATCACAATGAATCAAAATCATAAAGATGTTTAATAGAGCTGTAGTCGACTAAAGGTATGTCCCATCGACCGATTAATCGACTAAAAAGGGGGTGTGGCTAAAGCTTTGAAACTAAAAAGTATGTTTTATTCTATTTATCTGACCCAAACAAAACAAAAAATCCGTTGCAGTTCATGCCAAACCAACAATTTATACAGAGAAATGAATAGGAACAGCACCAATAATTTGGTTCCAAATTTTTGCAAAATCGCAAATTTTTGTTCCTGTTTAAAGGGGCACTGTGTAAGATTGAGAGGAATTTTAATTATCACATATAGTCCACAAACATTTAAATAATATTTATTCTTTACAACATGAATACTTAAGAGAGCACTGTTAACCAATCCACATCAATTGTGATACATTTATACTATTACTTTATATTATTACGGGCCGGAATATGGATCATTGACGCTAGATGGCATCATGCTTAATAGGCAAAATGCATGTGAAAGGCTCCCTCTAGTGTTCAAAAGTGGAAATCACTTTGTTTGTTTTTTTTACATAGTGCCCCTTTAAGATAAAACCTTATAATCTATCTAAAAGAATTAGTCAACTAATACAAATTTTGGTCGACTAAGATGCCATCGACCGATTACTCGACTAAACGACTAAAGGACTACAGCCCTGATGTTTAACGGGGACCTATTGTGTAAAATTTACTTTTTGTTACCATGTTATAACAGTGTTTTCTTGTCATTAGTTTACTCAAAGTTGTGTTTGGATTGATTCATGCATGTTTGAGTAATCTCCTGCAGCTGATGCTCCAGTGCTCAGTCTTCACCTACCACCTAGCTCCGCCCACTTTTCTGTATTTACTGGTGACTACTCAAAAAATTCAGGTGTTATGTAAATCATGTAGCATGTAGGATTCTAAATGGCCACTTTACAACATTAAAAACAAAGCATTTTAACTGTGTGGCTTGTAAAAGTAAAGTTTTACAGTAAAAAGGCTGGGCGTTTAGGTCGATTTGATGTTTCACAATAAACAAAATGTAAATTACTGACCTACAGATGCTCTAGATTTTTACTAAATGCACAGAAAAAAAACACAATAGGTCTTTTTTAAATCTTCTGTCCTAAGCCTACTCTCGTCACTCGCTTTCTCCATCTCTGTTCGATTCTTGTTATTTAAATATATAGTATACTTAAAGTTTTAAACCTGGGGTGTCAAACTTGCCACCTTTGAGATTACTTTTATGCATCACCTGAGATGATAAAAGCACATAAGAATTTGAACTACGGATCCCACAATACACTGCAGCCTAATTCATCTCTTCCCCTATGCAGCAGCGGCAGGAAACTACACACAATTGGTCCACAATTTCAGAAAAAAAAAATTTTGTAATATAATGTAATACAAATAAATGTGGACATGTGTTAATGTTAAACCTTATACAGCACAACTGCCATATTTTAATATGTGGCTGTCGACCAACTTTGACTTCAAACAACGCGGCCCCAGTTCCATTTGAGTATGACATCCCTGTTTTAAACCGTGTTCTGAAGTTGGGATTCTTAAAGTGTAAAAATAATAATAAAATCAGGACCAAAGTAGGGCTAAGGTTGTTTCACTAACAAAAAAAAAAAAATTAGTTTACCTCAGTGTCTGTCTGGTCTGATAGAAGCATATAAATAAGTGGAGTTTGTGTACTGTACATGTGAAGCCAAGTACTGAATCCTCATAAAGTCTTGTGTTTGTCCACAGTCTGTGAGCTCTCCTCTCCAGTCGCTGCAGCAGAGGACGTGGCTCATTCACTGGTCTCTGTTTGTTTTCTTTAATCACCCCAAAGGCAGAGACAACATCATCGAGCTCTTCCTCTACCAGCCACAGTGAGTTCATTCAGTTCTACATGACGCACTACTTTTCAGTGTCATGGTTTTTCATTGAAATATTTTATTTTCATGATTGGTATTTTAAAAAGGCACCGGATACAAACCAATGTGTTTATCACTTTACTCTTTGCTTAGTTTAGTAAAAATTTGCCTGATGAAGTCCTAGTAGCCGAAACGTTGCTTTGATTCACCTGTAAATAAATCACTATTTTTGCAAGTAGCCAGAGTGCGGGGCTCTTCTTCATAGTATTTTTGGACGAGCATTACACACGCCGTCTCCTACGCACCTGCTCCAGATATATGATGTGCGAAGCATTCTCTTTGTATAAGTAAAAAAAAAAAAAGTCAAAATGTTTTGGTTTTCTGCGGTTACGTTTTGTAAAATGTTTGTCAGGCAGTGTTTCCAACAAGTCTAACCCCAGGCTCACACTGCATCCAGTCCAACTCCGGTGCAGTCGCCGGAGTGGTCTAGGTTTGCAGTCCTGCTGCAGCCACAGGCTCTGGTGAAGACCTCGTAAGACCCCAAACTCACGGAAGTTCACGCTCAACTTGGGGATTACGCGATTGCTGAGCACATGTGTAAACAGAATGGATAAGCACGAGAGGTTTATTTACATCCTATGTGTTATATAATAGTGTATATGTCGAGTTTTGGTGTATTTTGTTTTATTAGTAGTAACGTAATAATTTTATTTTGAAAATCTCTGGATTCTCTTCACCCGCACTCGCTTGGTTTCCTGTTTATCGTGTCTTGTTTTCACAACTTCACCAAAAAGGTCTCCGGTGCGCTCCGGATTTGAATTTGAAACAAACAAAACGTTTTCTGAGTGCCGGATTGGCCGTACCGGAGACGCCAGACTGGACCGTGTGAGCCACTCTCGGACTTTCAGGCTCCGGTGGCTGCACCAGAGTTAGACTGGATGCTGTGTGGGCCCGGGGGTAATGGTTCATTCTTTTATTCTTTTAATTATAATTTTTATTATAATTAGTCAATGCATTTGTTTGAGTAGAAAAGTCACCTATTCTTTTGCTGACCAAAACATTGATTATAGGTTTAATATATAGCTACCCACAAATGTTTATTGAAATGCTGGCCCCTTTTCTATCGTGTTCCTACATAAGAAGGACCAGGAATCAGGGAGGCCAATGTGGGGACCAACTTAGCTCCTGCTCTGGGGCTAGTACTTTCCCCTCAGACTGAGAACTTTTCAGTGACGCTGCAACGTAATTCGTGATATTGTTGACGCACGTGTTACGTGCGTGACTCACATCAACAACGCCAGGCAAGTCTATGTCAAAATAAGAATGGCATTAAAGTTTACTGATGGTGGTGAGAGATGAACAGATGCAGAGGTACAAGCAGCACTAAGTCTGTACGCTACTTGTTCCAGTGTAGAAGTGTTCCTAATGCCTGGTTCTTTACACTTTCATGGGATAAAACGCCTAAGGAGATTTAGACCATGGAGAACCACTATAGTCTGCTTTAATACTGGGAAAGATTGTGTTAGGTTCGTATAACAAATTTTGAAAAATACATACATACACTTGATAAAGACATATTTAACCAGCCTTACATTATTAAAAAAATCTCACCCATTTACTCTCATCAGTGGTAAATTATTCATTGCATTTTTAATCTATTCTTTCTTTCATTCATTCATTCATTTTCTACCGCTTAATCCCATTAGGGGTTGCGGGTGACTGGAGCCTATCCCAGTAACTGTGGGCCTTAGGCGGGGAAACACCCTGGACAATGGCCAACTCGTCGCAGGGTTAGACAGACAAACATTCACTCTCTCATTCATTCACTAAGGGAAATTTACAGTGATGCCCAATTAACCTGAACATGCATGTTTTTGGAGGTGGGAGGAAACCGGAGTACCCGGAGAAAACCCATGGTGACACGGGGAGAACATGCAAACTCCACCCAGAGAGATCGTGAGATGTTGATATGATCCAACCCGGGATATGATCCAACCCGTGGTTAGAGCTCTGGCTTCCTTATTGGGAAGCCAGAGCTCTAACCACTCTGCTACCGTGCACCCCAATCTATTCTAATCTATTCTGTTCTAATCTATTCTTTGTGTTCATTTAATACTACTCTACATGTGTCTTCATGTTTTTCTTAACGCTGCTGTTTGACTGTGCCCAGGTACCTCAATGCCATTCAGACGATGTGCCCACACATCCTTCGGTACCTCACCACAGCCGTCATCACCAACAAAGACGTGAGGAAGAGGAGACAAGTGCTCAAGGACCTCGTCAAAGTCATTCAGCAGGTTAGTGGAGAAAATACAATTCACAATCAGCTGTTTCACTTGTTTGTTTTTATCACAAACCTGGCTCATTTTTGTCTAAAGTTATTCAGACCTAACTTCAGAAGCAGAAATTGTTTTATTGACATTGTCAGTTAACACAGTTCTTCAGTGACAAGGTGCAACATAAAACACTGCATATATTGAGTCGTGACACAATAATGACGCACAAGAACATTTACAAGAATGAAATAGGCTTAGATAACAACAATGCAAACAAATATATATGATTATATATGTAGTTTTATAATTTAATAAAGTAAATGGTATGCAGGGTTCATACAGTGATGCAACATTGGTTTTGGAAAAGTTTTGCATGGAGTTTGCGTGCTCTCTTTGTGTCAACTTGGGTTTTCTTCAGGTATTCTGGCTCCCTCCCAGCTCCAAAAAGGGTTTAATCGAGTAATCGTCTTTTCATCAGCTCTCTTTTTTTTCCTTTCTTTTGGGAAATAAGTGGTTTCTTTACAATTGTAGAATACATTTACAACAGTTTATTTCTGTGAGATCTGTCTCATATTTCACCTCATCTCTTCATTCTCTAGATTTAAAGATCCCTAACACATTTCAGTCGCTCTAAGTGACTGTTTGATTAATCATAATATCAACTATGAGTTAAATAATCTCTATTATTTTCATTATAATCGAGCAGTACTGCAATAGTTGACCCACATCACTCGCTTTGGTTGAGTAGATAAAAGCCTTGCCACAAAGGTGCTCGCCTGCGCCCCCCCTAAATCTGGCTCTAGTGGGGCTTCTTTTACGCCAAACCGGGGATGTATCAGTTCTTTTTACACTTATTTTACACTGTTCTGTTTAAAGATCATGGTAAAGAAAAAGATCACACTTCAAGCGTTAAATATTTTTTTTTGTCTTTATTGTTGAAATGTACATAAACATAAACATAACATTCTCATGTCACTTTGTAGTCGTAGCAGGACATAGTAGAAGTCTTCAAAGTAGTCATCTGGACAGTGTTTCCGAAGATCAAGACGTTTCGACTCTCATCCGAAAGTCATTTTCAAACTGAAAATGACTTTCGGATGAGAGTCCGAAAGTCATTTTCGGATGAGAGTCGAAACGTCTTGATCTTCGGAAACACTGTCCAGATGACTACTTTGAAGACTTATACTATGGATCACTCCTGGATGAATGAGGGACTACACCGTGTCGTAGCAGGACCTAAAGACCTACTGATGGGCTGCTGAATCACGTCTGTCAACGACTTCATGAAACCAGTGAAGGTTTAAGCCGAGGGCAGCCTTATAAACTCTTCAAAGTCTATATTGCTGCCCTGTACAACCCTTAACTAAGTGGCGAGATTACTGGTGACGTCTAAAACAACACGCCAACCTCCAAAGCACACTCCTCTTTGGGCTTTGGACTTCCTCTTCCTCCTCAATCACCTGCTGGGCATTAGCCTTGTCTTCCCACCGCCGCCTATCCGCATTCATACGGTCTTGTGCGCGCTCCTTCTTCATCTCCAGTTCCTGATATATTTTGGCCACCTGCATATCAAACCATATTTGCTCCTTGATCCTGGACTCTTCTGGTTCGGGCTGAACGGTGTTTTCTCCATTACTCTCTTGCTGCTGTCCACTTGCCCTGTACCGTTGTTGTGCTCGCCTCTTCTTTCTCTCTAATTTACTATTCAGTCGATCCATTTTTCTCTCGAACCATATTTGCTCCCTTGTTTTGTTTGACTCGTCTGGTTTTTCGACCTGGATTACGTCTTCAGGCTGCACTGTCCTCTCTCTTTTAACCTGGCGTTCCTCCTGCTGTTTGTGCATCTCGTCGACCTGCGTGACGTTGACCACTTGGGGGACGTCGGACACATGCAGGACCTCGACCACCTGCGGGACCTCGAGCCCCAGTGGGATGTCATCCTCACAATCGTCCCACGCTCTGTGCACGTCAACAACCACCTGCATGACATGAGACTTGCATTTCCCTGGCTGTTCGTGCACCTCCTCGACCACCTGCGGGACGTCGACCACCTGTGGGGCGTCGACTATCTGGGGGACGTCGACCACCTCGGGAACATCTACCACCTGCGGGACCTCAAGCCCCAGTGGGATGTCATCCTCACAATCGTCCCACGCTCTGTGCACGTCCACAATAACCTGCATGATATGAGACTTGCATTTCTCCGGCTGTTTGTGCACATCCTCAACTACCTGCGGGACCTCGACCACCTGCGGGACCTCCACCCCCAGTGGGATGTCATCCTCACAATCGTCCCATGCTCTGTGCACGTCCACAACCACCTGCATGATATGAGACTGGCGTTTCTCCGACTGTTCGTGCACCTCCTCGAGCACCTGCGGGACCTCGACCACCTGCGAGACGTCGACCACCTGCGAGATGTCGACCACCTGTGAGACGTCGACTATCTGGGGGACGTCGACTACCTCGGGGACATCTACCACCTGCGGGACCTCGAGCCCCAGTGGGATGTCATCCTCACAATCGTCCCATGCTCTGTGCACGTCCACAACCACTTGCATGATATGACGCTTGCATTCCTCCGGCTGTTCGTGCACCTCCTCGACCACCTGGGGGACATCTACCATCTGCGGGACATCAACCACCTGCAGGACCTCGACCACCTGCGGGACCTCGACCCCCAGTGGGATGTCATCCTCACAATCATCCCACGCTCTGTGCACGTCCACAACCACCTGCATGATATGAGACTTGCATTTCTCCAGCTGTTCGTGCACCTCCTCGACCACCTGGGAGACATTGACCACCTGCGGGACCTCGAACACCTGCGGGTCCTCGATCACCTGCGAGACGTCGACTGTCTGGGGGACGTCGACCACCTCGGGAACATCTACCACCTGCGGGACCTCGAGCCCCAGTGGGATGTCATCCTCACAATCGTCCCACGCTCTGTGCACGTCAACAACCACCTGCATGACATGAGACTTGCATTTCCCTGGCTGTTCGTGCACCTCCTCGACCACCTGCGGGACGTCGACCACCTGTGGGGCGTCGACTATCTGGGGGACGTCGACCACCTCGGGAACATCTACCACCTGCGGGACCTCAAGCCCCAGTGGGATGTCATCCTCACAATCGTCCCACGCTCTGTGCACGTCCACAATAACCTGCATGATATGAGACTTGCATTTCTCCGGCTGTTTGTGCACATCCTCAACTACCTGCGGGACCTCGACCACCTGCGGGACCTCCACCCCCAGTGGGATGTCATCCTCACAATCGTCCCATGCTCTGTGCACGTCCACAACCACCTGCATGATATGAGACTGGCGTTTCTCCGACTGTTCGTGCACCTCCTCGAGCACCTGCGGGACCTCGACCACCTGCGAGACGTCGACCACCTGCGAGATGTCGACCACCTGTGAGACGTCGACTATCTGGGGGACGTCGACTACCTCGGGGACATCTACCACCTGCGGGACCTCGAGCCCCAGTGGGATGTCATCCTCACAATCGTCCCATGCTCTGTGCACGTCCACAACCACTTGCATGATATGACGCTTGCATTCCTCCGGCTGTTCGTGCACCTCCTCGACCACCTGGGGGACATCTACCATCTGCGGGACATCAACCACCTGCAGGACCTCGACCACCTGCGGGACCTCGACCCCCAGTGGGATGTCATCCTCACAATCATCCCACGCTCTGTGCACGTCCACAACCACCTGCATGATATGAGACTTGCATTTCTCCAGCTGTTCGTGCACCTCCTCGACCACCTGGGAGACATTGACCACCTGCGGGACCTCGAACACCTGCGGGTCCTCGATCACCTGCGAGACGTCGACTGTCTGGGGACGTCGACCACCTCGGGAACATCTACCACCTGCGGGACCTCGAGCCCCAGTGGGATGTCATCCTCACAATCGTCCCACGCTCTGTGCACGTCCACAACCACTTGCATGATATGAGGCTTGCATTCCTCCGGCTGTTCGTGCACCTCCTCGACCACCTGCGGGACGTCGACTATCTGGTTGACGTCGAACACCTCGGGGACATCTACCACCTGCGGGACAACGACCCCCAGTGGGATGTCATCCTCACAATCGTCCCATGCTCTATGCACGTCCACAACTACTTGCATGATATGAGGCTTGCATTCCTCCGGCTGTTCGTGCTCCTCCTCAACCACCTGCGGGACGTCGACCACCTCGGGAACATCTACCACCTGCGGACCTCGACCCCCAGTGGGATGTCATCCTCACAATCGTCCCACGCTCTGTGCACGTCCACAACCACTTGCATTATATGAGGCTTGCATTCCTCCGGCTGTTCGTGCACCTCCTCGACCACCTGCGGGACGTCGACTATCTGGTTGACGTCGAACACCTCGGGGACATCTACCACCTGCGGGACAACGACCCCCAGTGGGATGTCATCCTCACAATCGTCCCATGCTCTATGCACGTCCACAACTACTTGCATGATATGAGGCTTGCATTCCTCCGGCTGTTCGTGCTCCTCCTCAACCACCTGCGGGACGTCGACCACCTCGGGAACATCTACCACCTGCGGGACCTCGACCCCCAGTGGGATGTCATCCTCACAATCGTCCCACGCTCTGTGCACGTCCACAACCACTTGCATTATATGAGGCTTGCATTCCTCCGGCTGTTCGTGCACCTCCTCGACCACCTGCGGGACGTCGACTATCTGGTTGACGTCGAACACCTCGGGGACATCTACCACCTGCGGGACCTCGACCCCCAGTGGGATGTCATCCTCACAATCGTCCCATGCTCTATGCACGTCCACAACTACTTGCATGATATGAGACTTGCATTCCTCCGGCTGTTCGTGCTCCTCCTCAACCACCTGCGGGACGTCGACCACCTCGGGGACATCTACCACCTGCGGGACCTCGACCCCCAGTGGGATGTCATCCTCACAATCGTCCCACGCTCTGTGCACGTCCACAACCACCTGCATGATATGAGACTGGCGTTTCTCCGGCTCTTCACGAACTTCCTCAACTTCCTGGCGCTGCCTTTGCCTCATCGTACGACCTCTCTGCGAACGCTTCTGCTTCTTCTCTACACTGTTCAACTTAGCTGTTTTCGTCTTAGGCTCTTCAGGTTGACTTTCTTCCGCCTCAGGCTGCATTGTTCTCTTTAAATCATCTTCACCGACCTTTTCATAAAGCTCTATCTGCTTTTTTAGGTACTCCGTCTCTGCATGCAGCCAGAAGTTCTCTTTTTCTAACCACTGATCTCTGTCTTCTTCATACTTTAGTCTTAAAACCTCCATTTCAGACTGTGTGTCACTTAGTTGTTTGCTGAGGCTTTTACAACGCTCTTTCAGTTGCTGTACCTCAGTGGTTAAGGCCACATTTTCTTGTTTTAGGGCCTCTTCTTTTGCCTGCCAAGTTTTCCTCTCCCGATCAAAGGAACTAGACGCAGCCTTGTCTTTAGAGTCCTGATCGGCAACGACAAACTCCCTCCATTGCCTCTCAAACTCTTTCTCCTTCTTTACACTTTCTTCAAACTTACCCTGTATCTTTTTCTTTTCGTGGACAAGGGACTCGTTTTCTACCATAAAAATCTAACCTGATTTTGCAAAAACCTAATTCTGCTATAGTTGCTTTCTACGCTCCTAAACCAGGCCTCTTTCTGAAGCCACTGAGTTGTTCTAGCCGACAAGTGCTTCTCCCGATCATGAAACATACACTGCAGCTCGTGTAGATCTTTGGACTGACTGGACCCGTCCACCAGCTTAGCCTCCACACACCTCCACAGCTCTTCTACCTCATTTCTGAAGGCTGGCTCTCTCTCCAGCCAAGCCGTCTCACTCTCCGTCCAAGGCAAGTCTGTCACACCCACGGCACCTTCATCAAGACTATAACCTTCACCACCTGAGTGCCAAAACCGACCTTGCTCCACCCAAATAAACTCAGCAGCCTCATGCTCTTTCTCAGCACGCTGCCACTTCTCCAACAACACCCTAATTTGAGCCGCGTAACCGGCCATTTCTGCTGGTTTACACCTTGTGTGCTATGTAAGAGAAAATAAACCAAAATTATAACAACCAAAACCTTCTCCTCGTACTCCCAACTCACGAGACCAGCCTTCCTCCAGCTCTGCTTCAATCAAATGACCTGTAGAACTCAGCTCTCTCTCACTCACACAGTCTGACGTCAGAGCTTTGTGATGTCATGTGTCTCCACGGCAACGATAAAGTACGAATTCTTCAGGAACCAGTGGAACTTTCAACTGGTGACTTCAGAGACTGTAGCCATGGCAACCAATGAGTTTAATATAACGCATTGGTTATATACATATATACATTTAGCCTATAAATATAAAATTACCTATAGCAACAAGTTCCAAGTTTTCCAAGTGAGACTTTGAATATTTATTAAAATCTTTGTCTGTTATGGAAAACACATTTGGGAAAAGATACAGTATATATCTTATTAGGTTCGGGAAGCATCTGTGGTTACCATAGAAATAATGGCAAATCCGCCATGTTTGTTGCAGTTTAGCAGAACTTCCATTGGAATACATTAGACAAAACGATTCAAAAAAGTAAATAAAACAGCCGTAAAACAGCCCAATAAACTGCAGGGTCAGTACTGCTAAACTTATCTATCACTCTGTAGTGTCAGAATATGATTTATTGAACGCTATTTTCAGAATTTGGCAATTTAAAATCTCCACTGGTTTAACATGGGACCAACTGAACATTCTACAGCTGTATGATGTCACGATCCCGAGCCTAATTATTTAAAAAAAAAATTGAGTTAAAAAACAAACAAAACATAGGTATTATAGTAATTTTTATTATATTGTATGGACCAATATAAGTAGAAATTATACAAGATTGTACAAAAAACCTTATAACATGTTATCTTTGTATAAAGAATTTAATACTTCATTGTAAAACGATTATTTTTTTGTGCTGATTGTTGATCTTTGTGAACCTGCTCCCGGTTCACGAGCATTTACCAGTTCGAGATCAGTTTGAACATCACTGGAAACTTCCCCTTGTGAATGAAAAAGAGAGTTCAGGCCAGGGTGTTCCCCGTCTAAGACCCAAAGTCACTGGGACAGGTTCCAGTCACCCGCGGCTTGTGGTGCACTAGTTTTTTTTTTCTGATACCAATTCCGACACTTTGGTTTAAGTATCTGCTGATACTCTATATCAACCGATACTAGTGTAAAGACTGAAATACCTTATTTTTACCCAAAGTTGTATTTAAATTGATTCATGCATGTTTGAGTAATCTTGTTCTACAATATATGTATGCTCAGAAAATCCCTGTTTTCACCTACCACCTATCTTAACTGCATTTACTCGTGATTGGTCAAAACAATCAGATTTCATCCACAACTTATGAGTTTAAATTGTTGTTTAGTGACTTTTCTCTTCTCCAAAATGTGTAATTCAAAACTTGCTGCTTATTAAAGTTAAGTTTTGCCATGAAGAAGGAAGTCAATGGTCCTGTTCCTATTCCCAAGCCATTTTAGATCAGGTTTGTGTTTTACAATGAACACTATGTAAATTATTGATCTACAAATGTTCTAGTTTATCACTAAGTACACAGAAAAAACACAATACAGGGTTCGTACCGTCAGGGAAAACCTTGAAAAGTCATGGAATGTTCTATTCTAATTTTCAGGCCCTGGAAAAGCTTGGAAATTCTATGGGTTTTAAATCAGTTGTGTTGTCCTGCGGATGGGGCTGGGCAATTAATCAAGAAAATTGAGAGATTAAGATTCAGTCATGTCCAATCGTCAAGTATTTGGTTTTGAACCGTACGATCGATGGAAAAATGGTAAATTATTAAGCATCTGACTGATTTATGTTCACAAAATCACTACTTAAAGCCATTTTTATTTTGTTTTTGTAAAGGCTGATAAAATAAATAATAAATTTGTTACAATGGGGGAAAACTTGTTACTTTATTAAACCAATTTTACACTTTTGTTTGAAATTTATCATTTTCATTTGTTATGTCCAAAAACCTTGAAAAAGCTCTGTGTTTTGATTTTAATCAGTTAATGAAAGACGGTTGTTAAAGGAACCGTATGTAAGATTTTGATGTCAGATTGAATAAACATGACCTATATGTGTTCAAAGATACAAGGTCAACAAGTCCAAATATACTATTATTTTTACTGAAAGTCATTGTATGTTTTTTAATTAAGTTATTCTTAATTAAAAAAGCCATAGACATGATGTCCCTTTGTTGATGTTTACATTTATTATCCAATCAGAAAGCAGAATGAGCCTCACATGACTCTCTCAGTTGGGTTGCCAGTTTGGTTTCTTAAAACCTGAAGTTAATTTTGAACCATGAGTCAGGAACATGTTTGAGTTTGAACCATGGATCTTTTATATTATCTGGATACGGTATTGCTAGCTTGCAGCCGTTGTAAATCAGCCCCAGTGGCCGCTCCATTGGTACTGCAGCGGGAAAATTCCTCTACAGGCTAGAAAGGATTTTTTCCCTAGAGCGCAATGCAAACACAAACCGCCCGTGTTCGCCAGAAACAGCATCTACAGCTTTAAAAACTGACGGACTTTGAGCCGATTCTTACCTAGATTCACATCATAAACTTTTTTCCGGTTCAAAAGGTTTTAGTTTCGTATAAAACGGCTTTTTAAGCTTTAGCTTCGGCTACCACTGCTAACACTGTAACTGCCGCTCTGATTGGTCAGAACGGTCACGTGTGAACTTTCGGCTTCTTTCGGATTCACTCGGCTCGAGCTCGGCCCGCGCCTCGTGGGGGAAGTTATGGAGGAACACAACTGCGCATGTTCCATAGCCTGTAGAGCACCTAGCAAAAGGCTAAAGCTAACGGCAATATTGGCAACGAACGCCAGTGAGCAAAAGCCATTGACGCACAGCTTGGATCACCGGGGCTTGGTTTGAACTGATGTTGCACCAGAACACAGACACAACTGTCTGTGATAGACTCATGCACTTGTTTCTACACAGTTCTCATTGGGTTCCTCCCACATCCTCCTTCCTATCTTCAATGTATGGGCCATTTCACATTCTGGCAACCCAAGTTCATTTGTCATTGTAATAACTTTTTAAAACCACTAGTTGTGCATCTTACATACGGTTCCTTTAAAGGGATCCCGGACTATAAAGATAAATATGGTTTAAATGCTAGTACAGATCATGTTTACTAAAATAAACTGCAAACAAATATCTAACCTCTTACTATTTTTATAAAATTGTCATTGTTTGGAGCCACTGGCAGCAGCCATATTTTCCAGGTGAAATGCATTCTGGGTTGATGATGTCAAATGGTTGCTTTTGGTTGTTGCCATGGTTGCTCCTGCCATAGTTGCTCCCTAGGCTGTTACCTTGACAACCACCAGAGGGCAGACAGACAACCATTTGACGTCACATCCAGGACAAAATGGCAGCCATGTAATTTCTTTAAAACACTATTTTAATAAAACAACAAATACTTCCAAGGTTTTTGTCCTGTATTTATATAAGGGATGATATTAGAAGTGTTTTAGGGTAAACATGTGATTATAGCCAGGGTTCACTTTAAACACTGTCGTGGAAAAGTTATGAATTGTTTTGTGGAAGTCATGGAAAAATCATGGAAAACCTGAAGATAAAACCTGTACGAACCCTGACAATAGGTCCCCTTTAATCGGAACAACCAGATGAATGAATAAAGTCTTCTTAATTTTTTACAAGCCCTGGTTTTGTTTTGTTTTTGTACCTGTCCTGCAGCAATAATAGTCAAACTTTCTCTTGTTTCCAGGAGTCCTACACCTACAAAGACCCCATCACTGAGTTTGTGGAGTGCCTGTACGTGAACTTTGATTTCGACAGCGCCCAGAAGAAGCTGCGAGAGTGCGAGTCGGTAAGTCCAGTCTTCACACACACACACACCGCTCTGTCACGCTTCTCGCCCCCAAAATCACCAGAAATAAAGATGGCTGCCTCCCGGGACCTCGGCCAAACGCGAGTCGTCTCTCTGATCTCTCCACAGACCACGGCTCAATATTGGACCTATTCAACCTCCGCAAATCCCGGTCTGGCCTGATTAGCCCGCGTTTAACTTTGGGAGCGTTTGAAGTGGAACAGCTGTCAGATTTAAGGCTCTTTGGAAATCCCAGGACTGCAGTTTCAGCCTTTGAGATCGTTTAATTATGCTCTTGAAGGCAGGAATTAGCGTGGAAAGTGGAGTTTTAGTTTGTGCGTTTCATCATTTAGTTCATATATTTTATACAAGTACTTAAAGAATTTATTTTTTATTTTTTTTGCTTACTCGTGAAAAACACAGCGGGAGTTCTGTCTGTGAGATACTCTTCTTTGTCCTCTGTTCTGATTGTCCCAGATCTGTGATGTTGTAGGTAGATTTTCGAGATCTTCTGCACGGTTTTAAGTCCATAAATCATCCAGACTTGCAAGACTGGGTTATTGTTTCCCTTGTGTATTTTTTTGTGAGCCAGTAGATGGAACTCTAACTAACAAATTAGGTAAAAGTAGTCAAGAACATGTTTAAAAGACAAGAACAAACCAAAAATACATATTTGTTAAAGTTATAAGTTATACCACAATATTTTTTTTATCTGCAGAGGTAAGACTAAGTAATTGTTTTGCAAGTCTCAAATTCGAGCGTATTCAGACCTACAAAATTTGGTCCGATTTAAACGGTCCAGAATTCATTTCCCCGGAAAGTCTGGACTTTACTTCAGGTCTGAATAAAGACAAGCAAGCTCTGATCCGAATCAAACAATCGTCCCGAGACCACCTCTTCAGGTCGGTCTCAGGCCGATTGCAAATGGATTCTGGTGCGGATTACTTATGGTCTGAATACAAACGGCCTCGATCCGAAACAAACACAAAAAACATGCTTTTTTGGACTTGATGAGCCACCGTCACAACGCACAGACGAGAGAAGGGCTGTCCTACAGCCCGTGACAGAGCCACTCATAACTGGTCTTTGTGAATGTTGCATTTGCATGATTATCACACTACTGAAGTATTCCAAGCATAATTTCCCTCCTACGCTGTTCATTTGTCTGAAAACGTAAAGATATTTTCTCGTGCTGCTGGTTTCTATCAAATAAGGCACTTTCATTCTTTCATTCATAACCCTGCGTGTTTGAACAATAAACAGCAGTACGCTTCTTACCGTGATGGAGTAGAGACATCCTCACAAACCGCACCTCCGGGTCCTGACTCGCTTAGTCCATTTAAATCCAAATGTCCAGAAAAATAAGAAAGCACAGACAGACTAGCCTACTATTCCATCATGAGCACTGCTGTGCCCGGTCCTGCTGGTACAGCGAGCAGTTCGCTGCGTTTGCGCCAAATCCTCGCGAAATGCATCCTCCCCGCGAGCGTCAGGTCCGTGTTTAGTCCCACACAAACCCAGGCTCCTGCCGCCTCACCTCGGGCTCCAAACGCGGTTGAACTCGCCTCTACCTCTGGACTGAAGTCTGGTTTGGACCCGTGTCTCGTCCTGCTTCATTTTCACTTTTCCACACTGACAAATAGATCTAATTCTAAGTCTATGGCAGTTATCATAAAGCCGTTATGATAATGAATGAATAATGCGCTGCTACTTAGTATAAACCCTAACTTTTATTCACAAACGCTTCTTCTGATTGGCCCCGCCCCCACGTCAGATCTGTCCAATGAGGGCGCTGGTTCTCACATATGTGCGTCTGTTTACATTTTAAAGTCCACTTGACAGCAGCACAGTGAGAATACGAACTGAACCAAATTAAAGAAATTAAGTTCGGATCGGATTCGTATCAAACAAGTGGACTTTTGCACTTTTCTGGTCTGAATACACCCTTAGTCTCAAGTCTTTGACTTCCAAATCCAACATGGCTGCTTACGACTTAAAAAATACATGGAAAAATAATACAGAAGTGAAAAACAACTCCTTTGTTTTATCAGTATCACAAATAAACTAATTTGCTCTTTCACTCTCAAAGTGAATAGGGACATGTTTCAGATTGTTCATGTAAAACTACATTTTTTTTGAGGAGAAACATCAAGTCGTTTCAAGTAACAAGGCTCCAAGTCAAATCCCAAGAATATTTAATCAAGTCAAATCTCAAATGTCTGACTCTCAAGTCCAACAAATCCACATTTCTGGATTCTTGTATATTTGAACCTTCTAATGAGTAATTCACTTCTAGTCAGTGCATTTTGTAGAGTTCCTGTGAGACTGTTGGAATAACCTCAGACAACGCCACACCTTTTCTTTACATTGATATTTCGCTGCATATGTATGAACTCATTGCCTATTCATCTTAACCTGAGGCGTGTGTTGTACTTCTGCGTTCTCTCCTCATCTCTGCCTCTTTATTGACTGATTTTTGTGTTTTTCTCTGCAGGTTCTGGTGAACGACTTCTTCCTGGTGGCTTGTCTCGAGGACTTCATTGAAAACGCTCGTCTTTTCATCTTTGAGACGTTTTGCCGCATTCATCAGTGCATCAGCATCAGGTAAATAAAAGAGGCAAAAACATGTCATTATTAGATTTCAATAGATGTTTGAAAGACTAAAGATTCAGAAATGCAAAGAACTTTAATGGTAATGGCCTTGATTGCTCGACTACACACGTTTTAGAATTTATTAGAGCAGCAGAAGCAATTAATCCAGGGTGTCCGCGGGGTCTTAAAAAGTCTTAAAAGTTGATAAATGAAATTTGCCAAAATTAAGGCCCTTAAAAAGTATTAAAAAGTCTTAATTCCAATTTGAGAGTCTTAATTTTTTGCAAAGTAATATATCAAATAGATCTTGATAATTCGTTTTTGTTTGATAAAGTGTTCCGAGCGTGAATTAGGCAAAATAAATCACCTCGGTGCTGTGGTCAGACGCCGCTCTGAGCGCGCACTGATACGCGAGTGACAGCTGCAGGTCGGAGGAGGAGCGTGGGCCTATATTTTGTACAGGTGGACCACCAAAGACCCGGAGCGCACAAGGATTATACCTTGGGTCTTTTCGTTACGGGATCTAGCGAGTATCTCAGGATGCTGGAAATAAACCGCAAAACTTTAACTTCAACAACCAAAGCGCGCAAAGGACGAGCGAGTTGGATCAGAGCCAGGCATCAGCAACGAAAACCTCCGCAGCAGCATTCAAGCAGTTTTTTTGGAAAATATTGTATTGGATTGTTCGCAAACGTGAAGAGTGGAATATTTGTACAAAGTTTTTACGCGGAATCAACACGCAGGCTACGTGTTCGTGCATTCCACTGCTCCATCAGGTAACGTAAAATTAGCATTCTAAAACCTACATGTGTAAACGGGCTCTACTTTGTTGTTTGCTTTGTGGAGCTGCATTTTTAGCGCTAAGACGTCCTGAAATGTCTTGTGTATGCATTGCAACTCAGAATATGTGAACTTTTCATAAATGGTAAAGCGTGGTGAAAGTTTAGCAAAACATGTCTTCAACGAACTCTTAAGCTCTGGTACAAGAGCAGCGCAGAGACGGAGATAAAGAGAAGCGCTCTGCAGCTTCTATGGCAAATCCCAGACACGATCTTTGTGTTTACTTGAATGTGCGTAGAGTAGACCAATGTGGAACATGCGCTGATTAGTTTTGCGTCATTGTCTCTGTGCCTGTAGCAAATGGACTCGTTGGATACGTTTCCCCACTGCGCGCTTGAAACCCACCGTCTCATGATGTATTTAAAGGACCACTTTCACAAAACATAAACGACACATGTGGTCGCTAAATATTCACAATACAGCTGTTTTCAAAAGTGCTTGATTCATGCTTAGTACTAAAACACTGTCTTCTCAGCTTTGATAGATAGACTTCTAATTTAACCCAATAAAAATTTAGATAAAGTTTAGATCAAATGAGCTGATAATATTAGATCTATTCCAAAATTAAAAAGCCTATTACATTTGTTTTAATGTTGTGTATTTATGCTTCATCTCCTCCTTGTTCACCATTCATACAGTAGCTTGTGATAGGGCAGTAACTTTATTGAAGGAGCACTGTAACATCTTTAGTGAGGAGTATACCTGTATCTGCTTGGAGTCTGGCAGATTATGTCACCAGGACAGATCACAAGTCATATCTGTGGAAAAGTGAGCCTGCTCATACTTAGAATTTATGGTTTTATTAAGCTGGTTTTGAGCAACAAAACACATATGGTTCTCAAAGTGGGAGCGGGACCCCTTGGGGGTCGCGAAGCAAAATCTGGGGGTCGCGAGATTATTTCTAAATGTATTTTTACAATTTTACAATTATGACTTTTAGTCAGTTTTTTAGGGGAATTGGGGTTATAGAAAAATACACTATGATATTAAACACAATTAAGCCTAATTGAAATGGTTTTGTAACTTAAAATTATTACAAAAGTATCTAATTTTTGCTGTGGGGGTTGTGAGTTTGTTGCACGGTTCTTTGGGAGGTCCCGGGCTGAAATGTTTGGAACCCCTGCTTTAATAAATAGACAAGATGATACCAAACAAACAGTTTGACATCAAACTAAGATACAAAGAGACAAGCAGGTCAATAGGAATTACAAATATTATTTGTCTTTAATCTGACTAAATGCACTAAAGGAGGAAATAAAACCTGCCTTGTCCATAATACTGAGTTTGTTTGATGTACAAGTTTGTTTTTTTTAGGGATAATATACATTGTTTTAAGCAAAATGTGCCTAAAAATATAAGGTGCTTCTTGATCAAGCTGTAGAAAAAGTTTTTCCACTAAGGACTGTTAACTATTGTTTCTAGTTTGTCTCTCATGACTCACAAGAATAGCCGTTTTCAATTATTTACCATACAAAAATTACTTGCGACGGTTGCGATGGAGTCTTAATTTTTGTTTTTATAGGTATTAAAAAGTCTTAAAAAAGTCTTAAATTTCACTTCAAGATCCCTGCATATACCCTGTAATCAAATGTGAAATGTGTCAGGAATGTTGTTTTGAAGGTATAGAAAAATAGAAAATGTTTGTGACGATACTTAAAGGTGCACTGTGTAACTTACTGGTGATGAAAAGTCAAACACACAATTCAGTAGAATTAGAAAGTTAAAACTATACTTTGGGATTTTCTGAATGAGTCTGAAAACATTTTATGTCATAACTTGAAAAAATACCGCTACACTAACCACTTTTAGGAACGTAGGAGCTGTGACAAACAAACGCACATGAGTGAGAGACAGACAGACAGACAGACAGAGAGAAAGCAGAGTGAAGTGAAGCAGTGGCATATTATATGGTGGTTGGCCAGTTTAAAACATTGCTGTCTTCATAAAGTAAAAAAAAAACAAAAAAAAAAAACAAGTTGAACAGGAGGGAACTTAAAGCAGAACTAAGTAACATTTATACCTTGTTGAATGTTCTTCTAAGCCTTCGTGATGATGGTTTCATGTGTATTTTGGGGCATTTGAAGCATGTGTCGGCTCTCTCAGGTGCGTCCTGCATCAAGTACAGCAAATGCGACTTGTCTGTGTTGCCACCGTGCTGACTCGAATTTCGGTCTTGAGAAACTCTGGCTCTCTGTTTTGGGTATTTAGTGTAAACCGTGCTAACACGTTTTTCTGCTGCCCTATTCCAACCCTTAAAGTGAACCATGGCTATAATCACATGTTTACCCTAAAACACTTATAATATCATTACTTATATAAATACAGGATAAATACCTCGGAAATATTTGTAGTTTTATTAAAATAGTGTTTTAAAGAGATACCTGGAGGCTTTGGGTATGACATCAAATGGTTGTCTGTGTCTTCTGGTGGTTGTCAAGGTAACAACCTAGGGAGCAACTATGGTAGGAGCAACCATGGCAACAAGAAAAAGCAACCATTTGATATCATCAACCCCAGAATGCATTGCACCTGGACAATATGGCTGCTCCCAGTGGCTCCAAAACAATGACAATTTTATAAAAAATAGTAAGCGGTTATATATTTGTTTGCAATTTATTTTAGTAAATATGGCCAGAACTAGCATTTAAGCCACATTTATCATCATAGTCAGGGATAATTTTAAGTTATGCAAAAATGAGAAAATAAATAAATAATAATAAGTTTTGTTTAAGTTTAGCTAGCTTAATTACACAAGAAAGCACTACCGCTGAAGTTGCTTAGTTTAAGCTGGAGGAACAGGTGCTTGAACACCACTAGGGCACTATCTATGCACATCCCTGTTACACAATGCACCTTTAAATGTTCAATTCCACACTAAACTTAGCCACAGTGCTAGCAACAAAAACAGATGAACTTAGCAGTAATGAGTGAACAAACAGAACATTGTTTGATGTAGGACATTGCGGACTAATTTCCACTTGAATAGATACATTAACAAGAGATCTGTGCTGGAGAGAAATACATTTTAAGTTATGTTATTGTATAGTATCAGGTATTGTCCCTTTATTGCTACCAAATATATTTAATACCAATTTCTATGCTACCTTTATATATTATAACACAATACTGTCAGTTGTTAACAAAAAAAACATGTAAGCTAGCTCTTTATTTTTCTCAGCACAATATAAAAAAACATACGTGTACAGCATGTTCTTTGTAATCAAGTTTTATTAATTAACTGTGGGGGGAAAAAAAGACAAAAAACATGCTAAATAAGGATGAATTTGGACTAAAACTTGATTTGTTTTTATAGTTTCCAAAAAACAATGCATTTCTGTCAGATACAAAAACAATTGTCTCATATCTCAATCATAATCATACTTTAACCCATGTGTTAAAAGAGAATTTTAAGACTGGATGTCCTCCCGCTGAAGTTTGTTTACTACACTGATTGGGCCTCTCTTCCTGTTGCTTTTTTTTCCCAGCATGCTCGCTGACAAGCTCAACATGACGCCGGAGGAGGCAGAGCGCTGGATCGTCAACCTCATCAGGAACGCTCGGCTGGACGCGAAAATCGACTCCAAACTGGTGAGAGGCTGAACTCGGTCAATCTGCTGACAGAAAGAGTTAAAAGTCTACCAAATAAACACATTTCAAACAGAGCTGTCAAACTGGGCAGTGACGGAGGAGTAAAAGTGAGAGAGAGGGGCGGAGTCTGAAAGAATAAGAAGCAGTGTGATTGGTCAGAATTCTCTCAACAACAGCTGTTTTTGAAATGTAGGTCTAGTAGGTAGATTTTACTTCACTTCACTCACCCTACATTAAAAGAGTGACACGATGGCCAGACAATAGGTGTGTTTTCAAGATGGTCAAGACGGTGCAGTCGGCTAGAGGCGGTAAGGGGGGTCGGGGGCTACGTCAGGGCTATGTAGGCCCCGGTAATCTCAAGAGATCAATCCGGCTCGAGTCGACTTGACAAATCGTGGAAGCGAGAAAAAGCAACTGCTCCCGACTTCATGGCCTCGATGCATGATGGCAAATGTAGTGCAGTGATTGACTGCTGATTGGCTTTAATCAAACATGATGCGTGGCAGTTCCTCCTCCTCTGTCTAGATCGTATTTATCCACTTTTATAACATCACACGTGTTTAACATGAGTCAGAAAAGACCCAGACTGTTGTTCATTACACACAACAACATTAATACATGATCCTGATGAGCTGAAAGTCATTTTTACAAAGGCAAATCTAGAGTGACGGAATTTTATGATGAGCCTTTTATTCTTTGCTCTGGTGATGTGTGAGTGAGTTTGTGATGCGGGAGGGACACAGAAACGGCGTTTACAAAGTTGTTATTAGTTTTATTCAGTGCAACACGAGAGCTCCGTGAGTCTGTGAGATCTGAGGCTGCCTCGCTGCTCTCGGGCTCAACAAGTGTCCAAGTTGAATCTCCTCCTCTTTGCCTCAGCCGCCTGCTCTCGTCTGCAATCCAGGCAGAGATTTTCGCATCTTGAACACACCTATTATAAATACAGTATTTTTAGAACGTCTGGAGTTTTCAGGCAAATAACAGGGATCAATGCGATACATATCCCATTACATGTATATCTCAGTTTAATTTTCTCCATATGATACTGTATATATCACGAAATATGTTTAAAAAAAGTCTGCCAAAAGGATATTTTTATTATGCAGGAAAAGGAAATGCTTTATTCACAATAGTATTCCCAGAGCACAATTGATTTATGAATAACTTTTTAACTTAACACCATCCAACCTCCTGAGCATAAAACAAGAACATTTAGAAAAAATGCAGTGCCATGATACACAATAACTTTGTCACAACTTATTGCAAAAATATTTCAATGAGTACAGCTCAATTTGATCTTAGAATTTGGGTTTTGAGATGATAATCCAAGCAAAATATAACTTTCTACATGAACTTTGTACTGATACTTTGATCGAAGCACAAATTGCTCACTCGTTTTGGCTACATGTCGTCTTGTGTTTAGATGTTTAACAGTGATTTTGATTATTTCTGAACAAGTCATCACCTCCTAATCTCACTCCTTTAGCACAACGCTGCTGTGGTCCAAATTAAACCCTGTTCTCTTTTTGTCCTCTATAGTTTTGGTTGCCTGAGGTGCAGCCAAAAGTTTTCAGCCACATCAGTTAATAGGATCAGAGGTTTTTTTCCTGAATATATAATTATTTTGTGTCTCCGCAGGGCCACGTCGTGATGGGGAACAACGCCGTGTCTCCGTACCAGCAGGTCATCGAGAAAACCAAAAGTCTGTCCTTCCGCAGTCAGATGTTGGCCATGAACATCGAGAAGAAACTGGCTCACAGCAACAGGAACGAGGTGAGCAAACGGTTCACCTAGATTCAAACTGTTAACTCTGTGATGTTTGTGTTCTATCGCGAGACTCTGCGGGAGTCACTGTTGTTGTTCTGCCGCGCACCTGGTAAAAATGGCTGCTGAATAAAAAGCACTTCTGCAACAAGAACTCGTCTTTTGGCATTTACATGGTAGCAGAGGATGGTTTCCAACTACAGAATACCGCCGAAGTTTGACGAAGCCAGGCCATACGAGTGCTGGAAAAATGAAGTTAGTATATGGAGACTTGTTACGGAGTTGGACAAGAAAAAGCAAGCACTGGCGGTGGCGCTTGGGCTGGAGGGAAGAGCCAGAGAAACGGCTTTGGAAATATCCGCGGCGGATTTGAACAAAGACGACGGTATGGAAACGTTGTTAACCAAACTTGATGCAGTGTTCTTACGAGAAGAAAAAGATCGTGCTTATGAAGCCTACTCCCACTTTGACTCAATATCCAAAGACAGTGCCGTGTCAATGGCGGACTACATAATTGACTTTGAGCAAAGATACAACCGGATGAAAAAGTACAACATGACTCTTCCTGACGCGGTGCTAGCCTTCAAGCTCCTGGACACGGCGTGTCTCGAGGAGAAAAGCAGACAGCTCGCCCTCACCGCGTGTACAGAGCTGACGTTTGCGTCTATGAAGTCAGCGTTAAAACGGATCTTCGGAGGAAAAACGGCAAGCGGGACAAATGGCAGTGGCGAGAATCAAGAGGCAGCGTTTCTCACAGAACAAAGACCGAACGGAAAATTCAAACGCAACAACTACAGCCCTTCACCGAGCGGACATCAGCGGCAGCAGCCACAGCAAGGCACAAATCCGCTCGACAAGTACGGTAAGCGGACAAGATGCGCTATTTGTCAGAGCACGTACCATTGGGCTAAAGACTGTCCTCATCGGAAGAATGAAGTCAAGTTAACTGAAGATGACAATGTGGAAGAATGTAATATCACTTTGTTCACTAAAGCTGCTATGACAGACTCAGAAATCTTCCTGACTGAGTCATTGGGATCTGCTATTATCGACACGGCATGTACACGTACAGTTTGTGGTCAAAAGTGGTTGGAAAGTTATGTGAAGGACTTAAAACCAGGCCAAGTCAACAAACTACTACAAACTGAATCTTCAAGTTGCAGACCATTTAGATTTGGAGATGGTCAAGTTGTGCACTCTACCAAAAAAGTGAAAATTCCAGCTAAAATAGGACAGACCAGGTGCCATATTGAAACAGAAGTAGTGCCAGCAGATATTCCTCTACTGTTGAGCAAGATGTCTCTCAAGAGAGCTGGAACTGTTTTAGACATGGAGAATGACAGAGTTGTCATGTTCAAGCAACCTGTTCCTCTTGAGCTCACTAGTTCAGGACACTACTGTGTGGACATTCGAGATGTACATGCAGATGTGAGCTGCAATGAAAATGATGTCCTGGTTGTCACTGCAGACATGTCCACAAAAGAAAAGAGGAAAGTTCTTCTGAAACTCCATAAGCAGTTTGGCCACGCCTCTGCAGACCGACTGCAAAAGCTCATTCAAAGTTCTGGAAATACTGATCAAGACTGTCCTGTCATTTTGCAAGAAATCATTCGTGACTGCGATATATGTCAAAGATACAGCAGGGCCAAGCCCAAGCCTGCTGTTGGTTTGCCTTTAGCCACTGAGTACAATGAGACAGTGGCTATGGACCTACATGAACTGGAGCCGGGCGTATGGTATCTACACATCATCGACCACTTCACACGTTTCAGCGCTGGAAACATCGTGAGGACCAAGAAACCGTCAGAAATTGTCAACTCCTTCATTCACTCATGGATAAGCATCCATGGTGCGCCCAAGCGGATCTACACTGACAACGGCGGAGAGTTCAACAATGAGGAGGTACGCGACATGGCAGAGAACTTCAACATTGAGACGAAAACAACAGCAGGATACAGTCCGTGGAGTAACGGACTGTTGGAGAGACACAACATGACACTGACTGAGATTCTTCTGAAGGTGAAAAAAGAAAATGGGTGTGGGTGGCAAACTGCCCTTGATTGGGCCCTTATGGCTAAGAATAGTATGATCAATGTACATGGTTATAGCCCACATCAACTTGTTTTTGGTCAAAACCCTAATCTTCCATCTGTTTTGATAGACAAACTGCCAGCATTAGAGGGCACTACTTTGAGCACTAAAGTTGGGCAGCATTTAGCAGCATTGCATGCAGCCAGGAAAGCTTTTACTGAGGTGGAATGCTCAGAAAGAATAAGAAGGGCACTACGCAAGCAGCTTAGGCCTACAGATGACAAATATGAGACAGGAGACAGAGTATATTACAAACGAGCTGACAGTACAGAGTGGAAAGGCCCTGGTGTAGTTATTGGTCAAGATGGGTCTGTAGTGTTCATTAGACATGGGGGGATACTTGTACGTGTGCACCAGTCTAGGTTGAGTAAAGTGAATGCCCCTGAGGAAGAGAAGCAAAGCAGACATGATGCTCCTGTAAATGTTACAGAAAATGAAAACACAGTGCATAGTGATGTGTCAGAAAACTCAGAAGACGAACAAAGTGTTAATGCTGAAGAGCAAATTACAGACAGGGAAATCGAAATAAGAGAAACCCCCAGACAAATGACACCTCCTGAAACTGAGAGCAATATAACTGCTGACATTAAGCTGAAAACTGGGCAGAAAGTCACATTTACTAACAGAGATGATGGTGTTCAGCACACTGTCAGGGTTTTAAGCAGAGCAGGAAAAGCAAAAGGGCAATACAAAGACTGGTACAATGTACAACATCTTGAACCTGATGGTAGTGAGGGACAGAAGCAGGCATTAGATATGTCACACGTTGACAATCTTCAAGTTGAGTCTGAAAATAGGGAGTCTGATGTACTTGTTACCAAAGATATTTCTTTTGACAGTGCTAAAAAGCAAGAGATTGAGAACTGGCAAAATAACAATGTTTTTGAGGAAGTCACAGACATTGGTCAAAAATGTGTATCTACTAGATGGGTCTGTACCCTTAAAGAAACACCCAGTGGTATTGTTCCTAAGGCACGCCTTGTAGCGAGAGGTTTTGAAGAAGTTAATATTCACAGTTTACAGAAAGACTCTCCCACATGTGCATCAGAGTCACTCAGACTGGTGTTAGCTGTTGCAAGTCAAAAACAGTGGAAAATTCACTCTATGGACATTAAATCTGCCTTTTTACAAGGCATGGACCTCTCGAGAGACATTTACATTCGTCCCCCACCTGAAGCAGGTGTGGACAATGTACTGTGGAAGCTAAGGAAATGCGTGTATGGACTTGCAGACGCCTCCCTCTACTGGTACAACAAGGTCAAAAAACTAATGTTGGACACTGGTGGTAAAATGTCTCAAGTTGACCCAGCTGTGTTCTTTTGGTTAAATGAAGAGTCAGAGGTCACAGGCATTCTGGCATGTCATGTAGATGATTTCCTTTGGGCAGGATCAGAGCACTTCATATCTAATGTGATTCCTGTACTAAAGTCTACTTTTCATGTGGGGCGTGAAGAACATGAGAGTTTTTCTTATGTGGGGATGCACATTGCCACAGTTGGTGATAATATACTGGTGCATCAGCACAGTTACATTGAAAATCTAGATCCAGTTCATTTACAAGCAGCTCGGGCTGTGCAGCGGGATTCTCTCTTAAGTGAGACAGAGACAGAGCAGCTCAGGTCTAAAATAGGACAGATTTTGTGGGTTGCTAAACAAACAAGACCAGATGTAATGTTTGACACATGTAGCCTTGCATCCAACATTAAGAGTGCTACTGTTCAGTCCATACATGAAGTGAACAAGGTGATCCGTAAACTTAAGTCAGAGAAGGTCACACTTAAGTTTCAGCACTTGGGAAACAGTGATGATTTGAGCCTAGTTGTTTTCAGTGATGCTTCACTTGGCAATCTTGCAGATGGTGGTACACAGGGCGGGGCTTTGATTGCACTCATGGGTAAAGGAGGCAAGTTTTCCCCTTTGTATTGGCAGTCAAAGAAGATCAGGCGTGTGGTGAGAAGTACACTGGCAGGAGAAACTCTTGCAATGTCAGATGGTATAGACAATGCAATGTTTTTGGCCACACTATTTTCCGAGCTCACAACTGGAAATGCCAGCATGAAAGTTCTTCCCCTTATCTGTGTAACTGACAACCATTCACTGTTTGATGCACTAAAGTCTACTAAACAGGTCACAGAAAAAAGGCTCAGGTTAGAAATAAGCAGCATCAAAGAGCTCTTACAGGCTAACAAAATCAAGAAGGTGTTTTGGTCGGAAGCTAAGTCACAGCTCGCTGATTGTTTGACTAAAAAGGGAGCTTCACCACTCATGCTTCTCAAAGCTTTGGACGAGGGTTTATGGTCATTGTAATTTTATTTTTACAAAATGTTTTGCACTTAATCTTTTTATATGCAGTTAATGTTCAAAAGGTGATACAAAGCTCACTCACACAAAAAAATTGTTTTGTTTTATTTAAAGAGACAGGGAGATTGTTAACTCTGTGATGTTTGTGTTCTATCGCGAGACTCTGCGGGAGTCACTGTTGTTGTTCTGCCGCGCACCTGGTAAAAATGGCTGCTGAATAAAAAGCACTTCTGCAACAAGAACTCGTCTTTTGGCATTTACACAAACTATAAGAGCCATAGAGTTTGAGAAACCCATGGACTGATTAGTACACGGCTTTTCAACTCTGCTGGAGAACACAACTCTAGTGTACTTCAAGAAAATGGAATCAGATTTATTGATTGAATGGGCTCTGTGCACGGAACTTCAGTTGGCTGTGATTGTTCAAAAATGCTAACTTCGGTATGGACGACCACTTCCTGTTAGCGTTAGCATTTAGACACAATTATGTCTCTTTTTAAACACACAAGTGTCCTCTAGTGAAATATTCCTCTGATATGTAAAGTCTTTAACATGTTTTCAGTAACATTCACCACAACTGTCTGATCTAAAGAATATTTTTTCGTTTTAAACAAATGTAGTGAAAACCTCATAGAAAAAACAAATAAATCCTCTTTAGATCAGACAGTTGTGGTGGTTGTTACAGAAAACATGTTAAAGACTTTACATATTAGAGGAATATTTCACCAGAGGACATTTGTGTGTTTAAAAAGAGACATAATTGTGTCTAAATGCTAATGCTAACAGGAAGTGGTCGTACATACAGAAGTTAGCATTTTTGAACGTACGCAGCCAACTGAAATTATGTGCACACAGCCCATTGATTATGTTACCATTTAGTCTCCGGAACAAAGAAAGCAAGTTGTTACCCAAAAAGTTTGACAAACATTAAATTATTTGACTAATGCAAAAGCTCTGAAGCTAAAGTACATATATTTTTTAATCTGTTCTTGGACTGCAACAAGTTCATCGATTAATTACAACTAATTGATTATTGAAATAATTCTCAACTACTTTAGAGATCTAATAGTTATTAACTGGTCTTTATAATGTTGCAAGCATTCCATGATCCTCAGATTAAGCAAAATAAATGTTTTTGATGTAAAAATGTGTTTGCCTACACTGTTATAAGGAAAAATTTTAAAATAAAGGAGTAGACTTAAACTATTAATTATGATATTACAATAATAAATAAAAATGTAATAATTATCATAAATCAGATTCTCATCAACACTGAAACTAGTAGAAACTAAAAGCTCAATTGAACAAGCATCCATACTTGGGGGAATAATCTTGAGCCTAATCAAAACTAGTTTAAAAACAAAATGTTTAAACTAGAAAGTATTTGTATTTTGTGCTGAAAATGTCAGTTTATTGTATAGAAATCTGACCTAAAAGGAGCATTTTTATGTGACCCTGTGCATAGCATAGAAGCTGTTAGCATTGACAGACAAACACATCATTTTATAAACACACGTTGGTCCTTTGGTGAAATACTCTTCTCTTTTGTAAAGTATTTAACATGTTTTTACAGAAAACCACCAACAACTCACTGTTGTAAAAATGCCCTTGGTATAACATGGGTGCTTGTGCGCCTTCCCACGGCGACACGAATCAAAATTGTACATGGTTACCATTGGCTTTTTTGATCGGGAGGACCCTAAGGAATTTTGGGTAAAATTTCATGCATTTCGGAAAAACTAAAATTTTGACCCTCCATGTAAACACTTATTTCATTCTGTAGGGGGCGCTATTATGCCGTTTAAAATTTTTTCACCATGAGTGGGTCCAGGACGGAAAATGTAACAAAAGCATAATTGGTCCAATTCAAATCAGACCAACTATGTGGAAACGGGAGCAAAATTAAAAATTCCAAATGTGAAAAAATGCGGCATGAGTTACTGAGTAGGGCTCGATGCCAGGAGTTCAGATTTAAGGGTTGTGCGCTTCGCGCTGCTTTTGCCCAGGCTTCGCCCAGGCATCATCGTTGCAGAACCAATAGGCCCTACGCCCTATTGGGGGCTCGGGCCTAATTAAGCCAACTGGCATTCTGTGCACAGAGCCAATTATCATTGTAGTACCATAGTTAGTAGTCTAATAAACAAATTAAAAACACTTGTTGTAGGTAAACAAGCTTTTATATCAAAACACTTATTTCTGTTTAAACTGAGGCTCCTGAGATGTTTGTAACACATTTAAAGACAAGTTAAGGATTATTCAATTATTAAATTAGTTGGCAATTATTTCAATAATCCATTAGTTGTGATAAATCGATGAACTTGTTGCAGCAAACTAATACAAAAGTTAACTGAACTACAGCAGTATAAAGCATACGTCCTCAAATCATCTCCATTAAACTTTATCAGAGATGTCTCAAAGGTAAATATATCTACATTCTGTATGATAAAAGGACACGTGTGCCCAACTTCCTTATTTTCAAATTATAAGTTTTGTTTACTGGGTGTTCATTTTTCTTCTGCTAAATTTGTTACATCTGTTTTTCAATTAAAATGAGTTTGTGAAGGGTAGTAAGTGAATTTTAAAGATCGACAGATATGGGTTTTTTCTTTAGCTGATGCCGATATTGACTGACATGCACAAAAAAATCTAAATATTAGCCCCAATATAATGGCTGGCTAATATATCGGTAATTAACAACTGCCAGTGTTAAAAATCCAGTATTGACTCAATGGTGGCAGCTTTTTCCTCTTCTTAAATCACCTTAATAATACCTCTGATTTGTCTTCTGATTAATAATATTCACTTTCTTTCCTCAGACCCCGAACTGGGCGGCTCAGGACGGTGGATTTTACTGATTCGTCGCCATGGAGACCGCAGAGGTGACTCCCGAAGCAGCTGTTAATATTTATGCAAAGCCCGACATCGGCGACTGCGATTACCATCTTCTCCTCGTAACCTTTAGACTGTGTAATTATTATTTAAAAAGTCAGACCTCGTTTACCCTCCAAAACTTTAACCAATGTCACAGGTTTTCATTAAAATTCATTTTTAAAACCAAACTAATGTTGTGTGTGGTTTCGTCATTTCAACACCAGATGGCAGTGATTCTCTTTGTATGAGCAGTTTGGACTTTCTGTAGCTTCTGTTATTGTCATGTTTAGTTCAAATGATTTAGTCTAACTTACTTAAAATGAGTTTAAATGTTCATTCCACTTTAATTTTAAGAGAAAGTATTAACCCAAGCTTGTCTACAAAACAACATTTTCTAGGTAATGAGTTCCCATATTTTTTTCTAATAATATTTTGCCAAGTTTTATGTCATCAAATCATAAATTATAAGGTAAACTTCAAGCAAATGTGAATACAATTTGAAACAAAATACTTTATATCAATTCAGCCACCTTAACACTACTTAATATATCTCTTTGACTTGTGCATAATATATATATTTTTTTATTAATGATACTTGAAACTTGTTAAAATGTTACTCTTATGGCAACCAATTATCTCAAAATGTTGAGTTATGTCTATTTTAACATTTTTGGTTTGATATGAATGTTTTTATATTTGAAACATTTTATTAAAAAGTACATAATTATACATACAGTATATTTTCATTCACATTCAAGATATTTGTGCATATGTTAAGTTTTATTTAACATTTATTTCGGTTTGCATATGATTTGTAGCCTATTATTATTTTGATTTATTAACATTAATTTCGGTTTTATATGCCGAAATTAAATTTAATTAAATCAATACATTTTTATTAACATTAAGTTTGGTTTAATATTTTAAAAACACACATTTGATTAACAAAATAAATGATCATCTGGCCTGATGAGTTTTGATCTTTTGTTTAGCGCCGCCTGGTTGCTAGGTAACAGTTGCTGCCCATGTCCAACCAGGAAGTTAAAAGATGAACTTCTGCAAAATCGTCAAACTGGAAAAAAAAAAAAAAAAAACTTCGCACATTATTGACTGACATATTTAAAATGGGCTAAATAAATTTGACAACTCATTTATTTAACAAATTGAGCGAGTTTTTGACCCTAATTTAAGCTATGGTTGCTAGGTAACAGTTGCTACTCATGTACAACCAGGAAGTAACACGACAAACTTCATAATACTGTCAAACTTAGCTGTTTTTGCGTAAAATCTTCAATATAATGATGTTTACTCTAGGCAAATGTGCAGTCTAGGCTCTCGTGTGTACTGTAACATTCTTTGGTAATAGCATTGTAAAGCCAGATATGAAAATTATAGACATTGTCACTTTAGCTTTAGCCCTGAGCAAACTCCTGTCTGCTGACTTTGGGATTTCCATTCTTATAAGAAATATAGCCTGAAACATGTACCACGCACAGGTTATGTTGAGCAAATACAAGATGGACCTTTTAAAGACTAAATAATGTGATGATGTTCCTCTCACAAAACTTTAATATAAGGAAACTTTCTAAAAATAGCCTCCTCTGAGACAACATGGAAAAAGTTCAGTGACTCACAAGAAAGCTTTACTCACTTTACACTTAATTCTGACGGAAATACCACATTTAAACGCACATTAAAGTCACATTTTGCAGCGGAAAATACGACATGGCGGCGGTTGTCTGTGAACATGGGGTTATCATTTTTTTAAATACTTAATTGGGCAAGTAATGAGTATATTTATCATTTTAAGTACATATTTGAAATGAATTAAGGCATTATATATATTTTTTTTATTGTTTGGTCCTTACTTCAGTTCAGTTTTTTAGGGGAGCATCCGTCACCTGTTGCCTGGTCGGCCTGAGTTGTGATTGACAGATGCTTCTCGATGCATTAGCCAATCAGCGACATGCTCGTGCAGGTGTGTCGAACTGGGGGGGTAAATGGTACCTGTTTCCCCGGGGCCCAGAGCAGGAAAAGGCCCCAAAAGCAGGTCATTTTTACTTGTGAGATTAAAAAGTTAGCTAATAAGTAAAACACTTTCCATATCTAATAGTTTTGATTCAACAAAACACATACAGTAATTGTCTTATTTTCTAGTCGGTTATGGCGATAGAAATCTTTAAAATTAACATTATAAAGTGTTCGATTTGATCTGCTGAAACCGGCATAAACCCTAATAGCAACACTTGGAAAATTATGTGAGAAATGTTCAAAAGAAATACAAATATTATACTCAAATAAATAGAAAAATAATGAGAGCGGACTAAAAATAAAGACAGAAGATCATGTACAGTATTAGGGGGCCCATTTACAAAATTTGTACCCGGGGCCCAGAATTTGGTGCTACACCCCTGTGCTCGTGTCTAAACAAACATGGCCGCTCACGAGGTAAAAATAAACGAGGGAAAGTATCACAGGAGTGAAAAACTGCAATGAGTGGAGTCAAAACGCTGTTGGTTCGAGGTGAGAGAAGGTTGTTTAGGTTAAATAAAGCTAAGATACATTCTAAATACATTTAAATAAATAAAAATGTATGAAAGCCTTTAAATAAGAAAATAATGGTCACGTTTCTGCACTTCTCTGATTATTTTTTATAGACATTCATTTGATATTTTTAAATATTCTTGACTTACTTACGTAGCATTGTCATACTATTGTCTGAATGTCTTTAAACATATATATATATTACCTACTTACACTGCAAAAAATGCATTTCAAAACTGGTTAAAGTTGCTTGATTCTAGATTTTAAACCTAATTTCAAACATTTTGACTAATTTAACCTCGATTTATTGTAGATACAGAGATTATTTTCAAGCCAAATTGTTTGCCAATGAGTTAAGAAAATTGTTCTTACCCTGTTGGCAATTTATTTTTCTTATTTTAAAGCAAAATCTCTTATAACCAGTTAAAATGTCTTAAAACCAGTGAAATATTCTGCATTAAGAAAATAAATCTTATCCAGTGAAAACAGCTCAAATCTGTATTAAAATTCTGATTCCAAGTCATTTTAAACAAGTCTACATTTGTAGTTTTTGCAGAGCCTTTCTAATGCTATTTTAAAATTTTGTGTCAAATGTGATTTATCCAGAGTTAGAAGTCTAAACAAAACTTTTTTTCTTGTAAGAGTACTGTTACATCAATAAAATTACTAGGCTACTCAAGTGGGATTAAGTCTCCATAAAATGCCAGAAGATAACACACAAAAGCACACTTTTATCAAAGTCGGGGAAAGTGCTGATGTTCGATCACTATATATATATATATATATATATATATATATATATATATATATATATATATATGTATATATATATGTATATATATATATGTATATATATATATATACATATATATATATATATATGTATATATATATATATATGTATATATATGTATATATATATATATGTATATATATATATGTATATATATATATGTGTATATATATATATATATATATATATGTATATATATATATATATATATATATATATATATATATATATATATATATATATATATATATATATATATATATATATATATATATATATATATATATATATATATATATATACTATATATATATATATATATATAGTAGAAAATTACTCTGTTGCAAATTTACTTCAGTCATAAATAAAGAAGGCAAAGTTGAAGCTATAGGTGTGTATTGGTGTAAAATGGGCTTTGCAGTGAGATCAATGTAGCAATTGTAGCAATTGTAATTTATCTTAACCTGAAATACATGTCTGGAAATATAAAGTGTTAAAACTGTCACCTGGGGATTCAAAATGAATATTTCTCTGTTTTTATAAAACCACTGGAACAGAGTTGCTTTTTAGTTGCTGCTAATTATAAGTTATTTAATCTATTATTTTGTTAATTTATTATGATCTGTCACAGGTGCAGAAACATGCTTTGGAGATAAGTCAATCAAAAACATATATAAAAAGTTATAAATATAAAAAAATTCTTATTGTTATAAACGTGCAGAGGGCCTGATAAAAACAAGCTAAGGACTGCATTGGGTCCCCGGGCCGCAGTTTGCCCAGGTCTGATGTAGGGAGTAGAAATATTTCTTGAAAAATCTTAAATGTCACCAGACTTACACATACTTACTGTACATATTTTAAAAAGTAAAGTTAAAGTTATTTACTTGACAACTCTGATTTTAAAACTATCCGCTTCTGCTTATGTAATCGTACAAGTTCACTGCTAATCATGTGGACTCTGAATATAAATGAAACACAATAGGTACAAGATCAGTCTGCCTCTGTGTTTACAATGTGTTTTATTACAGTTCTTATCTTTACAGCCATTCCTCTGCTCTTAATGACTTTGACTGCAGCGTCCTCCTGACCACACCCGCCTCACGCACAGCAGTTACAGGTAAATATTTGCCTTTTGTCAAGACTGTGACAACACTGAGCCGTCACATTCATTTAACGCCTTAAGTCTTAAGGAAGAAACTGCGTGGAAACCGGTTTAGGTAAATACTTGTCCTGCGTTAGAAGGCAGAAGTCGCCACCTTTAATCACCCTCATTAAGCAGATTAGCATCTTTAGCTGCCAGTCTGACATCATCTGAATAGTTTGGATGTTTCTGTCGGCGCACGCACGGTCACGCGTTTGCACTGACTCGTTAATAGATTTATTATTAGAAATACTTGTCAATGTAATATGTTTATGACTGCTAAATATAACATGCAGTAGTTCATGCTTTTTGATATTTCATTAACTTATTGTTAATAAAGTAAAGAAAATTCTGAAGTAAAATTATCAATATAACCTTATTAATCTAATAAGTTGGCTATAAGAAGCTAAAGAAATATGTTTTTATATTATTTTATTGCTAATTTCCATCTGCAGTCTTTGGGAGAGGAGGCGCTACTGGATATGTTTTTAGTGAAAGGGGAAACTGGAGTACCCGAAGACGAAGTAATTGCACTACTTCAGCCCTTTTCTGATATAAAAGAAAACTTTTAAACTACTCTACTTAAAGAAGACTAAATTAACATCCTTAACATACAAAACAAAATCTCAGAGAATACTTGCTCAGATACAGGGAGAACACGCAGGATCCATATAGAAAGGCCAAGCGATACCTAGGAGTCAAACCCAGGATCTTCTCGCTATGAGACCTGAGCTCTAACTTCTGCGGCATCGTGCCATTCTTTTTAAACACATTATCTGGCAAATAAAATATCTGAAATGCTAAATGACGGGTGCACAGTAGCAGAATGATTAGAGCTCTGGCTTTCCAATATAGAGATCATGGGCTTGTTTCCAGGGACAAACCCATGATTTTACTGCGTGCAGTTTGCATGTTCTCCCTGTGTTACCCCGGGTTATCTCTGGGTACTCCGGCTTCCTCCCACCTCCAAAAACATACATTTATATATTGGCATCACACTAAATTCTCCTAGAGAATGAACGTCTGTTTGTGTCTGCCTCTGTGTGTTAACCCTGTCCAGGGCACAGGTGGCAAAAATACTAAAGTTAAGTACTCAAATTAAAGTACAATTACTTGTCAAAAAATGACTCTGGTAAAAGTAAAGAACCACTGAAACTTCTTTAATTGCGTTAAAAGTACAAATGTACATAATTGGCATTTTACCTAAATAAAAAAGTAAAAATACAAAGTTGTTGTTTGGTGCCAAATCCTGTCAGGGCTCAGATGCTAAGCAGGTTTGAGTCAGTGCTTGGATGGGAGACTATTGGAACACCAGATGTCACAATGGAGTCAGTAGTGCATATGTCCATGTGTCTTTGGGCAAGACACTTCACCCACCTGGTCTGACTGAGACAAATTAGTTTATAAATTCTGAGAAAAGTTTTTTTAATCAATATTATTATTATCTGTATGTCTTTTGGGGACTAAAATCTTTATAGAAATGTGTGTTTCTCTTCCTCCTACTTGTTTCTTACTGTAATAGTCTCACTCAGCTGATTAATAGTTCCAACAATACACTTTATATTTAACTCCTTACATATTTCAATGGCTATAGCTTGTAAAAGCAGCTGCACAATTCCTCCAGTTCAAGCTGCTGTTTCTATCGAGGCATTTGTGGAATGTTACCCAGAGACCATAAAAGCCTTAATGCATGTGCCCATATGTTTAAACTGTTCCTATTGTTATTCATGCGACTTCTGCAGGTGTGACTGTGACCCGAGCAGACGGCCCCAGGTGCTTCTCTCTCTCACTCTCTCTCTTCTTCACTCTCCCGTAAGCTCTCAAACTCCTCTTCTTCCCGGAGCACATTTTGGGGCGTGACTGTGTTACGCTCCTTTAAAACCACACCTCCCACTCAGCCTTCAATGTTTCCTTTTGCTCATTTTACTTCTTTTTTTTTCTCTTTCCGAGGAGCCGGTAATACACACAGAGCAGTCGGCAGAGAGAGAGAGAGAGAGAGCTGACGTGGGCTTGAACTGAAGTGAGACCAGTTTTTGGGACCAACAGCTGGGTAACATCTGCTGCTACTACTGCTGCTGCTGCTCCAGTCCTGCACAGACCGTAAGAACACATGAAGCTGGACCTGGTTTGGGACTTTTAGCTGCGAGAATGGACATCCTGGCGGCGTGGGATGAGGTGAATCCGGCGGTGGCCAGACTCCTGTGGGTTCTGGCTCTGGTTTTAGCCACTCTCACCGTTTGGCTGTTTTTCTTTTGCTGCTACGGCTGGAATCAGGGCTCATCCTTGTCCATGGAAAGATACCTGGCAGGTAAGTTGTCAAAGGGAATGTATATGTGACACAAAGTTTACTTCTGTGAGTTTTCAGCCATGTTTAAAAGAGATCACTTGCGTAAAATCAACTTTTCTAAGGTTGTAATCATGCTATAACAGCGTCTTTCATCATTAGTTTAGTCAAAGTTGTACTTAAAATGATTCATGCATGTTTGAGTAATCTTGTATTGTCCTGCAGCTGATGCTCGAGTGCTCAGAAAACTCCTGTTTTCACCTGCCACCTATCTCCGCCCACTTGTACACGCACACTTGCAATTACTTGAATAAAGAGTAAAACATGAAGGGATTATAATTGTCATCTTGCCACTTTAAAACAACAAAAAAGTAAGTTTAAATATGCAGCTTGTCACAGGTTTTTACTAAATACATAGAAAAAAGTCAATATGTCTGTTGTAAATGTTGTTTGGTCGTCATAAACAAACAGGAAGTCATAATCTGCTTTATTAATCTGTCCACACCTGTAAAGCTTAAATTACGCTGCTCTATTTTGTGAATGAATGAATGAATGAATGAAGACCTTTGTTGCTCTAAGGAGAATTTGTCCTGCACACAAGAACACACAGAATAAAACAAACAGTTTGTAACACACATGCAGAAGCCACAAAGACACTCAGGCAACATTAAACACAGTCCATATGTCACTCACAACACAACATTAGCATATAAGTGAGACATTTACTTAGTATTCAGTGAATTATTATTTAAAGGAGAAGTATTGTGTTTTTATCGTGTCTTTAGGACTAAACTATAACATAGGGTCAGTAGTTTATGTTTAGTTCATTGTGAAATACAAATTTACTCTAAAGGGGATTCAAAAAATAAATAAGTCCATGTACTTCCTGTTCAAACCTGCAGAACTGACAAGCCCCGCCTCTAATGTCAAATTTACCTGTAACAAGCAGAAGATTATAAATTACTTGTTTTTACAGTTGAAAAGTGGCTACTTGACCATTTTGAACCCTATATGGTTTAATAATAACTATTAAGATTACCTGATCATTAATAAATTATCAAATAGTATTTACTAATGAACAAACATTAACTAAACATTTACTTCAAGCCCCTGTTCTAAAGTGAGGATCATAGAGGTTTTAAAAATGTATTTCTTTCAATACTGGTATTGATTCTCCCAGGCCTATAATGATATTTGAACCTGTATTTCAGCTGATTTGACTGTCAATAGTCGCTCAAAATGAGCCAGTTTATTTTGATGTTCTGTTAGTGCTAGAAAATCTGAATTTTTATTAAATGACTGTTGCTAACCCTCACCCAAGACCCTATCCTAAACTAATGGCGTGTTTTCACTCGCCCTACTTGACCGTACTCTACAACTAAGAAGAAGCTCCACAATAGAGCTTAACGGTGTAAGATCGGTAAATTCCCCATTGTAAAGTGCCATAGGCTTTTTGAAAAATTTAGTTTCCTAAGAGAAGCCGCTCTGGGGATTTAACTTGGTATCCGGAACTTGTTGAATCAAGAAGTGGGCGGTCACTGTTGAGCTCCATAGATACAGTCGTCATCAGAGGCCACGCTCACCTCCATAGGAGAAACAATGCTAACGGTAGTTGCAAGCTAAATGCTAACTGAAGCTAGCGCCGCCTGGCATGTTTTAACATCTTTCTTTAACTTTCTGTTTACTTTTCTGACATAACGTCACATCAGCAACCTCCATTTAAACTTGCGAGTGACTTGACTTGAATTATGTCTTAAAAGAGACATTTTTGTTTCCCATGCCTTAACATAGTATTTCCACCCTGACTTTCCCCCTCAGCAGGCCATGCTCCAAAATATGACACATTGCCGACTGAGTCTATGGCAAGCCCTGATGATCAAAGATGACGGGCGCTGTGCGTCAATGGCTTTTGCTCACTGGCGTTCATTGCCAATATTGCCGTTAGCTTTAGCCTTTTGCTAGGTGCTCTACAGGTTATGGAACATATACAGGAGCGGGACGTTCTGACCGCTCTGACCAATCAGAGCGGGAGTTATAGAGCAAGCAGCGGTAGCTGAAGCTAAAGCTTATAAAGCCGTTTACACGAAACTAAAACTTACTGAACCGGAAAAAGTTTATGATGTGAAAATAGGTCAGAATGGCCACAAAATCCGACAATTCCTAAAGCTGTAAATGCTGTTTGTGCTGAACACGAGCAGTTTGTGTTTGCATTGCGCTCTAGGGAAAAAATGCTTTCTAGCCTGTAGATTGATTTTCCCGTTTGAGCACTAATGATTGATTTACAACAGCTACAACGTCCTATCAAGATAATATAATCGATCCATGGTCTATAGCTGTCGATTCCACCAACAGTCTGGCCAAGTTGTGTCAGCTAGAACAGTTTAGTCCCTGCTTGGCCTGGTTAGAACAGGACCAAGCAGGTACTAAAAAAGTACACTGTCCCAGAGAAAGTGGGCTAATGGAAACAGGGCCAAGTAGAGCCGAGTAGAGTAGAGCCAAACAGTCACAAAAGCCAAATGATCGTCACTTTAGGGGCTGAAAGTTAAGGATTAGTTAAGGTTTGTTGGTTCATTATTAGTAATTACTGTCTAATAATTTCGTAAATGCTTTGTATCTGATCCTTACTATAAAGTGACACAAATACAACTAATAGTGTAAGACTATTTTGCATAATATTGCTTGTTCCCACGTTTTGGTGCCTTATACACAGTCACGTCCAAGTACACTGCAACTCTCTTTTAGTAAAGTTTAAAGAAATCTATTTTCCTACTCCGGTAATTGTAAATGTGAGCTGTTTCCGCTGCAGAAATTGCCAGCTTGCATTGGCTTCTGTGGTTGGTTGGCTGCTGCTTTTAACCCGTGATGTAACAATGCCTCTTTCACTCTCGTAGGGCTAATAAAACGGCTCTGTATTGGACATTCTTTTCCTTTTTAAAAACACAAGAATGTGAGCAGGCACCATTAAACTGCTGTGTTGCGCTGAAAGTGTCGGAGTAATAACACGGTGCTGCACAGTCATGGTTTGAACTGCTCTGTCATGAGAACCTGTGAAAGCATGTGAGCTGCAGTTTGTATGAAGAAGGGTCCATGAATAAAGCCAGGAGTTGCACCAATCTACTTACAGCAGCTATTTTGATAATTTAGCTTCAAGTATATGAGTGAGACAATATCAAAAATAGTATTTATTGTACGATAGTAGCGTTATAGTTCGATTCAGCTGATGGGTTTGATCCTCGTGTTTCTCCATAGCTCTGTTGTGTAAATGTTGTGTGGTTTGGAAAGTGTTGGTTTCACTCTCATTTCTCAGTCAGAGGAGGTAAACAGCAGCTTATTGTCATTATATTCTTTTTGAGGTGAGTTTTGTCATTCTGTAAGTTTTTGTTTCACGAAAATAAACCCAGGAATGACTGAAATAGGAGCTTTTTTAGACATGAACTTGTGCACGGAACATCAGTTGGCTTGTTTGTGTTCAAAATAGCTAGATTCTGTACTTATGCTCATTTCCTGTTCAGTTCATTTCTATGAAGTTTTTTTAAAATGACTAAATACTGAAAGTCCAAAGTGAGTTTATAAAGAAACCTGTTTGTCTCTAAATGCTAACGCTAACAGGAAGTACAAAAGTTAGCTAGTTTGAATATAAACAAGCTCACTCACATTTTGTGCAGAGACTCTATAAACTTGACTTAATTCCCTAAACCAGGGGTCTGCAACCTGCGGCTCAAGAGCCACATGTGGCTCTTTAAAGACATCAGTGCAGCTCTTTGAGATTTGGTTGAGAATGAGTAAATAGACTATAAAAAGTTTGCTCCTCTGTTTTATTTGCAGTATGTGTTTATTTAAAATTAGCAGTTGTTTAGTGTATCTATTGATTTATTCATTTTTAAACGTATTAACAGCCGTAACTGGAAGTCACCTGTTTTTTTTTTTTTTTTAAATGCACAGGTGCATTACATACAGAAAAGAAATGCTTTGTGAAACAAACAGATTATTCACACACACATTTCATAAAACATTATGTTAGTTCACTTAACTGTCTAAATATTTTTAGCAAAATTATTATTATATGTTGTTGGTTATTTATTTGTTTGTTTTTTGTGTTGCGGCTCTTTCAGACTTTGATTTGGTTGGAATTAGGCAAATTTGGCTCTTTTGCTGTAAAAGGTTGCAGACCCCTGCCTAAACATTCAAAGTGCACTCAGTCTGTAACTTTTTGACCAAAAATAGTCAAAATAAAAACATGTTTTTTGTCAATTAAATTTCTTTGTCATGCTAAGTTAACCATAAAAATACGCTTATTTACTTTGAGAAGACTTGCATGATCACAAAACAGACTTTCATTTAGCCTTTAGCCTCTTTTTGTTTGTTTCCATGGAAACAAACTGTATATTTTTACAATATGGCATAAAACATCCTTATCTCCACTCAGAAGGTCCCAAAGCATGGATTTAAAGTGCTTTTGAGCTTTGTCTTTTCCACCAAAAGAATATTGCAAAAGCAGTAGATTGTGATGAAATGAGATTACTGTGTTCTGTCTAAATCAAAATAAAAGGCATTTTATTTCTTGTCAAGAGCCAAATGCAGCTCTTTGGTTGACTGTGCTTGAGTGGTCACCTCCAGTCTCATTTTGTCGTCTGTAAAAATATGTTTTTAAAGGAGACCTATTATGTCACATTTTAAGTTTTCAACCTTGCTATAAAGGCCTTCCTCTATTATTAGTTTACTCAAAGTTATATTTGAATTGATTCATGCATGTTGAAGTAATCTTGTGTTGTTCTTCAGTTGCAGCTCAAGTGCTCAGAAATCCCTGTTCTCACCTACCACCTATCCCCTCCCACTTGTCTGTATTTACTTGTTATATTTCACAAGATTAATACTCAAAGTGAAGCATATGGTTCAAAACTGTCCCATTGCCACTTTCCAACAATAATAATTTGTTATTTTAAAATCAGTTGCTTTTTACAGTTACATTTTTAAAATGAAGAGGCGGGGCTTATCAGTTCTGCAATTTTGAACAGGAAGTCAATAGAGCTGTTTCTATTTTCAACTCGTTTTAGATCAACTTTGTGTTTTACAATGAACAAAAGGTAAATTACTGATCTGCAGATGTTCTAGTTTCTTACTAAATATAAACAAAAAACACAATAGGTCCCCTTTAAGGTTTAACAGACAAAAACTATGTGCAATGGATATTACCTTGTGCTGGAGGATGTGTTAGAGTTAGGAACTAATTGGACCTTGCTTCGGGTTTTGTAGTGTGATAATTAGCTTCCCCTCCTTTTGGTTTGTTTATATTCACAATAGCTAACTTCTGTTCTCGAGTATTTCCTGTTAGCGTTAGCATTTTGACACAGACACATCTCTTTATAAACAGACTTTGGTCCTTTGATTAGGGTTTCTCCTGATTTGTAAAGTCTTTAACTCACTGTTCACTGTCTGATTTTCCGAGTATTTATTCATTTTAGGCAGATGTAGTGAAAACCTCTTTGATATGAACTGAACAGGAAATGGTCAGAAGTTAGGTGTTTTGAACATAAACAAGGCAACTGACGCACAGAGCCTATCATCAAAAAGCCATGTTTATTTTGCCAATTTATAGAAAAGTAGTTTGTTCTTGTGAGGCTTAGCAAAATATAAACATATCGTGACCCAAGTAAATGATCCCATCCCAGATTCTGATATCAACCGACACACAAGTAGAGACTAAAGGTTAGCATTGGAAAATCTTTAGAAAATTAGTCACAGTGTCATGTTACTGCTGTTTATTGTACAAACATCAACATCATTTTATGTAAATACAGTTTGAAACATTATGAGACGTCCTGGATCAACATCAGAGGGTAAACAGTCTTATTACGTTCAGTTAAAGGTTATCAGCTGATGAACTGTTATCATTTGGCCGATACTCGAGTCTCGACACAGCTACATTTCATAGATTGGCACCAGTATTTGATCCTAGTATCGAACACTAATCTAACATCTGGAGAGGTCCAAACTGTTGCCTACTCGCCTCATACATAAAGACATAGCGCAATAGATTTTTACAATCATCTGCTTTTGTGGAAAGTTCCTTCTTCACCATCAAGATCGAAATCAAACCCCCTTGAAAGTGCAGTCCAAAAAAACACAACCTTCAAAATCCATAGGAGGCTTCAATGTAGGGCTGGCTGATCTGGGAAAATGTATATTCACAATTTTTTTTTTTTTTTTTTTTTTCATTTTGACTGATGTCGATTTTCGATTCAATTTTGTTTAACTTTTTTCAAAACAACATAAAGCAAAACTTTTACTAAGTCCCATTTATTGAAACTGTATATCGATATCAGTGTTTCCCATTCATAGAGGAGATTATGGCGGCCCCCCATAGTCTAAACATTTGACTTATGGGGATATATCATTACTTGAAGCTGGTAGCATTGCAATAAACATAGGTAAGGAGTTATATTTAATCTATAAGCAATGTTTTTGATCAGAAGAGGCAGAAAGTGATTTTTATGCAACAAAAATTACATGAAATAACAAACATGGGCCACTTGTACCACCATGATCTCTACATAAACTTGTGGGAAACACTGCAATATACTGCCTCAAAGTTTGACTTTTGCTCCAAACTAAGTATTTTTACTCACAAAAGATTGTTATTTGATCTTTCGATTCAAAACCCAGCACCAAATAATATACGATTTGATTCAATCTCAATCTCTTGATTTTCCGATTAATGGCCCAGTAATAATCCAATGTTGCTATTGACCCTATTTTGTCCCGCCCACTTGGCTTGGAAGTGCACTTCCTGTTTAGCTCTGTTAAGGTAGCTTACATGTTTGTTTGTCTGTCTTGTGGGGCAATTTCAATTAAATGTAATGACAGTTAAAATAAACCCATCGACTGAAATCTACAGGCTAAATGCAGCTAAAAAGGAAGTGCACGTCCTAGAAAAGTAGGCGGGACAAAATAGGGTCAATAAAGAAGCAGACAAACTCTGAGGCTGAGAAAAGTAGGTTGGAGTAAAATATTGTATTTGAAGAGATGGATTAAATAGAGAAATGGGAAATCCCGATATGACAACTTCATCAAAAAAGCAGATTGTCAGAGGAATGAGGTCATCTCTCATCTTGTTAGAGAAAACGCTGAAACATTTTAGTTATCTAACAGACCAAACAACAAAATGTAGTTTGCATCTTTGCAGCTATAAGTGTAATTTATTGTTTGAACATTTTTTCAAGGTTTATTCTTTAGTTTAGTCCTGTTTAATGCTGTTTTATCTTTGTTGTAGACCTGCTCTGTCCTGGTTTAGATCTGCTTGAGCTGTGTTTTATCCCATATTAAGTCCTGTTATAGCACAGTTTTAGTCTTGCTTTGGCCTGATTTTACATCCTGTCTTAAGCCAAATATTAGTCCTGGTTTAAACCTGCTTTAGTCATGTTTCGGCCCTACTTTAGTCATCTTCTAGTACTTAAATAAGAGGAAGAGCACTATATATACAATAGGGATGTGAATTGCCCTGAATCTGGCAATTCGATTCGTATCACGATTCACACCTCACGATTCAATTAATCCCGATTAATCCCGATACTGACACAAACGATTATATATTGCAATTAATTGATAATTATTTCTGTTTTTATAGATCTATACTATTAAAGTACACTTAAAAAAACTAAATGTTATGAAATACAATTTATTTCACTTTTTGTAAAGTATATTACCAACAATAAATTCAAGTAACAAGTTGCATAATGATCTTTAAAGTTAGGGTAGCTAACTTCTTTACTTGCAAATTAGTAAACTTTGTGTATATTCATTAATCAAAAATGAGTTTTAAGAATCGATTCAGACACATTTTGAATCGATGCGAGAATTGCGCATTAAGGAATCGCGATTAATTGCCGAATCGATTTTTTTTTAACATCCCTAATATACAATATATTAACCTTTATACATGAATTTACTTCCATTACATTTTTGACAATTAGAATATACATACATTGATTGCATCGAAGTCTATGTATGTACATCTATGAGACAACAAAGCTACTAAATCTCTTATTGACAGCTTTCCTCATCCAAATATTTAATTCTTTAAATTTTTTTTGTCTTTCTTGCAGTTATCACCAAGACGACCAAATCCAAAGCTCCAACACAGGTGAGACTGAGCACTGCTTCAACATATTCAACATATTTAATTTTTGTACACCCTCTTCTTACTAAACCACAGGAGGGTCCTTATAGTCCACTGTGAATCTGACTGTAATACTCGTGTTTGGACTTGAGGGGGCGTCAGTCGCTCGTCTTTTATTCGAGCTGCAGCTGAAGCTTCATTAGTGAAAGATCATTTAACCAGCCACAGAGAGAATGTAAACTGTCCAAAGTACTTTGTAATGATCTGTCTTTGAAGCTAAAGTCACACAGTCTTCTCAAAACAGGAAGTGTGATGCCGAGAAAAGTGTGCAGGGCAGAATAAGGTGAATAGGACATTCTAGACCACCAGTGCCCTAACTTTTGTTCTCAATAACAAAATTAACGCTTTTGTCATTGAAGAGCCAAAATAAATGATTTTACAACCTGCTGAGAGCCAGTATTGTGCTACATCTAAAATGTTCATTTGCAATAAGATGAAATGTTATTTCTAACAAATTTTAGCCAAATAAACTTTTGGTGAAGGGGAGAGTGGGGTTGGTTGTCACAGTCACTGTATCTCAGCTTGTGATTGGTGCATTTGAAAAAAAAAGTCAGAATAAAATGTGCATTAAATGAACCAAAATGCACTGACTAAAACATTTTTAAAAAAATGTATAGCAAAAAGTACATTTTCTGATGTTCTGATGTTATTTTTTCCAAAAAATAGTGTTAATAATAATAATAATAACTTTATTTATAAAGCGCTTTTCCTACATAAAATGCAACACAAAGTGCTTTACAGTGCATTAAAAACAGTCCCCATTAAAATACAAAGCTTAAAACCATTGACTTTACAAAGAGGAGGGTCAGAGTGACAATTAGGACTGTTTTTTTCTGAGCTGGTTTAAAATGTAGAAGAAATCTGAGGTGAGAGTAAAACAGTCCAGTCGGGGTTGGTTGTCACACTTTTACAAAAGACAGATTTTCTCAAAAATACTGTATTTTAAATATTCCAATTCAATGCAGGAAATCTGTGTAAAGTTTCAACTAAACAATAAATCTAATTATTGTCATGGAGCTTGTTCTGTTCAAAAGTTATTGATCACTAATTCACATTAAAAATATTGTTTTACAATATCATTAGAATCTTGACAAAAATACACTTTTGAAATTTCCAATTGACTTTTTCTTGTAATTTAACGTCTCCTGATTCAGAAAATGTAAAACATTCTTTAATCAAAATGAAATCCAACATCACAAAATCAAACCAAAGACAAGACACGTTTGTCATCGATCTCCCATTGACATAACATTGTGACAACCAACCCAGACTTGGGGTTGGTTGTCACAGGTGAACAATTAACATTTAATGATCAATAACTTTTGATCAGAATAAGACAGAGAACAGCAGGTGGATTCATTAGTTACACAAGACTTTGAGCTTTTCTCTGTTGTTAAAATGGTTAATGTGAGATTTGCTGTTTTTGAGAAATTCAAATTAAAGTAAAAAGTGTGAAAACCAACCCCGCTCTCCTCTACTTTGACAGCTTAAACTGTTATCAGACAGACACTCCTCACAAATCTCATCACCTCCTCGTGGGCCAAAGTGAATCCCCTGGAGGACTGATCTTAGCTTCAGCTCTACTTTGGGCATCACAGTTTTAGACGAAGCAAAACAAACCCATTGATAAAGTCTTGTGGTTCCAGCAGTAGGACTATACTGTTAAAAAAACTCACAACCAAAAGAATCTCGGTGGCTACAGGCGTGAATGAAGCGTGTGATTTTACCAGCTCATTATTTGTCCTTTAGCCACACTTAGAATGAATATATTGTCAATGCCCATTCGTGTAAGATCTGTGCGCTCTGTGTTTAAAGGTTGTGTGGGTCCACTTTGTACTTGCATTATAATGTATTAACAGTGTAACTTTAGCTCAGAGCAGCTGAAGATTCATCTCAGCCTGATTCCTCTGCTAAATATACTCTTTATGTACAGATGAGAGTTGTTTGTGTCACTGCTCTGGACGGTTCTGTGTGTGATGGCTTCTTTACACAGAAGGTCTTGAAGCATCATCCACAAAACCGATTTGCACCTTGTCTGAAAATATTAAGGACCATTTTGCCCCCAGTTTATGCCTTAGCGCAAACGTGAAGAGATGTTTTTGTTTGTTGGCCACTATGGCTCCAGACAGCAGTGCCCAACATGTGGCACAAATGAGCTGTTTTGTCTGATCCCAGTTCATTTAGTGAACCTTATTACACATCTACAGATCATGACAGTAGAGCAGTTTAAAGGAAAATATTACATATTTTTTCCTACCATTTCTAATTTTGTTTATTTAGTTAGTTAGCAGTAATTCAAGTATCTAGCATATATATATCAATATCTATATTTGTCAAAAAAAATATTCACTCTGAGCTTCAATAAGTATGTGTTGTTTTTTTAACAACATTCTGTCGACCTAAAGTTATAATAAAATGATCCGATGCGTGTTGACATAAGACTTGCCTCAGAATCTTGATCTGTGCGTGAAAAGTTAAAGAAACTCAAAAGCTGCGGCGTGTTCTTATAAAAATCATTTTGACTAAGACAACAACCATCCATAGCCAGGCTCACATGCTCATTGGAACCGGTATGACGCTGCAGAGGTCTTCCGTGCGTGACCACGACTACAGTCCCAGGGTTGTGTCCACTTCGGTCTGGTGGTCTATGGTTGTGTGCGGTGCGCTCTTCATGGTCCAGGGAAAGCACAGCCCGGGCTCCTGTCTGGACTCTGCATTGATGGCTATGCCAGCAAAAGTTTATATTTTAAAATATTTACTTCAGGGATTTGGGTAAGGATTAATATGTGATAAATATGTGTTATAGTTCTTATATCTTTGAGGCTGCAGTTTGTGAAGAAAAATGTAGATAAAAGATTAAGGTGAGAAACTAAAGGTAAAAGACGCCTGATTTTTTTCTCCAACCCAGTTATCTTTGCATTGATGGCTATGCCAGCAAAAGTTTATATTTTAAAATATTTACTTATATATATAACATTCAGTCTCAAATACGTCATATTTGAAGTTGAAGGCTTATATTTATTCTTAAAAGCTAATCTGGCAGGTTAATTTGTGTTTCATGGTTCATTTGGTTGATAAAATCTGTGATAAATATGTGTTATAGTTCTTATATCTTTGAGGCTGCAGTTTGTGAAGAAAAATGTAGATAAAAGATTAAGGTGAGAAACTAAAGGTAAAAAACGCCTGATTTTTTTCTCCAACCCAGTTATCTTTGCATTGATGTCTATGCCAGCAAAAGTTTATATTTAAAATATTTACTTCAGGGATTTGGGTAAGGATTAGGGTTAGGTTAAGTTAATTTGGTTCAGTTTAAGGATTTGGGAAAGGTATACTACTAACCAGCTAGCGGCATAACTGTGTTGGGAAAAATAAAGACGCTGCTGTGTGCTCTTTCTCGTTCCCACGCACAGTGTTCACCGCCTTAAAGCCGACAGGCTCTGGTCTAACGTCCAGTGGCCTGTTATGAGTGGGATGACCACCTTTCATCTATCTCTCATGAGTCTCTGCTCAGTCGTGGGGAGAGCTGCATTCACACTGACACGTCTTATATTCACTCTCACATCTGATTATTTTTTATATTAAGCCAAAAGGCTTGATGTAAAGAAAAGACACATTTTTAGACAAAGTTGTTAAAGCCTCACATGTGGCTGAAGCTAAACCTCAGACTGATAGCATATAGTTCTTGGAGAGAGCCCACTAGAGCCCAACAGTGAAAAACTAAGACCATGCGTTAGAGCTGGAGGAGAAATAGGGCTCAATGTGTTTCTGATTATTTGTATTTTTTAATGATTACAATTACTATAACCTAACAACAGTAAAATCCTTTTGTTTCTTTAATTTTCAGTGTCTAAAATGTCACTTTTCCTAAAGTTTGCGACCAATTTTATGAAATCTTTTGACTGAAAAAGCCTTAATCTTTTTGGATGCATTTGTATTAATAGATTGTATTAAAAACGTTCTATCTTTAATCCTTCTACTGTCAACAATAATCGCTAATTGCACGTCTTTATATTGAGATACAACGCTCATAAATTCCTGAACACTGTACATTTCTGACGTGCCTGCGCCCACTGCAGGGTCAAAGGTCACGCTGGAGCTGTGAACGCTGCAGCTTTTGTCAAAGATTTCTGTATGATGTCATCTTATTTTCACTGTTTCATCTGTCAAAGAGAAGTCTGTTTCCTACACGGAGTAAATACCAGACATTTAAAGAGCCGACATAACGACTCTGGATTATAACATTCAGTCTCAATACGTCATATTTGAAGTTGAAGGCTTATATTTATTCTTAAAAGCTAATCTGGCAGGTTAATTTGTGTTTCATGGTTCATTTGGTTGATAAAATCTGTGATAAATATGTGTTATAGTTCTTATATCTTTGAGGCTGCAGTTTGTGAAGAAAAATGTAGATAAAAGATTAAGGTGAGAAACTAAAGGTAAAAGACATTTTTTGCATTTTCACTTTTTGGATCAGTTTGTTCTCACATTATATTGCTGGAACCAACACAATTGAATCTGATCCTAAAGATGTTTTAATTAATTTATTAATTCTATGGGACATTATATTTCCATGGGTCTTTTTCTCTAAGCGCATTTTCATCAATTCAATTCAAGAATTTTACTGAAGGATTTGTTAATATAATTGCAAACCTGATTGACAGTTTTAAGTCGACAAAATGCTTCAAAATGTGTATTTTATTCAAGAAACTAAAGAAGATATCCAACATCCTCTCTTTAAAGTGAACCTTGGATATAATCACATGTTTATCCTAAAACACTTATAATATCATCACTTATATAAATACAGGACAAATACCTTGAAAGTATTTGTAGTTTTATTAATATAGTGTTATAAAGAAATGACATAGAGGCTGCCATTTTGCTGCGGTTATGACATAAAATAGTGTTGTCAAGGTAACAGGCAGTAGCAGGTAACTAAGCAACATGAAATTCTGGGTTAAACCTTGTCAGTTGGAGCCGGAGCAAAGCCAAATACAGAACGATTATGTGGAATCTAGTAAAACTGAAGATAATCAAGAGGAAGAGGCAAGAACTGGACACTGTCAGAGGTGTTTTTGTGGCAACTGTTCACAGATGAAATTGTGGGAGTAACCATGGAAACACTATTTTATGTCATCAACCAAAATGGCGGCTCCCAGTGGCTTGAAAACAACATAAACAATGACAGTTTTATAAAAATAGTAAGCATATATTTGTTTGTAATTTATTTTAATAAGTATGAACAGTACTAGTGTTTTAGCCAGATTTGTCTTCATAACCATGGTTCCCTTTAAAAACTTATATTTATTATAAACTTATATTTATTATGTCACCACAATTAATTTAAACTTAAACTTTTCCTGACCCCATTATGTGCATTTTTGGCAATTTTTTCACGTAAAATACCTTATTTATAAATGAAAACATGACATGACAAACATGACATGGCAATACATTGTTTCTTAGATTTATGTGAGTAATCTACAGCACAGGTTTCACATTGAAAACCATAAATAGGGCTGGGCGATAATGAAATCTCGATGATTTTTTAACATATCTCGTTTCTCATTCTGACCAAATATCTGACCCAAACTGCTGTTTTATGTAAATATTCAGAATAATTTGCAATGTGCTTTCCAACAAATACACATTATGGTCAATAAATAAACCAATAAGTGATTTTTTTAACACTCTTTTTGTTGCCTTTACAAACAATACACTCTATATTCTGTTTTTGCTTAGAGAACAATCATGATATTTTCTAAAATTCGATACACATACATTGCCTCTAGCTACAAATAATTTATATATATTTTTTTCTCTTCATGTACAGTGTCTTCATGTCTTAAATTGAAAATCGCTATGTCATCAAAATGCGACGTTCATTTTGACAGTTCAATCAATCATTCAAAAGTGGAGAAGCTGAATTTCCCAAAAGCACAATTTAGGTTTTAAATCTAACAACTGTAATCCTTCCACACATGGTTAATATTGACATTTGTATTCATTTTGGTTGCAATTATGGTCAATAAACATCTTTTCACAAACAACAAGCACAGCCAATCAGAGCGCAGCATTCAGCTCCTGATTAAAACAATTTTTTTCACAAAGTGCTGCTTTTATCGTATACATTTTGGTGGAAAATACAAAGTTTGCTAATTTACAACTAAGTTAGTTAACCCAACTTTAACAAAATAAACTAATAAATATATATTGACTTTTGGGGTTTTGGCCTAACAATGTGGTTGCTAGGTGACTGTTGTCGGGTTGTAGTTATGTAACATCTGCTGCTAATGTCCAACCAGGAAGTACAACTATAAACGTCACCAAAACTGTCAAAATGGAACAAAAAAAGACAAAATGCTTTATAAAATCTTAATTACAACACTCTTAGCTTTGTGTATAAAGAGAATTGTCACTGTAAGATTGAATTCAGAGGCATTTATTTGTGAAACAGTGGTCGTTTGTTTACCTGACAGCACCAATCACAGTCACAGCTCCGGGACAGAACAGGAGCTTTGTCCCGAACGGCCTCTGAACCATAAAACTGCCCACTGTATAATTGGACCACATTTCTCTGCACTTTTACACGGCACGACTCTGACAAAACAAAAACCATGGAGAATGATTTAAAACATTAGATTCATAAAGTAAATCATGTCTGGAATGTTTGTCATTTTGTAGAATACTGTATTACCACTTTGGCTTTTCCTTTGCTAATACATTTGCTAACAAAATCAAAACGAAATGATTTATAGTGCCATGTTAATCGTCACACATCAACTTGATTTTGCAGAACATCTTTTGAAAAATAATTAGTGACTAATATAAGTTGATCAAGCCATTACATGACACACTGGTTCTTGTCACACTGTGGTTTTAGTATTTTGTTGACTATGTTTGTTGAATAACACAACATGATATGACAATATTATTTTATCAGGGTTTTTTTGTTTGTTTTCTTCCTAACCTTCTTGCTTCAACTTCAGTATTAGAACCAATCAGAACCAGAACAAGTTGTATTGCCATTGTCAGTGAACAATTCATAAACTAGGAACTTGCTTCGATGATAATATGCAACATAAACTACTGATGTTTTAATGTAATTTTTAAAAAAACATACAATGCAAAGTATATGGACATGCAAAAAGTAAGTATTGGAAATAAATTTATAGTAAACATAGTAAATCTATGATTTTATTGTAACAAAAGCTGCTGTCTTACTTCTTGTCTTGCATAAATGTGTTTGAAATTGGAGCAGGGAGATGCTAACAGAGATCACATACAGTAGTTACACAAGGTTTAATAAAGTTGAACTGCTTTGACAACAAAGAACAGAAAGATTTATTGTCGTAGTCACTGATTACAACGAAACTACGTTTGGAGTGAGCCCCCGGGCCGCTGCACTTTTTGCGCACCACCACTTTTTGCACGCCACCACTTTTTTCTGTAACAAAGTTACACAATGTACTATAGTATTGAACTTATAATATCTACTGTATCTGCATGGAAACAAACAATCTATAATGCCAAGCAACAGGTCAGATCTGTGGAGATTTGACACCAGTCAATGTCAAAATGCAGGTTTAATGAAAACATTGTTACCTTTAAAAGAACACTAGATATTGTGGAGCCTTTCATAAAGACAAGAAGCTTGAAAATTGGTTAGTGACTAAGAAATAGTACAATGTTTTATGTATTAAAGTGCTTGTTTTGTTTTCAGAGGAAGAAAAAGGCCAAAGAGAAAGCTCCTCCGAGCGTCCATGTTGAGGATGTCGTCATGGTGACAGAGGCTGTGGCTGTGGGACAGGCTCCAGCGGCTCCGACAACGAGGAAACGGAAGAAGAAGTCCCAAAAACCCACTGTGGAAACCACCACTGAGGCCAAAGTGAGTAACATCCACCGAACACACACACGCCTGCTTCCTGTAAGTTTCACCTTTCACTCACTGTGAGTCAGAAAATATAATAAACAGTATAAAAGTTCTCTAAACATTCAGTAGTACCAACTAATCTGTATCTGAAGCTTTAGATTCTCAAGTGTAACTAGACTCTCACATGACTGAACCAGGAGCATCACTTCACAAAGACTGGCTATTGTACATGTAAAGATGACTAAAAGTGAACTTAAGATGTGTTCATGTTGTAGAACATGTTTTCCAACCAGGGGTACGTGAACCCCATGGGGTACGCGACCATGTGCCAGGGAGTACTTGGATGATTGCAGATTTAAAAGAAAGGTAGAAGTGCAAGTGGGGTACTTTGTGTGAAAGATCATGATTAGGGGGTACTCAAGACAAAAAAGGTTGGAAACCACTGATGTAGAATGATAAGATGTGGACAAGAGGCGTTTTTTTTTCTGTTAATGACATTGAAATATGTAAATTTGTTTTTGCATATTTTCACTTTGGATAAATCCCATTTGCTAGGAATTGTGTTTGCAGACAAAGCACCAGCACGAGCAGATACACACATTTATTTATTTATAAAAACATATTCATCAAATACAAAAACTAAACTGACATGAATAAGCAAAGTTTAAATTCCGAAATACATTATTTGAAATAGTCATTAATCCCAAAGTTCTTTGCTCTGTAAAACAACATTTAGGAAGCAGAATAGCAATTTTTTTTTAATGAAAAATGGGAATCTTATTTGAGAAGTGTTATCGTTCCTGATTCAAATTTTATGTCTGAAAAGTTGGTCTTGATAGAGTTTTGTGTTCTGTCTTCTTGTGTAAAGCACTTTGGCCTTTGTTCGGAGTCTCTAATAAAGTAAATATCTAAAAGTACTCTTCACTGGTAAAAAATGCTTAAAGGAGTCCTATTATGTTTTTAATCAAGGTACAACAGTGTTCTCATCATTACTTTACCCAAAGTTGTATTTGGATTGACTCATGCATGTTTGAGTAATCTTGTATTGTCTTGCAGCTGATGCTTGAGTGCTCAGAAAATCCCTGTCTTCTCTTACCACTCACTGCGGTTACAGTCTCTCCAGAGTAATCGGTTTACTCTTGTGCATGTAAACAGGAGCAAAACTGGTCCAACCGGTTTGAGGGGAAAACCAAGTAGAGTCTGGTTTTCTAGCCTAGTCTGATTTCCCTGATCATGTACAGTGGAACATGTAGGACTGTTTTAAACATGTAGAACAGTGTTAAACATGGAGTTAAATGTGAGATTGTGTGTGCCACTTTGTGCAAGGCACTTTATAGCTCTAAAATTCTTAATTTATTGTTGAAATGTGCAGTGGTCAGGGGTTGTGAGCATGCTCAGTTACATTTGTCCAGCTGCAGACCGATTGTCTGTTTACATGAGTCTGAAATCAGACTACAATCGGTCGGGACCACGTGCGCCAACTGGTTTTCCGAAAACCGGTTTACGGCTCTTCAATAGGTCTGCCCGGGTTTACATGAGCTTTGAAAAACCAGTTTAAATCGGACTAGGTTAGTTATCCAGTTTTCCTGGCCTCCATGTAAACGCCCTGACTTATCCCCGCCCACTTGTCTCTATTTATTAATTCATTAATTGACCTTTATTTAACCAAGGATGTCCCACTGAGATTCAGAATCTCTTTTGCAGGGGAGCCCTGGGGGAAGGGTCAGGGGAGGCATTAATGGACATGTTTTTAGTGGTAGGAGGAAACCTCTGCAGACACGGGGAGAACATGCAAACTCCGCATAGAAATGCCCCGGTCGACTGGGAATCGAACTCAGGACCTTCTTGCTATGAGGCGCTAACCACTGCGCCACCGTGTCGCCCAATGCTTGCGATTGCTTCAAAAGTCAGATTCCGAAATTGGGTTCAAAACTGTCAAGTAGAGCCTTTCTAACAGTAATAAATGGTCATTTAAAATCTGTGGCTTATCAAAGTAAAATTTTACAATGAAGAGGCGGGGCTTATCCGTTCTGCAGTTTTAAACAGGAAGTCAATGGATTTGTTTCTATTTCTAAGTCGTTTTATATAATTTTTGTGTTTTACAATGAACAACATGTGAATTATTGATCTACATATGCCATATTCTTACTAAATATACAGAAAAATCACAATAGGTCTCCTTTAAAACAGCATCTACAAACAGGAAGATGCATCATGCTTTAAAGTGAACATTTAAAGTATCTGTTAAACTGTGTATATCAGGGCTGGGCATTTCTTTTTTCCCGCAGGCCATATTCAAATCTGGTAAAGTGATGGAGGGCCAAACCCCAGTCATTGTTGTAACAAATTATCATTATTGTAGCACATTTTGTAAATCATGAGCTTTTTAATCTACTCTTTTGATCATTTATTGTGATATTATTAAGACAACAAGCAATGACACATGCTTCATAACCAAGTCAATTAAATAAAACACTTATTCTAAAAAATGTGTCAAGGGCCACACGTTGAAGCAGTTTGCTCATGTGTACGTGGTGCAAACTGAGCAAATTAGTATCAGGTCAATACTGTTTGGCTGAACCAAAGCCGTTTCTAGACTCTATGTGACAGCAGCATTGATTTGTCCAATATAAAACTGAGCACTAATCACCTGCTGTCAAACCAATCTGCTCTCAGCCCCTCCTTTCACCTTGTCCTGATGCTTTTCTCTCAGTGTGCTGTGTCTGAAATGTGTTTGTGGAGGAGTTTAGGGGCTGAGCTTCACAGTGGAGTGAGTCTCTAACACTGGTTTGTTGTGTGTTGGTTCATTCAGACACTAACAGGGCCATAACTCACTCACACCACAGTCATTACATAAGAGCTGTGAGGGACTGGGCCTTTAACACGAGCCACACGTCACACTGCACAGGCTGAAGAAATGGATGTGCACATTATCCTAAAGAAAAAAGACCTCTAGGTTCTGTTTATATCACATTTAAGGCCAATTATATTTAGCCAAAGTTAGAAGGCTTTGTTATACTATTTTTGTCCTTGTTATATAGATGTTTCCTTATCAAAACATAGCTGGTGTTGCATTTTCTTTCATTTACACAAATTTAGCACAAATCCTGCATATTATATAGGCTGAATTCTTCTGTCAGTCTGAAAACATGCCGTTCCACTTTGTGACGTCATCAAGAAGTTATACAGGAAGTGCTCCACTGTGTTTTAAACTCCACGCAACTTTGGTAGAATAATTTAGATCATTTCAGCCTTGAATCTGCCTATTTTTGCAGCTGCAGTTAATGTTTTAGCCTTGTTTACACTGCTTGATTGCAACTGGAAATATTTGGTTGTTTCTTTATAGTATTATGAACTGAACTAAACAATAAAACTGACTTTTCGAAACATAAAAGTAAATCCTTTTGTTTTGCATTGTAGTATAAATCCTTTCAGTTAAGGCTAAAGTGGCTGTTAACTAAAACTATTACATAATGACATCATGAGGTGGAATGAAGCGTTTTTAGCTTTGCAAAAAGAGACAGCATAGCACAGACCTAGGCAAACTGCGGCCCAGGGGCAAGATGCGGCCCGCGACCTGTTTCAGTCAGGCCACTGGCAGGTTTTGAGAAACAGAAATGCAAGAGACAAAAAGTTGGCTACGACAATAAACTTATAACATTTCGAGATTAAATTCACAATGTTATAATAATAAAGTTAAAGCCATAAAAAGCAATTTTTCAATATTTTTTACGAGATTAAAATTGTAATTTGGATCATCTATTGTGTGTTTTTATGCAAACATTTGACTCTTCAAAGTCCAAGTCCTGATAATATTTAGTGTAAAATTATGATAAGTTTAATCTATTAAATGGCTTCTTTTTATGGCTTCAACTTTGTTCTTGTTTCTTAAGCTTTGACTTTATTTTTATACAATTTTTAGCTTAATCTCGAAATGTTACAAGTTCATTATCGCAAAGCAAAACTTTTATTGTAATGGTTGTCTATGTTCTGTCGAAGAAATGTGTAATAATTTCAATAATGAGAATATTTTTATACCAGTGTTGACAGTCCGGCCCTCCACCACTATTCTGGGCTTGGATATGGCCCTCAAGTAAAATAATTGCCCACATCTGGCATATCATATATTTATGAATGAAAATTGTTTTATTATTATTATATTTTTTAACAGAATGCTGCCCCTTTGCAATACTTGAGGTAGCTTTGAATGTGAAAATGACATTGAAAATCACACGTCCTAAAACTTTATCGTAGTAGTTTTATAGTAGTTTGTGATGTTGACAACATCAGATTGAACTAATCTGTGAAGACGTACTCTGTGTGTAACAGACGATTCTGACACAATCTCACCAAAGCCGATGTCTAACCCTCTCCTCCTCCTCTCATACATTATACATAAAACATGATCAAACCTTTTACATTTTACAACCTCTGAAATGTCCCACTCTCTTTGATTCATTCATACATAATTTATCTGAATGACTGAAGTTTGCAGGATGAGAAGATAAACTTAGACAAACTATTGATCCACAAGAGAAATTACCCTGACGCAGCGGCTCACACATTAAAATATGATGACAAAAAATGCAATTAAGCAGGCAGTGGTTTCCAAACTTTTATAGCTCCCAAAATGACTAAGAATCTAACTAGAGACCCCGAGAGTGAAAGATTTTGTGGGATACTTTCCCGTAAAAACACTGCACCACATTATATATATGACTTTATTGTATTTTTTTAACTAGTTAAAGTATGATTTTGATTGCAGATTTAATACACATGACCTATATGTGTCACAGATACAAAATCAACAATGGAATTTTATTTTGACTGAAAGTCATTGTAAATCTGGTTCATTCTTAATTAAAAAACAATGGACAAGATGTTCGTTTGTTGATGTTTACATTTGGTGTTTTGGTTCTCAAGAGGTTTATCCAAAGTAGAATGAGTGTCACATGACTCATTTGGGTGGTCAGATTGGTTTCTCAGAGCCTGGTCACTGCCGTACACTGAGAGCGAGTTTGGTGCTGGTCAGGACTCATGTGAGTCCTGCAAGACAAAGTGCTTAAAACCAATGTGTCTTTGTCCACAGACCTTAGAGCAGTACGAGCGCACGTCTGAGAGTCGCGCAAGTGTCTATTTTTCCCGAAGATTGCAGCGATCTGATGCGACTTTTAAGTCATAATACAAGTATTCTCGCGGTAATCCACTGGAGCTGCTGTACAAGGCACTTCGCAAGAAACTCGCGCGTGTTCTCAAACGAACTTGCGTTGCAGTCAGTGTACAGAAAGCTGATTCCACACAGTTCTCATTAGGCACCACCCCCCAGTGTGTAGAAATTGTATTCCTCGGAACAAATCGTGACAAAGAGTCTGCTGTCTGAGAAAGTAACTTATCATTATTACCCATGGTTCATAGCAAACCTTGTTCCTGATTGGTCAGTAGCTTCTAATTTTTATTGTGTGACCCATTTTACAGTCTGGCAACCCGAGTTAATCTGTGCTTGTAATACCCTTTTTTTAAACCAATTTTTTTTTTTTCTTATATGCGGTTCTTTAAAATATAGTGCTATATCGACTTCTACCACTTCGGAAAATACTGAAAAATTTTAAATGCATAAGCTACATAGAAAGAGCTAATAAAATATAAATAGTATCTACCGGTAAATAGGTACAATGCATGTTTTTTTTTTTTTTTACCAAAAATGACCTTGTCTGTAGTGCACTAAATACATCTGAGTCTTTACATTGAGGAGACTTGTATGGCCACAGAATGGACTGATATTTGACGTGGACAAGGACAGTCTCCTCCTGTTTGTTTCTATGGAAAACATGTTCACTTATATATATTTTTTTCAATTTACAAAAATCACCTATAAGAATGTCTCAAAGTTTGAACTTTCTATTCCTACTGAATTGCCTTGTTACCCCAGTAAAGTTACACCGTGCACCTTTATGGTTGTGTGGGTGGGAGATAACATTTGAATACAAAATATTCAGGCTAACTGCCAGTATCTGTTGCAGTTCTAATCGCATCAATCTGTAATACAGATATGTTCAATCTCGTAGTGTTTATCATTTATCACTGCAGCTCATCTGTTTCCCTCGGACTCTAGCGCTGAGCTCAGCATTTACCAACATCCTGCAGCTCAAGACAGAGGTGGAAAAGACTGGATTTAAACCTCATTTATGAGGCTGATAAAACAAGATGTAATGGAAGAATATAGTCTCTGCACAATACTCTTAAAGCTGTAATTGACCAAAGAAAATTTGAATCGACTAAAGACACATGTGAACTAACCTTGGGCATGGCAACAGCTCTCAAGCTCAATCTCTTTGGACTGATCATGTATTTCCTTCATTCTTACTCAAACAATTCATATTTTAAACATGTAAGGTTCAAAGTTGTCAAAATCTGCTGCTCTTTCCAGTTGAATTTCCTAAATGAAAGGGGCGAGGCTTATCAGTTCTGCATTTTTGTACAGGAGTCAATGTTGTGTTTTACAATGAACATGTAAATTACAGATCTACAATTGACACAACAGGTCTTCATTAAGAGCCTGTATAGTCCAGACAACAGTTAGGCCTACAAGTATTGATTATGATTGTTATTTTAAGTTCTCTCAGATTTTATACTAACTCATAAGTTGGTCGTGAAAGAGATGTGAATGACCCATGAATGACCCATGAATGAATGACTGCATATTTTATTTTATGTCATGCACCCAGGTGCCCAGCTCACATGGGCTTACATGACACTAAGGGCCTGTCCACACTTGTCCAAGCTCAGGCGTTTCAGCACAAATATTTGTCCTAAATCACACATCGTCCACACGAAGCAGGAGTTTTAGGACACTGAAAACGAATATTTCTGAAACCATGGGTGAAGAAATTTTTTTTCCCTGATGATATCACTGCCCCAGAGTCACGTCTCATCTGCAGAATGTACTGACCTTTATATGATGTTCACTGTGAAAATCTGCGTCTCATTTCACCATAAACCACAGAAGACATAAAGAAAAACAAAAATAAATCCCTTACAATCTCTAGTAAATCCGTATTGAAACGTCAAAATATTCCAAAGATTCTGAAGCATAAATCCACTTTCTGTGTCTCTTCTGTAGGTTTTTACTGGCTTCAGGCTGGTTTACTGGTTCATGTGGACGCTGATAAATCCTAAAACAGCTCCATCTTTACACAGATCATTTTAATTTTTAAAACTATCCTCGTTTTGTCTTCGTGTGGACAAGGTCTAAGTTTAAAATAAGTCAAATTCTCTCTGAACACAAAGCCTCTTTTTTAAAGTTCAAGCTTTCTCAACAAAGGTCGCCACACTAAATAACTCAATCGTCTTCAGACATCCAGACATAATCAAGATTTTTTTCTCTAAAATTCTACTAGGGCTACAACTAGGACTATTTTGTATTTTCTATTAGTTGGACGATTATTCTTTGAATAATCAATTACTTGTTTAGAATACAAAAGTGACTTGTTTACAAAATTTTTTGCCAAATTTGAGCTAAATTAACATTGCTTGAGAACGAGCTGGAGATTTTAGGATTTTCAAAAGCATCCTAAATTCTGAAACTATTAAATACTCAAAACTAAATCAAAACTAATTTGAGCAAGTATTGATTAAAAACATTAGTGGAAAAAAAAATGTATTAAAAAAAAATTATAATAATAGTTTAATCAAAACTAGCTTTAAAAAAATAATTTAAACATTGTATTAATAATCATGTAATCATGAAGAGAGTTTTTTTTTTTTGTCATTGCAGTATCATAATTAGGCTTCATCAAGAATGGAGTCTATTTCTTAAGGTTCTCATTGTTATAGTAGACAATAAAACATGAAATTCATCTTCCACAAGACATAAATCACACACCATTAACTGACCGAGTGATATACGCCTCTTTTTTATTATTACTTCCAACTTCAATATAGGACTAATTTTAAAAATCTAGTCATCCTAGACTAATGGGGATAAACACAACTCTATACGACTTATTCTCACGTCTTTTCATACGGATCAAACGTGTAATCTCACGTTTTAAAGTAGATCATGTATAGAAGTTGACACGTTTTAAAATAGATAATGTATAGAAGTTGACACGTTCTAAAATAGATAATGTATAGAAGTTGACACGTTCTAAAATAGATAATGTATAGAAGTTGACACGTTTCCAATTAGCCTGTGCACGCGCTGCCCGCTGCCAAACTGACCCCAGACCAGCTCTGCCCCTGCGCAGCCTCGTGCACACTCACTGTCTCCCTCTCTCTTCCCCTCTGGAGCCTGGACCGAGCTGCAGAGACACATCCTCCCCGGGAACATGCACTCCGCTGCGGGCTGAGGGAGCGCTCTGTCCGGCCGCATTCACACACGCACTCAGGCTTTTCCGGGACTTCCTCTGCTGCAGTCCGGAGCTTACACGCTTTTAATGCGTCTGAATCACGCCACGTTTTCAGCAGAAGTGGGATTTCACGCTCGTGTTTACCTGCCACGGAGAGAGACATGGATATTTTGATGAGCGTGAGTAAACTGTGTGAGATTTTGTCGCAGCATCGGAGCTAAAAATAGACGCAGTTTGAGCGGGGCGTGGGAGCGAGTTTAGCGCATCTTCCGCACGGGACTGTGTCAGGTCAGGTGCACGTGGTCAGTCAGGTGTAGGGACAGGACAGACGGCGGGACAGGTGTGGTCCTGCAGCAGGGCAAGGGCGCGAGCAGCGCGAGGAGGGTCCGGTGTAACTGATGAAGGAGAAGAAGAGGTGTGGAGGAGAAGATACTGAGACTGTGTAACTAGATCAATCTGATTTATTTTAAAAGATCTTGTTCAGCTTTCACATTGTAAACTAATTTAATTGTTACAAAACTTCAAGAAAGTTCCATTTTAAATAGGCTACAACTAAATGTTTCTATTCAAAGGCAGCCTAAGATAAAATAACATCAGATATTCTTTATTTGTCCAACAATGGGTAAATTTCAATTAAACAAGGCAATAATGTTAGAATAGCAACTATAAAGTTACAAGTTGCTGTTATGACTAAACACAGTGCATGTTTCCCAACCAGGGGTACGTGAGCACTTACTAGAACAGAAAAAGGTCGAAGGTCGAATTGGACAGTGAATTACAATGTGCTTTACAGTAAATTATTCATTCTTAAGTATGAAGTGAAGTATCAGTATTAGGGATACAACTAACGATTCTTTTGAGTAATTGATTAGTTGTTTATATTGCAAAAACAACAAAAACTGGACAAATTTTTATATTTTCTGAGGAGTTTTAGAGTAATCCTGAGCTTTATTAAAGCTAGTCTAAAACAAAATGTTAACAAAGAAAGTATTTGTATTTTGAGTCTGTTTTCTGTTCTAAATTTTGACATAAAAAAAGCGTTTTTAATTTTCATTGTGGATTCATAATTACTGTAGTGTCAAGAATCGTGTCTCTTCTTTAGTATTAATGTCTTAATAATGCTAGGCTCAGCCAAGCTATTTACATCAAAAACACTCACACAATAACACAATTTTCATGTAATTTCTGTTCATTCTGAAGCTTTTCCACAACTCATGGATGTTTGAAACCTAAATAAAGACCAGTAAACCATGATTTGAATTACTAGCTGACAATTATTTTAATAATGGATTAGTTGCGATTAATCGATTAACTTGTTGCAACCCTTGTCAGTATAGTCAAAACAAGGGTTAGGGTTAGACCTAGTTGGCCTAATAACTGACATTATTTTAGTAAGATTTTTTGGTCTAATTTCCACGTTTGATGGTCCTTAGGAGTGTTAAACACAGTTTAGGGATTACTTGGGACCAAACAGGATGAAAACCACTGCTGAATATTACAATATAGTCAATAAAGTTGCATCTGCATAATATGTATTATATGATATGAACAACTGCAGTACACTCCCAGTATTGTTCGCAGCTTAATACTTGCCAACTCAGTTTTGATTTAATTTACTATCTTGGACAAGGTTCACTTTGTCAGGGGGATACAGATTTTTTTTCCAGACAAACTTAAATGCATCATAAAACATGGAACCAGGCAATTTTAAAAATATCTCATCAGACTTAAGTGATGTTAGACTGTAGCTGTTCTGTAATCAAATCACATACTAACATTCATTGAGAACAAATGACTATGACTAAAGTTAGCTGTTATAATAAATTATGTCCTATTGTGATGATTGGAGAGAACTGACAAATAATTATTTGCTGGTGTCTTTGCTTGTTTCTTTTTACTCAAGAGGAGCCTCTCAATGAATGGATCAAGACAAATGCAATGTCTATAGGAAGTCATGTCATCTTATTATTTGTGCCATGCATTTTTTTGAAACTCCTTGTTTTATAACCTAAAGCCATACTTGCAGCTTTTGTTTTGACTGTTGATTCAACTACAAACTGGTTGTATCAATAGAAAGAATTGAAAGATGATCAATAGTTTTTTTACCATAGACATTAATATCTATGTATACGTATAGGTAAAAGCTTAACACTAAAGCTCACTCTTCTCTGACTGACTACTGAAGGTAGTCAGGTGCTCAAGGTGCTCTTTGTTGTCCTTGTCACTCAAATTGAGCAGTCTTGTCTTTTCAGTAGCAAGTTGTAGTGTGTAAATAAAGTACAAATGTCCCTTATTCTTTAAGTAAAACATGTAATAGAGGCTAGCTTCGTATGCTGCTTCTAGGCCAGGTCACTGTTGCAAAGAACACACAGAAAAACTCAATATTCTTCATAGTTAAAGCTTGACCACTGTTTCAGAAAAGAAGTGTGTGATTAGATTGAGTTCAGTTGGTTAAACGTTTAAGAATTAACTTTTCCTAGTCTCCGTTGGGGTTTGGTTTGGCTCACGCTCTGAACTTCACCGGTCAGTCTGACGTTCGGAGCATGCTCAGTAGCGCTCTCACTGTTGCCTGGAAACTTTAGAAGCTTTTACTCAGATTTGAGCCAGCGCCAGAGAAACAAAGGACTGTGAATGAACAGACATGGAAATGAGCTAGACTTTGGGTGAGTTCAGTCTCGAGGATCATTATTCACACGTCTCGTTATTTGAGGCTAAATTTACAATAATGAGGCAGAGCAAAGGGTGTTTTAGAAAAGAAAAAGTGTCTTCGCTTGAGCTGACTATAAAAGAAGATTCGTGAATGAATCAAAAAGCATATTAGCTGCACAATTAAAGGTGCAATACCTGATTAAGCTTTTTGCAAACAAACAGAAATAAATCATTTTAAGTTTTCTACATCTGTTCACATGTTTTGGTCCCTTACCTTATGCATTCTGAGCCTCCAAATTATTCATTGTAATGTGTTTTAGTTTTTGTAGTTTTTAGTTTATTGAATAAATGAGTTACTATTGGACGGAGACAGGACAATGTGGACTCATTTTCACATGAATAGACACTTAAACAAGATTATTTAATTGCAACAGTTATTTAATTGCAAAAAATTAGGTTTAGCTTTTTTAATCGTAATTGAGTCAAAGTTCAATGGAAGCAATTAGCAAGTTGCAAAAGCTGCAATTTCTATTTTCTTCACAAAATGGTCATTTAGAGCTGAATTTGTTTATTTTATTTATTTGCCACTTTATTGACATTTTATTTTGTCAATCTCCTGAGCACGTTTCAGATGTAAACTTTGAACAGAAATTCTGTTATTAAAACATAAATTGCAAATCAAATCAGATTTGCAATAATTCAAAAACAAACAGACAAAAAAACACATCATTATATATTTTTTTCTCAAATCGTGCAGCTCTTAAAGAAATTAGTGAATGTCGGAAATTTTGTTTTATTGTTAATTTCAGTGATGTTTTTAAGTTTTGTAGATCATAGTTTTTTGTGGAATCAAAAAAGACCATTTCTGTTTTCTTAACAACACTTAATTACTCATATAAATGTTCCAGACTAAACAGAGGTTAATGCTAAAGTCAGTCAGAGCCATTTTCATTCTTACCGTATGAGTCCACGTGACTCTTGCAAAAGTGCTTAAAACCAATGTGCGCTTGTACACAGACCCTGGAGAAGTGTAAGTGCACATTCGAGAGTTGCGGAAAAAACCCAAGTGAGAGTCTATTTTTGTCGGAGGTCGCAGCGATCTGATGCGACTTTCAAGTCATAATGTGAGCATTCTTGCAGGAATTCATGTGAATCTGCCTAGCTTTAGGCAAACACGGACCACAGTGGACAGCTGCTGGTGTATAAGACACTTCGCAAGAAAAATGAACACGTCTTTGACCAAACTCGCCTCACAGCTTCAGAAACTGTTGCTGTATGAACATAAACATGGAGACAGGGTACTTCCTCTGATTAAACAGGGACTGGAGGAAAGTTTGGACTAATTCTTGGTACTTTTATGTGCAAAAACACTTATTAATGTTGGGCAGTATTTAACGAAAAAATAATCTGTGTGAATGCTGCATTTTCTTTTTTAATTCACATTAATAATTTGACCCTCTGACCAGACAAGCTTTGGAGACCTCGACTGAGCTAGATAATGGTTCTTGGCACTGTTTTTGTGCAGCCAATATGAAGATCCTCTAATCTTTACCACAAGTAAACTAACCCTAACCCTTGATAGTAACGACTGTCTGTGGATTTGGACAGAAACAGTCACATCTCGTCGCCTTCGATTGTGTAAATCTTGGTGCCTGGAGACAAAACACAACACCTTCTTGAACTAATCTGTGCACAGTTCTTTCATATTGAGACAAACAGCCCTTGGTGGTCTTTTTCACACCCCCTCCTGCACTCCCTCTCTCTACCTCACCCTCTCTCTCTGTTCCCTCTCTCTCTCTGTTCTCTCTGATGTGTTGTACATGTGATCTTGTTGACTGGGTGTCGTTGATCCTGAGGTCTCTCTTTCTGCGGCTTCAGGGCTATTTTAAAAGCGTATAAATATTTTACGTGTCTCCGTCGTACAGTGAGAACGTTCGAGCTTCCGCTGCAGCACATTCTTACCAGATTCACTCGCTCAATATATTTATATTTCTCTCCATCTATTTAGACTTGGATTCAACAGAAATACTCCAAAAAAGCAGAAACCACTCACATTCTCCCATCTTCTTTTCAATCACAAACCCAAGCTTTAAAAATAGTTATGTCTACTCCAGTCATTAACAAACAGTACAAACATTAGTTGTTAAGTCTCTGTCGACCACAATGAACATATACAGTAGATGTAATATTTACTTTTGTGACTAATTTAATATACATTTTATATTTTTCTGGACATTTCTGTTGGATTGACATATACAGATATTTTTTTTGTCCAAATTGCCTAACCTAAATGATAAAGATTTATAATGAACAGCTTCAAAATTAGTAAAGTGAATCTAGTTTTTCTAGATTTGGGACCAAATCGTTGGCCTAGTCTTAGTTAGTTATAAATGCAGTGTTTTTGCCTAATTTTCTGTATAAATTGGTGTTGTTTGAACTTCATATGACCCAAATTGTGTGAAAATTAAAAGTGCTCAGATGAAAAAGATACCTCTTAAGGGGTTGTGTTCACACCAACACAACCCCCAGTCGCTGTCGGTAGGGAGGAGTGACGCACTGTCTGTACACGTCTCTATGGGGCGCACCGATGTGAAAGAACATTCGGACAAACACGACTCAAACAGCCACAGTCGTCAAACAAATGCCGAGTGAGCATGCGCGTGATGTAACGCTTGACGAAAATGACTAAACATAAGTTGCACGCGAGTAGTAGTTGTCAAACTTTGACGGCAAACAGATGTTTCTAGTCTTACCTCACGGATTAAGCTCAACTCGTATTTCCCTCCACAGTCCTGCCTTCGTACTGCGCTCGCCGTAACTCCCCGTGTTTTCCTCGATCCAAATAGTAGCCATTCTCCTTCGTATTTACGTCCCGTTTGACGCCGTGTAAATGACGGCAATCCATGCTCGGCTAAATACTGTTTTTCTGTAAGCGTTATTTTCGGTTTTCCGCAGTATATTCCTGCGCACTGATTCACTGGTTCTCCTGTGACCACGGGCCAATCAAACAGCTGCATTTGCGGCAACTGGCGACACCGACTCTACCTGCAAGTCTTCAAAAACCCGCCTCCACGACTTGCTCCGCGCCCCTCTGACCCCCGACAAACCCATTTACACCAAACACACGTGAGCCGCCTGTCGGCAAAAGTTGCCAAACTGGTTCAGAAGGGCGACCCTCGGCTTGGTGTGAAAGACCCTTTCGTTTTTGCCACGCCCCCTTCTAGTCGATTAATCGGTCTTTAGTCAAACAAAAATTTCTTTGGTCGACCACAGCTTTAGTTTTAGCCTTGAGCAAATTGATTTTAAAAAACTTAAAACCATTTTTTTAATAGATTTTTAACAAGATTTTGTGTCAGCGCGGTGATGTCTTTGAGTGGCGTTGATGTGCCAAAGAGTAGATCTGATAGTGGGCAGTGTATTATGTGCAGAGGAGCAGACAGAAGCCATTCAGCTGGAGCAAAAGAAGAGAAGGAGAAAGAGAGAGAGAGAGAAGACAGACAGAGAGAGAGAAAGAGAAGGAGAGAGAGAGAGAGAGAGAGAGAGAGGTTGATGAAAGAGTTTATGATGTGACTCAGCACAAACACAAGCTCTGCGTCACCACGTTCAGTCTTCACTTTTTTTTAAGCAGTGAGTCAGCATTTTCCTACAATATAATGTAGTTTAAAAAGGCTCCTCAATTTAAGAGCTACGTAAAGGCAAAAATCATCGCAGGTTGGATCTGTGCTTGTTGTTTTTTCCTAACAATGACAACAAATGTTTGTCCGTTTTCTTTGTTCTATTATCTAAATAAGCAAAGCCACAACAAGCAAACGTTTATGCATCTCTGCACAATATAATTAAAATAACTTGCGCTAACTGTTTGGTAAAGCAATATACTGTACTTAATAACTTAAATGTGCACTATGCAACTTTTAGAATGTCCCACAGGATGGTATTAAGAACGCTCATCTCCATGGAAACAAGCAAGAGACAATGTCAGGTCCTGCAAAGTGTATGATCTGTGGAAAGTGGACACATTAAAAATGGATGGGATTTAGTTATTTTTGACTTGGCGCAAATAAGATGACTCTAAAATGAACCAATACTTAATGTCATCCTGGACACATTCCACACTAAACAACACCATCTCTATGGAGACATAATGCCCTCCAGAAAAATTATATAGTGCACATTTAATAGTTATTTACCTTGCTAAATGTGTTTTATGTCCGGAGCGTGCCACCTGTACCAGGCTTTTTTGGACCTGGCTCTAGTTTCAGATAAGTCAAAGTGGCTGTAAAGTTCAGGAAATTATTTGTCTATATTTTTATTTTCTGAATCACTTCTTTTTGTCCATGTGGTCCTCGGGAAACAACTGATACAGAAGTTGTTATGCCGGATACAAAGCATTCACGTTAGGTTAATTCGGGAATTCGGAACAACTGCGACATGGATAGAAATGTTATAATTGACTTAAAATAGCCTATAAAAAGGCAAAAAGCTGCTAATGAACGTTTATCTAAATGTTTATCATATGCCAACGCTAGCTTAACAGAAAATTTAGGTTGAAAAACTAAAAAAAAAAAAAAAATCTAGATGGATTAATATGCTTTTGCTTATATTTTGCATATTGTCTCTCTAAGCTGTTACAAATGGTTAAGGCAAACCTTAGCATTGATGAAGTGTCTTGTTTCTGCCTTATTTCTGCAATAACTGATGTCAGGTTTTTCCAAGCAGTTGTTTCGAGCTGTTCAGATGCATTTTTCAACTAGAAACAACATTTTCCCAAGGACCACATGAACTCAGCCTAAAATGCTTCCCTTCTCATCTCTCCCTGACTCTTTATGCTGTTGTGTTTTGTCCTCCAGGCGTTAGACGAGGTTCGCTCCAGGAGGAGGCCTCTGGTTCGGGCGTCGTCAGAAGAAAGCACCTCTGAGCTCAGCTCCATCAGCTCTCTGCCCTCGTCCCGCGGAGACACACTGCCCTGGAACCTCCAAAAACACCACCGCATCAAACGCTCCAAGTCTGCCTCAGGAGACGTGCTGGACCCGGCGGAGAGGGCCGTCATACGCATCGCAGGTAAGACCACAGCCAGAATAAATACACCACAACAGAGCAGCAGGTTCATGTACAAGAACAGGACTGTTTTTCCTGGATTAAAATATACCAATTACCAGTTACCAATTTGAAGACTTTCACTGTATAAAAGATCGAAGAATGTGAATTGTTTATACCTTTGGCCACTGAAGCTGGGACAAGATATCTTATGACAATATACTGTTGAACAGATTTGAGTGTAAAACTGCAGTGCGTCTCTGCTTTGTAACGGACATAAAGTTGTGATATAAGTTTGTTTCATGTGGTTTTATGTCACGTGTGTTTCGTGATTCTGCTCCAGATAAAGCCGCTGTTGCATCAGTATTGTTCAGACTTGCTTTGGTGCTAAAGAGAAGAAATGCTGCATTCCCACATATTTATTTGTGTTTGCACGTTTACAAATGACAGAATGAATAACTGCTACATTTTTGTGTTTTTGAGACATTTTTAATTGGAGAGAGCGTATGTTTTTGCCTTCTTTAAGACATTCATTAAATGTCAAAGCAGGTTCCATTAAATATGGAAACAATATCTCTTATGGTAATACAGTATATCACAATATATCAGATTTTGCAATATATAGTTTCTGTTTTGCTCTTAAAGTAACTATACCCTTTTTTTTTTTTTTTTACAATAATATAACTTTACACCAATTTCTTCTCAGCACAGATCTTTGGTCTTGTCTCTCTATTCAGGTGGAAGTTAGCCCCCCAATATCCTGTCTCCATCAAATAATGGCTCATTTGTTCACCATAATCCTCAAAGTTCATCTGTTATTATTGTTGTTGTTGTTGTTGTTGTTATTGTTGTTGTTGTTGTTGTTGTTGTTGTTGTTAGTATTGTGGTTTACTGCTGTTAGCATACTGATGTGCCTTGCTCCTGTGGAAAAAAAACATAAAACCCATTGTGATAAACAGTTCGGAGACTCAGAATGTGATAGGTATATAAAAAAATATTATCTGTGTTTTTGTTTACATTTTTAGAAAGCAAAAATGGAAATAGCACCTTTAATATTGTGATAAGTATATAAAGTCTTTTCTTTAGGTCATCTTCAAACCAGTGAATTCACAAATCAATCATGTCACTGCAGTTCAACCCAAGGAAATAATTGATTAGTTGTGAATAACCAATGACTTTGTTGCAGCATAAGTTTAGTTACTTCCAAACATATCTCTATATAATAATTATTACAGTATAATGCTGTAGTTCTTTAGTCGTTTAGTTGATTACTCGGTCGATGGAATCTTAGTCAATCAAGATTTTTTTCAATCAGCTGAAGATTTAGGACCAAATCATTGTTCTAATATAATTTCTTGGAAACCTCTACACTGTTTTCTATTCATTTTCTATATAAATAGTTTTTAAAATATGTTCACTGCCTTTTTAATTTTTTCAAGCACAGAATGGGTCATATCAGTATAATGCTTTTTAGTTTCTGAGCTTTTGTCACGCCCCTTTTCAGTTGATGAATCGAACAATTGGACATGTCTTTAGTGACTTCAGCTCTATTTTGTACTACAATGATACAAAGGCAGATGTCAGAGGAGCTAACACTGTCGGTTTATTGGATAACTAAGTAAACAATTATGTACAGTTTAAAGAAAAGTCGTTATACAAATTGCTAAATCATCAAAACCCCTGGCTCATTGTCTCTTCTTCTTCCTGGACCTTGTTGTGTCTCTTTCACTGTAATATTGATCCGTCTGGGTGTGGCCCTCCTGCAGCGGTCCACTCACTCACTGTTGTGCCGTTTATGCATAAAAGACAAATCACAGACGCCAGCAGAAAAATGTGAAGCTGTGGCTGTGGACAGTGGGACGATTGTATTACACGAAAATGTGCTTGTCCCGACACAGACAGGCCCGCTCCAGTGAAATATAGTTTGTGCTTCTGGAGAGCTGGACGGCCGCCCTGTTAGAGCAGTGTAATAGTGGTTATGCAGATGACGTCACTGCGTTCTAAATGTCAGCAGTGAGTGGACAAAATGAATGAGAGTCAATAGAGAGAAATGACAATTTCTCTTGTAAGAGTCAAAACCAGAACTAAAATATGACAAAGCAGCTACAGACTGATAATAAAATGCCACAACTATTGCTGAATATTGAGTTTATGTGACATGTAACAAGAGAAAGTCAGGTAAACAGTAGCAGAAAAGCAGAAAAACTGTGACTAATGATGCACACTACAGAATTTTAAGCCCAAGTTCGAGGAGGCGTAATCAGACTTAGGATTTTCGTAAGAGATTTTTTGTTGTTTCTCTTCTTATGTCGGTGCGTCACTGTAATTTTGTTATTTGTCAGGAGCATCAACTTGAGAAATAACACACAGGCCTTTTCCCAAGCGGCTCTCTGCTCACTTCCCTACACCCTAAAGTTTAAACACTACGATTTTCTCTCGATAAGTGTGTCTGAAATGCATAAGGGGAGAGTGAGTAGGGGCAGTAAGACACTTAGCAGCGAGTGAGCAGCATGTGCACACTAAACAGCTGCGTGTAACACTGAAAACAACCCCACGGGAAACACGCACCACATTATTTTAGTTCCAGTTTTATTAGTAGTGAAAAGAGCCTGAATTTACATCTGTCAAGCATGTACAGTATTACAATATGATAAAGTTAGAAAAATGAAGTTAGAACAGAAAGTAACCTTTAATCATACAGACTCAGAGCAGAGCTTTCATGACAGACTGGTCAAGAAAGAAGAAACTGACGTGAAGGGGAATATTCAGGAAAGTTGAGGGAACTTTAGATTGACATTTTTGACATGAGACAAATACTATACCAGACCAATACTAAAACCATCCAGTTGTGAGTGAGAACCTTCCCAAATGCCAATAAAAAAGAAGTTGAAGAGAGTGAAGTGTGTCTGAAATCCAAGTGTTGTTCATGGGCCTAAGGGAGCTGTAGAGTCTCCCTGGTTTGGGACTGGTTTGGGAAAGGGCCACAGACTTGACTTGACAGACTTTACAGCTCTGTGCAGTTTTCAGGTCGGACACTAGAGGACCTTGTTAGACAGCGAGCAGCATCTGATCACGAAGCATCTGAATACTTGTATTATTATACACAGACAGGCAGCAGATGAAACTAGAAAACTTAAATACTGTAACTGCATTATTTGTAATGAGCTAATCGCCACATGTTGTATAAGAAATGTTGATTACACTTTACTAATCTGGCCAAAACAGTGCATAATGTCATTTTGATTGTCATCATGGCCATCATATTGGAAATTACAGATATCTGTATGTAAGATTTTGATGTCAGATTTCATAAACATGAATTGCATGTGTATAAGATACAAGGTCAACAAGTCCAAATATACTATTATTTTACTGAAAGTCAATGTGTTATTCTTAATTAAAAAAGCAATGGACATGATGTCCCTTTGTTGATGTTACATTTATTATCCAATCAGAAAGCAGAATGAGCCTCACATGACTCTCTCAATTGGGTTGCAAGTTTGGTTTCTTGGTCATGAACATGTTTGAGTTTGAACTGATGTTGGACCAGGACACAGACACAACTGTCTGTGATAGGCTCATGTAGTTGTTTCTACACAGTTCTCATTAGGCTCCTCCCACATTGTGTTAAAAAGCAATATTTGGAAACAAACCATGACAAAGAGTCTGGTGTCTGGGAAAGTGACTTTCTGGCTATTACCCATGATTCATAGCAAATCTTGTTCCTGATTGGTCAGTAGCTTCCTGTCTTCAATGTGTGGGCTATTTCACAATCTGGCAACCCAAGTTCATTTGTGATTGTAATACTTTTTTAAAGCCACTAGTTGTGCATCTTACATACGGTTCTTTTAAATAAACTTGTAATTGCTTTTTACCACCAAGATTTACCAAAATAGGGATAATTGTTTTATCTTCTACACAAACAGTGAATAAACTCTGTGAATAGTCTTTTAAACGTGTCAACGCTTTAAAACCAGCTGCAGTCCCTCGTTTCTCAGACTGTGACATGTTTGTGGAGAGTTTGGAAACAGTAAACATTTGGGAGGTTTTGTCTGTGGCACATCACAATCACGGCGATGATTTTATACGAGCCACATCTCTCCGGAGACACTTTCTCTTTTATAAATCAAACGTTGAGAAACTCTGTGCTGGGCGTTTGTGTAAAGTATTTAGTTCACACTTTTGGTTTATGACTGTGATGGTGCAATAATTATACATTCTGCTGTTTCCTCCAAGAGTTCTGCGTTTTGTAACTGCAAATGTTTCTGAATGTGTTGAATGAATAAATTACCCAACGTAAAATAGTTATAATAGTTTGGGTTTAGTCAAGTGGGAAGATTCTGAAGACGTTTCTATGAACTATAGAGTTAAAAACAGAAGTGCACTTTACACAAGTCTTTGAGTGTTAAAATTTAAGGAGAGAAAGAGAGAGAGAGGAGTAGGAAAGAAAGACAGAGAAAGGCAGGAGCAGGTGGAGAGAAAGAGAGAGAGTTGAGCAGGAGGAAAGAAAGAGAGAAGCAGGAGGAGAGAAGGAATGAGGAGGAAAAAGAGAGAGAGTAGCAGGAGAGAAAGAGGAGTGGGAGGAGAGAAAAAGAGAGGAGAAGGAGGAGAGAAAAAATGAGGGAGGACCAGGAGGAGAGAAAGAAAGAACGAGCAGGAAGAGAGAAAGAGCAGCAGGGGGAGAGAAAGAAAGCAGAGCAGCAGATAAATAAAGAAGATAGAGAAAGACAGGAGTAGTAAGAGAGAAAGAAATAAAGAAGCAGGAGAGAAAGAAAGGGAGAAAAAGACAGGAGCAGGTGGAGAGAAAGAGAGAGTTGAGCAGGAAGAAAGAGAGGAGAAAAAGCGAGAGGAGAGAAAGAGAGAGGAGCAGGAGGAAAGAAAGAAAGACTGGAGCAGGAGGAGAGAGAGAGAGGGAGAGAGAAGAAAAGTGGAAGGAGAGAAACGGAGAGAGTGGAGCAGGTGGAGGGAAAAAGAGAGATGAGCTGGGGGAGAGAGAGAGGGGAACAAGAGGAAGAAACAGGTAGTAATGCAGAGGTCTGCTCACGCTGTGTTGTCCAACCTACAGCAGTTTTTTTCTTGTTGATGGTAGTCAAAGGCCCTCCCCCCACTGTTACCATGGTAATAATCATCAATCACTCATAATAGCTGGCTATGGGGTTAACTTCTTCCGGTTTCATATAGATATAGGTCGTTACATCCGGTGGTGTGGTTGCCAGTGACACAGTTGTTTACTCCAAATGCGAAGCACATCAAACGATGGATTTTGGGCAAGTCTTGAAACAGTCCTCTAGACGCAGCGACGGCAGAAACAGCAGGAAAGAACGCAGCTTCTGAACCGGATTTTCATAAGGAAAAGTGTGGGTTGGTGGCTGTCGCTTTTGGCTCTCTGAAAGTCTGGTAACACCGAGCGGTGCGTGTGTTCATTTCTTCCCGGCCCACAGCGATTCTGCCTGGACTCATGAGCACAGCCAGTCTCAGTGTGCGCGGAGCTTCGCGTAATTTGCGCACGTTTTTTTTTACAACTTTTCCTTATGAAAATCCATCGTTTGATGTCCATCGCATTTGGAGTAAACAACTGTGTCACTATGGCAACCACGTCACCGGATGTAACGACCTCTGTCTATTTGAGATCGGAAAGAAGTTAGTGCATAACCCCTATTATGAGTGGCTTTTTGTTGTTGTTGTTGTTGTTGTTGCTGCAATAATTTTCATAATAACTGTGTTACATTGTAGAAATCTGTGTTTCAGTGTAGACTAGTTTTAAAATCACATTTTTATCCATCACTAGTTGCTGTAAATAAAAAATTTTAATCCATAGTGCTCATTCTAAAAGTAGCTTGTGGAGCACCCGTCCTGCTTCACATCCATCATCTTTTGCTAATAAAGACATCTCTAAAGCTTGTACAGTATTGCCTACTTTACACTGATCTCAAAATTATACCTTTAGCTTCAGTTTATTACACAAATCCCAAATCCCGTCGCCAGTCCTTTTACAGTGTGACATATTTGCAGGTTGAGTCATTGGGAGCCAGGCCTGTCTTTAGCTGGGATTTCCTCTTGGCGTCTCATCACTAGGGATGGGTATCGAGAGCCGGTTCTACTTGGAAACCGGTTCTATTTTTAGCAATCCACTGGAATCGTTAGTCTCCTCTCTTATCAATTCTTCTTATCGATGCCGCTTTGGGCCGCTGTGCCTTTAAATACTGCGTAAACTTCAACCTCACGCTGGGCTGTTACATTCGGTTTCATTACAAGCACAAGTTTTAGCTTTGGCAAAGCCTAAGTCTCTCACTAATTCACGTGGATACAGCGCGTTTACGTACAGCGCGCACAGGAAAAGAGAGAAGAAACGGAGACAATATGTACATGTGGCGCACATGCGGCTCACACACCAGCGCCGTGACAGGCAAGCTTCCTCCATTAATATGAATGTTTGAAGGATAGGCGCGTGCATCTACCGTCAGCTGGGGGGGTATAAACGCTTTCTTTCCGCGCTCCTAATGTACACTTTGTGTGCGTTTTCTTCGAGCCTGGGCGACCTCTCTCTCACTTTCTCTCCTCCGTCTCCTTAGACGAGCCCCACAACTGTCAGCTGTGTCAGCCCCGAAGTAAATTGTGTCCACGCCTCGGAGCGCACGAATTATCCATCTCTAAGCGAGCTTTGTAGTGTATACGGACAGTCCGTTGTGCTGTGCCGTGCGTCCTGACCAGCGCACACACAGCCGGTCCGGGAGACACGTGCGTTGTTCCGCCTTCTCCAAGCGCAGACCGTCACCTGGAGCGGACTTTCTGGATCAAAAAGCTACAGTAGCACAGTTTGTGGAATACGGAGAAAGGCCTGGTGAGCGCAGGGAAAGTGTGATGTGTGTAGAACCAGGACTTCACGTGGCCAAAGTTACACCCTTACATAGCGTTATTAGTGTTATCAATATCAAAATAGTTTATGCCTCTAGCTCTGAAATATTATTTCTGCTCTTCATTTAGCCTATATTTAATTTGTAATCATCATAATATAGTTCACATCATTGTCTAAATGTATTGAAATTAGTTAAAATACATTTTTTAATCTAGATACATAAAACACATAATTTTAAGAATCGATAAGAGAATTGATAAGGAATCGGATCGATAAGAGGAATCGATAATGGCATCGATATCGATAAAATCTTATCGATACCCATCCCTACTCATCACACTGTTCATTTAACTTCAGATCGTCCTCCGAGTTTGACTTTAATCAGGATTTACAGTTCATGTCAGTCCAACCCACAGACCGGAGCTGGTGAAAATGTGGAAGTTAAAAACAGTGGATGGACTGTCATTGTGGGAGGATGATTTTGAGGAAGAAATGTCGTCTTTTTCCAATTTTTCCTGCCAGAAGATATAACTGTCATTTTCAAACTACACTTGCTCTGTGGTCCAAACTGTGGTCACTTTCTCTGGCTCTCTTTCCTTTCTCTCTCTCTCTCTCTCTCTTTCTGTTCTTCTCTCTCTCTCCCACATCTCTATTTCTGTCTCTTTCTTATTTCACTTTCTCCTCTCTCTTCCCGTCTCTCTGTTTGTCTCTCTGATGTGTGTCTCTCTTTCTGTTCCTCTCTTTCTCTCGCTTTTATACTTTCTTATTTCTCTTTCAACCCTTTTCTCTCTGTCTCTTTCCCTCTCTTTAACCCTCTCTCTTTCTCTCTCCCCCTCTTTCTCTCTATCACTCTCGCCACCCTTTCTCTTTCTTTCCTCTCTCTCTTTCTCCCTTTCTCTCAATCTCTCTCTGTCTCCCTCTGTCCCTCTCTTTCTCTCGCCTTTCCTCTCCCCTCTCTCTCTCTCCCTCCCTCCCTCCCTCTCTCTGTCTCTACTGCTCTCTCTTCCTTCTCTCTCTATTTTTCTTTCTCTCTCCCTCTCTCTCTCTCTCTCTTTCTCCCTGTCTTCTTTTCTCCTCCCTCCCTCCCTCCCTCCCTCTCTCCCTCCCTCCCTCCCTCCCTCTCTCCCTCTCTTCCTCTCTCCCTCTCTCTGTCTCTACCTCTCTCTGTCTCTACCTGTCTCTCTTCCCTCTCTCTTTCTCTCTCTGTCTTCTCTTCTCCCTTTCTCTCTTCCCTCTCTCTTTTTCTTTCTCTCTCCCTTTCTCTCTCTCTCTCTCTCTCCCTCTCTCTGTCTTCTCTTCTCCCTCCCTCCCTTTCTCTCTTCCCTCTCTCTTTTCTTTCTCTCTCCCTCTCCCTGTCTTCTCTCTTCTTCCCTCCCTCCCTCTCTCTGTCTCTACTTCTCTCTCTTCCCCTTCTCTCTCTCACCCCCTCTCTTTTCTCTCTCTCTCCCTCTCTCTCTCTCTCTTTCCCTCCCCCACTTCTCTTCCCCTCTCTCTCTCTCTCTCTCTCTCTCCTTCTCTCTCTTCCTGCAGTGGCGTGTTTCTCTGAATGAAAGTTTATTTACTTTGCTCCAAACTCTCTCTCTGTGTGTGAACAAAAGCTTCACACTGTTGTAATTGTCGGTTTCCTGTTGTTTGAAGGTTAAATGGCGTTTGAATTATATTTTATTACAGCTAAAATAACAAAGATATAATTTATACTTGACAAAGGAAGTAAGGCACAACTTGTGAAGCTTTTCCTTTTTCTTATAGATTGCTGACGTATAATAACATACAGTATAGTTCTTTTGTTTAGTCTCACACATGACTTTTATGTCTGTCTCTTTATTAAACAGAGCTGGTGCATTTTTAGATAATCTGCCCCTGAAGAAGGCCTTGATGTGCTGGTGGGTCATAATAATACACTTTTAATCATGGAACCTTGGATTTTGGATTTTTTTTACATTGTATTTCGAAGATGCCTATTTTTGCACATTTTATTTTGAACCCAGTGGAGAGATATATTTTTTCATTGCCATAGAAACCAATACAATTTTGTTTAGAGCAACAACAAACACTAGTTTTAATGTAACGTTTAAAACTGAAACTTTATTTAATCCCCATAAATTCTCCTTAGATAGTAGCAATATGATCTCCTTTTGTTATGTGTTTCTGTCACAATGAAAGGGAGTCCAGTGCACCTTTTATTGAACATTTTGACGTATTTGTTGTAGTAGTAGAAACATAATATTTTTAGTTTGAAAACCACTGGATTCACTTCACCTGGTTTCCTGTTTGTCATGTCTTGTTTTCACAACCAAACCACACAACCAAAAAGTGTCCAGAAGTCCGGAAAAAGTTCCTTAAAACGGAAACAAAGCAGAGCCGCGCGGCTTGCCGGAGCCTCTCATTGCTTTTTAAGAAACGGAAAGCCTCCGTACGCCGGACCGGAGTACGGACTGGATCCAGTGTGAGCCCGGCGTAACAAAGACATTTAGCAAGGTAAAAATGTTCTTTAGTTCTACTTAAAATTTTACTTTGAGCTTTCAAAATTAAATTATAGGGCTTTTGGTTTTGACTTCTGGAACATAAACTAAACAGACTTCTATCTTTTCCATTTAACACAGAAAACCATCATATTTATCCTTCCAATGTCTGGCTTCTGCGTTTTACTGACATCAAAAAGCACACCTAAATATCTCAATCCTATATTTGCCCATGTACTGTATGTTAATCAATAAAAAATAATTGTTTTTTGCATTCAAGTATTTAAATATATAGACTGCAAAAGCAAAAATACAGCATTTGCATGTTACTCACTTTAAAATCTTGGCTTAAGTTGATGTTTTTTTGTGTGCATATTCTCATTGAGTCTGTGTTCTTGTGTAAAATGATTTTGTGATTTCTTGCACTGCTCTGTATCGAGTTACTCTGCCTAAAATTGCAGAAATATATCTTATTTCTCTAGCTTTCTTATAACTCGTCTCTGCAGTCATGTGAAGTAAGTTGTTTTTTATTCTGTGGAGGTGTGGCCGTCTGGCATTAAAACTTAACAGCGTGACATCATACTGTTTTGGGAATATGACCTAACCCGCCCCATTTAAACATCCCGAGCCTATAGTATTTTAAAAAGGGGGAATCCGGCCGTGTGTTGACAGTGCCCTAGTTTTTCTTAAATATAGCACCTCACATAACCTCGCTCCAGTCTCTGTCCTGCGCTGGAGTTTGAATTCAGTGTTTAATTCTGCAGTAGCCCCTCTGTGCCTTTAAGGGGGAGGGTCCCTGGATGTGTTGGGGTATTTCTCAAGCACACGAGGGGAGTGGTACGGGACAGGACTCAAATAAACTGCTTTAGATGGCAATAGTGGGACTTGGGACGTGGGCACCGGCTCAGACAGGCCAGCAGCAGCAGAAACAGAAACAGGAACAGCAGCAGCAGTGAGGCAGATATCAGTGAAAGTCTGCAGATAAAGTTGTTAAAAATAAGTGAAATTATGAGTCAGCCTGCCTCCGTGCCCATGCTGGACCCGGGACAGAGGCTGCCAGAGGAGCAGGACTATGTGCAGGCCTATGAGAACGTCCGGGAGAGGTACAAAGGTAAAAGTTTTAAGGATTTCAGCTGTGTCTGTGTGAGAAGTTTGAATGAAATTTGTAAAAGCATGGTCTATATTCCACTTTTGTTGAGTAAATATGTGCAGGTTTTATGTCAGAAGTAGTAATCTTTGTTGCTAGATCACAAAACTTGCAGGTGCATGCTGTTGTTGTGTCCCAGGGCAAGACACTTCACTAATTTTGTTCAATAATTAATATAAGTTTAAATTGCACTTGCCAGTAAAACATAGTTAATAAGTTCGCTAAATATTGTTGCTTGTTTGGCCATTTTGTTGACTTTTATAATTCTACTTCCTGGTTGTACATGCTCACTCGACAACGGTTACCTAGCAACCGCAATGCAAGCCGGTGAAATCCTTTAAAATAATGATAATATATGATTCGTTGTGGATAAAAACAAAAGCAGAAGTGGTGATATATCAAGACACGGATGAAATAGTGAAACTTGTTTTGAAGATTTGCTAACTTTAATTATAATACGGTAATGTTTGCGCTGTTGAGCACATCTGATTATAAATGCACCAACTGGATAAAGAAATGTATGAAGAATATTTAATGTTGTTTATAGTTTATGGACCTCAAAGTTTGCGGGGAAAATAGCATCTGTAAATGGTTTATAATGAAAAATGAAAACGTTATGTGGTGTAAACTGTGAGTGTGAACCTTGCAAAAATATATAATTTGGATTCTGCTTAGGGTGACCAAACGTCCTTTTTTGATCCCTGCGTCCCATGTCCCAGCAAATTTATTCAAATCCACTTATTTGTCCCAATTTTACACAAGAAATGTCCTACGTTTTCCAGGTTTTTGACCATTTTGACACTTCCCAACAACGAAGGAAGACATATATTGTGATTTCTTTTGCAAAAATAGAGAAAACCTGCCTGAAAATGACCAAAAATAGGAGAAAAAAATGCACCAATTTGCACTGACAGAAGTTTCAGAAAATAAACATGAGTATGAATGAACCACGTATTGACTAAATGCAAAAGAATATACTTATTTACCTGTTGTTTTCATCATATATTCATTACTCTGTTTTATTTACATATGGTCATCCTAGTATTGCTGTTTGGTATTTTTTTTTGTCGATATTGACACCCTAAGTTTGTCAGCCAGTGTTGTCAGTCTGTCCCAGGACAACTGCAGCTACATAAACCACTAAACCTACAGATGATACTGTATGTACTACAAGGAACTGAAGTGATTTTTGTAGACGTTTTGCTTTCTATACCATAAACTTTTGGATTTTTGGAAGTTCTCCTGCATCTCCTTATCTACTCCAGTCAACATTATGATAAAACTGATTTGTGAAAAGTTACTTGTGTGAATGTTTGCAGCCTACACTTTATTAAGCTATTGCTGTTGGACTGATTTTTCCTGCAGAAGTCTGAATGAGAAGTGGACGTGTCTCTGAAAGCATGGCTCTTTCGTTTGTGCACTGACATGAGATCTTACCAGAGCTGTTGTGCTTTAGTCATTTAATAATTGAATCAGTGATTTTATATGCACAGCTGGAAAAGGAGAACGTATAAGACCTGTATTGGACTGGATTGTAAATGTAATCTCTTTTGAAGATACTGCTGTGAAGTAATTATCAGTGTTAATGCTCATGAGCTTTTCTTAGATTATGTTGAAAAAGGGTCGTAAAGTTAAAGTAGCATTGTTTTTGTCGCTTAAAATCAATTGCAGATGCACAGTATTGATGATCCTATCAGTCTGTCTGTCTGTGTAGTAGTTTGTCATTATCTTCTCATCACTGCATTTGTGTTGAGCTTATCAGAACGTAAAGCTGCCGTTTTGATTTCAACAAAGCTTCATTCAATAAGAATGAATAGAAACGTGTTCTTATGTCAGTCCTATGATATGAGCATCTAAGTCAAAGCAGTTACAGCTTTGCTAATGTAATGTCATTCTAATATCAAAAGAAAACATGAAAATGTAAAAATAAAAACACATGCCAATACATTGAAAACAACTAAAAAACAACATCAGAAGAAAACAGTGGAAATCTATAGAGACTTAAAACAAATCACACCATTCTCTCCTAAATAATCAACATTTAGCTGCAAACCATGAGGCATGAACAGTTTTAGGTGTAAAAGCTGTATTACATGCCTTTGTTCAGCAAACTGCACTTTGTTCTTTACTGACACTTGACTACAGCACGTTAAATCATCACATCATGATTCATCTTTTCTCAACTTAATGCAGTCGTCTATTCATTTAGAGACTATTTTTTCCCATTCAGTTCTTCAGTCAGACTTTATCTTGCTTTGAGTGAATGTTAAATGAAACTAATCACAATAAAGTGAGAACTTTTCAAAGAAGGAGAAAGAAGTTTTCAATTTGCCACAAAATAATTTGTATCACAATTTTCTCAAAACCGTATTGATTATATTGCAGTTACAGTTGACTTGTTAATTTCATAAAGCCTTGTAGATGTCTTACAGAAAGTTTACAATTTTCTGTGATTGAAAATTAACTTTTCACTCACTCAGAGCTTTAAAATGGCTGAATAATAGAAAACATCTGTCAAAATGTGTTGAGCAAGGATTAAGATCACAATTGGATTTTTATTACCATATTGATCAGTCCTAGAGGCAGATGATTTTATGTAGCCGAGGTCTTTCTGTCTGGAGTTTGCATGTTCTGACTGTGTTCGCATAGGTTTCCTCCGGGTGACCAGGTTTCCTCCTACAACTAAAAACATGTCCAATATGCCTCCCCTCTCCCCTCTCCAAGACTACAGATGCACATTTTCTGTAAAGCTAGAATCTGGTACAAGCATCTCTGCCATTGTGCTTAATGTAATTGTACATTGTCCTTAATAAACATTACCTATTTAGTTTCAAGAAAATTGTGATATGTATTTTTGTCATATCACCTGCTCCCAGCACAAGTATTATGAGCTCAAACTTGCCTCCTGAGTCCAACCAATCTACCTCTGTCGTTGTTTTCTGCAGAGCTCATGTAGTTGTTAGTCTCAGTATCTCCAGAGTCACAACAGTGGCACATTACAAAACCATTCACTTGTTTATGTCTCTCATCTGTTTACCATCGCTTTGCAGCCAACATCAGCTCACAGTTTGACACAGAAGCTTGACCAGACTTTACAAACCTTTGCCAGTTTATTTACTCAGAACGTGACCAGCGCAGTGCCCGGTTTGGAGCCTGGACACATAAACACAGTCTCCAGTGTGTTAGTGAATGGAGCAGCTGGTTCTTGTGGGTGAAACCAGGTGGATTTGAGCCACATGTGGAGGAGGAGGCACCGACAGCTGGACTCGCTCTCACTTATCTCCCACTCTGTTTAGGATTTCACAACTTATACTTGCTTTGCACTGAAGTTTCCTGTGTTTTAGGAAACTCATTGCTCAAATATTAGACATAGATGGGACACTGCAAACACATTTTCACCTAAACACTGTAGATATTTTCACATTATGTCTGGTCTGTTCTGTGTGGCTCTCTGGGTCACATCAGCCTCTGCCAACATCACACTTCTGTCCATTTCTCATGTTGCTCTCAGACTTGATCATCGTCCAAAAGTGATTCCAGCTTTTGTGTCTCTTCTGCAGGCCTAAATACTGAAATGACTGTATATTTATATTTTGTCTTGTTTTCAAGGTTAATTCTGGGAATCCCTTAAACCTGATTCGGTTATTTTAATGATTTTACTTTAGACTTGATCTGATTGTCTTGTACTGGTCTAGTCCTTGTTTAATTCTGGTTCATTGCTGGTTTGGAAATTATGTAGAGCAATGCAAATCAAGCAGAGGCTATAGCAGTATTTATTACAATACTGAAACAGATTTTGAATGGTGGATATTTGTACAACACTAAATTTAGGAAAACTTGGTCTTTCAAACAAATCTTTAGATTGACATTAACACAACCACTAACTGTGCTCTTCCTGTTTTTTTCTTGGAAATTAATTGTATTGAACTTTATTTAAACAGGAAAGTCCCAGTGAGATTGAAATCTCTTTTTTAGAGGAGTCCTGGGGGAGGGAAAACCGGAGCTTTTGAAGGAAACTTATAGAGGGATTATTTGTTTATCAACACAAGTGATGCGCACACACCCAACATGCAGAAAGAACCACCACTCATTGACACAAACAGTGGAAACAAGTCCAGCTAGGGCTGTTGTCATTACCATTCTCTTGAAGTGAGTAGATTTTAGACCAACACGAAGCTGAACAGATTCTCTGCTCTGTCATATTAAAGGTGTGAGTTTTGAGCCTTTGTGTCTCCATAGTGTCTAATGATCTGTTCTGTCACATTTACATGTTGTAAACACTTACACCCACTCTGTGCTCGCGCTCTGTCTCACTGCACTTTCCTGCCCCACTGTATGTGCGTGTGTGGATGTCTGCTGCCCGTCCCGCTGCTGCCTCGCTCCCAGTCTCTGCTCACAAACTGAGGAAGTTTAATCAGTGGAGGAATAGTTTCTGACATCGTCCGGCTCGTGCTATCAAAGTGGTGTTGAGCAGGTCGCGCGCATATGAGAAGGGACAGTCATTTGATTCTTGTAGGCTCTTAAGCACTGATGTGTAGTGAGAACGTATGCCGCTGATTTGGTGTGCTACACAGACCAACGGGATGCATCTGAGGGGTTGTTTTAATAATATTACTAAAGCTGCCCCGCATTGAGACAATGCACAATGCGAAATTGTAACTTTTGCACATCGTTATGCATTGTTACACCCCTAATTTTGTGTTTTATGAAAATAGGAATCTAGCCGAGAGCTGTCTTTATGTTTTTCTTTCATTCATTCCATACACACTGCTGTAAAGACACCTGCCCAGCCTCCATCGTGTATCTGTGTTAATGTTGTGATGAACTTGTGCGTGTGAGTAAACAGCTGTTATTTAGGTTAAAGCGTTTTCTTCTATATCAGACAAGTATCGGTAAGAGATGGTTTATTACCTAACTAGTTTCGACGGTTCACTTCCGTCTTCGTCAGAGGCGTCGCACGTCGCCTAGGTGACGTGTCTTATCAGCTGCTGTTCCCAGGCGTGGCCAGCCCAGCGGACCCGTAAGGTCTACCGGGCTGACCACGCCCCCCGCCGCTCGGTGGTCGCTGGAGAAGGCTGCTCCACGTACAGGAGAGTTGGAAAGCTCCCTCGTCTCGATTCAAAGTGCGTGGGCCTCGCTTTCTGATTTCTATTGCTTCTTTGATCCATCGTTTGTATCTGTTGGTTTCTTGATTGATAATCCGCGCATTGTCCCAGTCCATAATGTGGTTATCCCGTTTGCAGTGGTCTGATATTGCCGACTTCAAATTGTCCTGTTGCGCCCTCTGTCGTTCGGCTCTTGTTAAGCGCCCTGTGGTTTCTTTCTCGCATTCCTTTTGTGCTCATTTTTCCTGATGTTAAAAGCTCTCCCTGTTTCAGCCCGGTAGACCTTACGGGTCCGCTGGGCTGGCCACGCCTGGGAACAGCAGCTGATAAGACACGTCACCTAGGCGACGTGCGACGCCTCTGACGAAGACGGAAGTGAACCGTCGAAACTAGTCAGGTAATAAACCATCTCTTACCGATACTTGTCTGATATAGAAGAAAACGCTTTAACTTAAGTACTTTAAGAAGACATGATGAACATCCCTAACCTAGCTGTTATTTAGGTTTGATCTGATGCACTCGGAGCAGGTGACGATGCATTTCCTCCGAGGCTGATGAAGTGTGGTTAAATTCAGAAGGACTTATTATAGTGAGTGGACACATCTATAACAGTGAGACACGCAGCGCTGCTTTAAATACTGCTGACACATACCAGGGGCGTGTCCCGGGTCTTCACAGGTCACATTCAGACTCCTGTGGACTTATGTTTGATCTACAGGTTTATGATGTGCACTGGGCTTCCTCGAGGGCTCGCTTTTTACCTCTGTGTTTGTTAGTTGTCCATTTGCCTTCTTCTTGTAAATGTTGGTCTGTTTACTTTGATTAATTACTTTCTTTAGCATCTCTTTTGGCTGCATAAACAATTTTGTAAAGCTGAACTATTAAAGCAACGCGACTACTCTACTAGCTACAAACTTTATTTCTAGATCATTTGGGAAACCCTTGGCTGTAAGATAGACTATTATATGTACCGTACATGTTTTAGAAAAGTCACTCACAATCTGTGTCTTTTTGAAAAGGAAATCCAAACTAGACTACGTGTTTTTTACGGAAGCAATCTCTGAAGTGTTTTCGGATGTCCACTGTTCAATAACACGATTAATTAATCATAAGTGTATAATTGTTTTCTGATAAGAAAGTCTGCAGGCAAGAGATCGATGTTTGGGTTGCCAACGTCGAGTGAATTATGATGAAGGTTGTGTTTAAATGACATAACGTCCACAACATTATTTAATCTAACTTCACCAGGATGCATCCTGACAAATAGTCACAGTGATGCACATACTGTACATAAAGAGAAAAATGATTAGGGCAATAATCACGATTAGTCGATTACACAGTTTTTGTGAACAAAATTGAAATTGGATTAATTGCACAGCCCTACCTTGTAGCCAGCCTGGCACCACTAGTGCCCTTTCTCAATTTCATTTCTCTCCAGCAACTAGGTCAGGTATTACAGGACTGCAGACGGTTCCTAAAAAGCAGGAAGTACGGTCGTCCAGTCAGCGAACAGGAGCAGAGTGATGTGTTGGCCAGATGTAATCTGACTTGAGATAGCAGACTGTCCTCTGTTCTTGTGAACTTAGAACATGATGTTATTGCTTTTAATTTGAAAGTTAATCTCACAGAAAGAGCAACAACCACTGACACACATGTTTATGCTCTACTTCCTGGACAACAAAACAACGAAAAAGCATGATTGGTTAAATAACCTCCTGTGAAGCGAATGAAGTCCAATGATTCAGTGTCAGATGGTTTCTATGAAGTAAAATGAAACCGACTGATGCATCAGGCTAATGTTCTTGCCATACTGGTCTGTGAAGGAAAAGCTGGTGGTGATCGGAGGGGCTAATGATGCAAAGTGGCAGCCTTACTTCTGTCAGTCTGCCCCAGGGCAGCTGTGGCTACAACAGAAGCTTATCACTACAGAGTGTGGGCAGAATGAATAATGCAAAACGTGAAGCCAGTTTGAAAAGCGCCTATTATATCCAATGCATCATTATTATTAACATTATTATTTAATTGTCACTAATCATCAGATTGGAAGTTTGTGAAATTAAAGTACAATGTTATAACTGATCGTTTATGAGATAATCACATACTATAACTGTCACACAACTTCATAGAACAATATTAGAGAGCCTTAGTTTTAGAATAGTCTTCAAGTGTTTCCCATCTCTCACGTGACATGCTCCTGCTTTCCTGTAAGTCCTATTGTTATGAGTTAAGTGCTGTTATGACAGTGTGAACCTGACAAAGGCTGGAACAATGCAGTCCATTTCACCACCACTGGGTGTCATTCAAAACACAGACTCAGGCTTCTATTGTGTTGTCGTGTGTCTTTTTACAATCGTTAATACAACATTTCAAGAATTATGTGTTTCTCTTCAGTCAAAATCTGTCCCAAAGTTTGACTATTTTGTTTTTCAGAAAGTATAACGATAATGCAATCCAGGAATTACTTTGGAGTTTTTCACATTGTCACCTGTAATGTTTTGACACCATGAAATCTCCTCCAAACGACTCTAAACTTTACACATTTCCTCTCTCCACCTGCAGGTTTGTGTAAATAAACTTCGAGTTTAAAGTTGTATTTTGCGCCTGAGTGTTAGAAAGTCCTGTGTCTGTCACGCCTTAGATCAGGTTCATGCAACTCGAGCTGGATTCAAAAATAGACTCTGACTTGTGGATGTGTAGTGAGTAAACTAAAGCCACACTAAAGCCACACGCATGAATGAAGACTGTGTTTCTACAGGATTATTCAAAGTACAACTAAATAAATGTAGCTGTGTAATGTTGAATCATGTTTTGTGAATTATCTCTGCCCTTTCATACAAGATAATGTGATTTCCATTACTGTTAGCATTAGTTTATCGTGTGATCTTAGTCTAACTATTGCAGTATTGATGTAACTCTTATTTATTTATTTTTTTGACTGTCTTGAAAAGGTGGAAAACACAAAGAAATAGATATGAAAGCAAACAAATAAGATTGACCATTTTGCTGCTAATTTACTTTTCTATTATTGAAGTCATTATTATGGCTTATTAGTGTGACGTTAGGACATTTTTTTAATATGAATTATCTTAGAATATATGTTTGCAAAACCTATTAACCAGTTTACACAAAGTGGATTTCTACAAAACAATAGCATCATAATAAAAAGAAAAGATAAATAAATACAGTCTTAGTTGGTTAACAGAATAAAGCTATGCAGAAAAAGACATTTATAAAGGATATAGTGTATGCAAGTAGTATTTTGTACATCTCTCTCTCTCTGTGTCTTTCTCTCTCTCTCTCTCCACCTCCTCTCCCCCCTCTCTCTCTCTTGTTTCTATCTATCTTTTTCCCTCTCTCTCCACCTCCTCTCTCTCTCTCCCTCTTCTCTCTCTCTCTATCTTTCTCCCTCTCTCTCCACCTCCTCTCCCCCTCTCTTATCTCTATCTCTTCTCTCCCTCTTTTCTCTCTCTCTATCTTTCTCACTATCTCTCCTCTCTCTCTCTCTCTCCACTCTCTCTCTTTCCCTCTCTCTCTCCCTCTTTCTCCCTCTTCTCTCTCTCCATCTCTTTCTCCCTCTCTCCACCTCCTCCCCCCTTTTCTCTCTCTTCTCTCTCTCCCTCTTCTCTCTCTCTCTCTCTCTATCTTTCTCCTCTCTCCACCTCCTCTCGCTCTCTCTCTCTCTCCCTATTTTCTCTCTCTCTCTCTTTCTCCCTCTCTCTCCACTTCCTCTCCCCCTCTCTCTTCTCTCTCTCATCCCCCTCTCCCCCTCCCCCACTCTCTCTCTCTTCCCTCTCTCTCTTTCTCCCTCTCTCTCCACCTCCTCTTGATCTCTCTTCTCTCTCTCCCTCTTCTCTCTATCTTTCTCCCTCTCTCCACCCCCCTTTTCTCTCACTCTTTCTCTCTCTCTTCTCTCTCTCTCTCTCTCTCCCTCTTCTCTCTCTCTCTGTCTCTCCCTCTCTCTCCACTTCCTCTCTCCCTCTCTTCTCTCTCCCACCCCCTCTCTCTCTCTCTCTTTCTCCCACTCTCTTCTCTCTCTCCCTCTCTTTTTCTCTCTCTTCTCTCTCTCTCTCCCTCTCTCTCTTTCTCTCTCTCTCTCCCTCTCTCGTTCCTCCCTCTTCTTTCTCTCTTTCTCCCTCTCTCTCCCTTCTACCTCTTTTTCTCTCTTCCCCTCTCTTCTCTTCCTCTCTCTCTTCCTCTCTCTCTTTCTTCTCTCTCTCTTTAGTCTGAATCAGTGTAAAGTGTCACTTCTGTGTGATTTCTCATCTTCTCGACAGCTCGACCTCATGATCTGGTTTGTTTCACGTCTGCTCGAGAAACATGAGTGTTCACTGTTTAGGAAACAGAGGACTGTCTAGGGATGAAATAATTAATGACTACTATCTAATAGTCAATTAAAAGAAAAAAACATAAACGCAACACTTCTGTTTTTAGTACCATTTTTCATTAAAAATATGCTCTAAAAATATGTGCAAGTAATCTAAAAATGTCTCTCAAATATCTAGTTAGACAACATGAATATTGCACAAGTGTCTCTTAGGCTGGCTGTAATAAGAGGACTTTGTGAAATAGAGCAGTGGACTTGAGTCACTACCTCTGTGCACAGAAGTCAGTTGGCTTATTTCTTTTAAAAATGCTAACTTCCTGTCGGCATGTTTGTTTCCTGTTCATTTCTATGAGGTTTCACTGCCTCAGTCTAAGATGAAAAAATACTTTATAGATATACAGTATTTCTCTGAAAACATATTAAATACTTTACAAATGAAGAGAATATTTCACAAAAGTGTGTTTATAAAAGATGTGTTTGTCTGTCAGTGCTAATGCTAAAGTCTGACAATCTGAAAATAAACAGCTTCTGTGCACAGGATCAATTTTGATGACTTGAGATTCGACTTGATAAATTCACTAAGACTTGTTGTACCTTGACTTGAACGTTTTTGTTCTAAAATTATTTTACCTACAATAATTAAAAAATAATAATACATAAGCTACAATCACGCAGGAATTACAATTTTGACTGAACTATTTAAGTAATAAAATTCTGAAACAGCTGATTTTTTTGTTTTTACAAGTGCTCCCGAGTGTTCTTAGGATTTGTTTTTACAGACAAACATTTTCCGTTAAGAGCAAATTTTGTGAATGCCAAAAATGTTCGTAAGAAGCCCTTGAGAACAAATTATTTTGTAAGAACGTGTCATGAATGAGGCTCTATGCTCTTATTGGCAATAATAACTCAATTTTACAAGTGAAAACAACTTATCAACACGGGAGCACATGTTTACACTGCAAGATTTATTAATGAATTAGGAACCACATTATTATGATTCCAATAAGTCAGAACTCTCCAGGTTTATTTTTATGCCTTTGACCCAGCTCGATAGCATCTTCACTGTAGAGAATGTAAAGTGAGCTGTGTCTTGTGTAATAGATTGTGATTGAAAAGGTTTAGTGTTTTCCCCAGCGCAGAGACCAGCAGCTGACGACTCCTGTAACCTTCTATAAATACAGTTTAAATTACAGCGGATACAAAGTCTTCATTAGGCCTTAAGTGACAGAAAATCAATGCATTTACCAGTTTGCTGTTGACTGTCGACGTTCTCACTGCTTTGACGACCTCGGTGACTCAGTTTTTATTACCGTGAGTGACTTAGTATGTTTTTGGCGATTTGGAGAAGCAGAAAAAGGTTTGGTTAAAATGAGTCGCCAGGAAACGGGCGGAGACAAACTGTCATTGTATCCAGAGCGTCGCTGTAATAAAAGATGTGGAGGCTAAATTAGGCTCAGAATAAAAAGGGAGTGGTTTGTCTGACCGGCAGCAGCAGGAATATGGTGCTGAAGTGTGAAGTGTTTAAGGCAGCACTAGAGGTGGGCAATCGATTTTAGATCATTGTTTTTGTTGTCTTGATGATATGCAAAAATGGAAGATCGAGTACTGTATATTGTTTGTCCAAGGCAAAACAACAAAAAGGCTGTTACAAAAGAAAGTTAGAAGGTGATATTTCATTTTGCTGTTTTTACTTTTTGTTTGGGTCAGATATTTGGTCAGGTCATTGAGACACATTGAGACATTTTTGTTGATTAATCAAGTGGCAGGACATGTCTTAATCAACCCAGTCAAGCCCAATTTTTCTGATCATTAAACTTCAACTCATACATTTAAAGACATAATTGATGCTTAGTTTGAAATAATATCGTCTGAATATCATAATCGAGATATGTCAAAAATGATTGAGATATTTACTTCTGTCAGTACAGCCCAGGGTAGGTTTCCTCAAGGCACTAATGAGAGAATCTTCGCTTCGATTCCCAGATGAACCAGGGCCTTTTTTTGTTGAGTTTGCATGCTCTTATTGTGTCTGTGTTTCCTCCGGGTGCTTCCTATCACTAAAAACATCTACAACAGGCTCCTTCCCCTCTCCAAAACTACATTTGGAAATTTACTATAAAGCTAGAATCTGGTACCAGCATTTCTGCCATTGCTCTTAATGTATTTGTACATTGTTCTAATTCCTGACAACTGTCCTACTACTGAAGCAGGGATCAATTGCAGAGATTGATTTTCTGATCAAACAATCAATCAGTTTATTTTTGTTAAGACCAAAAGCTACAAACAACGGTCGACTCTAAAAAGCTTCACAAGATTGTTGATTTAATCTCAGGTGCAATTTACGCGGGGATAGGGGGGTTACAAGCCCCCAAATATTTACACGCATTAATTTCAACGCCTCCAATATTTCAGCCTGTCTGTTGATAACAACAATGTACTTGTACTTGTACTTGAATCTCCATAAACCTGGCTCTTAAATGACCTAGAGCAGTGTTTCTCAACCTTTATTGAGGCACATCACTTATTTATTAATGACCAAATCAAACCGTTTAATTATTTGACTTTGGAAATATTGCCCATTACATTAACTTTAAAATAGGGATTGTCATGCTTTCATCTTAATGAAAATTGTATTCAGGACACTCCAAATTTATTAATTTTTAAGTAAAAAATGATTTAATATATAAATTGAAATATTTAAAAGTAAAACATTTTTTCAAGGCACACCTGGCATTAAGATCGATACGATATCTGGTACTGGGATCGGATATCGTTGCCGTTCCATTAAATTTTGCTGAATCGGTTATCGGCTCCATGATAAATGTTGAGCCTATACCGTTGTTGGTATAAAGCGACTAATTTACTGGCTGATGTTCATCCAGAACATTTCATAATGTGACATTTTATTCAGATTAAGTTGTTTAGTTGTGACTTGCATTATAAATATTAGTTACATAACACAATATGATCAAATATTTTGATTAAAAAAAATAAGGTATTTTAGTTCTTACAATAGTATCGGTTGATATCGAGTATCGGCAGATACTTAAAGTCAAAGTATCGGAATCTGTATCGGAACAGAAAAAGCTGGATCGGTGCATTTCTACCTGGCATATCTTTAGGCACACTAGAGTTCACTGGCTGCACACTGATTGAGTATCACTGAGCTACAAGACTATCCTGCTTGTTTCCATGGAAATGTAGTTCTTTAATATTCTACAGTTTGACCTAAAGCGTATCTAGCTGCAGAATGTTCCAAAATTCTAACGCCAAAACACCCATTTTAAATATTTAAGTTACATAATATTTGTTTTGTGTTTTGTTCTCGTCTGCTCCACACCTGAGGGCAGTGTTTGGACTGGAACAATGGCAGACTGAGGCGCAGTGAGCAGGACTAAAGCAGGACTAAAGCTGGACTAAAGCTGGACTAACGCAGGAATGTGGCTCTGGACCAAACTCTGGAGTCTGCAGCAGAAGTTTATCCACAGCTCTGAGCCACTGGACCAATGCAGCAAAAGCAGCACATTTGTTCAGTACAAAAAGGTGCATCTGACTTGCTTCTGTTTTATCAATTAATACACTACATACATTTTGCTCTTATACTGTTTAGCAAAATATGGAGCTAACTGTCCATATATATTCTTGAATACTGACTATATCTGGTAATAGCATTCATTTATTTTCAACTCCTTGTGCACATTTATTATTTTAAGCCTTTATGCCTCCTCCACATTCGTCCCATTGTCTTTGAAATCGCTGTCTCGGCTAAATTAAACTTTGTAGCTGCACTTAGGGGACTCGTAAACTTGTCTGCAGTGCACAATTTGCAGTAACGATGGTGAGTTCTGGGTTTGTTAAGATAGAAAAAGACGTAGACTAAAGCAACTGGAAGAAAATACAGATGCAAATGATTAAGTTTAGTGTCTCACGGCTAAACTCAGAGTAAATTATTGTTTACAAACTGCTCCGATTACTTATTTCTGGTCCATTACTCTTAGTTACAGTGTTTTGGTTGGTTCATTGATTTTACCCTGTGCAAAAGCTTTATTTTCCTAAGACTTTTCAATAATGTCTAGGTTTGTTTCATGTTTATAGAGCAAAGGCAATGTTTGTTAATATTTTCAATGGTCATGGTTGGTTCATTCAACAATATTCATAAAATATATAAGTGTCCTTCCCAGACAACTGTACAAACATAATTTTGTATGAAGTGTAAACAAAATAAGGCTCCAACTATTATTTTGGTGATAAATTATTCTGTTGATTATTTCATTTGATTTATCATTTAGTTGTAAAAGGTTGGTCAGTGTGAGATTTTCATGAAATTTGACCAATAGGCTACTGCAAAAAAACATGTTTAAGCAAGGTTAAATAATTGAGTTCAGTATATATTGTCTTGATTTGAGCAGATTTTGCTTGACAAGTAAAATTATCTGCCACTGGATCAATATAGAAGGATTATTTGTTTCTCAAAGCGGTGGATGCATTGCGCAGAATACAGAAAGAGCTGCCACTGATTGAAACAAACTGTAGCAGCAACACTAGCCAGCGCTGTTGTCAGTAACTACAAGAGTTTATCACTGTGAGAAAACAAAAGTTATGCTGCTAAATCAACAGTTTTGAAAGAAATTTGACCTTACGACCTTTACACGTTTTATTCAGGAGACAGACGTCTGTCAGACCAGTTCATAGCTGATCAAAACATTTGCTCTTGACTTGTTTTGTTGTTTTATCAAAGAAAGTTCCCCAGCCAAACTAGATGGACAGCGTCTCTTTCTGCACGGGACATGTGCAGAGCGAAAAGTGACGTCGACCGATAATCTCTCTCTCTTTGACTTGAAATATGTGATCTCCTATTTTAAATGTAAAAGTGTTCTTTTAGTGTCTCCGGCAGATGCTTTTACTCCACAAAACTCAGATCCAATGTTTTAATTTATTACATTTTGACTTGTTTAGATAGTTTTTTGGAAGTAAAACTGTTTTTTTTTAATTAAAGTGACACAGTGTATTATGTGTGTGAGTATAAAAAAATTGCATGCATAATTCCTTCAAAATTCATAGTTAAAGCAATACTTTGAGACATTCTGTAGATGGATCAGTTGTGCGTCACATTGTGGAATATTACAGCTAAAAGAACAAGATTTCTATGGAAACAACCAAGAGACGGCCCTCCTCCTGAACATAGAAGAGTCGATTTTTAGGCGATTTAAGCAGTTTGAGTTCAAACACACATTTTTAGAATGTTTTTAGTCCCAGACAAAGATCCACATAAAAGACTTGCTCTTCGTCAAGGCTTTATTGACTTTAATGACTAGAGTTTTGGACAGCTAACTTAGTAATCGAAATATTGTCTAAGCTTTTCTCTCAACACTTGACAGACTTTGGAATCTAACAAATTTTTTATTACTAAGTTAGTCATAAATTACTGTAGTAATTGATTACTTGCAATTAATTGGTTGTTATTGCAACCCTAAAACAAACTTTCAAATCACTGTGCATATAAAGATTAGTTCATTTTGATTATGTAAGAGTTCAGTCAATAACAGTGTGTTGTTTTTGCTTTGTTTTCTCCGTGGATGTGTGTGTTTCTTCTTGTTTCTTCCTTGAGTTTGTAACTGAAGCGGTCGTAGTAAGTGTTTTATTTTTAGCCTCTGACCCAGACTGATGTGAGGAGCTGCTTTCATTTGAGCAGCTGCACTCGGAGTTTGATAACAGCCCAGACCGAAACAGGCACAGGCACACCTATGAGAGAGGGAGAGAGACAGAGGGTAAGAGAGAGAGGGGGAGGGAGAGAGAGGGAGAGGAGGGGGGGTGGGTAAGAGAGAGAGAGAGAGAGAGGGAGAGAGAAAGATGGAGGGAGAGAGGGAGATGGAGGGAGGGAGAGAAAGAGAGAGAGGAGAGGGGGGTAAGAGAGAAAGAGGGAGGAAGAGAGAGAGAGGGATGAAGGGAGAGAGAGGGAGGGAGAGAGGGAGATGGAGGGAGAGAAAGCGAGAGAGGGAGACAGAAGACAGAATGAGAGAGAGAGAGAGGGGGGGGGGAAATTGATGGAGGAAGAGAGAGGGATTGAGAGAGAGAAAGAGTGATTGAGAGAAAGAGAGAGAGATACAGGGTAAGAGAGAGAGGAAGGAAGAGAGAGAGAGAGTTAGATGGAGGGTAAGAGAGAAGGAGAGAGTTGGAGGGAGAAAGAGGAGAGAGAGAACGCTAGAGAGGGAGGAAGAGTTAGAGGGAGGGTAAGAGAGAGGAGAGAGGGACAGAGGGAGAGGGGCAAGGGAGAGAGAAAGGAAGATGGGGAGAGAGAAAGGGGGTAAGAGATGGAGAGAGAAAGGGAGAGGTGAAGAGAGGGAGAGAGAGAAAGCGGGTGAAAGAGAGATAGCCAGAGTGAGGGAGAATGAGGAAGGGAATAGCGGGTATAATGGAGAGCGAGAAAGAAGGGGATCACAGACACACTTATGAGAAAGAGAAGGGGAGTGAAAGAGAGGGAGGGTGGGAGAGAGACGGAGAGAAAGGAAGAGAGAGAAAGAGAGGGGGAGACAGGGGGTAAGAGGGAGAGAGAGGGGGATGCAAGAGATAGACAAAGTTAGGGAGAAAGATGGAGGGAATGGCAGGTAGAAGGGAGAGGTAGAAAGAGGGGGATCACAGACACACCTATGAGAGAGAGGAGGGGAGTGAGAGAGAAAGGGGGAAGGAAAGAGTGAGGACACAGAGTGAGGAAGATAAACAGGGTATGAAAGACAGAGAGAGGGAGAAAGAAGGAAAGAAAGAGACAGAGAGGATCTGCATAAAGAGAGAGAAAGATGGCGTGAAAGACATGGGAGTGGGAGAGAGAGAACAAGACAAAAAGAAGAGAAAGGGTAAGAGAAAGAGGGAGAGAGAAGGAAAGAAAGAGACAGAGTGGGGCAGAAAGAGAGGAGCTGCATAAAGAGAGGACAAAACAAAGCAAAAGACCTGAGAGTATAGAGAGAGAAACAGAAAGAAAGAGAGAGAGAGAAAGAGGGAGAGAAGAAAGAGAAATGTTCATATTAAAAATGATAGTTTTAACAGTTTTATCACGTTAACAGAAAGATTGAACTATTTTTCATAATATTTTTCATTTTATCATCATTTTGGATCAAAGAACAGCTTTTTATGAGTATTTATTTAAACCTATGGCCATGTCAGTATTATTTCTATGATGCTATATTTCTGAGTGAATCATCCTCTGGTTCATTTCTGCTGTATCAGATTTCTTCAGGCCAAAGCTTTTATCGATCCTCATCCTCATATCGACTCAGAAAGGTCATTAAGTTCTTCCAGCAACATTACACACGCAGAAAAAACACACACACACGCACAAGGTTTTTCAAATGTTACTACACCACACACGACATGGCACAACACGAGATACGAGTCTGGTCTCATATTTCTGTTTTCCCACAGCTCGACAGCAGCAGCAGCAGAAGGTTTAATACGTCACATTGAGAAGGTGATGTTGAATTCTGCACATCCGTGATAAGAGTGAGACACAAGGCAGCTGCAGACAGTCTCAATGTAGAATCTGATGTAATTTAGCTGTTTACATGAGATGCTCTGGGTTTTTTCCATGTGTTTAGTAACAAGCTAAAGTCATATGTGGAGCCGTAATTTATCTTTTGTTCATTGTAAAACATAAAATTGGTCTAAAACAGCTTAGAAATATAAACAGATCCATTGACTTCTTGTGCAAAAACTGATAAACTGCCTCCTCGTAAAATTTACCCGTGACAATTTCAAAACCTACATGTTTTACTTGTAAATACAGACAAGTGGGCGGGGACAGGTGGTAGTTGAAAACTGGATTTCTCAAGCTAATGATGAAAGTAATCTGTTATAACAGCCAAATATTTGTATAGGTGGATTTTACAAATGTCGCAAATGTGAAGGGAAAAAAGTGAGATATTTGCAAAGTGTGATTTATGGTTTGATAAAGTGAATTATTGCAGTTGTTTTACTGGTGTAAGAGAAAGCAGCTGACAGAATTATGTGGTTGGAAGACTTTTTAGATTCTCTAAATGTTGACGGGTGAAGGAAATATTGGTCCAAGTCTTTATTTAGCAAGTTGGGTCTTGCCTGTTTTCTAAGTTCTAAGCATGCCTATGGGCGACACGGTGGCGCGGCGGTTAGCGCTCTGGCCTCATAGCAAGAAAGTCCTGGGTTCGTCTCCCGGGCCCCCTGGAGTTTTGCATGTTCTCTCAGTGTCTGCGTAGGTTTCCTCCGGGTACTCCGGTTTCCTCCTACAACTAAAAACATGTCCATTAATGCCTCCCTGACCCTCCCCCCAGGGCTCCTCTGCAAAAGAGATTCTGAATCTCGGTGGGACTTCCCTGGTTAAATAAAGGTCAATTAAAATTAAATGATGTTGCTCCTGCTAAGAAGCTCTTCTTAGGATGAAAATCAAACTGCTGTATCCTGTTAATCTGTGACAGCAATGCTTACTTTGATCTATGAACGTTGTGAAAAGCACTTTTAAACACCATATACATAAGAAACTGAGGAGTACCTTTGGACTGATACAAACACACTAAAATAAATGCACACTAAATAAGAACAGTTAGATGCACTCCAAAAATCTTTGAAACACCCTTGGAGTTGCCTTTTGACAGACAAATGACAGCTCCGTTGGATACATCCTGCAGTAATATGTTTGCTAAAGCTGAGCATTTCAGAATAGCAGCCCAATCTCTGGAGAAAAGATATAGTAGATATACAACTAAATGTCCAAACTGTACGATAACTACTTTTACATGCCTTTTTTTATGTCAATATGATTAACAAGTAAATCTTAACCTACCCAAGCTCCAGTCCTTAAATTACCCATTTTGTAATTTGAAGCCTAAACTTACCCAACTGATCCATAATCTAACTATGGATAACAATTAATTGCAGCGTTAACTCAAGGACTGTCTGTAAAGTAAAATGCTTATCGTATTCAATAGGATGCAAAAGCTAAATTTCTCAAAATCTGATCAGCCAAAAACCTAATACAAACATTGCACTGCAGTAATATACTTCTGCAGAGTTATTGCTGAGTCACGGCACAGTCCCGCGTTAAGCCCACAGCCTGGTCTGATCTGCCGTTAAGTGGATTAATTACCTTCATGTAGCCTGCATAGATAGATAACTGATTACATTACAGTCTTGCATCGCACATCGCAATTTGCAGCTACATTCCTCATGCATCCACGCACACACACACAGCCCGTCCTCTCTGACACTTCTGCTCCTGGCATCTCTCCACGCTGATGCTGCTGCTGCTCCGATCGCTGTCATTGGTTAAGTTAAAACACCACGCGGACACAGGACGGGACAACAACACCAGCCAGAGGAGGAGGAGGTGTGCTTTTGGCTGCCTTCGTATTAAAATTCCCCCTTCTTTTCGTGGCATTGTTGGAGCCGGAGTGAGAGAGCGAGGAAAAGCAGGCTCTGCCAAGTCCATGTGGCAAAAGGAGAAGTCGGAAAACCAGCCTTGACAGATTCTAAAGCAACTCCGTGGAGCTAGCGTTTTGGGATTTCTCCGGCATGGATTGTGCACGATCTATACAACATGAGATCTACTCACTCAAAGGTACTGCACACGTCGAAATCGTGATTTTAAAAGGACTAAAGTATGATTAAGAAAGCTTTAGAATAGGTCCAAACCAAAGACTCAACTGTGATGTAAATGCAGATTATGTTGTGATTTTTACTTCCTCGTGTCATGACCATGCGATCGTCGGACCGCCTTGTTTTGGTCACAGCCCCTCCCTTTTATCTGGATTTCCTTGTCGTAAAGAAATAAGAAATTACTTGAAATTTTGCAGGTTTACAAGTGCGAATAATCCTTTTGCTTTCTGCTTGCTTTTGCCATAATCGTGTCGTGAATGGCTTTTGTTGTCGGGGTTATTGTGCTTGCCGGACACCGCGGAAAGTGGATGTTGTAGAGGTTGTGACAGGGGCGATGGAGGGGCGAGGATAGTGCTGAGGGGGAGGTTTTTTATGAGGGGGGACGCAGAGGACGGGTCTGCTGCATGCGGCACTTCGATGCAGCGAGAGGAGAGAGGAGAGGAGATGACTGGTGCAGGAGGAGGAAGTGTCAGGTGGTTGTAAAAGGACGTGTGCAGTGTGAAGGGGAGGGGCCGCACATGTGGAGTAAACGAAGAGAGAAAAGAGCGATAATGCAGGAAGAGACTAATGTGAGAATGCACTGCAACAATACTAAGCTTACAATATGAGCTGCTTTTTCTTATTATATATTCAAACTCTCTGCACAACCGATCAGCTTATGATGACTCAGCAGCTCTTTCTTACAAGTTTGAAAAGATCAAATGTTTGTCGGGCTTATGCACAAACGTCTTCCAGTCTCAGATAGACAGGTCTCTTCATCCAGTGGCGTAAGGATGCACAGATCCAGCTTTTTCAGTTCCGATACCGATTCCGATACTTTGGCTTTAAGCATCTGTCGATACCCAATTTTGACCGATACTTATCAAAACATTAGTAATTTGGTTATGTAACTGTTCTTTATAAAGGAAATAACAATTTAACAACTTAATCTGAATAAAATGTCAAGCAATATAAGACCTTTTCGATCAACACTAGCAAGGAAATTAGTGTCATTGTGCCCAATTAAAGGCACAACTATGATATCGTCTGAACCGATATCATGGAGCCGATACTCGATCCAGCAAAACTTTTTGGATCAACACCGATATCCAATCTCAGTATCGTATCACTCATAGTGTGACAGTTGTTTACTCCAAAGGCGATCAGACATCTATCTATCTATCTATCTATCTATCTATCTATCTATCTATCTATCTATCTATCTATCTATCTATCTATCTATCTATCTATCTATCTATCTATCTATCGATAAATCAGTTTATTGTTAGAAAATGTGTTTGGGCTTTACATGTTGAGAAAACTCAGCAATGACAATACATGATTATAGTTTAAGCCTTTATTTACACGGGAGTTCAGTTTATTTATCGTCTGGCACATTTCTTCATGTGCCAGACGACTATTTACAGTCAGACCTGGAGTTTTTTATGGTGCAATGCAAAAAGTGAAAAGAATAAAAAATGTGTTCAGAGTTCTTATAATTAGTGAGAAAACTAGAAAACACCGCTCAAAGGGGCAGTTTATACGACAATGAGTTGTCTCAAAGCCGTGACGTTTCTATGTCAGATTGGTTTCTCTTTTACACGACAACGAGCTACGTGTTCATTGAATCAGCGTTTCTCTGGATACGATTCAAGAGGTAGTTTCGGAGCTTGTTCAGTGGATATATCGCAGTGTAAACAGGAACAAACAGTTGTCAATGAAGATGGTTACGTCACTGATATGAGCACGCAGTAGCTGCTACTTTAAGAACTTAGAAGAAGACTGCTCAGTCACCAAACTAGGGCTGCAACAAACGATTATTTTGATAATCGATTAATCTGTCGATTATTGGATCGATTAATTGATTAATCGGATAAAAATAACAAAATAATAAATATAAGGTGTTTTGCATTTTATTAAATATATTTATGCAAATGACAACTTGTGTGCACTTAATGAACACACTGGGCTTTTCTTGAAAAAAAAAAATACAAAAATAAAGTAGAATAACCAGATTTTGCTATCTAGCTACTTCTTTTGATGTGGTTATTATAGGTCTGGGCATTGTGGCCAAAAAATAAAATCTCAATTTTTTTGACCACTTTCGACGATTTCGATTTTAATCAATTTTATTCAACGTCATTGATGGCTGCTGCTTTTTATTATGAGCTCATAATATTTTAAAGCATCTATAAAGAATGAACCAATGAGATTAACTTGTTTTATGTCATATTAAAACTAATAAGTGTTTGCAGCTGCATCTAATTCATACTGTTATTAGCATGTGTATCTATTAGGCCCTGTTAAGATCATCATTATGGTTTTGTGGATTCATGTCTAAAAGTTTTAAGTTTGCGAGTGTTCACCTCTCACTCCTGTCACTCAAACTGTGTCGTCATGGTTACTCAGACACGGAGGGGAAAGGGCGGGGCCTGCTGGCTGCTGCTTTTTGGGAGAGGAGAGACGCTGTAGACGGCTTTTAACTTTATCAGAGAAAACCTGACAAAAAGCACACGCGGCAGCTCGTGTAACAGCAAAGACAAATCAAAAAGACGATGGATTTTGCGCGGGATGTTTCTAGAAAGTTACCGCGAGTCTAAAGCGCTGAAAGCGGCCGACTCACCCGCGGAGAAATAACGAACTCGTAACTTTATGAGATTAAGCTATACACCACCTCCGGAAGGTTACTTGCGGTTGTTATTATGTTATTAAAAGGTCCGCTAAACAGGCGCAAGGTTTCTGTTCGTCTGTTCTTTGTGAGAGTCGAGGGAGAGCTCTGTAAAGCCGCTGATGTCCACTCAAAGCCGCTGGATCACAGCGCACTGATAGTTAACGTTTTTAGCCAACTAATCGATGACCAAATTCGTTGACAACTATTTTAATAATCGATTTTAATCGATTAAATCGATTAGTTGTTGCAGCCCTACACCAAACATGTCTCTTTCAGCCAAAGCACCTTTTATTCTCACAAAGTTAAGCCAACAGTTTCCTATGTTTCTTACCTGTGCATTGCAGAGGAGACACAAAACAAATCTTCCAAAGCCTCTCCGGTGCTGAAGATTCGATTATTCCGTTGAAATTTGTGTGTTCAGAAGAAAAGAAAGCTTGAAGCACTCCACAAAAAGTTTTATTAGACCGTGAACGCACAGGACAGCTGTCCAAGTGTCTGCACCCGGTAAAAGCGAGCTGTCCTCCTCGTGTTTGTATCCAACTGTTATCGATCTCCTTGTCCCGGCACACTGGTCCTCAGTCCTCCCTGTGTTTGTTTCAGGCGATCTCCTTTTCCCTTTGCGTTCGTCTTTGTTGCTTCTTTTGCCATTTTATTGATATGAATAACTAAACCTGTCAATGCCCGTGTTATTATACTCTGCGTGGGGTCACGATAAGGTCATCTGGAGCACAAGAAGAACTACTGCATTTTTGGTGTATCTGCGTTTCCATGTACGACACCATGTAAACTGTGAGCACAAAACGCTACGACTGTGACAGTTTTCCGGTGAAACGTTGTCTTGTAAACTGGGCCTAATATTAAGTGAATGTACAATATTTTTGTGCAATATTTTCTTCTTTAAATAATGAGGCATATTGTCTTGTTCTTTAAATAATCTTCTACCAAACTATGAGCCAAAAACAAAAACCTTAATTGATCATTTGCCATCAGTTTACACTAAAGCCATTTTAATGTCAAAATAACCATTCATAATAACTAATGTTCTTGAACTAAACTAATATATGCAAGTCAGGAAAATGTAGTCTTGCCCAATCCACAAATTAACCTATAATAAAGTTCATATAAATAAGAATGCATTTGGTTTTTATCGAAACTTTACAACAGTCAGAGAAGGACAAGTGTTTAGTATTCAGGCTGTAATGTTGCTTCGTCATCGGCCCCAGAATCACCTCGGCTTCTCTGCAACTTTTCTCAGAAGTCGTTGCCGTGACGACACCATTCATTCATTCACCAGGTCCTGCACTGGGATTATTTTAATGAGCTTGTCCTCCCAAATCCTCAGCTCCTGCCTCTGCCCGACCTGTGTTTACTCACTCACAAAACATCAGCAACACAGTTAAAATTAAGTTTATTTTGTCATATTTTTTCACTGCACAAGAATTTTTTATTTCTGCAGGACCTAAGTGGGCGGGGCTTAAGACAGCAGGTCTGTTCTGATTGGCTGAAAGTAGAGTTCCCTCACACAAAAGCCCCCTTGCTTCAGTGACTTCTCACAAAGCGCCGGAGCAGTGCATTTGTAATCATGTCATGACCTCGACACCTCTGTACTCTATTGTTTAATCTGAGAAAACGTCCTTCTCACACTTTCTGTACTTGTTTAGAAAAAATAAAAAACTGTACAGTACACCAAGCTTTCAGGATCTGCGCTCATGAAACAAACACATTGTATTTTCTTTCTTTTCTTTTTGTTGCTCTTATTTTCGGTCTGATCAAAAATAGTCACATTTAGCCCAAAGGTGAACTGTGAAACTTTTGTGTTGGTGTTTTGTTTTGATGGAAAAGAGTTTGAAGTAAGCGTCGATCGAATCGAAAAATGAGAATCAATCAGTTTTGCTCATGCAGCCACTGACCTACATATACACTAGTTAATATAATACAACTTGAGCAAGACGTAACTGAATGTGCAAAATGATGTTGGGTTATTATGTAATCAATTATTCAGTGATTTGAACCTTGTTACATTCCCTCATCATTAGTAGGGCCTGACCGATATGGATTTTCTGAAGTGAATTCAGGAGGCTAAAGGTGCGGTTAGCCTCATTAATATGCACGATGTCGTCTTAATTAAAATGCGTAAATGACGACCATTAATACCTCTTTTCAAGACTAATTTACATGTCAGTGTACCTCAACCCTGACAGTGTATATCAACACAGACACAACACTTTACCTTCGTCAGAGAAAACGAGCTGAGGCAATGTTGTTGTTGTAGCGTCATGAGCTAACCGCTAACTACAGTGAGCAACAAGTTACATTGAAAGTTAAAGCGAACACGTTTTAAAAACTCACCGCCCAGATAACCTCTTCTCAGATCCCAAGTCTTCACAGAAATAATTCCTTTAATCCAAACTCCAAACGAGAAAGTAGTGAGAAAGCTAACTTCAGCTTGTTGTTGTTGACAGCAGCAGTAGTTGTGTGTCCTTTCTGATGAGGATTGTGCCTCTTCTCCACTGACACTTTGATAAAATAAAAATTATTTCTGTTGTTGCGGGCGTCATCTATAAAGAAGTTATTTCCTTTTCTTCTTATTATATTATTGCACCTCTTCAAGTTTTAATTGTTGTCAGTGTTTCCAAGTGGGGCCCCAGCCCTGTCCCTCCTCCTGTGAGCTCCGCCTCTGTTCCCTCTTCACTGACACTGTAACAGCTGATGAGCTGCATCATCGCGCTGGACTTTTTGGACAGAAATACTAACATCTGAAACTTTTTCTTGACAAACAGCCTCATGTTTTAAGTGGCTTTTGAAATAATTCAACACAAATGTGCAGAAAATCGCCGTATTTTGCCGCGGTAATTTTGCCGCGGTAAATTTTGCGATCTGCAGACATTGAAGTTCATCTGCTTTATGGGTTCATAGTTCAGCCAATACTTGTCCTATTGGCGCAAAATAAAGATTGGCTGAGAGGATATGAGATACAGAACATGTATTTGTTGTCCAAATTGTTCTCAGAGTCTTTGAGTTTGCGCTCTGTGCTGAGAATGATCAGACACCTGTTTCACAGGGAAAGCGGCCGAGTATCAATTCAGAAGGCGGGGCCCTACACAACGTGTATAGTCTGCGTATAGGAAGGTCCGGCTCTGGTCAAAAGGTATAAACATTTAGCAAATACCAAAATCCCAGCTACTTATGTCTGCACACAAATCATTCCGTTTTTCTTTCTTTTTCAAACGTGGCCCAATTATGCAGCAAACTCACTCCAGTATTTTAGGGATTTGTACAATCTGAGTTTTTGTGAGCATAACAAGACTTTCTGTGGTCTGACCTGCTTTTTTAAAGATTATTTTTGTTTGTGTAGCATCTTCAAAAACATGTTTCTCATTGGTACTTGTCTAGCGTCGTGTCTGTTTGAGGTTTAAGTTGTCTGTCAGCTCTTAAGCATAAATGTCTCCAAAGTATGTTTAAAATGACAGTGACAAATGTGGTTTTAAGTTGAGATCAGTTGTATCTGTTTCAGAGCGGGGCAAAACACTTGACCCTGTCTGTGCTTCTGTTACAAACGACTGAACCTAAAGGGAAAGCGCTGTCAGACATTTGAGAGGCTGAATTTGAAGGTTTTCTAGTGTATTTCTAGTAAAAACGTGACAAAAAGACACAATAAACTGCTCAATTACAGATTAACATTAGACTATTTATGCTTATCTGCCTGAAATGTGCTTGTATTCTGCAGAACGGAAGAAAACCGAATCAATAACGTCACTAAGATATTGAGGTAAAAGACGAGTATTACCAGTAATGCTTTATAAATGATAGATTTTGAGATTTGAATGAGATCGTCTGATAAAAACGTCTTTATCGCTGCAGTTTTGAGTCAGAAACAGACTCCGTGGTCAGCTCCATCTCTACTTTGTCATTATGTGGCTTCCTGAACGGCTCTGCTGAGATTGTAATCTGTAATTTCGGATGATTTAGCGTCCATATTGTTTCCTTATTGTATTCCCACAATATCCTGCACATCTTTTAAACTCTGTGTAACGTCGGTGATAACATCAGAGCCAGTGGCGGGTCAGAGGTTTTCTATGAGGATCTACAATAAACAAAGAAGTCATAATAAATTATAGGCCTATCATCGACTAAAGAAATCCTTGGTTGACTAAAATATGCCATAGACTAAAGAGGGCGTAGCAAATGCACAAGGAAAAAGCAAAAATAAAACTAGCAAATGCCTTACCTCTTTCATTGCCAACCCTATTCTCACTTTGATCTTCCTTTTCCTTTCCCTGACATGTTGAACATCAAATGAGACCTACAAGTGTCTACTTTCATTAAAAAAATAATTGTTTTTCTACATTAATTCATTCTCTTTTTTCAGGCATTTGAAATTCTTTGTTTTCATTAAATTTCAGTGTTTGACGACAAACTTTGGAGATGATGTCTTTTCTCTAAATCGGACTTCATGTCAGTGTTGTTTTCCTCTGTTCAACTTTTTGGTAACAGAATACTACAATGAAAGAATGTCTCTAAAATAAAAAAATAGGAAGTTTACAATGAGGGCGAGTGTCTTTTTCTTCCTAAAACCAACAAAAGCTGTGTTACAGATGAGAAGGCAGCACAGAAATGTTCTACTTTCTGATTCAGATTACATAGATTCAGCCTTTTTCATGGAGCATAGATTATATTTAACCCTTCAAACATGAAGAAATACAGTTTTACTTTCTCTGACACTTTGGGATAACTCATTTAAGAGGAAGTTTAGTTTTTCCCCATAGAGACTCACTGCATGTGCCGTTCTCATCAGAGTCCTCGTCCAGTAGGATCTTTTCTTCCCTTTAAAGCTAAAATTTTTGCTCTAAACTTACTCAACAATGTTGTTAGTCCAACATGTTTGCCTGTAATACGTTTGAAAAGAAAGCCGGCCCTTTAGAGGCAGATAATCATGTAAACATGACTGCGCTGCATTATTGTCAACAAAAGAGCAGATGTATTTCCCAGTCATGTGACCTCCTATGGGTCTCTGTCCTCACACCTTTCCCCCCTCTGCTGGTGAATGTGTGAAACTGCATCATGTTTTTGACTGTAGACAAAGTCAGCACATGCTTCAGAGAGTCCGACATCGCCGCATAGAATAAAAGGTCTATGGTTGATCCGCGCAATGACGGATATTTTCGTCATTAAGTTAATTATCTAACCAGTGCCACAGAGTTTCATGCATAACTATTTGTACAGAAAAATGCGGATTTTATTTTAGATTTTCATTATGCTAAAATGTCTGAAAAAACTTGCAGTGTACTCCTAAATTCTTATAATCTTTGCTGTAAAACAACCCTTGTTTATATACCATGCAATTTCTCTTTTTTTGCATATGTTACACGTTGCTGTCCCAGTTCATTTCTATGTTGAATGTAAATATGCACTTTTTATTAATTTATTAGAATATAAAGATGTGTAATCATACAATAGAGCAGACATGTCAAACACAGGCCTGGAGGCCAAATGCAGCCCCCAAGATGATTTCATGTGGCCCTCAAAATGATTTTTGATTATTATTGATAATGGCCCCCTGATAAAACTTCTTATATTGGCTTGAAAGGAACAAATTATTAATTATTTATTCAAGTCAGTTATGCAGTACTTGTTTTAGTTGTGATTAAGTTTCCTAGATGTGTGTTTTCTTGCAGTCTTCGTGGTGTTGTCTGCAGACTGTGACCTTTGCTCTTCTGTTTTGGTGTGTAAGAGCCTCGCAGCAGCTGGAGCTCTGATATCTTCACATGTTCTAGTAGAAACTCGATCTGAGAGGAGTGAACAAGAAGGCAGCCATCTTTAAAATACTTAACCTAGTTCTGTCTGTGTTGTGATTGGATACTGTATGTGTATGTCTGTGTGTGGAATATTTGTACTCATTCATGTTTATGTAAATGTATTTGTCAGTTTGTGGATTTCAGATGCTGTATTTTGTCTTGTCCTGCTCCACATGTTGGCTCTGACTGATGGATGAGTTACATGTGTGGTCCTGTCACTGGGGAAAAGAAAGCATCTTTGTAATGTGAAGCGCTTTATGTCTCTGTGTGTGTGAAAGGCGCCATACAATTAGAGATTACTCACTTTCCTATTTGCAATATGATAGCGAACATTGTAAAACAGTATGATCAATTGAGATTTTAATAAACATTTTTGCTTGTTTCCAATCCTTGCATATGTACGGCATTGAAATTCAATCCAAAACTTTTCAGCGTAGTGCTTTTGTTTTGAGATTTGTGGCAGAAAATAAATCTGTGCTGTAACAAATGAGAGACTGTCAAGTTAGTGGAAGCTTTGTTCCATGTTCCTGTTGTTCACCATTGTTTGATTTTATCCAAATATAAGAGATTAAGTTTTTGTTAATTATTGTCTTTTTATTGTCATTGAACTTGCAGCTGAACCACTCTGCAGGTTTGTGAAAAGGCTTTCCATCAGGCCCAAAAGAGCCACCGTACATGGGGACTGTAAAGTTCCTATTTGTAAAACCTCTGGAACTCTCTACCTGCTCAGATAAAGAACATAAGCACTGCCCAGGTTAAGTCCAGGCTCACAGATCAGCAACAGTGTGTTCAAACGGTACAAGTGTGTGTGACAGCTCCAGTGTATGTTTTATGAGTGAATGCAAATATGAGATACATTTGGTTGTGACATATGTGACACTGTATTTATCTTATATTGTTTTTTCTCTCACTACTTTTTATATTTGTAATCTGGTGTTAGCCTTTGGCTTTAAAGGGAACCCTGGATATGAAGACAAATGTGGCCAAAACACTAGTACTGCTCATGCTTATTAAAATAAATTACAAACAAATATATAACTGCTTACTATTTTTTATAAAATTGTCATTGTTTATGTTGTTTTCAAGCTACTGGCAGCCGCCATTTTGGTTGATGACATAAAATAGTGTTTCCATGGTTACTCCCACAATTTCATCTGTGAACAGTTGCCACAAAAACACCACTGACAGTGTCCAGTTCTTGTCTCTTCCTCTTGATTATCTTCAGTTTTACTAGATTCCACATAATCGTTCTGTATTTGGTTTTGCTCCGGCTCAAACTGAAAAGGTTTAACCCAGGAATTCATGTTGCTTAGTTACCTGCTAACGCCTGTTACCTTGACAACACTATTTTATGTCATAACCACAGCAAAATGGCAGCCTCCATGTCATTTCTTCATAACACTATTTTACTTCCAAGGTATTTGTCCTGTATTTATATAAGTAATGACATTATAAGTGTTTTAGGATAAACATGTGATTATATCCAGGGTTCGCTTTAAACACTATGATACCTGCATGTTTGCTGTACTTGTCCCTATCAAATAAACAATAAATAAATAAAAATCCCACACTTTCAGTTAGATTTTCACGCAGTTTTATAAATGAGATTCTTAGCTGTTTTCTAAAGTTTATTAGCAGTTTAAATATTGTGTTTTCACAAATGTTGGGCTCATATTTAACTCAAAATAAGCACATTTATAAAGGAAATGAAGCATGTTGTTTGTCCTTGTAGGTGTTGCTGTTCATGTACTTGTGTAGAAGCTTCTGGACATTGAATTTTGACTCATATAGTACAGTATCTTAGGACCATCATCAAACTGTCATTGTTGTCTTGGCATATTGACTTCTATTCCTCCAGATTAAACATAAAATGACAGCCCTATGTTGAGTGCACATTTTAACTCATTTGTCTCCATTTCACAGTGATCCAGTCGTAATCCGGTTAACCCTGCGCGTCCCGCCGCCGCTCGCAGACCGCAGCCTCTCCGATCAGATTACGTGATCAGATTAACCCCGTGTTTCCTCAAATCCACTCAACAATTTCTCCCTCTAATGAGACACTTCCTTTAGCAATCACTCCAGGTTCGCCTTGCACAGTTTAGCCAGGATTTGTCACGGTGAGGTCAATGTTTCTGATTTAAAACAGGTGGAAAATGAGAGTTTAAGAGGCAGATGTTGTTCTCAGAGTGTCCAGCTGGTGGTACTGTTGCTGCAGCTGCAAATCCTGAACAAATGTTGAGTTTCAGCTGGAGTAGAGAGCATGTGTTTGGTGAGATGGCATCTGAAAGTGTAAAATGCTTAACTAAATCAAGACCAGACTGTGTTGAAGGAATTTACGATTGGAGTTTGTTGTGAAAGTGCAGAGACGTTTAAAAACACAGATTCTGGCACAGCTTGATAAATAAGGAACAATACGTTTGATTAACTTATTGTCTTTTTTATATTTTGTTTACTTGTTTGTTCCAGATTTAATTAAATGTTTTGTTTTTCCAAGTTATTGTTACGAGTTCATATGGTTTGTATTATCACACAAAGGCTGCAATGAATGAGCTTTTTAATTATAGATTTACTCTTTTTATAATCACTTTTAGCACATTATTAACTAATAAATGTTAACTATTAACTACTAAATGGCATCTGGATTTAGAATATTCATATAATGTATTATTGTTGATTTTTTTCTTTTTGACAATTTGCTTTAACAGTGCTTCTGTCTTACATTTTATACTTGTATAAAAAGTCTATTTTCGAGTCTGTCCATATTTTTTTATGCAACGTACACATACAAATGTTAATGGAAACTGTAATGTACACTATTTTGACAATATTGTGACATCAGCAGTCTATATATCAGGGATGCTTAAACTTTTTTCTTGGTGGACCAAAATTATGACATTGAATCGTGCTGAGGGCAAAACATAATTTTGTTTTCCACTTTAAATGTTTGTTTGAGCAGATATGAGCAGATTAATTTGTTTTTTAAGATATATTTGTATATTACACTTGAATCAATGTCATATGACAAAATTTAATCAAAAAGATTAAGCAAACCTGGTCACACTTTCGCAGGCCAAAACAGACCCTCTGGCGGGCCGAGTTTGGCCATCGGGCCCCACTTTAGGCACCATTGCTTTATGCACCATATAACACCATACATTGTGTTGCACTGCTAATTTCTCTTTCTAATTTAGAGAAATGAACCTTCACTGCATTACACCTTCACCACCTGTGTCATTGTGCTGTGCTAAAACTGAACATTTCAGAGTGTCCTTTTATTGTGGCCAGAAGGCACACAGTTTGTGCAATATTATTTTAGCAGAATGACTATACACTGGTGTATTTGTATGTCTTGAGTAAAAAAAGATCACATCAAAAGAGTTGAGCCCAATTAATTACATGGTTGCTATGCAACTTTTTGATATGATATCATTAGGTATGTTTTTAAATCCTAAAAAATGGCCAAACTGGGATGAGAATTGTAAAATGTTTAGTCAAATCTTGCATAAATTTATCTCATCTTCAGTTTACGTAAAATGAGTAGTTCACCAACAAAAATACTTTTTGTGTACATGGACATTTCTTCATAATTTTTAAGTTCAGGTCTTGTATTTTGCTGCTTTAATCACCTGCATATGTTTTTACTTAAACAGTCTTTAATAATTGTCTCTTTGTTCTCTCTTCCAGGTAAGTTCCAGTTTCTGTCCTCGTTTTGACTCTGATCACGTGACTTTCGTCTTCAGGGTAAGACTTTAACATTCTGCTCGTGACAATAGCTTTCTTTATTATTACTTTATATTACTGAATACAATACATATAATATTGCTTCTGTTTTTAATCTGTTGAATATATCTCGTCCTGGTTTGCTCTTTGTGATCTGAACCGAATGAACCGACTCCACCTTCAGCTTCAGGCCATTTGTTTATTTCCACCATTAAATTAAATTGTTTTTGTTAGCTTAGCTTGTCGTAATATATTTATGATTGCTCTTAGCTATAAATTACTATATTTATTGCATTATTTATTCAAAACAGTCAATATTTCTTTGTTTGACCTATTCAATTGTTTGTATTAATGCAGTTTTTCCCTTTGACGTGCAGTTTTTCGTTAATAGAGAGTTATAAAGGGCTTGTTTTTTATTCTGTGGCGTTCCCAGAAGCTGTTTTGGCTGGAGGTGAAGTTGTAAAATCCGTTGGGTCTAGGAGTCAGCAGCCACCGAGACGCTGCGATGAGGAGTCACATATCTGCTCATCTGAAAGGAGAGATTGTTGTCTGAATGTTTGATATTTACCGAGGTCAAATCTGAAATGTCAGTCCTGGAACAGAGAGAAATTATTGACAAAAAAATTACAGAAACAGTCTTTATAGTGAGATGTGATGGAGATTTTTTTCTTGTGAAATGAGAGAAGTCTGTATTTAATTCACTTTTCGAGAATATTCTACTTTTTATCAAGTACTGTATATATTTATTAAAGCATTTAAGCAAGTTTGGTTATGTTTGCAGAGGTCGCAATTTAGGTTATGTATCTACTGTCCCAAAGTTGAGTTATATAAATGTGTGAATGCAGGATGCACCAAGCTTAAAAAACTTTTTTGATTTAATATGGACTTTTTTGGTTTCTTACACACAGTTGATTCCAACGTAATGTCGCAATGTGCAGGGCAATACGTAAGCGACGTTACCCCATAAGAAGGCTGGTTAAAGAGAATATTAGCTACGTTTAGTTTTTTGTTGTAATGCAAAAGTTAATGGATATAGACTCTTATAGAAATCACCAGATTGTCGACATGCACAGCTACATATTACAGTAGATATTTCATGGCAAAAAGCAGTGTTATTGATTGACACAGTCGGCAACGCATCGTATTTGGGGCTGTGGCCAGCCGTGGGGGAAAGTCCTATAGATACAGTTGACATCAGAGGCCACGCCCACTATCGGACCTTCGAGGGGGAAACTTAACGTTGAGAGTGAATCAGAACAACAGCTTTATCATTCACTACTTAACAACTACAACAACAAATGTGGACTTTAGGAGAAATGTGTCAAATATAGATTCGAAGACATGGAGAAGAATAAAGCGACACAAGTTTGAAAATATATTCAACTATGATAACAGTATCTTTGGTCTAAATGCTAGCAAGCTGCTAACAGGATGCTAGGTCCGCCTGGCGTTTTTAAGATCTACAGAAAAATCTGTTTGCTTTACTGAGCTAAAATTACTTCAACAACTTCCATTAAGACTTAGTTGTGACACGACTTGAAATAGTTGTGCTCAAAATGCACTTAAATTGTCAGAAGTGTCTTAAAAGAGTGAGAAAGTTGCAGTTCCCAATAAATTCTTATGGGTCATTAACTATGAAAGTTCCCCATGGCAGACCACGCCCCCAAATATTACAAGTTGTCGACCTTATCTATGTTAAGACAAGATTTTTCTCCGCCAAATTAAGCGTATTTTTAGCACAACTAACTCCAGTCAAACCACAATCTCGTTTAAATGGAGGTTGTTGATGTTGCTGAATGAGTTATAGCTCGCAGCTACCATTATCATTGTTGAATACTGTATATTTACATATTCGGTCCATTGGATTACCTTTTTTATCTCTATGTCTTTGTATCTGTATTTGACACAATATATCTCCTTTAGCCCACATTTGCAGTTGTAGTTGTTGAGCAGTGATTGATAAACTTGTTGTTCGCTATATTTTGTTTGTATTTCTCTCCATGGAGGTCCTGATGCCGACTGTATCTATAGGAAAAAACTGTCTCTTTCTCATTATCTGTCCTCATGATATTATCTCTCTACTATGTGAGCCCAACCAGTAGAAAACGACTGTCATGGTTGGAAGCTTCATTTATGTTTTTGTGCCTTAGTTTAAGGTGAATCTTTTGTGCCTTAGTTCAAGGTTGTGAATTAGTTAACTCAAATAGGAATTGTTTTTCAAGGCACAGCGCCATACTGTACATGTTATGCAATACTATAGAGTCCAAAATTAAGTGTACAAATTATCTTTTTTTGTTATGTATTGGCAATTTTTTCTTGTTGAAGACATATTTACTTGTGTTGCATCAGAACAGTCACTGTCAGAGGTGGGTTTAAACAGAGCACACACATGTATATGACTTTAAATGCCTCCACACACAATCTTCTTATATAATGTTGTCAGACAGAAAACTCGTTGTGTGCACAGGGCTTTCCTTCTTCCTCCTTCTCAGTGTGGACCTCCTCGTTAAAAGCCCATTGTCCCGTCACAGATATACGGTCCACCTCTGCCCCGGGATGTCCTGCTCTCCTCTGAGTGAGCTGTAGTTTATGTTTCTGTGTGAGCTGTAGTTTATGTTTCTGTGTGAGCTGTAGTTTATGTTTCTGAGTGAGCTGTAGTTTATGTTTCTGAGTGAGCTGTAGTTTATGTTTCTGAGTGAGCTGTAGTTTATGTTTCTGAGTGAGCTGTAGTTTATGTTTCTGTGTGAGCTGTAGTTTATGTTTCTGTGTGAGCTGTAGTTTATGTTTCTGTGAGGCGATGCGTGAGGCTGATTACTGCTGCAGGCTCCTTTTATGAACTCACTGAAATACAACTGTGAGCTTCAACAGAGGATAATGTGGTGGTGTTGGGACAAACCAGCAGTGAAAACCTCATTAGTTTAAGATTCAAACAGTGACATTGTAATATTTGTTTCAAGACAATATAACTTTATTTACATAAAAAAATAAACTTGGACAAACGACAACTGCATAGTTGAGTGAGTTTAAAAAGCCAATAACATGCACGTTAGTGTAATATCCTCCAGCTAGGGTAGTCCTGACCAAGCCTAGAAACAACATCTGGAGATGGGACCCTGAGCGCTGCACTGTGGCGATCACTGCTCCTGAGGAGATGACCCAGAGGCATTGAAGGATGGGTCAAATGCAGAGGACAAATTTCCCTACGGGGACAATAAATTGTACCTTAACCTTAAAGCATTGCAAAGTATCTTCAACTTCTACTTTCCACCTGACAGTAAAGGTGGGGAAGCTGATTTTCACATGCAAACATGCAGACAACTTTCTCTTATAAATCCTTCCACACATGATCGACTTGTGTTCATTTTGGTTGCAATTACGACTTATAAACTTCTTTTTGCAAGCAATAAAGTGAAACTGGAGAAGACCACCCAAACTCAGCCAATCAGAGCGCAGCATTCAGCTAAAATTCTTTATTATTCAGTTCAGAACTGTTCTTTGGTGAAGGAAATTCATGATGACTCATGAACTTTCAAACGTTATGATGATTTACTGTTTCTGGTTTAAATATCTTTAGATCATGTGAATTCCTTGGATTCATAGTAGGTTTAAAAGTCACAGGTAACATGATTTCATGTTAGTTCATTGGATGAAGTAATGATGGAATTCATGAATAATTCCGTCATGCAACCACTTGAGTTCATGATAATTCATGGTGATTTCATGATAGTTCTTCATGAGAAACGATTAAATGAATTCATGCATTAATTCCTCATGAACATCATATTAATTCATGATAATAATCAATGAATTCATGTCCATTTATTATAAAACGTTATCAAGATTTTGCAGTTCAGTGTCTTAGCTCTCGTCTGTCAGACTGTTAATGATTTTCAAATCAAAGTCAAAATGTTCTTTCTGACGTGACTTGGTTTACCAGTGTTACCTGGACAACATGAGGTTAAAACTGAACATTTTTATTGTGGCCAGACTAAAGCTGTGCAATATCAATAGTGTAAAATCAGCACTTTGATATGCCACGCATGTGAAGTGGGAAGGATTATCTCGGCAAAGGAGAAGTGCAGATTTACACACATTTATAAACCATTATATTTGATGAATGTATTTATGCAAATGTACAGTATTTGCGTATCTACTCGTCCTGATGCTCTGTCTGTTGTAAAGTTATTTTGATTTGATTATAATTAATTTACAGAATGTTTCAGTTCAGGTCAAAAATGTGAGCAAAAACAAAAGCTTTCATTGTAATAATTGGATATATATTGTAGTAAACACATTTGTCTACCAGATATTCAGACTTTAAGGCACTTTGGGTGGGAAAAAAAAGTGAAACTTGCGACAAATCCACAGTGCAGACTTCTACAAACATGATCCAAAGCACATATGTTGTTATTACAGAAGTTAATATTTCAGTCTTTTCTTTCTCTTCAGAATAGTTTAAATTAAATTAGTCTAAGTAACCCTTTTAGTTGAAGAAGTGCACAGGATGAGTGTCTTGTTCAAAGCTTTGCCGTTGCTTCTCTGTCGTGTGTGAGGAAATTGTTTGTTTAAAGATTCTTAAACTGTTTACGTTGCAAATGTAAACTTCCTCCTGAACAATTTGAGGAAAGAAATTCATTCCCATTCGGTCCCGGCGCAGCTTCAGACTAAAATAAGAGCAGTTTATTTTTTAACAGAAAACACATGTCTCTACGTTTTGTTTATTTTACACACGCAGGAGTCGCAGGAGTGGTTCTGTTCTACGAGGCAGTAAAAGGAAACTCCCACTTTTTATAGCTTCTTCTGTGCAAGCTCATTTTCCACATTTACCAGAGCTTTTGCAACGCTTCGTTACAAACTACTGTAGACTGTGAAAACTGTGAAATGAACCATGGACTTAACTAGAAACTTAAATATATGAATCATGTTTAAAGTATTTCAGATTGAAAGTCTCTATGATCAGTTTTTAAAGAAATAAGTCTACAGTCTACATAATAAATGTAAAAAACGCTTTTAAACTCATCGTAGTGAATAATTATGAAGTTCAGAATGTGAGCATAATGTATAGGCTGCTGAGCAAATGTTTCAAATTAAATAATTATGTTATATTTAAGCTTCTTTTACAATGCATGTCATTGCTAAAATGGATAAGATATTCTGCTTTGGGTAGGAATGCACCAGTCCAATACTGGGATCAGATATCAGAGTATCGGCTCCATGATATCGGTTCAGCCGATATTATTGTTGTGTCTTTAATTGGCTGAGTGCAGTTGTCTTGTTTTGGTTTAAAATACTACATCCTGTACATACAACGACTTCCTGTTCAATACTCTTCAATGAGGTTTTCACTACATCAGTTTAAAACTAATAAATCCTCTTTAGATCAGACAGTTGTGGTGAATGTTACAGAAAACATGTTAAAGACTTTACATATCAGAGGAATATTTCATCAGAGACACTTCTGTGTTTAAAAAGAGACATGATTGTGTCTAAATGCTAACGCTAACAGGAAATGGTCGTATGTACAGAAGTTAGCATTTTTGAACAATCGCAAGCCAACTGAAATTCCGTGCACACAGCCCATTGGACATACAGTAATGAGACTAATTTACAGGCTGGTGTTGATCCAGACTGGCTCATAATATTGGACATTTTATTCAGATTAAGTCGTTGTAGTGACTTGTACTATAAAAACAGTTACATCACAATATGACCAAATGTATGTTTTCTAAGAATAAAAAAAAGCTATTTCAGTTCTTACAGTTCTCAGTTGAGATTGGATATCTGCAGATTGTTAAAGCCAAAATATCAAAATCAATATCAGAACTGAAAAAGTTCGGTGCATCCCTACTTTGGAGCATAATAATTATATTTATTTAATGTAGTTTGTAAAAATTACATATCCGAGCACAGTGGTTCTCAAAGCGGGGTCAGGACTCCTCAAGGGGTTGCAAAACAAACTGGGATTACATTGATTTATGATTTTAAGATAATTTTGCAAAGTATTTTAGTGAATTTCAGTCAAATTACACAATAGATTAACTAAAAGGAATTTAGTGATTTTTAGTTTTGAATTATTGTGAAACTTGAAATCATGTTTAAACGGTTATTTTCTTTTGCTCTGGCTTAAGTTGCTGCATTGTTTTGGGGAAAGCCCTGTCCTAGGTTACATAGGAGACAATGTTTATGAATAATAACTATTGGGGATGGGACAATTCATTTAAGTCAAAATTTAATTAAGTTTTTCGATTTTGCAGCTACAATTTTCAACTTTCATTTATTTATCTATATACATATTTTTTATTTTTTTTTATTTAAAGGATAATGTGCAGTTACATTAAAAAGATGGCTGCACCAGATTTAGCAACATACTAATTTCCATCTATATATTATGCACACTGTGTATTATTGTGTGTATTATACAAATACAGAGTGTTTAAGTCAGTGACTGCATGAGCAAAACTGATCAATTCTGGCATTTCGACTCGATTAATGCATACTTCCAATGGTTTTCAAAATTTTAAAAATCTTTTCCATCCCTAATATATATTGGGGTTTTTTTAAATTAAAATTGTGCCTTTATTTATTTATTTTTGGTGACGTTTAAGCATGGCAAAACAGCATTAAAAGTGCTTAAATTGCTTCTACTTTGTTACAGATTATGCTACAAATGTACATGAAGTTTTGTTTGTTGTTCTTTTTGTTAGTTTTGAGCATTTTTTTACTATATAACTTTGGTTTTGTCATTTCACTTAATAGCAGAATTTTAGCTTCAGGCGCTGAACTAAATATTCAAAAGTATTCACTGTATTTTATTGTTCATCAGGTTTACACACTGTATTTTTGGCTGGTGTATCTCTATGGACATTTAGCACACCTGTTGCTAACATGGTGTTGGTTATTTTACCCAGCTTTATAGACAAAACACACAACATTATTACTATTTTTTTGCTCTTTTCACATGCCCTGTCCACCTGCAAAGTGTCAAGTTCTGATTTACAACTGTTCAAAATCTCTTGACGAGGTTTTGACAGATAAATTGATTCTCCTCTGTTGATTTGGGCTGCCGTCTTGTTTTCAGGATGTTTTACGGTTTTTCACTTTCTTGGGCCGTTCTGGTGGTTTTCGTTTTTCCAGGAAGCGTTTGTGTGTGTTTTTGCGCGGTTGCCCGGGGCGACGGTATCTCCTCTGACCACCGTTCTGGACGCCTCCGCTGTAATTTACTCATTCTTCTGCCATGTGTCTGGTTCTCCTAAGAGATGTTTAGTGTTTGAATTAGATGGAGGCATTTGTTAATTCATTTATATTTGCTGATTCTGTGGTGTGGCTGCAGAAATAAAGCAGTTTAATTAACTTTGACGCTATTTGGAGGCAATATTTTTGTTATAAAAATAGAAAATTACTAGAAACTCACTCCTTTGTTGTTATGTTTACATTTTTAGCACATGTCCCATTCAAAAGAGATCTGTTTGCCGTAATGTCAACTCTGTCAAGTTAAATATTGATCAAACTTAATTTAGACTCATATAATCACATGTATAGGGGATGGGTATCGTTAAGGATTTATCAATACTACTACTTTTATCAATACTGCTTATCGATCAGGTCTTTTAACGGTTCTCTTATCGACACTTTTACTCACAAAAAATAAAAAACAATACAATAAATTGCATGTTTTTTTCTAAACAAAGATTTTAGGATAAAACTTCAAAAAGACAGCAAACTAGCTAACTAAATGTATATAATTTTTACATTGTCGTCAGCTTCAGGCTGAATTGAAAAGGCCATTCGTTTGAAAGCTGCACTGTGTTTATTCCACGAGTAATCAGGCGTTAAACATGCGACCCGTGTATCATACTTTCAAGTGTCTCGTGCACGCAGCCCGTTGGCGCTGCTCTGTCCCGCTGACGCACGGTGTCTGGCCGTCCTCTCCGCCTGTGTGTGTGGTGAGGTGCGCTCAAAGCCTCAGACCGCTGCAAACAAACACAAGCCGAGAGACTCAAACGCGGAAATGTACCGCTATCGCGCGGCGCACGATCAAAGCATGAAACGCACTCCCTCAGAACTGATAAGAGGACCGATAGGCCTGGAGCTGCGTTAGGGCGCAGCACCAAGGCTGTTATGGAACCGGGTCTCGGTACCTATCCCTAATCACACGACATAATATTTACCTAAGGATCTTATGTAAATGGTAATAATTACAGATGTCGTCTGAGTTTCTTGTCCTGTGCGAATCGTCCGTCTGTAAAAATGTTTGTTTTCCCCGATTTTACCACTTGTATTTTCCAAAACTCAGACTTCTCATGTAATTCTCCTTCTAAGGAATGTATATGTCTGTCTTCAATCCGTGATATACAGTAAATAATTATCGGAAAGTTAATTCATTAAGTCATTAAGTTCTTGCAATAAGAAAGCTGGAATAAACTCAGTGCTCATTTAGCTGACAGTTTCGACAGCAGGACTTCCGCCTTCGTCAGACCTCTACCCTATTAGAAGAAAAAAAGAAATTGTAAATAAATTAATAATGATGCTGCGGCCTGTTTTACCTTCAGATTTTAAACAAAGATATTATTCACCTTGGATGATTCTCCAAGAAAATTGTTGTTTTTCTGCAACTAAAAAGCTCTTGGAAAAACAAATCACGCACACTGACTTATCTTGCAAAAGCGCGATTTATTTGGACGTCGCACAACGTTTCGGCACTAGGCCTTCTTCAGGCAAATCTAGTGTCGAAGTGTTTGATGATCACGTTTTGCAAGATAAGTCAGTGTGCGGGTTTTGTTCTTTTTATTGTTTCTTGAGACATCCTCCTATTCCGGCGTACCAGTCCCTAGAGCAGCTGATATGTGATTTTTTTTCTCTTACAATTAAAAAGCTAAAGATTAAACAAGCTACAATCAAGTCCTTGACGTAGAAGTACTACCCTGTTGTGAAGTGTTTGGGTAAAGTTTGGACAGAACCAAGTATTATCATACTTGGGTTAAAAGAGAGAGACTACGGCTGTTTCATAGTTAATCTGATGGTGTGGATGTGATATCTGATAGATGGACATATCAACGAGGAGCCACTTTTACGCTGCTGCAGCTCAGGTCATTCGTTGTAAAACAAACTGGAAAGAAATGCTCAAGTCATGAATGAAGCAAAGGATTGTTTGTTTCATAAATCAAGGTGTATCCGTCGCTATTTCTAGAATAAAGTTTATTATAACAAGCCTCGATTATTCTGTCCAAATCCATATTAAAAACTAAGATCATTTAGCTTCAATCTGAGGTAAATACAGTATATTCATTTGCAAATAGAGCTCTAGTCTTTTCTGATATTTTCAGTTAAAATGTATAAAACATGCCTATAATTCTGATGTTGATACTTTCAATATTTTGTGCAGGTTGTGTAAGTAGAAGTTAAAAATAAAGTCTACCATAATATTTTAGGCTACAATAACTTATGAGGCTGTGATTCCATGGTAACAGTTGGCCGTGGGTTCGATGACTCACTTGAGGATCAGTTTTCTTAATCACAGGACGGTCCCATGACGTAGAGGCGAAGTGCTGGTGCTGCTGCTGTTGGCAAAGCTGAGTCACACTTTAGGCACTTCCTTCAGCTCCGACACAAACCTCACTTTTTGTTTGGGAACTCCCGTTTACAGGATTTAATCTCTATCAAGTTGAAACTGCAAATTGAGCCCATCATTGTCAAGTTTTAAAATAGCTTTAGACAAATACTGTATGTTCTAAAATATAACAGAATTACGCCTTAATTTTGAATTTCATATACCAGAGTTCATTATTACCCCCAGATTTCTAACTTGACTTGAAAGTTTCAGAGAGAGAGACTAAAGCTGAATGCTGAAACTTTCTCTTTGTTTCTGTGGGCCAAGGATGATAACTTCTGCATCTCCATTTGTTATAGAATTTAAATGCTCTTGTATATACACACTAACATGTGCTTGACTCAACTGTCTTTTTGTTTTGTCCTATTGTCCTGACCCACTGTTTGGAAACCATTAATCGTTACTCTAATTCCAACACATTTTCACTCGTGTATTTGCTCTCTGCGTCGGTCCCCTGAGTTTTCCACAAAAAGCCAAGTCACGCTGCGTCTCAGCCTCCATTACCGTCTGGCATCGTCATCCATCTTACCTCAGCCGCCCCGGGACAGCTCACATTTCAAAGCATTTATACTTGTGTTTATGGCCGAGGTCGTGTTTGATGAGACGATGAGCTCACACCAGTTCGATGTGTTTGGAGTCACAGTAATTTATCTGCAGCTTGAAAACAGCGCAGAAATAGTTGGTATTAGTCATTTATGCAGTGCCAATAAGTTACATATTAGATCAAAAATCGTGTTAACAGGTGTGAGCTCTTACTGTGTCTTGCCTGAGGAGACATAACAGTTATATAATTAAACTACGAAATTGGTCCAAAATGCTAAAGCAGATTGCTCAACAGCTAAACAGGCAAGTGGATAATTGTCCCAGAGAAGAAGAACCAGTCAAAAAGAGATCCACCACCACAGGCTGTAGATGTGACCAGGACTGAAGAGCATCCAATTGCAGATTTGGAGTTTAAGTCTGTAGAGCCAGAGTCCGTTTGCAGAGGGAAATGACTCCTCTAGCAGGACGAGAACAGGCTAATCCCGGAGAGGCAGGTTGGAGACTCAAGGTCCCTAATCAATGCTCAATGTAGTATTGTTTATGCTTAGTGCAAATTTTACTTGTCACTTTTCAGGTAGCTTAAAAAAACTTGGACTGCAGACTGAATTTTGCCAGATTTGTGTTTTTTTTTTACCACAGATACCATGTGAACACGGCCTAATTCTAACTGAGGTGCACCAAAAACCCTAATTTGCTCTATTTGAATCCAAGTAACAGACCAACCTTCAAAAATTCTGTAGAATTTCAAGGGCCTAATTCCAGGTGTTTGCGTTGTGAGCAGCTCCAAGATGTTCCTATCAGAGAACATTTTTCTTGGTCGGGGAAAAATAGTTAATTGGACAACTTTTTGGTAAAGTTGTGAAAAAAAGACACAACAAATAGAAAACCAAGCAAGCGCAGGTGAAATGCACCGTGGTTTAGGCTACTACTAATACAAATACGTGAAAATGCTCGACATATAGAATAATTTTTTGTTTATCAACAAAGGTGATGCACGCGCACCCATTATGCAGAAAGAGCCGCCGCTCATAGACACAAACAGTGGAAACAAGTTGAAAAAGCATCGTTGTCAGCTAACTACAACAGTTTATCACTGTGTGAAAACAAAAGTTATGCTGCTAAATAAACATTTGTGAATACAATTTGACCCTACAACCCATAAAAGTTATATTCAGGTGAAAAAATGGCAAGAAAAAACACTGTCTCAAGCTTCTGGAGACAGACGTCTGTCAGACCGATTTATACCTGATCGAAACAGCTGCTCTCGTGCTGTTTCAATGTTTTATTCAAAAAGTTTCCCCAACTAAGCAGATGCAGAGCTGGACTAGAGCGGAAAGTGACGTTGACTGAAAATCCCTCAATGCACACTATATAACACAGATGATGTGAATAAACGTCCTGTGCTTATCCATCGTGCGGTGAAAAATCAACCAACGTGAAATAAGCCCCTGATAGTCAAGTTTTCTTTGTTTACATACACATGTCCTCAGTGATTGCCAGAAGGTGCAAGTTGTGCTTGAACCCCTGTGAACTTGTGGTCTCGCGATGTTGGCAGCATCCGTACATACGCATGCATACTTCGGTCGCAATGTGAGCGGCCAAAGCCTAGAATAGAGGCAGTGTGAGCCCAATGTTATTTTTCCCCAAAGTGCTACCATTGGTCAACCCTAAATGCTCAAATGCTTTAACAACAGTCTTTGGTTTCCACCTGAAATCCTCTCTATATTTTAGAAGTTAGCTCATTATCTTATCCTCATTCTGAAGTTGTCTAAGAAAAAACTGACCAAAGTGAGGCCTCTGCTTGTCACTCAGTTCATCCATACCTCGCCCTGGTGAAGCGTCTTGCTCAAGGACACAATGCACTGGTCCCTTTCACAGATGCTTCCTGTACGCTCTCTCATACCTTCTTCTCCTTACACATTCTCTTGAATCTTGGACGACACTGCTACATATTTGAAAGCACTTATCAGTCATAAAGCCGTCCTCCTCCGCTCGTTCCCACAGTTTTCCCTCACAAATGTTTTCCCGCCGAGGACTTCTGGTGATGTCTCCCGCGTGATAAGCCTATAGCTGTCAGTAAAGCGTGAAATGCTCCGTCCCGCCAGTGCCAAAAGGAGGGCTGGGTTCTGATTGGCCAATTCACAGATGTTTCCATTCTCCTGTCAGCGCCGCTATACATGGGCACAATGAAGTCTTTATTAAGCACTAGCGAGTATTTCAATCATCTCAAAAGGTTCCCCAGACAAAGTTATGTCCAGTGACGTTTGTGAAGTCAGTGATATATGGTTTTGTGACTCATAATTGCGATGAAAACAGCTGCTTCTTCAGAGGCTGGAGCAGATGAAAAACCTCAAGAATGTTCTGAAAATGATGGATGAACTCGAGCTGTAAACAAGCAGAGATTTAGCTTCAGACAAAGAAAACAGAGAACGAAGATGGAGCAATATGACAACATTAAAATCAAATATACAAGTAGAATTAGTCAATGTAAAGAGAAGTTATGGGTTTAAATATAGCCTACTAAATGGGTTAGGGTTAGGGTTATTTGTTGTTTGTTTGTTTGTTTGTTTGTTTGTTTGTTTGTTGTTTTTATATGGACCAAATTGAGTCTGCAATAAAGCTTGATTGTTAGGCTTAACAGTTGATTCCTTAATCTTTTTCTTTTGTGACAGTGCATTGTTGTTTTATTTTGTATTTGTCGCAAAGAAAAAAAGTAGACTTCAAGATAATGATACCTCTGCATTGTAGTTTAGTTTTTGTAGTCCGGCCCTCAGACTCTTCAAAAAATCTGGCCCATTTGTAAATGTAATTGAATAGCCCTGCTGTAAACTCTGCAAAACATCTTAATAACTCTGTAATTTATAAAGCTACAGAAACATATCTTAAGTAAACTTGCAGGTCTTATGCTCATGACTCACCACAGAGCTGGTTAGCCCAAAGGATGTTTTCAAACTTAAATTATTATTTTTTTTGTTTTGTTTTTAAGGAAAGTACTTCCTGAACCAAGCAATGGGTGATCACTGTTTACCAAAGTGGTAAAGAACTAGGACAGCAGGGTTGGGTAATTAATTGAAAGACAGAGATTGCAATCCAGTCAAATATTTGGTTGTGATTTTTGAACAGTGAGCTCCACATTTGCGTCTTTCTTTTTTACCTGCAGGGCATGTCTTTCCCAAATCCCTAAACTTAACTAAATTAACTTAAAGGTGCACCGTATAATGAAAAGTAAACTACACAATTAAATTCAAATAGGAAGATAAAATCATTCCTTACAATATTCTTATTGGGGACAAAGGTGGTTTTAAATGTGAAAAAATATCGTTAAAGAAGCTGCTTTCTAGAAATAAACAGGAGGAGGCTCTTCTCTTGGTCAATTAATGTTTTTTATTTTGTGGCTATGCAAACTCACAGAGTAAAGTCACATGTTTATTATTTATTCAGTGTCACAAAGACATCAAAACATACAGGTTTATTTTTGGCCTAAAAGTTACACGGTGTATCTTTAAAGTGAGGCTAAACATGCGTCCAGAGACTAACTCCGCCCACAACTGAACCCCAAACAGACTCGCAAAAGTGGGAGATGCCCGGAGGCCTTTTAAGAGATGCCCAGTGGGTGTGAACTAGTGATGCGCGGGTCGACCCGTAACCCGCGGGACTCGCGGTCAGCCCGCGGGTTCGGGCGGGTCGGATAGCACAATTAAAAGAAGTGGGTCGGGTTCGGGTGGGTCGGGTCTAAACCCATGTTCAAACGTACGTATCATGCTTTGGCTTCAAGTGACGTGAACGTCAGTCCAATAAGCCTATACTAAATAATAGCAGTGTGGCATAACTGGGTTGGCGGAAAAAAAAAGTCTGGCGAAAATTTAGATCAATCAGCATGAGAATTAATTCATTTGTTTTCTCCAAATCGCCCCGCCTTAGCAGTAACTAACAATTATTCTTACTGAGCAAAATGTTGGAGTCCAGAGAGAAATCTTTCCTGTGACATTTTTGGGTAATTCTGTAAAACCTTATCTTATCTTTCGTAGTTTAATTAGTGGTGGATCATCCCTCATTCCATTCACAGTGCACCTGGTGGTTGTAAAGTTATCTTCAGACCTAGTTTGTTTGACTAAGTTGTGTTACAATGATTATGCCTTTAGCCTCACATCGAGAAGTTAGTTTGATTCCCAAACGAGGTGTATTTATGTGGTGTTTTCCTCCAGTGTATGCGTAGGTTTTCAATAGAGTGCTTTTTGTGCCTTTGTTAAAATATTTATGCCAGTCACACTTACTTTTGAATGTATGTAAACTTTCCTTATCATTAATTCTCTAAACTAAAGAACACAGATTAAGCAGAAACGCACAACTTGACCTTTATGAACCAGCTCTGTATCATAATTATCCGTTTTGTAAAGAGTTTGGTTAACTTTTTGGCTGCTTTCGTACATTCCTCGCAGCGTCGTTCCCTCCATCTGCAGCTGGTTGTAAACAGGAGTGCTGGCTCTGCTGTTCTGTTTGAATTAAAGCCACAGTACAGGTAATTCAGAGCACATGGACCCAGCCCTTCGACTCCTGCGTCTGTCTGCGGCATGTGGATCCACTAATGCACAAAGACAGCGCTGCAACGTGGGCTTGATTTACTTATTTAATTAGTCGACGTTTTATTCTGATGACGGGAGACATACCAGAGAAAAGGCAGCGTCGAAGGCCTCGTCAAAATAAAAGCGTGAATCAGCTTCAAGTGTTGGGAGTGGCGTCTTTTGTTTTGAGTCGTACGAGAAGATGCTTTAGTTTTGCATAATCTTATTGTTTAAATTGTTTATTAATTGTTCTCAAGATGCAATGTAAAAACAGCTCCAAACTTCTTTTGTCAACAGTGCTATTAGTCTTGGGTTGTGTAAGTCGCATAACTTTGAATGAGATGAAGATTCAGTTCAGTTTCAATCAGCTGGAGTCTTTTTAAAGCTAATTTTCAAGCATGATTAAAGGAAGTGTGAAGTTTATCGTTTTCTAAAGCTAAAAAATGTGTTTTGTTTAGAGACAACCATTTGTTTTTATTGTGCTTTGGTCTTTCAAAACTACCGTCTCTTTGGTTTACCACTGTTTTCGTCTTGATTTAGTCTCATTTTAACCATTTTAAGCGCCAATAGTTTTTAATCAGATGGTACTTTTAGAGACAATTAGTAGACTAAAGCTGGCCAACCCAACTTTTTTAGTTGTAAATAAGTAAACTTCAGTCAGATAGATTCTCTCGCAATATTTGTGAATTCACAAACTCGACAGAGACAACGACGCTTCCACCAGCTGATTGGTTTGGAGTCTGAACCAGTAGTTTAACAGCCCAATCACATTGCAGCTCAGCAGGTTGAGGCGGGTTGTTAGCAAAGATTACTGCAAGTAGTGCAAAGCTGGCACCTCCCATAGAAGTATGTGTTTCTGCTGTTATTGATTCTGTTTTAGCAGAAATTCATTTCAATTCACCTTTATTGTCATTGTCACAGGTACAACAAAATGTGTTCATACATCCGTGGTGAAAGCCCCTGTAAACACTCATACAAAGCATGCAGTCATTTTAAATACCGTGTATGTGATTTTTAAAGGAAAGTGACGCTTGTTCTAGCCCACACAGACATTGGAGTTTGTGTCACGGCCCTTTTCGTCTCAGAAGACCCGATCCGTCCGGAAGTTCCCTTTTTTTCTAAATAAAACATAAATGAAGGGCTATTTTTTGTTCTTCTTCTTAAACACATAATACTATCGTCATCCACAAGCCCTATATTCTTTGCCCACAGTCGTTATTTGCCTTTTAGCAGTTTATCTAGTGTAATACAAGAGTTTGATCTTTCCGTTCAAACCTTGAACGCATCATCACACGTGACCTTATGTGCCTCGAAAAACAACTCTTTTCGTTATTTGTTCATAAACAGTTAAATAATTCACGAATATAGAGTGTTTAGTGTTTTAAAAACAAGCTTTTTACATTATTATTTTCAGTGTGTGCATGTTCTAATCACACTTCTGGACAGATCGGGTCTGTTGGTACGAAAGGGGATGCGACAGTACGATTCGTTGCTGTGATTGGTTAAGCCCAAACTAAGGATTACAAGTCACCCAATCAGCTCGAAGTATTTCATTAAACGTCCCAACTTTTTCCAAACATTTTCAGCGGGTGAAGTTCCAGATGGAACAAAAAAGTGCAACACATGTCCATCTACCATGAGCCAGATTCCAGTAAATTTTTCTTTTCCACTTAAAAAATATATAGTATTGTAAACCAGGGGTCCCCAAAACCGGTCCGCGGGCCATCTGCTACCGGGCCTCAGAGGACTTTTTAATATTTATTTTATTGCTATTTTATAGTCTATCACTACTTCCTTGGGCTTTACTATGGCAATATAGTGCCACTTAATCCAATAAACAGAAAATTCAAGCAATAAGTGAGCTAAAAATATACACAGTAATTGGTTTTTTTGCATTTTAAATTGTTGGTATCAGCGCTACCCAACCTTGACCGGTCCCTGGAAAAGAAATTTGTGACTGTACCGGTCCTTACAAGAAAAAATGTTGGGGACCACTGTTGTAAACAATGTAAGTTCACTGTGTACCATCTGAATCAAATAATAAAGTATTTTAGTTCATATACAGCCAAAAGCAGTGTTTAGGTAGTCCACACCAGTTTCACTTTGCTGGTTGTAAAAAGGTGTTCTGTAAATGCAGCTAAAAATGTATATAAGTGGATATCAAGTGTGTGGCAAAACTAGAAACTAGTTAGGCAATGTTTTCTTACTTATTTCTTGTCTTGCAGAGTGAAAATCAGGTACTACAGTTTTAAGTACTTTATGTAAAAAGTTTGAGAACCATTGGTGTGTTTAAGGGCCACAAATGCCCACAGAAAGTTTATTTTGCTCTTACAAATCTACTATCTTTACGCAATCTTTTTCCAGCTTGATTTATAACAGAAATGTTTTACTTTCAAGTTAGTTAGGTCTCCTCTAAATAATTTTTATGGCCAAACCCAAAACAGATGTGGCTAATATCTGTTAGCTTTGTTTTTAGTGCTGTCTCCATTCTGCCATTATTTTGAAATATGTTGATCAGAAAGCCTTTAATCCCTGCCTCTGTAGCTCACTCACTTTACTACACTCTGAGCGCACTTATTTCCAGTTATTCATGAAAAAAACAGGCCTAAATCTGCTTTGTATTTGTTCATTATTGGTCTGAGTGACAAACAGAATAAAGGTGATTTTCATTTGGGGAGAAGAGTTTGAACAAGAGAAATGTAGTTTAGTTCTCAAGTAGTTTGATTCATGTTTTGATGAGTTGTGAGCGCTTGTGTGAATGAGTAAGAGACATACAATAGTGTCTTGTGTCGGAGCAAAGATGTTTTCCGTTGAACTTTGTCGTTTGCGTTTGTTGGAGCAGTAACTTTCAGCAGGTTCCACTTTTCACTCTGCAGTTAGTTCAGTTTTCTCCAAAAATCACAAATTATGAACTTTAACTGAGGCTAAAGACATTTTATTGGACTGATGTGACTTTTACATACAAAGAGCCTGTTTCCACTGTGTTTTTGGATTGGCTGCTGCTTCTTTAACGTTCACAAACTGCAGCTGTGTTTGGCATTTACTTTTAGAATCAAGTGGATTGAAATTCTGTAAATACAGGATATGATTTACCCAAGATGAACTGATGTCATTAGTAGCCTGAACTTTTCATTTAGTTTAAGCACACAGTTGATAACATAATATTAGAAGAATAAGTTTATAGGCAAAACAATTTATTTTCAGTTGAAAAATTTGGGAGGATTTGCTCATAAACAATGATAATAATAATTAAATTGCATTAAAATAGATTTGACTTTGCCAAGAGTAAATTGTAAGTCTTGACACATTTTTCAGATGGCACTAAACTACTTTTGCAAATGACCTTGTTTATGGGAATAAATTAGTTGTGAATCTGCCTGTTTGTCAAAACTGGATCTTGTCAGATCTCAGAAGCTAAGCAGATTGAATCTGGGCAGGTCTTGGATGGGAGACCTCTGAAGTTTTAGGTGTAGACGGAGAATCAAAACATTGATGACAAGACACCTCACCCACATGAACGGGTGTGAACGTAGTGTGTGTATGAGTGATCAAGAGACCAAACTAGCAGTCCACCACAACCATCACCTGCCATAGCACTTCCACCATGCAATGCACAGTTCAAAAACAAAATACCAATACAAGAACTATTATTTAAAGTGCCTTTGGCAGGCTACTCATTTCACTACAACAAAGTTAAGATCATTATATTTTAAATGTCACTAAACATTTTACAAAGTTCATTCTAGTTTAGCTATTTTATAGGATTAAAATTGTACTTCCTGTTCACAGATGACGACATCACACTAGGGAGTTGCTTAGCGACCGTGTAACACATTGGGCCAAAACTCTTCTAATTTAACAGGTTTTCACTTCATGAGACATAAAGCACTTACAACACGGTCATTTCGTTAAATTTATGCTTATAGGGTCATAAAATATGTTTATTGTGAGAAAATTAAAAATGTCTCCCTAATGTGATGTCATCGGATTAAAACTTTGGTCTACTTACTCTTTTTTTCAACTTTTTTACCTTTATTTTCAGACTTTTCTGCACAAACTTCTTCTTGATTCATGTAAAAATATAATTAATATTTCCATCTAGTGATAATCTATTAAATTAAATTAAAATGGGAAGTTTGTTTAAACTCACTTTAATTGCTTTCTTTGGCACTGACCATGTTGTTTCATAAATGAATATATTGTACTAGTTCATTTGGGTGCATTCTAAACTGAGATGACTAAAATCTTAATACAGTCCAATAAAGGAAATTACGAATGACACTGAGTGAAAGAGTTGACCTTTTCTAATGTGAGTTTAGTGAAAAGGAAATCGACCAATTTGATTTATCCTTAAACATCTGGAAGAGTTTGGACAGAGCTCCAGGACGGAAACATGAAAACATAAAGACATGAGAACCTGATGCGTGACCTGCGTGACATCCTTTATAGATCAGTCAGTGTACTGTAAACATACTGTATAGAGAGACACTGGATTTATCTCACAATGGTTAACAGGCCTGTGATATGGAGTTTAGAGCTACAACTTTTAGACTTTTAACACCTCAAATCATTTCTGTTTAGACAAGCTTTTGGATAACTGAATTGTTTGGTTTTGTAAACAATAGAGCTCATAACTAACAATTATTTTGCCACAAATTGTTTTCATTATTTTTATTGTGCAATGAGACTTTGTGAATACATTATCACATTATCAACCAAATAAAAGATGGAAGGTGACAGAAGGCTTGTAGATGGAGATTATTTACAAGCAGAGTCAAATTGCGAAGAAAAATCTGAAATTGTTAATTTGTTTTTGTTATTTTGGTTCATCAAAGTCCCAGTCATAAAAAAATCTTTTCATTTATTGTCTGTGTGTTGTCTACATATCACGCTAAACTTCTCCATTTTTGCGTCTCTATGATAGGCGTTACTGCCCCAAATCATAATCATAATCCTAACCAACTCCAAGCTCTCAAGATTCCATGTAACGTCAGACCTAAACTTAAAACTTAAAGGTTGTATAGAGGATTTTTCAAATCCAACAACTGTTTGTTGTTTTTCAAATGATGCACATGTGTTTCTCCTCCCAGGGCCACACCCTTCACTGCAACTGGGCCAATGAGTTACTTAGGAACACTGAGGGTTTGCTCGACAGGTTAACAGGCCAATAGATAACGAGGTACCTCGTTATCTATTGGTCAACGTTTTACTGAATTTACCATGTTCACAGTTTATATATTATAATTCAAGGCTAAGTACAAGGCTGTTACAAATCTATGTAGCTGTTTTTGACCAAGACTGACAACAAACAATTTTTGAAAATCCTCTATGCAACCTTTAACACAAAGAAAATGTCCCCATGTTCAACAGCTGTATAAGACCCAAAGAAAGTAGCGTCTCTATTTGACGCCTTTCACAATGTCAATTAGAGAAATTGTCTAATACAGTGGTTCCCAAACTTTTCAGACCGGGACTCTTACAGCAAAAAATACATGCTTTTGTAAATACAATTTACAAAACCATTTAAATTGGGTTTAATTGTGTTTATTTTGATAGTTTGTTGCTTTATATGATGCCAGTTCACTCAAACATACCATTTTCAACATAAAACAATAATTAAATGCCAATTCATAATTGTAAAAGTGGATTTTGAAATAATCTTGCGATTCCCAGATTTTTTTTGACCCTCCAAGGACTTCCGACCCCCACTTTGGAAACCACTGGTCTAATAGACATGCAAAAAAAAAGGAATAGACATGTGCAATTAACATGTCGTATACAGTAGGCTATATACGCATTTCTGTGAGACCGTGTTGTTTTCTTAGAAGTGCGGTATGAAATACAATATACTGTAACATAGCAAGTATATATGATTCAGTGAGTCATAATGGCAAAGTTACATCTTGATTTCATCTCACGGCCCTTAGATTTGTGATTTGACTTTGGGAATACTGGTCTGAATAGAAAAAATGAAAACAATGCTACCAATATACAGTATTTACTTTAGTCGACTAGTTACAGTTATGCATTACTAATAAGTGGTAGTTAAAGGTGCTATACTCCATTTTTGCTTTCTTAAAAATTGTAGGCAGAATTTTTTTTACATCAGTCACATGTTTTGTTCACTTACCTAATGCATTCTGAGCTTCTGAATTGTTCATCACAAAGTGTTATAAGCTTTTTTCACACTGCTAACAATGCTAACAACAACAAATAAACTTAGTGGAGTTTGGTGAACAAATGGGACATTGTTAGACGGCTACAGGACAATGCGCCGGACTAATTTCCACCTGAATAGATACATTAACAAGATATATGTGCTTGAGGGAAATTGATTATAGTTCCTTTAAAGAAAATCATGCATAGTAGAGCAATGTGCAATATCCTTTCCACTTTTAAAAAACATGTTTGCACAATTCTGAAAGTATTTAATATTAAAGGAGATGTTTACTAGTTGTGATAGAATTTCCCATCACAACATTGGGATTAGTTACTATAGCTTTAGATACCATAGAAACAATCTCTCTAGTCATTATTATACCTCAATGGTAACTGTTGGCACCTGAGCAGAGCACGTACAAGTAGGCATAACTCTGCCATCTGCTGGAAAATACAGGATTTGAACCACTTTTTTACCAACAATCCTTTTACTCACTACAATGTTAGGTTTGTTTAAGTTTAATATACACTATGTTTTTCCATGTTTGCTCGCGGCTTTCCCTGCTTGTGCCAGTTTACAGCCCTGGTTCACCTCAACTGTGCCGCTGCAGAAGGACTTTCCATCTCCAAAACTTGTGCACTTATTATGACTAAGCAGAGACTGGCAAAAGTGAGTCCAATATAACTCCACTTCTCTCTCCCCGAAAAACAGAAGCACAGCGCCGTCCAAAAATCATTCTTCTCTCACTGCTTCTTTCTTTCTTTCTCCCCAAACCCTGATCATTTGCGAGATCACAGTCACGTTCACGGTTTTCGAGAAGGGCTGCTGCAGAAATGGAGTTGAATTACAAGGACTGCATGGAAATTTTGATCCAGCACGGTCAAGGTAAGCTCCAGATCTCGCTGTGGCTGCAGCTCACGACCAAAAGGTGTCAGTAAAGACGTGGATTCTGATAGAAATGTGGTGCAAGTGAGGGATAAGGCAGGTGTGGGTTTGGGTGTGGCCTCTGAGCATCCTGTAACGGTCCTGTCGTCATGGAAACAGGTGTTGCAAAAGGTTAATTGTTCGGTTTATTGGATTTATTCTGTAAAATCTTTTTTTCTGAGTTTTATCATTGGTTTAGATTGATTTTTGCATGTTTCAGTAATCTTGAGCGCTTAGAAAATTCCTGTCTTCACCTTCCACCTATCCTCTCTTTTATACTTATGATTAAAAAGTCTATTATTCCAGTACTTTTTCTTAGTCCACTGTTTTCCAACCAGAAGAGTTCTTATCAAGGACAAAAAAGAGAGATGAAATAAAGTATTACCTGAATTTAAGAATGTAATTTGTCAAAAAAATTTAATCAGTTTAGAAATTTGCCTGAATATTCATCATTATAACAAGAACATGATAACAAGAGCTGACATTACTGGGAAGCTAATTTGTTTACTTAAAACTATGAGTTAGGGTTTAGTCGACTGATTATTTTATTTAGGTTATCTACATTTTTGGCAGCAGATTTGTGAGTTGTTGTATTTATGTATTGCTTCATATTTTATGCAGATTATGTCTGATACTGTTCATGGTCATAGTATCGTAAAGATTTGAACAACTGTGCCAACTTTTATCCCCTTGTAGTCATTAGGGCTTTTGTTTAGTTGACCAGAGACATTCTTAGTCTATTGTTTTGTCATTTAGTGTAATTAGAAAAGAGTTGATTCTACTGTAATTTCTCAGTCTGAGGAAGTAAACAGCAGCTTTATATTATTATATTCTTATTGAGGTCATTCTGCCACGTTTTGCCACAAAAAATGTATCCAAGAATGACTGAAATATTAACCTTTTCAGACATTATGTTAATAAACCTCTGACTACATTAAAGAAGTACAGTAGGTAATTACTAAAACATTAACTAAAACTAACATTAGTTAGTTCTTGTGAGATTTAACAAAATCGAAAACATATAGAGGTATTATTTGTTTATCAACATGGCTGATTGACACAAATTGTAGCAGCAACACTAGCCTGCGCTGTTGTCAGCTAACTACAAAAGTTACTACTGTGTGAAAACAAGTTATGCTGCTAAATCAACATTTCTGAATGCAATTTGTCTGGTCCGTCAGACCGGTTCATACCTGATCAAAACAGCTGCTCTCGTCCTGTTTTGTTGTTTTAATCAAAGAAGTTTACCCAACCAACTAGATTTCTGCAGGTGACATGCACAGTCGAGCGGAAAAGTGATGTCAACTGATAATCCATGTATAAGAATCGTGATCCATATGTGGAAACAAGAATTGAATTGTGACCAAACAGAATCGTCCCGTCCTTCATATATACTGTATCTTTCTAAATGTCAGAATCACAGGAGTAAATGACTTTTCTGTTTGTTCTGGACATATATTAATCCTCATTATGGTCTTTAGAGTTGTGATATGTGTCATTTGTCTGTGTTTAATGTAAAGCAGGTCTGTGGGTTCAGGAGCAGTGCAGGGCTGTGTGTGCATACCTCAGATAATACTCCACATACAGAGACACACGCTCGGAAAATATGATCCAGAGACGTCAGAAGAATCAAAATCCAGACACTGATGGAGACTAGCTCAATCCTAAAACCTAATCATGTAAAATAACCCGATTTTCTGAAATATATGGTCGTTGTAATTGTGTAAAAACTTCAACAAAGACTGGGCAATTCACTGAAAACAAATCACATCAACATTTTTTTTTTTTTTTTTTTTTTTTGGTTACACAGATCAACCTCTGTCAGTAAAATTATGAAGCTTTGGTGCAGATGTCAGACTTTGCAAAAACATGTTTTATTGTTTTGGAAGCTTGATGTTTGATTCCATGAAACTGTTACCTACAAAACAAAAACATGAAGAAAATTCAAAAGACACAAGATGGGACCGCTGCTGAGTCCAAGAGTACACAATAAATACAAATTAGGTGCTCATCAGAGATCGTACAGAAGACATAATTAAGTACCAACCCCTTTGATATAAACATGAAACAAGGGTAAAAATACATACAGTATATATAAATAAATACATTCTTTAAATAGACTAGAGAGTGTACCTTATCATGGTCATTCCTAAACTTGGTGTTGAGACCTGAGGAATTTCAGGGAGCCCTGACGGTTTTTGTAAAATTCAAGCTAAATTGTGCAACTTTTAATAAAAAAATTACATTTTAATAGCTTTTACAAACTTTTTTCAGTATTGCTCTTTGAAAACATATAGAGATTGTATTATCGGTTATAAGACAGAAGAAAGATGAGTTTCGTAACATGTTCTCTAAACCACCCATTTATATAAAAATTAAAAGTACATTGTAACTTTTTGACCAAAAAAGTAAACTTAAATAAAAAAGTTTAACTTTACTGTGAGCAGGCCTCAAAATTAACTATTATTTGACCAAAAAGACAGCCTCCCACTGTACATTTCCATGGAAAAGCAGCTCATTTAACCACATTTTTGACATTATGGCATAAAGCTTTTGGTTTCCCAATAAGAATGTTTTAAAGGATTATTGTATTTTTCTGTTTCTATTGAATTGAGCAGAAAGTTAAACAGTGCCACTTTAAAATTGTCTAGATAATCACTTGACTTAACATTCAGTCAATAAAGCATCATTAAAGTAAAACATGTTTTCCAAATCTAGTTGTTTTAAGTAAAACTAAGCTGATTGAGCTTATTTATATTGAATAGTCTGACTTCATTGGCATGTGCTTAACGTTTTCTACAATATTGTAATTTTTGATTCATCCAAAAGTTAAACTGTATGTTTTTTGTGTCGTTTCTTTCACAATTTTAGGTCCAAATGTTTTTCATAAGGCAGAAGAATTTACTTAAGGATTTGAATTTGCATTTTTGCAATTACCATGCCCGCTTTATACCTTTAACAAATGTTATCATCATGGCAACTTGACATTTTAAAGCTTTGTGGGAATGCTCGGGTCATTACCTTCTGATAAATGCTTGAATCAAAAATTTTAAAGGTTAGTTGTTCGTATTAAGTCAGCAGAACATTTTAGCTCATTTTAAGTTAACTTGACTCAATGATTTTGATTAAATTGAGTACACTGCATGTTGAAGAGAAGATACAAAGGATAAATCTTATTACACAATCATAAATTGAAAGTTTAAACCATTTCAACATTACATAATTGTATTTCTAAGTCTCTGAACTAAACCTATTAAAATGTACATACAGCAATGACATGTCTTAATCTTAACATTTGTGAATTATTCATTGGAAACTTATTGAAGCTCATTATGATGTAACAGAAATAATAAAAGCCTGCGCCGCTTCATATCCTGTCCACTACAATCTTCTGTTTTTCTCTCTCTTTCTCCACACAGCAGCGCTTTGTTAAATAGCGCGCTGGCTCTTAGACACATTTTCCCTTTCCTCTCTTTGTCCCAAACCCGAAGAAAAAGAAAAAAAAAAATCTTCCATTACTACAACTTTACAACGTCTTTTCCCGCAGACAAACCCAAAGACGAATCTCCAAACTCTCTCTCTCTAAACTAGACCGTTAACTTCCCCAAAATCTGCAGCAGCTCAGAGAAGTGCCGTTTTTCTTCTTCTTCCTTGTGTAGTTTTTTTTTTCTTTTTTTCCCCCGTCAGCAGCAGCAGCAGAAGCAGCAGCACGCCCCCCGGTTTAGATTTGAACATAATGTCGTAGGGTCAGGACTGAGACGACTCTTCGCAGTTTGGTTTTTGGTGGTAAAGTTGAGGAGAGAGGAGGAGAGGATGGATCTGTGCTGCTGCCTTTGCACCGGAGAGCCTTTCGGTGAGTCTGAAAACGCATTTTAGCATCTGTTTCAACATTACTACCATTTCTTGCTTCAGTTTAACTTGTTTATGTCAAAAAAATCTTGCTTTTTTGCTGCTTTTTAACCACTTTTCAGATCTTTATCATCTTAAATCTCTTTACTCTTTCTTGTGCCTGTTGTCATGCTTAATCTATCAAAGTTTTTGTTGATTTTTTTACCACATTTTTTGCGATTTTGTGCCGGCATTTTATTACACATGTGGTGGCAGTGTGGCTATGCAAAGCACGCTCATCACAATGTGGGAGTCATTGAACCAAACACATGTGAAAAGAGGGGAGAGTGGGCTGGCTCCTCCCCTCAAAGATGTGAGCGTTACTCTGGATTCGGGCCAGTGGGTTTGCCCCCCCCAAGCCTCAGCCGGTGCCACGGGACGTCCTGTAACTAATTGTGAGACTAAGAGAGCTGCAGTTTGCGAGGCATTTGGGATTTGGTGATATTTTGAAATCATAAAAGAGGAATGCTTTGGGCACAATGGAGTTCTTTGTAGATTAAAAAGTGTATTGTTGAGAAGTGGGTGCGTTCATTAAAGTTGCTATTTGGCTCCATTTTAGTGGTTTAAGTTCTAGTTTAGTCCTGATCTATAGTGTAGAAGTACTGTCTTGGTCTTAAAACCAGTCTCAAGACCACTTTAAGGTCTTGGTCTTGTCTCAGGTTCATGCACATTTGGACTCTGTCTTGTCTTGCTCTTGGTCTTTTCTTGGACTCAAGCTTATCTTGGACTTGGTCTTTGTCTTGGTCTTGTCTTGAACTTGGTCTTGTCTTGGATTCAACCTTATCTTAGACTCAATCTAATCTTCTTGGACTTGGTCTTGTCCTAAACATGATCTTGTCTTGAACTTGGTCTTGGACTTGGTCGTGTCTTGAACTAGATTTTGTCTTGGACTGTTTTGTCTAGGATTTGGTCTTGTCTTGAACTTGGACTTGAACTAGGTCTTGTCTTGGACTCGGTCTTGTCTTGGACTCAGTCTTGTCCTGGACTCAGTCTTGTCTTGGACACCCAGACCACATTTCTTTACCACCAGGCTCTGCACCAGGAGCACAGTGACCTATCAAAGACTCAGTTTGTAATAAAACCTGCACAATAAGATCATGCAGACACTGATAAATTAATAAAATTACAAAGATGGTATTTATTTGTTCTGATCTTGATTTGATTTGGTCTTGGTCTTGTCTCGGTCTTCAGTTCTTGGTCTCAATTAGTGTGGTTTTGACTACACTACTGATCTAGACCAGGTTTATGTGAAGAATGTGGAAGAATCAAGTAGAAAAAATACTTATAATCAGGACTAAACCAGGACTTAATTTAGCCCTAATTCTGACAAAGTTTTTAATCATGTTCTATCATCAGAAACACAGCTGAAGTTCTGTCTGTGAGATACTATTCTTGTCTCTATGAGTCTCAGAAAACCTGTTCTCCCAGATTTCTAAGTCCCTCTAAGTCCATAAATCATCCAGAGTCATTAAGAGCATTTTAGCAGTGTTAGCATATCAGGCAAGATCAGTTCAATTATTTTCCCTGCAGATAGTACAAACACAGGTCGAGTTGACATAAAATCTTCAGAATATTGTCACAAACCAAACAATACACACACTTTTGTTTCTGTTGCCCTGTCCTTCCACTATTATGTACTATCAGCAGAGAAAGTACACACAGTTACAACAGCATAAACAAATATTTGTGCGTCTCTGTTAAAGTTTGTGGAGTGAAGGTCTTGTGTATTTTGGTTTTACGGTCGGCAGGTGTCTGTGGTGTTGGGTTTCTCCGCTTTCATCCACCTGTATCTGCGTCTGTAGCACAAACACTGCTCTTTCTTTCTGCTTTCGTAGTCAAGGCTTCTGTTTTGCATCGTTGGACTCGTCGTAGTCCTCATAACATTCACCCTCACACTGTGTTTTGACTACTGACAAATCAGACGTTTCATCTTCGGGCGTGGCTGCTTCTCGTCTGATTATCTGCAAACACAATGATAGCATTACATTTGGGCTGCAACAAGATGGATTATTCCAAAGATTATCAATAATTTAGTAATCAGATAATCATTAAATTTGAGTTTGGGTTACAGTTTATTTGATCAATATTGACAAAAATATTCTGTCAGTCCAACATAAACGTGTTAAAACGTCTTAAAAATTTGTTACCACACTGGAAAAACATCAACCTTAAATATGCTAATAGGTTTAAAACTGGTTGTATTACTTAGTTTTATAGTTATTTGAACAGGTTTGACTTTCTTAAATATTAGAGAACAACAAATTTTAGTTCTTACCTCTTTTTCTTTTTTTTTTCTCCTCACAATTTTAAGATAGTGTGTGTTTTTGTTATTTTAAGTAAAGCAAGATGTTTTATTCTTGTTCCATTGGCAATCTTAGTTTAAACCAATCAGCTGATTTTTTTCTTACATATAAAACTCACGTTCCGGCTACTAACAACTAACTGATTCATTGAAAGAAATAGCTGATTGTAGATTACCTAAATAATTGTTTGTTGGAGATCTAAAAACAACATTTAGCTGTAAACATCTATTATTATTATTATTATTATTATTATTATTATTATTATTATTATTATTATTATTATTATTATTATTATTATTATTAGCCTGAATCAAAACTGCAAAATAAAATTAGATTAATATTGACACCAACTGCCTGAAATTTAAATATGTGTGTTTTAATTGCTTAATACTTACACCAAAAAATTGTGTAAATGCAAAGATCTACTCTTAGCACCTGCTCCAGAAAGCAGTGCCAAACATCTCAGTTCCCTAAGTGGCTGTGTATCTTGTCATAGCCTGATTATGTCAGACCTCAGAAGCTAAGCATGTTTAGTCTGGGTAGTACCTGGATGGGAGACTACAGGAGGAACCTTCATGAGATGAACATAGAAGAAACTCATTGGATGTAATCATTATTATAAAGTTTGACGAATATATATTTTTTTAGATTGGATGTAAGCATTTTATTTATATATCAACAAGTTTTTTCAGTGTAGATAGTTCTTTGAGATGTGACTTTGAAACGGTGCCAACTCAAACAGCAATGAACAACATAGCTATAAATTATAATTTCATATTTAAACATTTTACAACCTGAAGAAACACATTGTGAAAAAATAATTAGAGGACACAAAGGCTCACATAGTTGAAGTAACAGCCTTTCTCATGCAAATACCAGACATTCCTTTAATTGTGGAATATTCGGTGCAGATAATGCTTTGCCCTTCAGCAGGAGGAGCTCAGACACTCCCAGAGCAGCGAGGAAACAGGCAATTAGAGGCTTTTAAGGACTTATCATTTCACCAAAACATCACTGTCATAACAAATACAGGTATAAGTGACAGTATTTGTACATTACATTTTTACAATAATGTGAGTGAGCTGAAGAAGTAGACAATCTGAATTTTGTATTGATTAGCAGTAGTAGTAATTCTTTTGGTCATTTCAAAACTAAGAGCTGCAATCTCATGTCTAAAATTTCTATTTTCAACAAATGACAACAAAACTGCCAAAAAATAAAATCAAAATCAAAATTTCACGTGAAGGAGCTTTATTCTGTAATTTATCATCAAGGTTGTTTCCTAAAACCTATCTAACAAAAGTTCTGTTAGTTTTTAATTGGTTTGTGCAATGAGTTATTGTAATGACTAGAGAGAAAGTAGTCATGGTTGTCCATAGCAACAAATGTCCAGTTCCGGCAGCCATCTTGTGTAGGGAGAGTTTACTAAAGATCTCATACAAACTATTAAAAAGCTGAACAGTTAATAGACTTTTTCGTACTTGTACATTTATTAATGCTTCTGTTCAACTAAACTAATGTGAAAAAATCTTAATTATAGCAATTACATTCTTATTTTCTAGTAGGGATGTAACGACATGCAAATCTCACGATATATTTTTTCAATTTGATGCTCACGATACGATATTTATCACGATATTACACAGGGCTGACATTATTGAGATTATGCTAACAATAATAAACATCAAACCTATTTTCTAATAATTTTCATCATTTTTGTATTATTCAGTGGTTTCTTTTCTAGGTGCAAATTCAAAGCTTCAGACTAAATTGAATCTCACCATATCGATTATACAATCATGCTTTTTTTTGTTTGTTTGTTTATTAAAATATTTAGAATTTTGTTTTGCATAAAATGTGTGTTAGTACTCTAACTTTAACTATTTTTAATAGAAGTGATGTTGTTTATTATTGTCAGGTGATGACGACGATATATTGTGACAACTTTGGAATTGCGATATCACGATATCATTATTGTTACATCCCTATTTAATAGTAACATCAGTGAAGTAAACACAATAATGATAAATGCTTGTGCTTATATAATATTATGACACTCAAATGTAGTTAAATTGTCCATAAAATTCAGCTGCAGTTCAGTGTTTTTAGCTTGAGTATTTACATTTACATATTTAATCCACAAATCATTGAAAACTTTCCAGACTCAGAGAAATAACTTTGTATTATTTGGTCCATAATTATATAATTATTTGTGAATTATCTGACCTTGTATTTACATTATTTTCATATAGAATTTTGCTGCCTTTCCCTTCGTAAGATGGCCGCCACAACTGCTACGGCAACAGGTTCCACGTTCTATCTAGTCATTATAATAACTCCTGAGTTTGTAGTCGTACTTTTGTTTGTCTAAAGTCGTATTGACTTTCTCCTAACGTCTGTAAACAAAGACTGAACATATGATCTGCTTTATACATCTGCACAGCTGTACAGTAAATATTGAATCTGCTTTATTTCTCATTTTACAAACAAAAGCCATTCCCAAAGTGCTGTACATGAATAAATAGAAATAAAGAACAAACTCATAAAAAATACATGATAAAATTATAGTAAACATGTTAAAAATAGGTCAAAAAACACACACAAAAGTCATCAAACCGTTGCTTATTTATTACATTTTCTTATATTACCCAATTAGAAATAATGAATATTCAATAGTTAGCTCATGTAAAATTTTGCTGCTGTTAATCAAGTGTTTTATTAGATTTTTTTTTTTTTATTTAAACACCACATTCATCTACTAAAAAGTGTGCTTGAGATTCATTCGTCCATCTTTTGCCAAAATACATGTAGAAGATATGCAAATGTTTTATTTGTATGTACAGTAGTTACCTGTCTACCTTACCTACCGTTGTGGCTCTAATCTGACTTATTTGCATTTGTTGAATACATATGTTCATTAAGGTGCTTTGTTCCTATGAAATACATATATTACTTACGAAAATACCAATAAATAAAAGTACAATTCAACAAAAGCATACTTCAGACACAGTAGACATTAATAGTAGCTGCAGGTGAGAACTGAACACAGCTTATGCCACATTATATGACTTTGTATTGTCACAACTGTCACTGTAAACTCATAGAGACGTTTTACTTTCGGCGCCTCGCTAACTTGCTCTAATTACAGCTTTGGTCTGGGAAAAAACTCAAACTGGTGCTGGATGATTTAGAGTTTTATAAGAAGCTGCAGTGGAGATTTTAAACCAGACGGTGGTCAGAATCTCGGAGCTAAAACGGTTTCTGGGAACAAGAATATGCTACGAGCGCTGTCCAGACACAAGGAAGCAATTACAGACGACCGTAGGCAAGTTATATAAGCAAAATGAATGAACGCACTGTATAACAACTCATTTATATTTAAAGGGTTATAAACTGATGTCTGAATATACCATAACTTTTCTCAATTTTACATTTGAGTTATTTTAATCTTCTTTTGTCACGCAGTAAACTCACAAATTAAAGATTATGTTTAACATGAGGTGAAAGGAGGAGAACACAAGTATACAGTCTGCTGAGTCAGTTCAGAGCCCGGTACGAAGCTAGATTTAGGCATTAGTGAGGTAAGTTCTGGGTTAAACTTGGCCTGAAGGTCCTACAAAACTAGATCACTTCGTATGGGGGCAGATCTCTATGGCAACATGCGGCAAACTCATAACCTGCTCCGGACCAGGATAAGTTCTGAATAAGTTAAAAAGACAAGGCGCTGGCCAATCAGAGATGAGAATTTAGGCATTTGTGAAGAGAGGGGGGAGAGAGAGGGCTGCAGAAAAATTAGGAAATGCAAAAGTCACAGCGTATTCTTTTATATCAATGCGATGTGCACACATAACCTATTTATAAAGATGAGGATGAGATATTCTATGTAACAGTGACTAGACTGAGGAATCCTGTTTAATTTGTGATGATTAAAACACTCTTTCATTGTCAGAAACATTTGGCTGTGGATCTTTACCACTTTGACCTAGACAAAAGACTTGTCTAAGCTAAAGACACAGCTCATTCAGATTAAGGGTCGATCTATTAAATGTTTGTGCTTTAGTCTGTTGTATCCATGCAGGACATTTAAATGAACTCTTTAGCGTAACTTCTGTGTCTGTGAGTGATCGCTTAAGCGCAGACTCCACTTGAAGCTGCAGCGCGTTTTCTTTGCTTCGATTTTAATACTCGTATATTTCTCTTCATGACTGACTTTTCCTCACGTTTGAAGTCCGCAGCTCGATTGTTCTGATTGCTCAGTTTGCGTTAACCCCGCCTCTGCTCTGTGAACGCGCACGGCTTCATTAAGAAAATCCAGGCTTAACAGATCCAGACGAGAACTTGTTTCGTAGGGCAGTCATGTCTGTGTTAGTCAACCCGGGTAAGAGAAACTTATCCTGGATAAGTTCAGCGACGTTCGTAGCACAGGACTCTGGCCAACTCGCTGCTTCATCTCTGTTCGCTGATTGGTCGATTGTACTTCCTGTTTTTTGGGAACCGTCTGCAGTTCTGTGATACCTGTGACTTCGTAGCTGGACTATAGGTGGCATCAACCTGATTAGATTATCACACATTATCATGATTAGATTGTCTTCATATTGCTGAATAAACACATGAAATTAATTACACTTTAAAAGATCTAACCCATGAATTTTTAGCAACATTCTTAACCATTTATAAAAAGGAATGAATCATGTGTCGTGTCATTACCAATATACCAATACCAATTTATTTATTTATTTTTAAATTAAAGATTCTAATTTTTATGTCAACGTTTTAGGCAATAAGCTCACAAAGTTATCAAGCTCACAGCATAAACTTTAGATTCACCTTAAGTCCGTGTACCTGTTTTGTAACTTGTAGCTCTTTCAAATCTAATTATGCAGAAAATAAACGTGATAAACACTGTAGTATTTGAGCTGCTGCTGCACTCGATCTGCACAAGTTAATAATAATGAGTTGATTCCTGAGACACAAACACTTCAGCAGGTCAGAACTGATAAGAACTAATCCACTTTGAACTAAAAGTCAAAGTTTTCTCTATTCATGTTCCCCGTAAACATCTGTATATGGTCATTTTACAGACATTTTACAGCCTATAATAGTCTTTGCACTGCTCACATCTATGAACAGTCACACCAAAAGTCAATATTCTCACATGTTGTAAATACTTTTCTGTAAAACGTACTAAACATGGGCATATTTAAGATTTTACTACACATTTTTGTCTTTTTTTTTTTCTAGTTTAACCATTTCTATCAACAGAAGTTTATTGAAATTAGAAAACATTTGTATTAAACGTAGTGCACAATTATTCAGCTCCTCGCAGCAGGTCAAAGTGACGTTGACTTTAGGGAAATTCGTGAGCTAAAAATACGACCGAGGGGGGGCGTGACTCTGCTCTGGCTTTTGACTGGAGCGACTTTAAAGAGCAGCAGCAGTGACACAAAGTAAATTACACTAATGACTGACACCAGAAGACATTTGTGCAAAACAGGTTAATAATAATAGACGCGTTTGTTAAGTACACGCTGCAGGACCAGGAGCAGCTGTTTGCTTTAGAGGAGGAGACTAAACCTGTGAGAAATACTTTAGGGGAAATTACACTTTAGACGTCCTGATAAAGGTTCAGGCTTGTGGAAATATAAAGCTTTATACTGCTGAGATGTGACTATAAAACCTCTAAAATGCACTAGAATGTGGCAAAGTGAATACAGTTTCTCCAAAAATGTCTTGAAAGAACAGTCTCTGGCACAGATGTAAAGTAATTTGATAAAGTCTATATGTATACTGCCTAACTGCCTTATTTGAATATGTCACAATGCCTTCAGCCCTATGGAAAGTTTCTATAGGGAAATTTAGTATCTCATACAAACTCTGTAATTGCTAAAAGCCCGATATTAAATTGACTGGAAAACATTCAAACATGTGCATATTTTTCTTCTTCCAGTTTGCAGCCGCATTTTAGCACCTGGCTTAATAAATGAAGCCAAGATATTATTGAATTAAATGTATAGAGTGTTATTCAGACAAAGAAGAACTTTAAAATGATTATATAACTAATCAGCTTGATGAACTCGGAAACTATTGGTCTGAAAGGTTGAATCAAGATTTAAGAATTGCCAATACTTTTTATTGATATTGAGGGATAAGTGGTTGGTAAACTATAATTTTCTGAGCATCAAGGTTATTCCAGCACACATAAATCAATCAAAGTTTAATTTTAAGTTTAGTTAAGCAGATACAGTATGTCACCTTTAATGATTTCAAGTCATTTGTGAGCTGTAAGTGCAAAATAGGCACATTTGTAGCTTTCAGGTTCATTGCAGTGACCGAAACACCTGCTGCAGATATCTGACCAATCAGACTGCTTCTTATTCTTACAGACTCCGCCCATCTCACTCACTTTGTAATTGGTCCTCTTCAATCCTCTTTGAAATGTGGTGGTGGCCAGATTTCAGGGATTTATTGTCACTTTAAAGGAATATGATGCGTAAATTTATTTATTTTTTTCAGCCAGGTTACAGCAGTGCTATATCATTCATTTACTCAAAGTTTTATTTGGATTGATTCATGCATGTTTGAGTAATCTTTTAGTTCTGATGCTCAAGTGTTGTTTCCACCTACCACCTATCCCCGCCCACTTGTCTGTATTTGTACTTGTGTTTACTCAAAATTTGGGATTCTCAGTAAAACATATAGGATTCCAAATTGTCCGAATCCACTTCCCTAAGTTAAATCTTACTATGAAGAGACGGGTTTATCAGTTTTGCAGCTTTGAGCATGAAGTCAATGGATCTGTTTATATTTCTAAGCATTTTTTGATCAATGTTGTGATTTACAATGAACAAAATGTGAATTACTGATGTACATATTAGGGCAGAGCAATATGCCCCTAAAATGTTTTATCACTGTATAAAAGATAACATTTGCAGTAATGATACAGCTGACGATATACCTTTGCTATTTTGCGTTTATCACTGTTATAATTATGTGTTTCAGTTCCTCTTTCAAACACCATGTTTTGCTTTGTTCATTATTTATGTTTTAGCCTCTGCAGATCTTCCACTGTCTGGCATAAGTTACTTTTGTTCAAGGTTTTAGAGAGGTTTTAGAGGAAAATCTTTATAGGAACGTTGGGCTTCTTTATTTGGAAAGTCGCTTATGAATTTTGACTGTTAAGAGTGTTTTTCAAGTTTGATCCATGAAAATATCCTCACTAATGACTCAATAATCTCTGAAAATCTGGCAACACTGGGAATTAGTCACAATTTCTGTTTGCCTTGGTTGCAAAATGAGCTTTAGTGCAAATGCAATAATTTCACGATATTCTAAAATTCAACTTTTCCACATAAATATTGCAATATATGATATACGATATGCCCAGTCCTAGTGCATATGTCAAAGCTTGTCACTAAATACATGAATAAACCACACAGTATGTCTCCTTTAAGTGTTGGGAATTCCAGTTTTCCTCAATGCAACCACAGACGGAAAACTTTGAGCTGCAGAGAGAGAAGGAAAAATCAATTGTTAAAAGCCAGCGCTGGTGAAACAGGAGTAGAAAAGTGGGAGGAGGGAGCCGCTCGCTGTGCTCAGTCCAAGTTACACCAGACTGACTCAGAGCTGCGGAGAAGGGAGGGCCAGTCCACGCTCCAAAACTCGGACAACTTCTGTTTTTAACTCCCCGCGACCATGACACCCCTCCCCTAAAAGAAGACTCTCTCTCTCTCCACGCGCTAGCACACACACACACGCCTCCCTCTTACACCTCTCCCCCTCCCTCCTCCTCCACCACCTGGCTCTCTCTAAGCGTGTCCCGGGACCAGTCTCAGAGCGGGGACCATGCCGACCAGCCCCCCTGGAAATGTGTTCCCGGCGCTGGTGGTGGTGGGGCACATCCTGACCCTGCTCATCGCCTGGCAGTGGAGAGTCCGCAAGAAAGAAGGTAGGAGTTTTTTAGAAAAGAAAAGTCGTTTAAAAGTTTGGAAGAGCTGTGTCCTCTGCGTCTCTCTCTGGATGTCCCGAATGTTTGCTTGGCTCCGCCTGCAGGAGCCGTGTCGCCCCCGCCCTCTGTTGTTAAGTCTGTTTCCTGGAGCGGGAAGTTAACCCCTTGAGCGCTTGAGTTTGGTGACGTCACATTTGGAGGATTCCCCTTTTTGTTGGTGGAGGTTGGAGCAGTTTTTGTCAGATATTCTCCTGCAAAAGACCTCGTAATTTTGACTTTCTTTGCTTTGGTTGTAGCTAATTTTTAGATCTGTAGCGTTGTTATTTTAATGTTCTTCTCAGCTGTCACTGTTTTATTTGGTAGATAGTTTTAATTTGGACAGAATAAGTAAGTTTTGTCAAGTATATGTTACAATTTCAAACACGTTTTTGTCATTTATTGCACCTCAAAGGCTTTATTCTGTAGCTTAGACGTTGTATTAGTTGTGGTATATTATTATTATTATTATGACAATATTTCAGTTTTCTTCTCAGCTGTCACTGTTTTAATACTTTGTTTTGTATTAGTTTTCATTTTTGGGTCTTTTTGCGCAGAATTAGTACGTTTTGACAAGTTGATGTTGCAATTTCAAACACGTTTTTGTCATATTTTGCACCTCAAAGACTTTAAATTGTTGCTTAGTCTTTGTATTAGTTGTGGCTGTTCAAATGGTATAATGTTATGATGCCTTGAATGATGCTAAGTTAATGTTTATTGCTGGTTCATGTAAATTTCATTCATATTTTTTTACTTTTTCATTACAGCTTTTTTTGCTTTTTAACTATTTTACCTCCAAACCATTAGTTTATAGTTTAGTATGTGTAACTAATAATATAATCATATATTATCATTTTTGTCATTATTTTTCTCATCCTGTGGTAACATTCTAGTATTGTGGTATATTTAAATAATTGTTTGTGAAGCTTATTTGGATCATTGTACATAGTAAGTCTTGCCAAGTTATTCTTGTCACATTTTTTATCATTTTTTTTTTTTACATGTTTTGTCTGATGAGCTTTTGCATCTCAAAGACTTAAAGTTGTAGCTTAGTCTTTGTATCTTTTGTGGCAATTCTTATTTCTCAATTCTTCCAATAAAATAACTATATATTTTCATTTAGATACTGCATTTCCTTTACTCTCAACTTGCTACCAATTGTCTGAAAAGTTTTATTTTAAATACAGAATTAGCCAGTTCTAAAATACCTGATTATATATAAATGTAATTCCTGATTCTAAGGAAAAGGCTTGGCAATACATTTGATACCACAAAGATGATTACAGTAAAAAGATAGTAGATATTAGTAATTTTATCCAAAGTAAAGGCAATTTCTTTATGTTACTTCACAGTCTTGTAAATAGTTCTGTTTAAACTGTTCAGAAAACGTTGCATTTTATCTTATTAATCACATTATCTTCAGTATTGATGCTTGTTAACATGGTGATACAAGGTAGTTTTACTCTTGATTATGTTGTTTTGTGTTGTAACTGTAGGACCAAGACAATCATTTAAGGCTGTAGTGAGTTACCTTTTGTAAACTATTTAAAACAAGAAAAGCTGCTTGACACAGATTGAAATGAATGGAATGTGTTTGTTTTACACTTTTATTGTGGTGATTCACGATGTTGCAATAATTTCAGAGATCCTCGTGTGGAAAGTGTGAAGCCTGTCGTTCGTACTGTGGCGTGATTAAAATTGTGCAAATCGTCATGTTGTTGGACAATTATTAGTCACGTTTGCACGAGAAAGTCCAACTTACACAACAAATATCTTGAACAAATTTAGACTTTGTACAGTTTATAGTGACATACTGTAATGATCCTGTTTGAGTCAGCAAAAATACAGAGTGCTTTTTTAGCTTGGTACTACTTTTGTTTGTTTGTTTTGGTTTTTTGTACTTGTAGTATTATAGTTCTTCTACAGAAATCACTCGGGTCATCTAGCTGCAATTATCCATTATAAAGTTCTGTGTAAGTCATAAAAGTTTGATAAAATATTATTGGCATGGTCAGATCTCAAATGTTAACGGCCGTGCATGAAGTTGTTTCAATGCAGAAGTAGTTCCGGCAACAGTAAAAGCACATTATGTTTCACTACACAGACATAACCATAGCAACCAAACAAGTGCCCAACTCATGGATCTATTAAAATTACTGGATAGGACATTGTTAGCTTAAAACAGTCTCGAGTTGTAGTTGTGGTCGTTCAGTTTGTACTGCAGCAGTAAAATCTCTTAAGTCCAGAAAGCTTTTTTCCATAGAGCACAATTTAATCACAAACTGCTGCTGCTCGCCTCACAGATCATATACACATTTCAAAAGGTCGGATTTTGTGACGAATCTTACCTAGTTCCAGATCATGAACTTTATCCCTGTTCATAAGTCTTCTGTTTTGTTAAAAAGCTAACTCCAGCTCTGATTGGTCAACGTAGGTCACGTGTTACACGCGTCCACGCAAATGCCGCACGTCGTCGTTAGAGAAAGAACACCTGCGCGTGTTTATTGGACGACGGTTAGTTGAATCTGTGCTAGCTAATTCGCAGCAATGCTCTGTCAGTCCCCAATAAGAGTCACTTGCTGAAATTGAGTCAATCATACTAGTAGTTAGCTTGACTATATTTTCATTGCTTAAACTGCCAGAAACAGTAAAAAATGTCATTTGCAACCTAGATCGCCTATTACATGAGATTAAAAAACGTCAGCTAAAAAGTTTATTTTTTTCACGTAGCATTTCATAAAAAACATTCAGTTTAACGCTAACGCCGGTGACCTCGAAGATTCTCTGCTCTGAGCTGTTTGTTTAAGTTTATTGACAGTTAAATATTGTGTTTTCACAAGTGTTAAGCTCATATGTAACCTAAAAGTAACATATTAACAAAGCAAATGATAAATATTGCATGTTCTATGTTGTTTGTCCTCAGAGGTGTTGCCGTAGTCAAACACTAACATTTATGCGTCTGTGCAGAAGCTTCTGGACATGCACACATCGACTTTTGACTCAAATTTGGCACTGACTCTGATTGGGGAATCGCAGCGACAACCATCTTTCATCACCGGGGCTTAGATCTATTAAAAATAAAAAGTGTGTAGAACATTGCCTAAACCCTCAGAGGTAAAAATTCATGAGGAGCTCAATCGTAATGCACAAACAGCTAAGCACCTACAGCTTAAAAAATGTTAGATGTATCAAATTTTTTTCTGTTTTTGGATCACAAAATACTTAATAGCTCACTTTGCCTCACTCTGATTGGTCACCACAGTCACATCCTGTTTTGTTCATGTAAAATACAAAAATAACATTTGTTAAACAATTTGTAGAAGTTGTTTTTTTGCAGCAATTGTATAAACACATTCAACAGCTCGAGCCTGTGCGTTAAACAGTTTTAGCACAGTCTTATGTCGCGTTTGAACCTGGTTACACCTAAACACCTGCGTTGACATTTTCAAACATTGGACACGAATGTTGGTTGTAGCTGCCACAGATGCCAAAATGCTCAAGACTCATGTCCACATTAAAGTTTTCTCACAACAGAATCTTATTTTAATATTTTGTAGTATTTGTAGCAGCAGTTTTTTAATTCTTGTTCATACATTTCCTCCACTAAGTTCCCATAAAACAGCTTCACTGCTTCCTTTTACCTGCCAGTCTTGTTTTCTAATGTTATTTTCAGTGCATTATCAATGAAGTCGTCACCGCAGACACTACAGAGCTGCCCGGAGGTAACCCAGAGGCATTGTGGGAAATAAACGACACATACCCGCCCACAGGTTTGCTCTGTTTCACAACGCCGGCTGTCAAGTGTACTTTTGTTAGAGACACACCCTCAGGCAAATGACAGGGAAATATGTGCGACCGGCTGAAGGTGGACGCAGGAGTACAGAGTGTCTGACAGCACTTTAATAGACTTTAATTAAATGTTATAATCAAACAAACATGTAAGGCGGTGCATAAGAACAAAACAAAAATAGATTTAAAGGCTTTATTACACTACAAGAAACAATAAATGGGTATTATCTAGATTTAATGTGACACTTGAACACTTAACTTGTTTCAAAGCCTGTCTGAGATTAAAAAAAAAAAAGTTATGCAGATAAGTAAAGCTTGTCTAAATCTAAAATAATAACAAAAAAGGTCAACCTAGTAAATAACTACTAGATCAAACAATCAATGTTCGTCAGACAAACAAATTGTAAAAACTAGTGATGCACCGATCCAATACGGGACACTTGAAATATCCACCCCGATGAATGAAATTTTGCCGTATCAAGTTATTAGTTCCATTATATGGATATCGGTTCTGCCAATACTCTGTTTGTGCTCTTAACTGGACAACAATAAGACTATTGAGGCTGATTTTTACCCAGTTATATTGACCGATAACCACACTAGTATTGATCAGTTTCAGGTATCGGCACATGGTCTACTTAACGCCACAGTATCAGAACTTCTGGAACTGTGCCTCCTGAGTAAAAACATCTGAAATCAACATAAATAACCTGAAATTACCATATTTTAGAAATTGTTTTTGCTGCTTACTGACAATGAATACTGCATATACATTATTTACACAATAACCTTTTTTGTGTCATGGGACACTTTGCGCTTAAAATTTCTCCACGGCACACTAAGATATGGCCAAAGCAAGCTTTTTGGAACACACAAATATTTAATTTGGAGAGACAACTTTGCCCAGAAAAAAATTATATTGTTTAATGTCGTATCTTGAAACATTCTATTCAAATAATTAGATCTTATAGTGACAGAATATTTTATTGGAAAAGTTACAAAATCTCAAATTATTCTTTGTATTTGTAAATAGTTATCGCTGTAAAAAGTTGTTCCAAACACTCCGAAATGGAAAGTAATTTCATATAATCTAAAAAACCTTATTTACTGGATTTAATGTTGAAAACTGACACATTATTCAAGACACACCTGTCAGTTTCTCCTGGCACACTGGTTTAAAAACACTGATTAAGCAGAATAAGTTTTGTCAACACTACTAATGTCATGTACTTTTACTCAGGGGCGTAGCACCAAATTCTGGGCTCCAGGTACAAACTTTGTTGATGGGCCCCTAATACATAAACGTGTATTTTATTTATTTACTTAAGGCATATGTTATATAGCTTGTTTAAATTGCGACAGTCCAGGGAAATCTTGACCAATATGACACAAAAGAAATGTTGCCTTAGAACATACATTTGTTCCAATTTTAGCTTGGTTTTAATGATTAAAATAAGGTTAATAAACAAATAAATAAAAAGAAATAAATAGCCTACACTAAATAAAAAGCTTTTCTTGCATTTCTAGTGTCATTTTCGGGCATTTATTGCTGTGTGTGGGTCATAAAACCTCTTCTCTTATGCTCTTATATCAATGACTAAAATGATTTATGAGCAATTAAAGTAAACAAAAGCAGCCCCTTTCCAGCCCTGGGGAAACGTGTACCATTTACCCCCCCAGTCCGACGCCCCTGCTTTTACTTGTACTACTCGTGTACTTTTACTAGCCGCTGTCTAATGGCATCATCATCATATTTTATAACAAGCATGTATATAATATCACATAGTCTCAGTGCAAACTTGTATTATATTTATTAAAACCATTAGTCTAATATTGTCGTGTAGATTTACAGTGCAGAGGATTCCTTGTGCAGCATCAGCGACACGCCTTGAGTAAATAAATATCTTCATAAAAGGAACAAGGTTGTCCTGACAGATGAGGACAGATAACAAGGCCAAGCTTATCTGAAGAATGCCTGAGAAGGGAAAGGCTTTTATTAATGTGTCACAAAACTAAATTTAGACTGAAGCGTGTTTATACTTAAAACATCACTAAACTTAAAAAATGTAGGGCGAGACAAGTGTAAATAAAAACAGGAATTTGAGCACCAGATGAGCTCTTGTGGCCATTTTAGTAAGGAAAATAATGCTTAAACTGTTCAAGATTCATTCATTTAAAGCTGGTGAATGGGATTGTGTATTACATTTGTCTAAAACTACAGCCTAAGTCAGAGATTTTTTAACATTTTGCACCAACTACCACTTAAGAAATGTTAAGCTTTCTTAAAACAGGCCGACAGGACTAATAATGCTGTTTTTCCAGGTCTAACGTGGGTCTGAAGTAGGACCACAATATTGCTACGATAGATTTAGTTTAGTTAGTTTAGTCTTTATTTGAAGGGACAATGTACAGAGACATTAAGTTAAAAAACAGATGTTCTGCACCAGATTATAGCTAGACAGCTAGTTTCCATCTGCATGACAAATCCAAAAGATGAAGAAATGGTGGAATAAACTGACTCCAAAGAAATCCATACGTGACCATCAATTGTACAGGTAAATCCATTTGAAAAACAGTCTTTTGCTAACTCAGAAAAGAAGATAGTTAGACTTCTTGAACTCAGAACTTAGTACACTGCAAAAAAATTATTTTGAGGTAAAAATGTCTTGTTTCAAGTGAAATAAAATTTGACTAAACTAGTTGTTTTGAGAAGAAAATGCTAGTTTCAAACAAGATTTTAAGCAAATCTTTTCTTGATTCAAGCAATTATGGCATAAAACAGAAACAAATTTGCTTAAAATAAGGTTTGATATCTAGATAAGGTAAATCAGGATAGAATATCTTAAAACAAGAAAAAATATTCTCAGTAAGACTTGGTCTTATTCAGTGAAAAATCAAATAAATTGTCTTTAAGATTAATATGCTTAATACAAGTCATTTATCTATAGATTTTCGCAGTGTCTAAACTTGGACTTAAGGTTAAGGTAAGGTTAAGGTACACTTTATTGTCCCCGTAGGGAAATTTGTCCTCTGCATTTGACCCATCCTTCAATGCCTCTGGGGCGTCTCCTCAGGAGCAGTGATTGCCACAGTGCAGCGCTCGGGGACCCATCTCCAGATGTACTTGCTAGGCTTGGTCAGGACTACCGTAGCTGGAGGATATTACCCTAACGTGCATGTTATTGGTTGGTGGCGGAAACCGGAGTGCCCGGAGAAAACCCACCCAGACACGGGGAGAAACATGCAAACTCCACACAGAAAGGTCCGGGCCCGTGCGGGAATCGAACCCGCGACCTTCTTGCTGTGAGGCGAGAGCGCTATCCGCTCAGCCACCGTGCCGCCTTGGACTTTATTTTCTATCATATTTTGTAAATTATGTTTCTTTAAAAACATACCTTTGTGAAAATTCAGGTTCCTACAAACTGTCTTCATCTAATTGTTAAATATTGAACCATTTAAGTCACTATTTGGGCTGAGAACCGATTGCCTAAGACAGTTTTCTCTGGTTTTGTCTCACAGTTGTATTTTCTTGTTTAATCATATTTATGCTCCAGATTCTCAAACAATAATCACAAACAGCATTTCAGTTCAGATAATACACCAATTGACCTTCCTAAAGTCTGAAATCATTCCAAGTGCCTCCTGGTAAACGCTTGTGTCCTTCTAGAGATCCATGTGCCCTTGTCAAAATCGTTCAACCTTGTTCTGCTGTGATGTTTTTAATTGATTATTTTAATTGCTTTTTATTGAAGGCTGAGGTTGCTTGTTTTGTGGTTGTTTTCAAAGGTTCAGTCGCTTATTGCTCTCTGAAAACCTGGCAACTCCGGCCTCAAACTGCTGCGTGTGAACCGGTGAACATGACAAACGGACTGCTGTAGATAAACACTGAGATACCGCACCGTCACTGCCTTTCGTCAACAGAACGCAGACGTATAAAACTACGCACTTTCTCCTCCTCGCCGCATTACAACAGAACCTGCGGCGAAAAGATCTGCTGTCAGCGCCGGGCTTGGGTTTTATTCATGCATTTTTAAACAGATGAAAGAAAAGGGGAGGAGCAGCTGCAGACGCTCTTGTTTACATTGTTAGTCGGCGATCTGCAGAGTCATGTGGAAGTCTTTGTTTTTATATTTGTGCTGAAGGATCGGTGCTTGTACACGACTGAAATTAGGTCTAAATTAAGACTGGACAAGATCAAAGGTTTAATAACACTAAAACAGTCTGAAGAAAGGCAAAAATATTATATTGTGATGGTAAATTTTGTGTTTTTTTGGGCTGACAGTGTGTATTGGGGCTAGCCGATAATGACTAAAACACATATCTCAAAACTTTATGATCATATGTCAATTCTGTTATCGCCCATTCAACAGAACTGTGCCAAGACATGTCAATAAACTTAATATTTAAACCTTAAATTTTGGACAATTGTTAGATGTTTATAAAATGAGTCCAACATTGTTCAAATTGCATCAGGACGTTTCATACTTTTTATCTTTAATAGCATTTTTTCTATGCACAATGATTTCAAAGTCTAATTTTTGCATATCTTCAAAACAACACTCATGGCATTATCTAAAAATGTTTATATCACTGTTCACCCTTAATATATATTGCTATTTTGTCACATAATTTTTCCAAATAAATTTTTAACACTGCTACAGTTCGCTGCTTGTCTAGAGAGAATTAACTTGTTCGTGCAAAACATTTGACATGTTGAGTGTTTTGATAATTATTATGAATATATTTATTTAAATGCAAGTTGTATAGCGAAGAAATAAAGTTAAAATCAATTATAATATCTGTGTTTAGCTACAAAGTTAAATCATTTGGGCAGTGAGGGTGATTGACAGATGGATCAGCCAATCAGGGCATAGTCTATACATACAGTATCAAAACAAACATGGGGTTAATGAGGAAAAAAAACTTTACAAATGTCATGAATTTCTGCAGAATCAACCGATAAAGTGTAAAATTATTTTAATATGAGGTGTGAGTTTTAACAAGATCCCAAACAAGTCAAAATGTATTTAACTCTCAGAAATAGTGCTGCATAGAATTACTTTAGAATGTTAGATTTTTTTCTCAGATTGCCCAGCCCTGTGTGCAATGTATTATCTTACATTACTGACCATGTATTGCGACACAGTATCACAAGATAACGTATAAATACCACGACACATACATAGCGTATTGCACGACATGAAAAAGCATAAAATAGACACAAGTTTTGGCGACATTCTCTTTAGGTTTAACTCTAGGTGTAAGTTTAGGCTTCAAGTTACTAAAATGGATAAGTTTAGGGCTGGGGCTTGGGCAGGTTAAGAATAGAATAAGGATTTTGTTAATATTCATAATAATACAACATATTTACAACCACCAAATGAACTGGGCCTGCAACGCGTGGCATATTTACACAAAATTGTGCTAATCATACACTATAGACATGTCCTGTTATCTTGTGGTGAATATACGCTTTCTTTTGAGATCAGGTTAGGGTTGCATTAACTCTAAAGCAGGATTTGAACAGGATAAACTGGGCGCAGCTCTCTGCAACACAGTTTACACAGAGTAAACTAAACCAAGTCGGTCTGGTTTGATAAGATATTTTCATTTCTACCAGGTCTAACCAAAGTACAGCTGCTACTAACAGTCATTTAGAAAGAAACAGAAACAGATCTATGACTCAGTAAGGCCGCACAAAATTATGAATGTTTAAAACTTGCAGACTTTACAATTTGATGATCGCATCTATTGAAATTGTGATTTTGCTTCGATTTCAAATATTTCTGCAGTTTTTATCAGAAGCATCGAACTTAGTCAATACTTTAATTTATTTTCTTGATTATTACTAAACTATCTTAGATGAACCTTGTGTCTTTGCTGATCCAAGGTGCCTTTGAGCTGTGAGTGAAAGTAGGTAAAAGGGATCTCGTCCGGGTGCTGTGTTTATAAAAAGCCGCGGTGGCGTCGTGGATGTGAAGTTAACGATGCTGAACCTGACACTGGGGGCGTGGCCTGTTGCCTAGATACAGCCATAACAAACTCACGGAGGTCTCGCGCGGCCCCCTCAAAGGTCCCGGGACAGTCTGGACTCAGATCTGTCTCTGAGCGGATTGTTTGGATTGAGTCATTCGAACGTGTCGTCTCTAGAGGTTCATAAAACACATGTGGGCCTCACGTTAATGTGTGTGAAGAAAGTCCACACAATGCAGCTGGAATATTTAGGTTTTCTTTGGCATTAAATGTTTTTTTTTTATATAAATGTACTACTGGCTTGTTGCTATGTATATTCTACCTCATAATTTTTCCTAAATTATATTTGTATGTCTTTAAACTTTTTCTAATGTTAAATAATACAATTTAAATAACAGCTGTGTAGAAATTAGTGTTGCCAGGTTTTAAGAGAGAAACAAGGGACCAAGCCTTTGACAAAATCCCAATACAAGTGAGCATGGTGTGTCTTTGCAAAGCAAGTTTCTAACCATTTCTAACATTAATACTGATGTGTAGACTTGAAAATATTCTAAAAAATACATGTCAGTCATAAATTTATGTACTGTATTTTCAATAATCACACCAGACAAAATGTTAAAATTCACCACTTTAAAAGTGCAGCCCCAAAGCCACAATCTTTGAAATGCATAAAGATTTATTGATTTCATTTGAAAAGAAGCCCAAAGTTGCTATAAAGAATCTTGTAAAATGTGTAATTAAACCCACATAAGAGTTTCCCATCTCAGAAAATTACATAGAGCCCCATCTACCGACTGGCAAAAGAAATGACACCCCCAGTGTAATTTTTTATAATATCAAACCAAACATACCTGATATGCTAATGCTGATATTGAAACAATTCTGGATCAATTATGGACTTAAAATTAATGCAGAATCATTTTGGAGATCTAACTATGACGTCATAAATATGGGACCTTTATAACAGTGTTTTGATGAGGAAGCAATGTCAGGACGAGATTAAAAGTGTGAGCAGGAAACTTTGCATAATATGTTCTTGAATGACTGATGACTCTAAAGTTAGTCAGCAAATAAATGTTGAAAAATGGTGAATGACAGATTTTCATTGTTTAGTCAACCAATATGTTATCCACTTGATCAGAATGCCAAAATTCATCAGAATGCAAGAGTATTTATCATTTGCGATAAAATTTTCCGGCAGGAGGACCCCCAGACCCCCCACTTTTTAGTGTCAATGTTTTATGGCAATGGACGTTTCTGACTGTCATAGACAAGCTAAAACAATGCTAATGTCGAGGTAGGGATCACGTAAAATCCTCTCTAGAAATGTCCTATAAAATATTTTTGTGATGTGAGTGGGAACCCTAAATCAGGATTTTTGACATTGTTACTCTACATTTTTCTTTTTCTTGACTGTTTTTGCCATAGAGCTTGTGTCTGTGCTTGTGTTCTTAATAAATAGCAAAATTAAAGGACAAAAAAAAGGTTAATCGCATTTTACAGAAATTTGTTTTCAGTAATGGAGAATTTGTTGCACCAATGGTCATGGTCCAGCTCTTTATCGAGGAAAAATATCTTCTGTCATAGCCCAGTTACTCCACTAAACAACAAAAGACATACCAGCCCTAGAAACCAGCTCAGTATTAAGTCAGAAATTGCTCAATTCCTTCATTTTTTCGCCTCCACATTGTGTAACATCTGGCTCACGGTGCTGCCAAAACCACCTCATTTGGCTCAATAGGAATCCAGCCTGATCTGTTCATCATGGGTGTATTATTTCTCCGCTTGTGTCCTTGAACACAATAGGCCTTTAGTGTGCGATCCCTGCAGACAAACTTTAAAAGATCCGGATTCACAACAAGGACTTAACACTCTGATCCGAGTCGGAAGCCACACCCAGATCTGATTCTCTCAGTCCTAGTGCGAGGCCCAAAGACGTCGATGGTGGTGGTGGTGGAAGAAAGAACGTTTAATAAAAGACTCACGCTGGCAGATCATGTGCCGCGATGAGTCACTTTTCCTGTCCTTTTCACTGTGGCAGAAACAGATGTTGGCGTTGGCAAAGGAAGTTATGAGAAGAGACATATTTAAACTAACACGAAACCAGAAGTGAACAAGGATTTAATGAAGGACAAACTGGGTCTATGTTAGAAACTAGTATAGTCGACAATGCGTTGGAAAAACAGAAAGCATTCTTCTTGTAATGCACAACTTCAAACACTGCTAAAGTTTTCACAGAGGTTGGATTTTGTGGTCATTTTGCCTATTTTCATAGCATATTTTTCCTGAACTTTCCTGAAAAATAATAATAATAAGCTTTTGAATCTTTATAGCAAGCTCCCACTCCAGTCAAAAAAGTAAAACAATACTGTATTGTGCATGTTTGGTGGACAGCGTTCACACAGGTGCTAAAAGCTAAGTCGTGATAATAAGTGCCATCGTTGACTCAAAGCAGACGCCACGTTTTTTCATGAAGGCCTGGTGCATAATCATGTTTCAACTGATCAAAGATCTGACAGAAGGAGATCTTAACCCATCCCATTCCCTACAACAGGGGCATCAAACTCAAGTAGAGCTTGGGCTGAATCGATCATAGTCAGAGGTGGTTGAGGGCCGCATTTTAAAATATAAGTCTACTTGTGATATATTCAAATATAGTTAGGCTGTATAAAACTTAATATACACGTCCATACCTAGATTGTATTACATTACATCCACAGACTGTTCTTTTAAGGAAATTTTGGACTGTAATTTGACACATTCTAGAGCATTTTAGACGTTTTCAAGTCACATCTCACCAAAATTAAGCTTAATATTTCCATATTCTGTCACACAAAAACTGTTCTCATAATCTTCCTGCTCTGTCTTGTTTCTGTGTTGTTGAAATTTTTAAAGTGATTTTTTGAACTGTCTCAGTACGTACTTTTATCAACGGGCCACAATCAATAAGAACCAGAAATCCCAGGTGTCGCATGAAATCATCTCGCGGGCCGCATTTGGCCCCGGGCTGCCAGTTTGACACTCCTGCCCTACAAGCTTGGTTTGTTTATCTCACCTTTGAAAATCTCCCTGCTGCCAGTAGATGCTTGACATGAAATTGCTAGACTGAAATTAGGCAATGAGTACTTTTTAGATATTTTAAATAACAAACTGAATAAAAATTACTGTTTTTTTTACTATATTGTAACATTACTTCCTCTTCACAAACAATCCATGAGTTTTGCTTGTTAGATACTACTCTTTTCACCCTGAGCCTCAAAAAAACACTTCCCAAATGCCCCAAACCTGTCATGCCATAGAGAGATGGCTCTATTTTTTACTTGTTGTTTCTTTGCAGCCAGTAAATGGAGCTGTAACTCGATTCCTGACGTCGGAAGCACATGACTGCCAAATTTCTGCACATAAGATGCCAAAATAAAGGTTCTCAATGCTTAAAAGAAGAGACTATCCATAATACAAGTTTGCCTTTTAAGTTCAAAAACATGAAATGCCAATGTAATGCAAATGTAGATATAGATTTTTTAAGATAAATATTTTGTGAAATAAATCAGATTAGAGTATAACCCTAAACTAAAACAGGACTAATCTAATTAAAACCTGGATGCATCTTGGATTTTCCTCAAATAACCCAGAACATAAAACACAACAGCTTAATAACCACAACGAGTCGTTAAGTAATTACAGACGCCGACGAGGAAATACGTGGAGGAGCGAGTAATAAAGAAAACATGAGTGAAATGTGCCAAGATCAAGAACAAAACCCGCCACAGTGTCCCCACATGCCTCACTGTTCACACTCACACATTAGCGGTAAACCTCCAGAGTATTTTAGCTTGTCATGGGTCACATGGTGCAAACAGAAGACGCTTTGAAGTCTTGTGAATGTTTTTGAAATATGGAAAGTTATGAATGCAGAGAATGATTTGAAAGTAAGACTAGCAGAAGTGTTTTTTATGGTAATGATAAAGTAGTTGGGCTTGAGCAATATCATTTTATATGTGGATGAATTATAATGGATATATTTGTAATAACTGCAAGTTTTGTTCAGTTTTGCGTGAGATAGATGGTGGTTATCACTAATTGCAACAAAATCTGTCTGATTGCTCGAAAGCCTTTGACTAGAGCAACCTAAACACAGACTGTAGAGGCTCTGCAGGGGCTAAAACACTCGTAAAGAAAGAAGCAAAACATGTAGCGTGAAAGTAGAACGTACAGTAAAGTAAAATTAAGTAACGTTTTACCTTGTCTTTATGATGGTTATATATGTATTTTTTGGGAAGCATTGGCTCTCTCTGCTGCCTCCCGGTGGAAAACTCTTTTGGGAAACCAGGCTCTTTTATTTGTCTCTTATATTTGTTTTTGTGAATTGTTTTGAATGTTGTTTCAGTGCCATATTTCAATCAAAAGAAGAACAAAAGAAAACAAATAATTGAACATTTAAAAAAACATGTTTTTGTTTGATGAGTGTATTTGCGTTTTGGTTTAAGCAGCAAGTACATACAAATATTTAATAACAAGTTAACAAAAGGCATGATTATTACTCAAATTGTATTTATTACATGCTTGTTTCTACTGTACATGTGTCTTTAGATGCCTAATTGTGTCCACTTCTGAATAGATATTGGCTAAATGTTCATAAAGGTTTCTTAACAATGCCACATTCAATGTCTGGTCATTGCTAAAAGTAGTAGCTCGCCGCCAGTTTTATTTTGCAAAAGTAGCTCTGCTGGCGAAAAAGGTTGGAGATCTCTACTCTACCTTTTTGGATCGCAGGTGACTGGAGGCTATTCGAATACTTTTGGCCTTTGTCATGGGAACAACAAACTGGACAGTGGCCAACACGTCACAACACAATATTTGTAACAGAATATCTCTTTTATACTGTGACAAAATATAATTACATCATTTTGCCTGCCCCAGTAGCTCTCCTTAACCTTCTAAGTGTAGCTCTCCAAATGATTTCAGAGTCATAAATAGTACAGTATGCTTCATAAGTCAAATGAGATGTATTACATGACTATTGCACCATTGCAACTGTAGCTGTAGATGTCAGCTTTGTGCAATTATAACTCTGGTAAAAGATTTTTGGAACCCAACTTTACTTCATTTCAGTTCGGTTAGTGCTATATAGTCGGATAGAGAGGGACGTAAGTGAGCTGGTTGCCATGATAATGAGTTTATTTCTGCTGCTAAACTGGCCTAAATTGTTATAATTTTTTGTCCTAAACTTACTTATTCCACTAAACTTAATCACTGTCTCTCTGGTCCTGACCATTCTTTCATTTTCAGTTTTTGCGCCGGCTAAACGTCGTAGCTCAGTGTGATTAGTTTTGCAAGAGCAGCTTCCTGACAAGGCCGGAGACCCCTGTCCTAAAATGATCCCACATTTTTCCACACATATTGTCTGTATTAAAATCCTCGCAATGGAAAAAAGCTCATTCAGACACAGATATTTTATATAAACACAGAACCCCAGAGCTCCACAGCGCTCTTCATCCTGCTCTTTATAGCGCTGGAGGAGGTTATATGAGGAAAGATTGCAACACATTGCGTTAGATTTAGACTTGGTGTAACGGGGAAGGACATGGGCCAGGGACAAACCCAAGAAATTACGAATCAACTGGGACCAGCACCAAAAAAAAAAAAAAAAACACTTTTTATTTGTTTATATTACATCTGCTTGTAACATAGCAGTGAAAAAAGGCTGTAAATGTTGTGGAAAAGTTTGCTGCACAGACTTAAATAAGTATTATTATTTGTAAAAAACATAGCTAAGATGATATTGTCATTGCGTTATGGCTTGTTGCTACAAAATATAATAATTGTGTCCATAAAATGAGGTGTTTTATTGTGCAAACGACGTGCATTCTTAATTATCTGCAACAACTAAAGCAATAAAACATGCTTTCTCTGTTTTTATTTCTACTTTTGAAAGAATATGCAGAGTACAATAGCTTAAACTGGAGCTACTGTGTTAAAATAAATACTGTTCATATATTTGGTGCTTTTAACTCTTTCACTGCCAGCCCTATTCTCACTTTCCACCCCTTCCCTGCCAGGACTTTTTGCTAATTTTAAGCAATATTCACAGCTCCACAAAAAACCTTGTGCAACTGGAATTATGACACGTTGTACATCAAATGAGACCTACAAGTGTCTACTTTCATTTAAAAAAATAAATGTTATTCTACATTATTCCGTTCTCTTTTTATAGGCATTTGAAATTCGTTGTTTTCATTACATTTCAGTGTTTGACGAGAAACTTTTGAGATAACGCCCTTTTTCTAAATCAAACTTCATGTCAGTGTTGTTTTTGTCTGTTCTACTTTTTAGTGAAAGAATATTAGCCAGTACAATGAAATAATGTCTTTAGGATAAAAATACAAGCTTCACGTGATTAAAACAATGAGGACGAGTGTCTTTTTCATCTTTAAACCAACAAAACCTGTGTTACAGACGAGGATGCATCACAGTACTTTTTCTACTTTCTGATGCAGATTCTATAGATTCAGACGCTTTCACAGGGCAAAGATTATATTTAACCCTTCAAACATGAAGAAATACAGTAGTTTGACTTACTCTGACACTTTTGGATCGCTCACAGAAGAAAAAGTTTAGTTTTTCTCTTCCAGACTCGCTGCTTGACTCGTTCTCCTCAGAGTCCTAGTCCAGTAGGATCGTCTTTTCTTCATTTTAAAGATCAAATATCTGCTCTAAACTTACTCAACAATGTTTTTAGTCCAAGATGTGTTGCCTGTAATCCGTTTGAAAAGAAACACGATCCTTTAGATGCGGATGATCACCTAAACACAGCCGACTGCGCTGCCTAATGTAAACAGGAAAGACGTGCATTTTTCCGGTCCTTGGCTTCCTCTGCGCCCTTGTGCTAATGTGATACTGCCCTCCGGTGGTGAATATATGAAAGTGCAATATGATTGTTTACTACTGGTGCACCGAACACGTGCGTCAGAGAGCCATCTATCGCCGCATATAAAAAAAAGCTTATGACGACAATTGTCGTCATTGGCAGGCTACGGTTGGGTTCGTTATGACGACACGTTGTCGTCATTGGCAGGGAAAGAGTTAATGTTGTTTTGGAAGAGTTTATGAGTTGATATTGCAGAATCATGTCCATAAAATATTGATATGTCATTCTTTCTGATAAGATAAGTTATTAATTATTCTTGTGCAACGAAAAGAAATAGGTTTTCTCCAAGTGTAAAAGATTGTGTAAGTCGAAAATAATGGCTTTATGAAGAGACATTGTGTTGTAACTGCACCTCGTAAAATCCAACCCAGTGAAAAGAACTTTCACCTTTCTATTGTAGCAAGTTAAAGTCTGTATTTATTTTGTACTTTTGGAATAACCCGAGGCGACTGTGTCCTCAAAAGTTTATCACGTTGGGATCTTTCTCATTTTTGTCAAATATTATGCCAGTACCTGCTCGTAAACGTGAAGTATTTCTCAACAGTGCGCAGAAAGAGCAGTCAGGCAGCTCTTGTGCAGGTTATTTATGACCCACAGCTGTTGTGGATGTGCAGGAAACATGATTTACGGCGCTCGTGAACGTCAGTACGCAAACGTAGCTCATGTGAAAAGCTACACCCAAAAGTTAGAATGAAAACAAACGCAAGTGTCGCCGTCGTAATGGGTTTTCAAGTCTGTCCTGTTCCCGCTCTGCTGCTGCTCCTGTTATGTAATCTGTGTTTGTGTTGCTAAAGCTAAAAGTGACCGGTGCAGTCGTGTGCGAGTTTCCAGGGACGTTCCTCCCAAAAGCCAGCGCTGTAATGGCTTTAATTTAGGTTTTACGCACGAGGAAAGGGACTGGGATGGAGCAGTTTTCGCCGCACAAAACACAAAAAGTGGGCCGGGCTTGTCGCAAAGTGGATGCAACCCGAGACGACCCTGTGTTTTTTGCGCTGCTCTGGATGTCCCGCCGCTGAGAGAAGAAGAGAAGAGAGAGAGTGGAGAGAGGCGCTGAGGAGACGGGGAAGTTTGGGGGGCGTTTTTTGAGCAGACTAGCCAGCGCGCGCTAGGCTTTTACGCACGGACGAAACACAACGGGACCATGGCGGAGGTGGACGAGACCCGGCGCGCTGTGGAGCCGGCGTGGTGCGGGCTCGTGTACCGCAGCAGGACCAACTACATCCACGAAATGAGCTGCGGGGAAGTGGGCGCGCATCTGTACGGACGAATGTGCTGCACAGGTGAGGAAACGAAGAGACAAGTGTGCGTGTGTGTGCGTCAGTGCGCGCGGGATGGAGTGGAGAGGAGAGGGAGGTCCGGTTTAAAGGGGAGGTGTGGGGGGCTGAATGTGGCGTTAACCTTTTACGTGCCGCCGCCCACAACACGCTGCTAGTGTATACAATATGTCTGTTAACACGTGTTGACGCCAATTACGCATTTTTTCATTGTTACGTGAAATATAGACGCTTATAGTCATTTATTTCAACTTTTTTCGACTTTGTCGCTGCTAAAACGTGGATTTAATTTGTTTTTTGTGTGTTTTAGACTTGTTAAACTGCTAAAACATAACTTAAAGTGCCGCCTTTTGTAACACTGTTGTAAATTAAACCCACATGTTCGCTTTGTTTGCAACTAGGCTTTCTTAGTCATCCACTCATAGGCTGTTTCTTTTGTATGGACACATTTTTGAAACACTTATAGATTGAAATATGTCGACTGAATGCTTTTGCAAAAGAAATTATTACAAACAATGTGTAAATTATACGAATATTTAAAGAAGTTGTAGGAGTTTTACGCTTTATTTTACTAATAGCAGTGTTTTCTACTGTGTTTTTGAGTTGTTGTAGTAGGTCAGATACAGATATTGATTTTCTCTTGTATTTGTTGTTTGTATTTGAAGCCAATTGCAATTTGGATATTTATTAGTTAGAGGCAAATGTATTCATGTTTTAAGGTAAGCATCTTTTAGAACTGCCCTATTTAAGGTTTCCATTGTTTTTTACTTGGTTTAGCCTCATTTTAGACCAGTTTTGAGTTTTGATCTTGTGGTAATAGGGAGACAAATAATATATTAAACAGTAATGGGTGTAAAAAGTTTCAAGAACAGCTGCTTTAAGCCAATAATCTTTTAAACAAATGGACAACAGCTAAAATGAGTGTTGTTTAAAAGCAGTTTTGTTGTAAAACACAAACATTGAACAGGTTTAAGCACAAGAAAATGCCATTACAATAATGTTAATATGAAAAACGTTTGTCCTCCCTCTGAAATATACTGTATTATCCTCATTTGTGGATTTAACTTTTCCACACCAGCCCTCTAAACCGGAGCTAAATGTGGCCCTCAGGCTTAATCTGGTTGGCCCTCAGATCTTTGAATATTGTCCTAAACAGCAATAAGTAATACATTTTAAAGTTAAATCAAAGAAACCTACATTTTTCCAAGGCCAGAATCTAAATGCATATTGTGTTAAGCTTGAATAAATGTCATGTTCTTCTTTTTAAATTAATCTGTTTGAAATTTTCACTGTATGGACACTTTTCTGTGACCCAAATTGGCCCTGCATTTAGTCTACGTTTCAATATTTGACCGTTGATGCAAAAGACTTTGGACAACAAACCTTGAACAAACCCAGCTGTAATCGTGTTTGCACCTTAGATCTTTTGTTCTGACACTCTCCAGCTCAAAAGCTCGCTGTCTGAACAGGTGTAAGGTTTCGTATATTGTCTTGTCCAAAGCGTGGATGTTGCTCACAGTTGGATCTTGAATGACACAAAAACATAAACGGTGAGTGATTGGAGTGTGGCTCCAGGCCTGTAACGTGTCATAGCAATAGACTCCAAACCACAAACAAGTCTGAGATCCAGGCGCTTGTTTCACACGATTCATTCATTTTAAAAGTTATGATGGAATACATAATGTTGATAACGTTGGCTTCTGATCAAAGACGAGACACTGCTTTCTATTAAATGTGGATGTTTTAGATCCATTTATCCTATAGACCTGTTTGTGTTTGGACCTGACTGTTTTATGTTTCCCTTGTTTATTCAAAATCCTAACTATTGTCCCGTGTTGTACCTGCAGCAGTGTAAACCGCCCTTCAGCCACCTGTATGTAAATGTAAATGTGTGGGAAATAAATACACCCTGAATACAAGTTTGTTCCTATTAGAGATGGTTCTCTTTTTATAATGTTTTGACTGGAGTATTGACCAAGCACATAGTTGATCTGTGGATATGTTTCTATGGCAAACGTTTACAGTTTTTGACATACGACTAGTGAATTATTGAGACATTTTTTAATATTTTGCTACATTTGACTATTGCAACTAATACATTCCCATATCTCATTGCCTTAAAGGTGCACTGTGCAACATTTTGACCAAAAATGGACTTGAATGAAATCAAGTTTTGGTCATTTAGATGCCTTTGTTGCAGTAAATAGAGTAAATAAATAATAGAAATGTGTTTTTTCTTTGAGCAGCCTTGCATGGTCACAAAACAGACCAGCATTTGGTCTGAAGGAGGACCTCTACCTCTTTCCAGAGAAAGGTCTTCTCTGAGCAATATATTAAACACATTCCATTCAGAATCTGTGTGTAGTTTACTTTTAACCTCCATAAAGTTACACAATGCACCCGTGAAACACAACTAACTAGCCTGATTTTTTTTTCCCAGATAAGTTATGCAGTTATGCCACACAGCATCACTTTGCATTGGTGGCTGTGCTATAAACAACTATATTGTATATTATTTACTTCAGAAACCTGAGGGTATGGTGATACGATTAGGGTTAGAGCTTTGGGAAAGGTGTGCTAACTTATCGTATAACTGTGTTGATGAAGATGAGAATACAATTTGTATCTCAATCCAAATGCGTCACATAAAAATGTTTTTATTGGACTAAGAACATTATTATAATGTCTTTTTACTGTGAGTGGGGCTGCATCTCCCAAATAACCATTTTTTTAGTTGGTTAATTGATCAGTGGTGTCTTCGTCGACATGTAGAACAGCAACAAGAAGTGTTAGATGAATATTTAGAAGCGAATCACTGGGCTATTTTGCTATTTTTGCTTGGTTTCCTATTGTGTTTTTGTAGAAATTGCTGTTCATCTTTTTGAATGTTCATCTTGTATTAGCAGTAACTTATTTCTTCTATTCAGACAACTTTTTCGTGAGTTTTATTTACCATTTTGGCCATCTTCAGCAGCTTCACCGACCTTCGTGTTGACGTGTCGTTTATTAGATGTTGCTTCCTGGAGTCGTAGTCAAAACAGGTCAAAAAGGTAAATTCAACTCACTAAAAAGTTGTCTGAATAGACGAAAAAGTTACTGCATATTGTGTCCAATTTTGGTCAGGTAAATGGTCAGATCAAAGACACACTTTTTAGTTTTAGGAGTATTTTGCCACACCCCTTTTATAGTCAAGTTATCGATCAGCAGAACATCTTTCTATGGTCCACTGCAGCCCTAGTATTCTCTTAATAGTTGGTTTTGTTGCTTTTCCACCAACTTTCTACTGCACAGGTCAATAAATTACTTCAGCCAGATCCTCGCTGCTCCGTCAAAACTTCCACTAACCACTCACATTCCTCCACAAACCTCCACGCGGCTGCTCTTTGACACTCCAGTAGCTCTGGCTTACATTTTCCCCTCATTTTCTCTCCACTCTGCAGCTTGACTTACGACTCCTTTGTGTTTTTTTTACTGCGTTGCCCCGGTTACCTCTCCCAATAACTCAGCGAACGTCAACACCGCGTCGGCCGTATTGACTTTGGACTTTGCTTTTCCCCTCCCGGTCCAGCCTCGGCTCACGTTGCGGCCACTCTCTCTTCACCTGTCGCTCACAAACACCTGGCTTTTGTTCTCGGCTGCTGCAGTACACTCGTTTGAACTCTGAGGGGAGACATTGTAAGCCTAAAATGTCCAGGCTACATACTGTAATAAAGGCTGTAATTATCCGGGCGTCTTATTCTCTCCGCCGCAGAAATGAAAACAGCGTGCGGAGCTAATTGCATGTGATTAAAACCTCCCAGTTCACAGGATTTGAAAGAAGACGTTTGTCTAATTATTAACATTAACATGAAGGAGTTGTGTTTTGACAGATAATAATGATTCACGATTTATCTTTGAGGACTGAAATACGCTATTTACCAAGTTTGAAGATGTAATTTGTTGCTGGTTTTGAAAGAAGTGGAGAAAATAAAGTAATGCAAAAAGAGAGATTATTTGTATGGGCACTTTTATCCAAATGGAAGTAGCATTTGATTTTTTTTTTTTTTATGAGAAGCTTAAAATGTTTTTTCTCTCTCTCTTTCCCTCTTTCTCTTTTTCTCTCTGTTGTTCTCTCTTGCTCTCTTTGTCTTCATCTCTCTCTATCTATCTTTCTTTGTTTCTCTTTCTTTCTCTCTCTCTCTTGCTGTATCTTCCCTTTCTCTATTTCTTCTGTTTCTCTCTTTGTCTCTCTCTTTCTCCCTGTTGCTCTTTGTTTCTCCGTCTCTCTCTCTTTATCTTTCTATCTTCTCTTTTCTTTCTTTTTGCCTCTCTCTTTGTCTCTCTCTCCTCCTCCCTCTTTTTTGCCTCTTTCCCTTCCTCTCTGTCTCTCTTTTTATCTTCCTCTTTCTCTCTTTTTCTCCCACTCTCGCCCATTTTCTTTCTTTCTTTCACTGTCTCTCTCTATTATTCTCACTGTCTTTCTCGTGTTTCTATGTCTCTTTTCCTCTCTCTCTTTCTCTCTGTTGCTCTCTCTCTCTGGCTGTATTCTCTTTCTCTCTCTGCCCCCTTTCTCTTTCTTTATGTCTCTCTCTCTCTTTCTGTTTCTCTGTCCCTTTTTCACTGCATCTTTCTCTCTCTTTGTCTCTCTCTTTCTCGCAGTTGGTCTCTTTGTTTCTTCTTTACTCTCTTTATCTTTCTCTCTATATTTTCACTCTATCTTCTCTCTCTCTCTCAGTTTTTTTCATTTCTCTTACCTTATCTTCTCTATTTCTCTCTCTCTTTTAATGTTTCTCTTTCTCTCTTTGTCTCTCTCTCTCTTCCTCCCTCTTTTTGTCGCTTTCTCCCTGCTTCTCTTTCTCCTTATCTTCCTCTTTCTCTCTTTTATCTCACGCTCAGTCCCACTTTCTTTTCTCTCTCTTTCACTCACCCTCTCTATAATTCTCACTTTCTCCTTGTTTCTATGTCTCTTTCCCTCTCCCTCTCTTTTTCTCTCTTTCTCACTGTTGCTCTCTCTCTTGCTTTGTCTTCTCTTTCTCTTTGTTTCTCTCTCTCTCTGTATCTTCCCCCCTTCTCTTTCTTTCTCTCTCCCACTTTTTCTCTCTCTACCTTTCTCTCTCTTTCTCTCTCTCTCTCTCTTCTCTCTTTCTTCTCTCTCTCTCTCTCTCTCTCTCTCTCTCTCTCTCTCTCTCTCTCTTGTTGTGGAGCTGTCAGGCTTTATGACTTCACTCTTGCTGGTCATGTCCCGGGGCGTCTTCTTCTTCTCCTCTTTCACCTTTTGTCTGAACACAAACCTGCAACCTGATGACATATATTTAAGTTCTTGTATTGAAATAAATGATTACATTAATTTTCTTCTGCATTTTATTCACTGGGAAAGTTTGAACATCTATGGACATTTCTTTATTGACAGAAAAGAATCTCAGCAGCACTAAAACAAATATATTATATACACATTTAACAGTGACAATACATAAGACGAAACATGACATTTACCTTGATTAATCCACAAAGTCACTAACATGTTATGGCTCTCAAAAATTAATCTTCAATCAAAAGAGTCTATCTGATGCTAAACAACCCCAAACCAAAGAAAACGAATAAAGCAAGTATGGAAATAATCTACTTTAAAGTGCGTTTGACAGGTTAGACTGCTTTTCAGTAAAACATGATTATATTTTGTACAATTTCACTAAACATTTTGCATGTTTTCACCCTATTTGTCTGTTTTAATGAGGTTTATTGTCCAGTAAATATGACACATGTAGAGGTAATTTCACAACTGTTACCTAGCAACCACATTGTCCTAGGCAGGGCGGTCTGGCAAAAAATATAATTACGATTTTCTTTCTCACATTGATTTCGATTTGATTTTGTTTAACCTTTTCAAAAACAAATGAAAAGGTCATTAATCAACATAAACTAAACAAAAACTTTTATTATGTTCCATATATTCAATTTTTTTTTAACTATAGATCAATATTCTGCCTCAACGCTTGACTTTTGCTCCAAACTGCACATTTTTACTGACAAAGGATTGGTTTTCAATTCAAAACCCACCACTAAATAATTGACAATTCAGTTCGGTTTGGTCTCAATCTCCCAACTTTTTCGATTAATGGCCCAGCTTACGTTGTACATAAGGGCCCAAATTCACATAAATGACACAGACATTACAAGTTGATAAATACCAATATCTTTTTACACTTTATTCTAGTTAAATAATCATTAAATTCAATCATTTTTGTGTACATTTTCTTTGCCTTGTGGTGCTTTTTGACAACACATTGAGAAATTCTGTTTTGCAACTCAAATTACTACTTTTATTTGTCATTTTCTTCATAATTTGCAACTTAACTGCTGTAAAACCATGATAAATATTTACCACAAACACTACCAAACTAACTCAAAACAAGAAAACACAGATAACCTGCCATATAACTTTAAAAACGATGATTTTAAACAACCCCAAAACCATAAATTGACCAAGTTTTGACACAAAAATGAAATAAATAAAAGACATTAACATGACGACATTGCAGTGCAGGCGGTGTGAATATAATTATGCTTATTAATGTATCCAGACTGTGCATTCCCCTGATCTCACATTCCTGCGGGCGCTGCGTGTTGTGGCTTGCTCAGAGGCACAGGGGCAGGACAGGTCGCGGTGGGTTGGGGCGAGAGGCGGCTCCCCCTGCTGCAGAGGAGGGTGGGCGCGCCCCGAACTGGAATGTCCCGCAGTGGAACGCTTCTCACGGCACAACTGTCATCGTAAAAAAACACTCAGAGACTTTAGACTTTATCATTACAAGCTGTGAAGGATGAGAACTGAAGAGATGTGATAAACGAAAAGTCAATTTGATAATTTCTTGATGTGTATATTTGTAGGTTATTCCAGTTAAATTGCAGTTTTTAGCACCAAATTTTGAATAATTTGTCTCTTGATTCAAATGCCAAGGCTGCATCTTGGTTTTCTACCACTAGATGTCACCAAAAACACACTATAGTTACTTAAGAAATGTATAGAAATGCATTGAGTCTGACAGCAAAGTTATATTATGCAATCATCTAAAAGTTAACTTGTGTTTTGCAATGCAATTTTGTGATTCTAAACGTTTAATGTTCAGACTTCTAAAAGAAAATGGACTCATACTAAGAAATGTTGAAGTTTTAGTTTGTATTTGAAGAGACGTTTTACAGAACAGAGCAGAAAGATTTTTTGTCATTTTAACAGAGTATAGCAAAATTACTTTTGGAGTGAGCCCCCGGGCCGCTGCATCTTTTGTGCGCCGCCAGTCGCTCTTCTGAACATGAAACGCAAAGCAAACATAGAAACAAACAACCAAAAAACTGTGACATTAACTTCAAACTGAACCGTTGATTTATTTACATACAGTGTATCCCCATTCTCCAGGCTGCTGCTGTTTTTCATTTGGATACAGAGCCCACGTTTCCGCAAATTGTGAAGACTGGGTCTGGTCATCACCCCCCCCCCCCCCCTTGCATTTTAGATCAACTCCACAATAAACCGGATTAGATTATTTGCATGACGCACATGAAACAAAGAAGCTGATTGGTCGTCTAACTTCATTCACCTCACTTTAAAACGTTTTTTTTACTTGATTCTGCAGATATCCGCAATGTTTTTCAGTTCCACATGACAATTTTTCCATGTTTTTTTGTTTTGTTTTTTGTCGTACGCAACCATGTTGGTTTTCATACAGGAGGATGAGTGTCCCACTTTTGATTGAAATTCAAAAGAGGGACACAATGGCCAGACAATATATCTTATATGGATTTTTCAGGCAAGTCTCTCAGTCCATGTTTCCAAATATAAGGTTAGTGACTGCCACATTTTTTCGAAATTTTCTAGAGTTTCATTTTGATTTGATCGAGGAATACATTTTACAGTTTTTACACTTCAGCAGTCAAATCAATCCACTGTGTGAATGCAACTTTAAAGTCATATTGTGACTATTATGGCATATGCAGCTCAGTATTTTACATTTTGTTCATGTAAGACACACTATTTATTTAAAACTAACTATAAACAGGTTCATTTACTTGCTGTTTCCAGATTTTAAACTGTTATTCTGTTGTTGGAAAAGTGATTACAAGACAATTTTGAACCCTACATGTTTTACTCAGAGTCAGATTTTTTTGAAGAATCACATATAAATACAGACAAGTGGGCGGGGCTAGGTGGTAGGTGAAATCTGGAGTTGTCTGTAGCATCAGCTGTAGGACAGTACAAGATTACTCAAACGTGCATGAATCAATCCAAATACAACTCTGACTAATTTAACGACAAGAAAACAACTCAGAAATTTATTGTGCATAATACAACATGCAAGACCTAAAAACGAACTGAAACTGCCAATAAAATACTACAATATTTTCATTACATCATGCACAGATTACCAAAGGCACACAAGCATGTAAAAAGGGCTTAAACAGTGTGAATCTCCAGAATGCAGTTGTTGAATCAGGACTCAAAGGATCTGGTCTGGTCTGCGCTGGATTAATGTGTGATTTTGTCGTGTCGTGACTGGTCTCCTCCCCGCGCAGGCATCTCAAACATCTTTACTCTACAAACCAGTGTCAGAGCTACAAGTTTGAACACCTGAGTTAGTGACAGCTGAGTAAGTGTCCAATGTAAGGGCTTTTCTCCGTCTCACATCTGCAGAAACAGTTTGTCAGCAATGGATGAAGTACAGTTCAGATACAGGGGCAGTAAAAATCTGAAAAAATAAATAATGTTAAAAACTGGTGAAAAGAGGTGAACCATTGGCGTCATTTTATGTATACATTTTTGTCAAATTTGACCCTTAGTCGTAATATTTATATATATTCAACTAGAGTTGCAGCTAACAGTGATTTTGGTTACTCTATCAATTGATACATCTATCTACTACTTCTTTTAATTAATTAATCAATCAGTTAACTGTTTAGATTGTTAAAGATGCGAACTGGAGACTTTCACCTAATTTGAGCAGCAAGTGTAGCATGAGACCGCTTTTTTAAGGTCTTGATTGCATTTCTTGAGCGCACTTGGGGCCTGATTTATCAAGCCAGGTGCTAAATTGCGGGTGCAAAGTAAAACAAAACAATCATGTTATTTGCATGCAATTTATGCAAACTTTAATATTGGAAGATGTACATATAACATACTACACAAAACAGATATGCACCACCTCAAATTCTGCATCTTTAGTGTCTGTGTGAAAGAAACAATGTCAGCTACTTCAAGTTTTTGCTCCTCCTAACCTGTTTGCACATGAGCAATCGCTTGATAAATCTGGCCCTATATAGTCTCGTGGGTCCTTGGACTTGGTCTTGTCTTAGCATCTCACTTTGCTAAACTTGCACTAGGAGCACAGTGACCTGTCCCAAGCCAGCCCAGTCTTCGGAGGAAAAGTATATCGAAATGTCAGAAACATACGATAATCACACCGCTTTCACACCTTTTTTACGTCAACATGTCACTGAAAGGCACACATTTTTGTTGAAGCATTTTGGCAACATTTTCTTTGGATTTAACGAGTAAATCAGTTAAAGCCCAATTTCTAAACAATTTTAATAGAGAAGCCTTACCTGTTGGGGTAAGTGGCAAAAGTAAAAAAAAAAAATGTTTTTTTTTAACGTTTTTTGTTTTTGTAACATATTGACGTAAAAAAGGATTGAAAGGCGTTTTTGAGATTTTGTTGTAAATATATATGTTTTCTTCAGAGACTGTGTTGCCCAGACACAGTTTGCAATAAGCCCTGCACAACAAGACCATGTAGACACTGATAACTGTACAAAATTACAAAGCTGGTCTTGATTTGGTCTCGAACTATAAAAGTCTCAAAAGCCTCAGTGGTCTTGGAACGGTCTTGCCTACCATACTATAAGACGCAAAAAGAGTGTTGCTTAGGACACAACATCTTTTTTTATTTTATTTTGGGGTAATTTCCACCTTGTATGAGGCTAAACCCCTTCTCTCACTCATGACAGACTTTTTAGAGGATGTTAGTTATCTTAACAATTATTCAATTACCAAATTAGTGGACGAGTATTCCAATAATTGAGTAGTTGCCCAAGATTTAACCATGACTGTCTTAAACCTACACAAATGTACTATTTATTTTGAATTCTAGAAATTGAGTGCAGTAGAAAGTACAGATATCTACTTTTAAACGTAGTGAAGTAAAAGAATCCACAGCAAAATACACGTACATAACGTACTTTTACTTCTGTACATAGTTACTTCCCACTTCTGCAGTTTGTGTAGAACATCTTGGACTCTGGAGCAGTTTTCAAAGGCTCAAAACGCAACAATTGTCCTTTTATTTTCAGCCTGTGTTCATAAAGACACTTGTCTGGAAAAGGCCACAATAGTTTCTTTGTTTTTGGACCAGAACGAGAAGTGAGCGACGTTTATCTATTGTCTGTTTATGGCACAGATTCAGAACACGGCATTCATTCACACATTAATGCATTTGAGCCACATCACATTGTTCTTGTTTTGATATTATCCTTGCTTTTAAAAGTCTCCAGAGGCTTATGTCGTCGAAATCAAACATTAGACTAAAGATTTCATTAGCACTTTGTGGGTGGGTTATATTCTGTGATTGGGGTTCACGATATTACAAAATTGGTCTATTTTTGCAATATTGAACCATATTTAGCATCTGTGTAGACCTGAATACAGATTGGTCAAGTCCTGTTTGATTTAATTTAGCCAATAAATAGATAATTGCGCTCATGTGACATCAAAACACTCTTGGCCAATAACATTTAACCCAGACGAAGGTAGAGCTGGGCGATGTTGACAAAAATGGATATCTCAATAGTTTTTTGGCTTCTCTCGATTACGATATTCAGACGATATTATTTCAGACCAGCCGGAAAATGTTCAAACACATCTTTAAGTGTATTTGTTTTGGACGATTTAAGACATGTGCTGTCAATCAATTAGTCCAGTGCTTCCTAACCCTATTCATTCCAAGTACCCCTAAACTTTGTCCACACACAGAGTTCCCTCTAACTTGTGCTTTTAGGTAATCAAATGGTCTTTCTAGTAAAATACTGCCATTTGTCACTTTTGTATTTTCTTGTTTTCGTGGCTTAAAATACCTCAAAAGTATAAAAAATCATCACAAATACATTTTAAATTAATTCAAAAAAACATTTCACCTTCTATTGAAGTCTGAAATCATTCCAAGTACCCCCTTGTGAGGGCTTGCGTACCCCGAGGGTCCACATACCCTGGTTTACGAAACACTGAATTAGTCGACTACAATCAATCAATCAATCAATCTTTATTTATATAGCCCTTTACAACACAAGTGCTTCCCCATTGAAACACAATACAATGCAAAATACATAAAATCAGTGCAAAGTAACAGTAAAAGAAGATATACAAAATAAACATAAATGGTTTCTCTTTCTCAAAACCAGTGAGTGTCTCAATGTTCTGACCAATATTTGACCCCTACTGCCTTCACAAGACCTCAAACCTCAGAGGTGTGCATGCTAATATACTATTTATGAAGAAACCTTCAACTAAGACACCAATGAGTGATTCATTTACTAAAATAACACCTACACTTATTTGAACTTTTATAGTGTTGTAACTTTCTTCGTTTGTATCTTTAAACTACTATTTTTGAAACATTTTTACTATCAACGATGATATTCTATTTTTGCATATCTTCCAAACAACTATCACGATCTTATCTAAAACTCGATATAGACGAAGAACAGATAATACTCTTGCTCTTTATGTTACTGTATGACATCATTATATTCTCAAATGTGAACACAACCTATTGAATCAAAGAGATACTCCTGAGTCCTGGCATATCTCAACACCCACTCATGGCCATATCAAACCCTCTGAAAGTTTAGGAAGTTACAAAACTATCCATATGTTTTGTATCTAGACTTGCTCCAAATTTCCTCTTTGTTATAATAACCTTCTTCAGTCAGTAGCTTCTCTCTCGTGTCTCTTTTCTTATGGAAGCTGCAGCGTCTGTGCCAGTTGTAATCGTGTTCAGATGGTGGAGAAGGTTCTTGATTGAAGCATGAAATGGCAGGAGGCTTGTTTTTCCGCCGTGTCTGAACAGAGGTCCCATTCACGCTGGAGCTTTGTGGTGCAGCAGCAGATCGTCCACGGCCCACGCTCCACAGCTCTTCTCAAACCGTCTGTCTTCAGGCTTCAGTGGTTCTGCTTCTGACAGAGCAGCTCCACGAGGATCAGAGATATGTCAAAGTAATGGTCTGACGCTTCAGGCCAGTCGTCAGGGATTTGGTTCCACGTTTTAATCAGTCAGTTGTTCTGTCAGCGATAATATGGTTTATGTTAAGGAAAAGAAATTATTGTTGAAGTCTTTTTAAAGTTTTAAACAAATAAAAGAAGATGAGGGATTTTTTTTTTTGACAGGTTAGACCTCTCATTTCATTAAAACACAATCAATATATTCAAGATTTTTCTAAGCTGTTTACACATTTCATTACAGTTTAACCATTAGAGGATTCAAATTATTACTGAATATAAGAAAGTTTTTACAAATAAAAATGTGCCAGAGTACACCTATTCTGTAAATGTATGTTTACAAGGTTATGCAAATGTGTTCAAAGGGCTGTACTTGTATCAGTATTGGGATTTATTTATTAGATTATTATATTGTGATACCTAAACTCATATAATTTACTCTTATGAACCTGAATGGCTGCTTTAGGACTTAAAGTATTGAGTTGAAGTTGCATTGAGTTGTATCTAACATAAGGAAAGAAAGAAGCGTGAAAATACAGTGCTTCTGCATTTTGTTATTCTACATAATAACAGTTACACTATTTACACAGATTTTAGAGAGGCATATACTCAACACGTTGAAAACATTTTTACAGCTAAGAGACAATACTTTTAGTTTTTTCCTACAATGTGGATAGAAAAAATAAAGTTCAATGCATATTCTTTTTTCTGCATGATTGAAAATACCCATTAGGCAGATACGTGACGTATCAAGGTAATTCTATCATGATATACTTGTATCAGGATATGGATTGTATCAGTTCTAGTTTCTAGATAATTGAAAACAAACTTGTGTACCTGATGTCTTCAGTTTAAAAATCTGCTTTACTTCATGTTATTTTCAACTTGATTGTATTTTTTTCTTCATTAACATTTTCTTCAGTCTTGCAAAACTTAAAATTTCCATTTACAATGCATTTACCAAAAAAAAAACACTTGAATAGAAACATGTTTTTGTCATTCAGTTTTCTTTGTTGCACTCATAAAATTAAAAAAAAAAGTATTTTTTAATATTTATACTTTGAGTGAACTTGCATTGCCAAAATGAAAAAAAAAAAACAACAACACTTGTTTTAGTTGTATTTTTCACGTTTTCATTCAGAATGTCCCAAGGTTTGGTTTTAACTCTTACATATTTGACTTTTCACCTCCAGAAAGTTACACTGTGGACATAGATTGAGATGCAGGTAAATTACTGATATACTTCATGGAATATCAGAGTGAAGAGAAACAGTATATTATTGGAGTTGCAGTTGTACATCTCGATAAGGTGCATTGTACTTGATAGTCTAAGTTAAGACAAAGAACAATGTCGTTTTGATACTAGATTTATGCGTCAGTATTTATCATATTTGCATGAACAAGCCCAAGTTACAGTCTGGCAGACTCGTTAGTATTTTTCCCTCAAAGATATTTGTGTAAATGAATCTGTGTGAGTCTGTGCTTGTCTCGTGTTGCTCTGTCCGGATAAAATATAATCTTAGCTCATGGTGAGTGAATGTGCCAATGACAACTTGTCCTGAGGCACGAAATTCTTACAAACTCAGTCTAAAATAAACCTCTAATCCAAAGAAGCACACATTTTAAAAACTTAATTGATTTGACTAATGAAAACTACTCTTTTTACAAGTAACACTGACAGTTAATCATTATAGAAGCAGTAAGTCACAAAATATTTTTTACTCTAGGACTGTTGAAGTGTATAATAAGAACATCTGTAGTAGTCATCATTTTGTGTTTTGTTTGTTGTAAATCCCAGTATTTCTTTTAAATGACCTAAGAAATAGAAAAAGTTCATCGATTTCAAACAAACCCTCTTTAATAGGTTACTGTAACTGTGCAGAAATACACTAGGTGGTAGGTGAAAACAGGACTTTTCATGAGCACTCGAGCATCAGCTACAGCACAACTATGTGCTGCAGCTGATGCTCGACTATGTGCACAAGTATGTTGTAATGGAGAAATTATTTGCGGGATGCAAGCACAACAGGTTAGCAGAAAGAGCCACGGCTGATTGACACAAGCTGTAGCAGCAACACTAGCCAAGGCTGTTGTCAGCTAACTACAAGAACTTATCACCGTGCAGAAACAAAAGTCATACTGCTAAATCAATATTTGTGAATGAAATTCGTCTTTACGACTCATACCCCAACTGTCTCAAGCTTCAGAAGCCAGACGTCTGTCAGACCAGTTCATACCTGATTGAAACAGCTGCTATCGTTCTGTTTATTGTTTTTATCAAAGAAGTTTCCTCAGCTAACTAGACAGACAGCATCTATTTCTGCAGGCGACATGAGCAGTAGAGCGGAAAGTGACGTCGAAGTGACGATAATCTCTTTATAGTGTTTTCTCATCATAGTTTAATAAACGTTGCATTCAGATTGATTCCTGCATGTTTGAGTATTCTTATTTTGTCCTGCCGCTGATGTTCAAGTTCTCAGAAAATCTCTGTTTTCACCTACCACCTATCCCCACACACTTGTCTGTATTTACTTATGATTACTCAGAAAAATCAGGTCGAAAGCAAATAGTGTAGGGATGACATAGCCACTTTCCAGCAATAATAGTTTAAAATGTGCTGCTTGTTAACGTAAAATTTACAATGAAGAGGCGGGGCTTATCGGTTCTGCAGTTTTGAACAGGAAGTCAATTAACCTGTTTATATTTCTAAGTCGTTTTAGGTTAATTTAGTATTTTACAATGAACAAAATGTAAATTACTCAACTATAGATGTAATAGTATATTACTAAATACAAAGGAAAAAACACTACTCTCACATCAGTTTTGTTTGACTAATTTTAAGGACCTGTATTTTTACTTCGGTACTTTAGCACCACACTTTTGTTTGGAGACTTTCACATATTTGTTGTGCCAAACAGGCAGTAACTTGCACCATACCACTGCCTCTTTTATTGCCCTTTCCAGCCGTGTTATTCTTGCAAAGGTGCACTCTTCTACTGCTGCTGCTGCTGTCATCTCCATACACGAGGGTCCTCCTGCCTGTCCTGGGTGTGGTTTTCGGGAGGGTGGGTCGTGGCACATCCCTTTATTATTCCTCTCTGGTGTGATTGATGACAGCTCAGACACGTTGCCCCGGGGCTAGATATTTTGCAAGAGCAGCAGAAGAAGGGAGAAACCATTGCCCGGCTGGTGAAAACTGTGTGTGCAGAGGCTGAGCTGAACACTCCCACTAAACAGGAACTTGTGTGTGGACATAGAGTCGCTCCGCCGCAGCTCAGAAGTCCTGCTTTTGTCACGAAAATGGACCCGCGGTTTAGGAACTACTCGACTGACAGCATGGGCAGCGACGTGGTCTTTATAGACGAGACGCATTACCAGCACATGTTGCGAGCTTCTGCGCACAGGAAAGGTAAAAACTAGATAAAAAACTTGTTAAAATATGTGCCAAGTTTGATTTATTCTCATGATTTGCAGTGTATGAAATTCGTATTCGCCGCAGTGCTGTGGTGGGCTTCTGTCTTTACCAAGCCACTCCCCTTCACTGTCAGGGAAATTAAGAGTTTTATTGGTTGGCGTGACTTGACTCTCATTTTGGGCAGATTTGTGTAAAAATGAGCTTGAAGAGAAAACTTTGATGAGAGTTTTAGTGTTTGAAAGTTGCAGTCCTGTGAGAAATTTCTTGCCATTTGTCACTGTCACTGTTTCAGTCTGTTGTTTTTGCAAAAAGTTTGTTGTGATCTTGAAAGCGAGTTGTCCTGAGTTGATAATGAACAATTGCTTTCACATATAGGCAAGTAAAAGTATGTGAGAAATACGAAATACTATACCTCAAAAAATGTCTGTATTTTAAGAGTTAGTTTAAACAGAGTCTACATTTTCGCTGTGTTTCAGAAAAGACAGGTAAAAATAATAAATTGACTGAATTAGACACCAATGCATAACAAGACATTACTCCAGTAAACTACTTATGGCAGCAAATGGGACACAACTGTTACCTAGCAACCAGAAATTATTTATCATAGCTATGATAGAGCCTATAATAATAATAATACTGGTTTAAAGAGAGCATATTACATTATGTAAAATTGTAATAACAGTGTCTCTCATCATTAGTTTACTTAAAGTTCGATTCATGCATGATTGAGTCATCTTGTATTGTTCTAGCCAGGCTAGCATCACCTATAGTGCCTCTGCTCTATTTCATTTCACTCCAGCAACTAGGTCTGGAATTTCAGTGATTTTTGCTGCTGGAATCGAACTTGAGAAACGATCGACCAATTAGAGAACAGAAATTAAGCGATGACGTCAAATTAAAGCGTCTGTTTGTAGTTCCACAAGTTTAACGTTAAAGTAGTAACTGCTAGAAATTTAGAATAAAAAATATTTTTTTTATGATGTGATGGAGCTGCTCTAGCCTGATGTATCAGCTGGTTTCATTTCATTCTTTGGAAACGGCAGCGATAACTAACGTCCATGTTTACGCTGTTATAGAGTACTTCCCGAACTACAACTGATGTGTTAGTCGCAATATGTACATAATGTCCGGTAACAAACAAACGACAGTGATTGGTTAATGTGAAAAAGGACCCGCCAAACAACAAACAAGCTTCAATGTTGAGAAGTCAGACGGTTTCCACGGAATGAAATGAAACCGGCTGATACATCAGGCTGGTGTTGTCCTGCAGCTCAGAACATTCTTGTTTTCACCTGCCATCTATCCCTGCCCATGTCTACACTAGATTTTTGCTTCCTTAAAAACTTCCTACGTCAGTCCACATGTTTCGCTCACTTACTAAATGCATTCTGAGTGTCAGAATTATTCATCACAATGTTTTTTAAGCTTTTTTTCACAGCTGTTAGGAGCGAGGCAGGTTTAGCTGTATGCTAACGATAATTAGCCACATTGCTAACAACAATAACAGATGAAGTTTATGGATTTAATGAACAAACGATACATTATTAGACATAGACAGGAGACTAAAGACTAATTTTCACATGAATAGACAATTTAACAAGATATCTGTGCTAGGGAGACATTGATTTAGGCTTTTTTATTGTAAAAATCGAGTTTAGCTTCTTTAATCCTTTGTTCTTTTCAAAATCTGCAACTTGACTGATGCAAAACTATGAATAATATTTCCCTTGAATAAAAACCAAAGAAATTGATAAATGTTTCTTTTAAAACCATGTGCCTATTGCTCATTCTGTTTATCTCAGTGTCACTTGTTTTATCTTTCGCACAAAGCCGGTCTTTGAGCAGATCAAATATCTCTCTTCTCATCTTAACGGCTTCTTGGCTTCAGCGATGAAAGCAGGAATCCGGCTGCGTTCAAGTTACTTTTTCTGCGCTCGAGGCAACAAAGAAAAAAGAAAAAATCCTCCGTGATCGCCAAACATATTATTTCAGAGAGGTTTGCTTTTCCGAATCGGGTTTTTCGCACTTTGTAGAGGAGGAATGTTAAGTGCAGAGCAGTCTGACCCCGAAGCCTCCAGAACAGAGTCGTCCTGTGTGAGGCTAAAAAACATTAAAATCCATCATGTCAGGCAGGTGTCAGCACAAATGCACAGAGTATTTTATTTTATTTAAGTACAGGGGAAGTAATATTTGTGAGTTAAATGGTCTGGATTCAGTGTGTTGTTTTGGAGTAATCTGAAAAAATGTCTTTTTTTAAGCAAATGTTTTGATTGAAGCTGAAATATTCATAAAGTAATTCATCAATTCATTTGTCCTAGTAATATTTTTAATGACTTATGCGCCACAGTTCTTTGTCGTGATTATGATTTATAATATTCTCAATAATACAACACAATTGGCGTGTTCTTCTGTTATTTGGTTGAGGAATTAAATGGAATGCTCGGTTGCTGTATAAATTGCACTCTTTCTTGATAATTTATTAGATTTTTCAAAATTGCAGCAATATATAAAATTACATCTTAAGAAGTTGTCTGGAAAAGAAGCAGCATATAGCACCAATAATATTGGTCATGACTCGCAAATGGGTCTTAAAGGTGCACTGTGCAACTTTTTGGCCAAAAATAAACTTGAATAAATGTACATTTCTGTCATTTAGATGTCTTTGTTACACTAAATAATTAATAAAAATCAGTGTTTTTACTTTGAGTGGGCTTACATGGCCACAAAATTGATTGACTGTTATTTGGCTTGGAGGAGGCCCGAACACATTTGTTTCCATACAAATGCAGTTCCTTTAGCTTTTTCTCATTATGGCTTAAAATGTATTTATATCTATTCAGTAAGTTCTAAAGAATAGCTATAACTTTCTAATTCTACTGAATGGTGTAGATGACTTTTCACCTCCAGAAAGTTACACAATGCACTTTTAATTATGTTTTATGGTCTTAAAAATGTCTTTAAAAGTCTTATATTTGACCTCATGATACCTGCAGATACCCTGATAATAACGTGTATCATTATATTGGCATTTTTCAACTTTTATGACAATATTATTTTATTTTAAAGTGACTAAATTTTACTAAAATGAAGTTAAGATAATTATGTTTAAGATCCTAGAAATCAGTTTGCAATTTTCATCCCAGTTTGACTATTTGTTTTGGATTAAGCACTTACTTCCTGTTCTTAAATGATGACATCGCGCTAGGTTGTAGCCTAGCAACCGTGTAATATGTTCCAAACTCTTCTAATATGCCAATCTTTTGGCTTTAAACACACTCATTTGTTAAATTCGTGTTCACAAGGTCATAATAATGTGTTGAGAAGTTATCAGTCAAGGACTCCCGTGTACTTGTTATTTTCAACATATTTTCTTCACAAACTTATTCTTGATTCAACTAAAACTATCATTCATATTTAGAACAGGTATTAATCTAAGAAAATTAAGTCAACGTTCAAAAACCCTACGAACCTGTAATACACAAATTAAGAAATAAACGATCCAAGACAAGATATACCATAACATAATACAATAACCAAACCAGTCAAAACCAGGACAAATACTGAGAATTCAAGTCCACAGTGTTTGTCTTTTCATAGTTTTTCTTGTAAATGGCTCTGGTTTAGTCACAAGGCCGTGAGTCACCAGTGAAACGATATAATGCCATGAAACTCTTCTGCTTTTAATCTGCTCACATTTTTCTGTTTGATCCGACAAATCAAACTGTTGTTGGGGAAGGTCACTTTACACAAGGCCTGAGTCATGTGTCTCTACTGTCTGATAGGCTTTGATTGTTCACAGACACAGTAAACATAAATACAAGTATATGGAGTCGTAATACAGGAATTTATTTAATATTTATAGCTGATATTTTAAAAAGAAGAGAATATGGATTTGCCAAAAGCTGGACTAGTTTGCAGTAACTATTTATCGAGGTGAAGGATGGCCACTTGTGCAGTTTTGCTTGTTTCGTTTTTGCCAGACAGAAAAATCATCCAAGGTTAATATAAATGATAGAAGGATAAATGCAGTTGTATCAGACATAGAGCTACTTATTTATTTTAGACCTGCCGCCCACAAGCTGAAGAGTTAGCTGCCAAAAAAAATAACAACACAATATACAGTATAAGAAGATAAATTATAATTTTAGCTTAAAATAACTTAAGGTGGGAAATCACCAGAATAATTCATTGTAATAGAAATTTAAAAGGTGTGGTAGCTGATTTTCACACTGCAAACAGGATTTAGGTTTTAAATCTGACAACTTCCTCATATAAACCCTCCCACACATGGTTAATAATGACATGTTTTCATTTTGGTTGCAATTATGGTCAATAAACATCTTTTTACAGACAACAAAGTGAAACTGGAGAGGACCACCCAAGCTCAGCCAATCAGAGAGCAGCATTCAGCTCCAGATTAGAACTATAATTCTTTATTGTTTAGCTCAGACAGTACACAGATGTCTTGTTTGTTCACAAAATGCTGCATTTATCATTGACTTTTTAGTAGGAAACACACAGTTTACAAATTTACTACTAAAAAGTTAGTTACCCTAACTTTAAAACCATACTTAGATGTCTTAATGTGGAATATTTTAGCTAAAGGAATTACATTTCCATGGAAACAGGACACCAGGACACATAGCAGACCTGGACAAACTCAGATGCAGCTCACTGAATGTTTCAATCAGGTCCCTGGGACATTTTTGAGAATAATGTTTTGCTTTATATTTATTTTTTGATTGGCTTTGCTAGGGAGTTTGTGTCTTCTTTTCTCTTTTTAATTAATATTTCAACAAACACATAAAACAACAGGTTAAATACAGAAAAGTTTACAGAAACACGGTTGTAATATTAACAATTTGTTACATCGAAGATCGCGATAAGAAGACTTGCCTATCTCTGACATATATTCTACTTTAAGGACGATGCCAGAGCAAAATAGCACATTTTTATACTTTTTAGACCAACAATATTTGCAACTTATAAATAAAAACTCATAAAAATATATTGTCCTGCCAACATATTTACCTGTACATGTTTGTAGCCCTCAAAGTGCAAGCTTATTAGGCTGCTGATGCTTCACTTGCTAAATTAGTGTATTCATTTGCCAGAGAAGAGGAGTTTAAACCTTTTATTTTGTGACTAAATCTATCCTTTCAGTACTGCCTTGCCAGATTTTCAGAGAGCAACAAGCGATCAAGTCTTTGACAAAAAGTACAAAACAAGTGACTTCAACCGCTTTAAATAATCAATTATTTAAACTTTATGTGCCACAGCAGAATGAGTGTTAATGATTTTGACTTATTGTAATGGTATTTGATCATTAATAAAGACTTTAAAACATGAATATATGCTAAAATTCCACATTTCTAACATTAGTTTGTATATTTTCGTGAATCAAACTTGTAAAATACAGATCTGTGCTTGTATTTTTTCAGATGTTTGTTTATATTATGTCTGGTTATGTAACAGCGTCTCTGTTTTGACCCACGCCTCACCTGTGTCTTCTCTTTTAAATCGTCCTGTCCTGTAAAACTATCCTCTCTCCCGATGATTATCTGTTCACGGTGCATTGACTCCACACAGTCCTCGTCCTGCATGCCTCTCGTCTGATTCAAACACAAAACTGCAGAAATGAAAGGGGACAAGGTGGGGCACGTCGGGAGCAGGGAGAATCCAGAGACGGAAACTGATGAGCAGATAGAATTTAAGGAATTATTTTTGTTATTGCCAATGTCACATTATTAACGGTTAAATCAAAACTGTTCATGTAGATTTTGTCCGGTTAGTGCTAGATAGTCAGGTCTAGAGGGACAGAAGTGAGCTGGTTGCCATGGTGATGAGTTTATAACTGTTGCTAAACGGGCCTAAACTGTTATATTTTTTATCTTAACCTTTACCCAAACCTTTTCCCTAACCTTACCCATCACCCTAGCCCTTTTCCTAAACTTACCCGTTCTCCTAAACTTCATCACCGTCCCTCCGCACCTGACTATCTAGCACTAACCATTTTGTCCCTTGCTTCATATATGGTTGCTAGGTAACAGTTTTGACTGGCCAGGAAGTGAAATTATAACCAAACTAACAAATATTATCAAAAATGTTTAGTAAAATCTTAAATATAATCATGTTCGCTGCTATGTTTTGCCTGAAAATTGTAAAGTAATATGTCTTATGCTCTGGAATAATGTCGCACGATGTTGAAAGTTTAGTTATTGTGAGTTCATGTTGTTAAATGTTTTTGTATTTTTCTGTGTGTTTTTGCAGATGAGCGGGACAGAGTTCAGAAAAAGACATTCACAAAATGGGTCAACAAACACCTGATAAAGGTAAGATGCACAAAGCACTAACTACATTACAGATAAAGATATATACACCAACAAACTGATAAAAAACCTCATGGTTAGACAACATGAATACTGCACTGATGTGTCTTAGGTTGGCCACAATAAAAGGACACTCTGAAATGTTCAGTTTTAGTAGCACACAATGACACAGTTATCGTGCACAGTTAGTAGCAGAGTGGTTAGAAGTCTTAAAGCTCCAAACCTGGGGTGACAGAGCCTTCTCCATCGCTGCCCCCACCCTCTGGGACAGAGACTGCACCAACCTCACCACTTTTAAGAAAAATATGAAGATCCATCTGTTTAAATGTGCTTTTAATGTTTTAATGTTGTATTTACTGACTGTTTTTATGTATTGTACCTTTGTTTAACTGCCGTTGTCTGTAAAGCGTCTTTGAGTGTCTAGAAAAGCGCTATATAAATAAAATGTATTATTATTATTATTATTAAAGGTGTTGAAGCTGCACACACACACACACACTGCAAACACAAATAAAGTTTTATATCTGACAAGTTCCTCTCCTTAATCCTTCGACACAGGGTTTATATCGACATGTTCATTCTTAGTTGCAATTATGGCTTTAAAACCACTTCTTACAAACAGCAAAGTGAAACTGGAGACGACCACCCAAGCTCAGCCAATCAGAGCATTCTTCTTTTAATGAGAACACAAATTCTTAATTATTCATCATCAGACAGTCCTCAGTGGTCTCTTTATTTCACAAAGTGCTGCATTTACCATAGACGTTTTAATGAAAGCCACAAAGGTTACTAAAAAACAAAATAGCTACCCTAACTTTAGCTTCCCAATAAAGAGATTGTAGGTTCAATTGTAGGTTAGGCCTGACCAAATCAACATCTCATGATTTCTCTGGGTGGAGTTTGCACATTCTCAACCATGTTACGGTGTGTTCTCTCCGGGTATTCAAAAGAATGAAAAAATCAAATTAATCTTTATTCATAACCCGCTTTTCATACATAAAATGTAAAACAAAATGCTTTACAGTGTTTTAAAAATAGACTCACCCACTCAACAACCAGTCAGTGTAAAATTCACCTACACTGCAAAAACTATGTATCTAGACTTGCTTAAAATAACTTGAAATTGTTTGAGCTGTTTTAACTGGACAAGATTTAAATTGCTAATGTAGAATTTCACTGGTTTAAAAAAAATTAACTGGTCATAAGAGAATTTGGCTTAAAACAAGAACAAAATTTTGCCAATGGAAACAGTTTTCTTTACCCATTGGCAATTAATTTGTCTCGAAATAAGAAGTAGTGTTTTGAAATCAGTTCAAAACCCTTTGACACAAGAAAAACAATCCATGTCTTCAATAAATCGAGGTTAAATTAGTCAAAATGCTTGAAGTTAGGTTCAAATCCTTGAATCAAGCGACTTTAACTTGTCTTGAAATCTATTTTATGCAGTGTAGACAATGAATGAATGACTGAGTGACTGATTGTCTGTGTCTATGTGTTTGTCCTGCCACTGTCCAGGGTGTTCCCCGCCTAAGGCCCAAAATCGCTTGAATAGGCTCCAATCACCCACGACCCCTAAATGAAATGAGCAGAAAATGAATGAATAAATGAACAATGACACAGAAGAGTGTGTAAAGTCCACCAAAGCTGTTCTCTTACACTTCCTGTTTAATTCTCGACCATAAGACACCTTCAGTTGTATTTTGGCAGTACATCCAGCTAGATAAAGTTTATATTTTTGTTCAGAATAAGTAAACTAGGCTAAAATTGTTCGATCCATTGTCATTCAAGTTGGACAATGTCTTCTGGCAGTGACAGCTTAACGTCAAACTTAACTTAATGTAACTCGACAGAAATGACTTTCACACCAAAACATTAAGATTTAACACTGATAATCTTGTCTGAAGTCGACCTCTACATCTGTATCTGTTTTGTATTAAGACAAAAGAACAGCCGTGCTCCAGATGTTCCACAAACGTCTGCTTCGATTTCTCTCTCGATCACAAAAGTTTCTGAAGTCTCTGACAGGGAGTTCTTACCTGGAAAAACCTGAAAACTATTTGGAAAAGACCAAAGACGTTATGCAAAACAGGAATGCCTACGTGTGCGTCTCCTGGAGCTGGTTTAAATCGCCCAAAAACAAAACATTAATGTGGTTCTGGTTTGGTTTAACATCTGTTCTCCAGACGCAGGAGAAAACTGAACTTTGTAACTGTTAAAGCTAAATGTATTTTACCCTAAAGAGGTTAAAAGATCCCGAGGGACGCAAGGTAGACATGTCCATTTAACGTCTGATATGACTCATTGCCGTTATTTTCAGATTATAACCCTTTACTTTTTTCACAAAACCTGAACTCTTCTAAAGCAATGAAATAAGAGAGAAATACACAATTTTGCTTACTTAAAAGGACAAATATTACCATTCACCTTTCGCACATTTTTATTATCTGACTGTATTTTGAATACACTATAAATACAACATCTGAACCGCTTAAAATTTTACTTCTACAGTCTTTAACCCTTTTTTTAAGGTGCATCTCCAAACGCATTGTTTTGGCACTAGAGCTGGGCAATATATCGAATTTTATATCTCATCATGTTTGTAACTATGCAAAAATTGAATATCGAGTGTATCATTTATAGTAAAAATAGTGTCTAAAGTAGTAGTTTACGAATGAAGAAAGTTATAACATTGTAAATGTTCAAAAAGGGTGTAGAAGGTTGTTACAAAGCACAATGTAAATTTATTAAAACATTGTTTACATGAAAATCTCATTTAGCTGCATTTATTCTTCAGCATTTTAGGTGCAAACCTTTGAGTTTGTATTCTTGTGAGGGCAGTTTGGGTCAAATATTTGGTAAGAACAAGAAGAAAGGGGAATCTTTTAGTAATTGATTGATAGCACATGTCTTAAAAAATGTCTCTAGTCAACTACAGCCTATTTTTTCTGATCAATAATCTTTAACTAATACATTTAAAGATGTGTCGGAACATTTTCTTATTGATTTGAAATAATATCATCTGAATATCGTAATCAAGTTATGCTAAAAAATTATCGAGATATCCGTTTTTGTCAATATCGCCCAGCCATATTTGGCACTGTCCCTTTAATTCAAACAAGTTACTTCTTATCACGCCCAGTCACGTTCCCTTCCCAGGGCGCATTGCGAGCTAACTCCACCCAACTGTAGTGAAACAACATGGCGGCTCTGAAAGTGTTCTGTCAGAAGTCTGTCACCTTTTTTGGTAGTTCCCCTGTCGTGGCTGGGGCGCGAGATTCTGAAAAAATGTCACACACCCCAAATACGCACTGAAGGGCATTTAAGAGCCAGAATAGTTGGTTTTGGAAAATATGGCACCTTCAAAAGCTTCCTAAAAACAGTCATGTTTGGCTCATTGTTCACCACTACAGTATGTTAACGGCACTGAGCTACAATGCTAACAACGACAGATTGTGGGGAACAAATGAACAAATAGGCTGTTTTGTGAGTGATTACAAGTGTTTACAGAGCGCACATAATAATAGTAATAATAGTAAATAATAATAAAAGGTAACTGTTCACATGAGATTTCAAACAATGGACTTATGAAATAATAAATATTATTATAATTGAGTTTTGCTAAATTATATAAAAGTTCATGTGCTTTTGAAGTCTTAATAATTGATTGATTGTAGGTATTTTGAACAAGCTAAAAAAAGACATGTTTTGGATAGGCAAGTATCTGCACGTGACTGTTTTTGTTTTTTTTTATTAGTTACAACTTGTTAGTAAAATGTTTTAGCACAGTCCTAGTTCTCAGCTCTCAGACTTTGTTGTGAGTTTCTCGAGTCTGGTTTTTTAGGTTTTCCCTCAGATTCTGGTCCAAAATCCTCCTTTGGGTGGAAGCGCTGGACGATCTTTGTGTTTTTGGAGCCGAGTCCCAAAGCAGGATCATGAGACTCACTGCACAAGACATTTCTGAGTCAGCGGCAACTAAACGAACATTTATCCTCATTTACAACTTAAACTAGCTCTTAATAGGTTTATTTTTACTATGCAGATTTTTCATATAAGTAGTTTTAACAGGCTATTACACGAACAAACAATATTCAAAATAACTCAAATAATCTCTTTATTTTGCAAGATTTATTGGACAAACGCTAACACTAACTAACTGGTCCTCATTATTGAAAGTCAAAGAATTTGAGCTTTGACTTCAAGACCTTGTGCTGGATTTTTGTTTCTTTTAAGGTTAAGGTTTATTAGGGCAATGGTTCCCAAACCGGGGTCACCAAGCAAAATCTGGGGGTCACGAGAGGATTTCAAGAGCTAACTTTACAATTACAACTTGATATTCAATCTGTTTGTCCATCATGTTTTGACTGAATTTTGGTCATGAACTATAAGCTGCTAAAATAGCTGCATTCAATTAAAATTTAATTGGTTTTTCAACTTGAAATTATTATTTACTAGATTTTAAATTGTATCTGAAGTCCTGGGGGAAGGAACAGGCACTACTGGACATGTTTGAAGTGATGGGGAAAGTGAAGCACCCAGAGAAAACCTACGCAGACACATGGAGAATATGCTGACTCCAGGGAGTTGAAACGCACCAATATCTTCCAAATTTTGCACGAACAGCTTTTTAAATTACACTTAATATTATATTTTATTTTCTGTTAAAGTGTGAAGCTATATGGGGTGCACGGTAGCCAAGTGGTTAGAGCTCTGGCTTCCCAATAAGGAGGTCGTGGGTTCGACTCCCGGGTCGAACCATATCAACATCTCACGATCTCTCTGGGTGGAGTTTGCATGTTCTCTCCGTGTCACCGTGGGTTTTCTCCGGGTACTCCAGTTTCCTCCCACCTCCAAAAACATGCATGTTTAGGTTAATTGGGCATCACTGTAAATTACCCTTAGTGAATGACTGAGAGAGTGAATGATTGTCTGTCTAACCCTGCGACAAGTTGGCCACTGTCCAGGGTGTTTCCCCGCCTAAGGCCCAAAGTCACTGGGATAGGCTCCAGTCACCCGTGACCCCTAATGGGATTAAGCGGTAGAAAATGAATGAATGTGAAGCTATTCCATGTACTCCCTGGTCTGTGCTTGTGAACCTCCAGGGTCCTCTTACCCCAGATTGGGAAACACTACTCTAAGCTCATTGTGTTAAATCATTTTGAATCTCAAGTGACAAAACAAAACATGTGACAGCTATAAAAAGTTTTCAATTCATTTGTTTACAGTTTTGAGATTGTAGAATTCAGGTACATCAACCATAATGTTAATACAAAATGCTAAAAAGTTAGTGGTAGTAGTTTCTTTGCAACTTAACCCAAATACTTTTTCCACAATGACATTATGATTCTGCATCTGTTCAAACATCATTGGCCTCATTTCTGTTTTCTCATAAACCCGCTCACTTTTGTGTTTTTCTCATAAACTCTTCTTCTCTTCTTCCATCTTGTCTCTGTCTCTTGTCCTCCGTCAGCACTGGAAAGCAGAGGTAGGTGCAGCCTGAAGCCGAGTGCTGCGTTTGGACACATTTTTGCATGATTTTTTAACAATAATCACACTTGATTTTTCTCCCAAATCTGTCACCATTTCACTCCTTTCTCCTCCTTTTCTTTGTCCATCTCTTTGTTTGTGTAATTTCACTTTGTGTGCAGTTATAACATTTGACTTACTGATGTTTAAGTTTGTTTCTTTCACAGTATTTCTAAAACGCAGCGACATCCTCCTAAATAAAAGATTTGTAGCAACCAAGCTAATGATTCTGAATCTAAAACTCTTCAAATCATGTAATAAATAGTTGATTTTTAAATGATTTGAGATCTATGGATGCACTTCTCTGATGCTGTTGATTTGTTAAATAAGTGTTTAGAGGTGGGCTGTATTAGAATCTTCTGACAACAATATGATTTTGTTAATCCATCAGAAATATGATATTGATTGAAGCTTAAAAATCAGACAAATGTAAACTATCTTGTGTTTAGAAAGCTTAGAAAGAAATCTCGCTTTACCTTATTTGAAAGTTTGCCATTTCTATTTTCATTATAGTCAGCTACAACATAGTGATTAGGCTTGTTCAGTTTCAGTTTTGACAGTTTGACCGGGCGTACTCACCTTATTCTGCCTCGCCCACTTTTCTTGGCAGCACACTTCCTGTTTAGCTCTTTAGCTTATATGTTGCCTTCTTTGACTCGTGGGGCAATCCCAAAAAGACATAATTACAGTTAAAATAAACCCAGACCGACTGAAATCTACAGGCTAAACAGGAAGTGCGCAGCCAAAGAAGTGGGCGTGGCAGAATAAGGTGAATAGAAAAAAAAATTCTATTAAAAAAATATTTTTGGTGCTGATATTTTCTTTTCCAGATAAATACATGTACTTTTATGTATTTACTTTATTTTTTAGAATAGAAAAAGGTTAATTTTGCAGACACTGTTTGTTTTTTTCATTGGATTGCCACAACAGAAGGTAAAATTATATCTTACAACCTATAAAATAATGAAGCAAAGTGAAATCTACTAATTCAATCTATAATGAAATAAATTAATCTAATTGCAATAATGGTGGCACTAAATTGTGACACCCCTAATAGTGGTTATTCAAATGGTTTGTCTTCAATAATGTTTACAATGTATATTTTTGTCTATAATCTGCCCACATCAGTGACATGTTTGACAATTTTACAAAACAGTTTGAATGAAGCAGCACTTGATTTAAATATAACTTCAAGTTGTGTGTTGATGATTGGTTAATCTGTAGTTTGGAATCACTCTGTATTTGCATGTAAAGTGTATTATAAGTTTTATTTGTGACTGAAAGTTGTTGTTGTTTGTTGTTTTAGTCGCAGAGACACATCACAGACCTGTACGAGGACCTGAGAGATGGACACAACCTGATCTCACTGCTGGAGGTGCTCTCCGGAGAGACTCTGGTGAGAATACACACAACTTTATTATTATAAACACTTTGAATCACTGTTGTTGAGATTCAGATTCAGGTATGTTAACTGAAGAGTTGTGATAAATGATCTTAATTTTAAAAGTATCTTTGGACCCTTGATGTTCAACCGTAAAGGTAAACCCATGTGTGTCTCAAAAACGTGTCCAGTGTGGATTAATAAATTCACAAATAGATTTAATCCCTTTCTGCAATAATATAAAGGTAGTTTTGGTTTCTTTATGGGTCCTCCTCACCTCCATTCAGTTCATTCTATATGAGGAGTTAATTGAGTCATGCTAAAACAAAGGCATAGGTGCTTTAGGAAAATATATAAAAAAACTTAAAACAGTTTTCAACCAGCGCAAAACATATTGTCTAATAATTTTTTCAGGTCCAGTGTTTAAAAGTAGAGATAGATTAAAGGTGGGGTACTTGATTTTCACACTGCAAACACGATTTAGATTTAAAATCTGTCGACTTCCTCTCATAAATCCTTTGACACATGGTTAATATCAACATTCATTTTGGTTGCAGTTACAGCTTATTAAAAAATGAAACTGGAGAGGACCACCCCAGCTCAGCCAATCAAAGAGCTGCGTCTGTCTCCTGATTAGAGCTATAATTCTTTAATATTCAATTCAGACCGTAGTCAGTGGTTTAATTTTTTCACGAATGATGCATTTATTATTTATTTAATATTCTTTTTAGTGAAAAACACAACGTTCACTCTTTTACAAGTAAAAAAATGTGTTACCCCAACTTTAAGAATGTGTGCTTTATGTTTTTAAAGCACACAAGTGTTACCTGGGTGTACACTGACTGTGAGGCAGGTTCGATTTGGGACTCTCTAAATAATTATGATGCTAATAATGCTGTAAAAAAAAAAAAGCAAAACAGTAGCTACAGTAATATGGGTAATATAAACCTGTAAGATTTCTTTGGCAGGTTGACAGCAATTACCAGTATACAATGGAAGCTCACTGTGTGATCTTTACAGTGTGATTTAGTGAGTTTGGCTAACTCCCCATAGAGAATGAATTGAAGTTCTGCAGCAGCGTGAAAAGTATCTATTGAGTTACCACTTACTTTGCCATTGGTCATTGCCCTGGAAACAAAACTTCGCCTCGACTATTAACCTGCTCATTTTAACCTAAATCTTCTGTTATATTACATTATTTACTTGTGCATGCGGTTTACATTGTCGCTGTTGCACTCTTTGATTTAACCTTTATCGTGCGGTGTCTTAACTTTCTCACTAATTTGCATCTTCTGCCTCCATCGTAAACCCTCCCCGACCCGTTCTGAGCGCTGGGTTTTTGTTCATTTCTGTACTTCCTGTTTGCTGACCCCTCTCACCTCTGCCCTCTGACCCCTCCCCCCTTTGCGCTCGTTGCCATGGTAGCCCCGGGAGCGTGACGTTGTGAGGAGCTTGCGGTTGGTGAGTGGCGACTGGAGCGGCGGGCGTGGCATGCGTGTAGCGCCCTCCGATGGCTGCTGCCGGGAACTGCATGTGCCTCACTGACTCGCCACATTTCACCCATTTTAGACAGTTTTAGACATGAGTTTGAACTTTATTTTAACCTCTTATCATTCCAGACAATTTTCCCTCACACGTCTGACTAAAATTGTCTAATATTCAAAATAAAAACAGTTTCAGAATCTTTTGAAGTACAAGCAAATGTCTGGAGTCTTTGTGAAGCTGAAACCTTTTAGCTTCTGAGAGAGGCTCTGATTCTGTCTGGAAAACAGAATCTAATTTCTGGCAAAACATTTTTTTGGTAAATGTATGGATTGGTAATGTGAGACCTGAATGACCTTGGATTTGTCACATTTTGGGTTTTGACAGTCGAAATGTTAATGGTATTCTGCCGTCATGTGTTGTTAGACATAGATTTACATTACAAAATGATAATATTTTGACAGTTTATTGATTGCCAACCCAATGTGAAACTAAAATAATGGATGCTTTATTCGTGAGGTTAAAAAGTATAAGAAATACTAGTTTTTGATGTTAGTTAGCTAGTTAGATTACTTAATAGTAGCCTAATGGTTAAGCTTCGTGAAAGGGCCAAGTTTAGAAACAGGCTAAATAGTTTATGCGTTAATGTCTTTCCGGTCTCAGATTGACAGAGGTCGCTACATACGATGGCGTAGTTGCCATTGTGACACAGTAGTTTACTCCAAATGTGATAGACATTAGACGAGGGATTTTGAGCTAGTCCTGAAGCAATCCTCTTTAAGAAAAAGTTTTCTTTTGTCATCTGTTGTAGACGCAGCGACGACTGTAACAACAGGAAAAGTGCAACTTCTGAACCAGGTTTTTATAAGGAAAAGTTGTAAAAGTGCAAGTGAACTACGCAAACAGGAGCTCCGCGCACATACCGAGACTCGCTGTGCTCATGAGTGCAGGCAGAGGTGCTCTGGGCTGGGAAGAAGTGAGCACATGCACCGCTCGGTGTTGCCAGACTTTCAAAAAGCCAAAAGCAACAGCCAGCGACCCACAGCGCCTCTGCCTGGGCTCATGAGCACAGCCAGTGTCAGTGTGTGCACAGAGATTCTGTTCGCGTTGTTCGCTCACTTTTACAACTTTTCCTTATAAAAACCTGGTTCAGAAGCTGCTCTTTTTCTGCGTCTGCAACAGATGACAAAAGAGAACTTTTTTTATTTTTTTTTTTAAGAGGATTGCTTCAGCACTTGCCCTAAATCTCGTCTGATGTCCATTGCATTTAGAATAAACACCTGTGTCACTATGGTAACTATGCCACCGTATGTAGCGACCTATGTCTATCTGAGTCGTTTGGAGGTAAATATTTACTTAGTAAGTCAAAATTCTTGACGTCACATTGGTTAAAAACAATTCTCCATCATTGGTTGCTTGCTGGTCATTAGCCTTTATCAAATAAACTCCATCTTCTCTGGTTAAAGTCTGCATGTCCTCCCTGCATTCTCTTCTCATTTTTCTCATTTTTAATCTTTCACTTTTGCTACAAACAAAAATGTGTCCGCTAATCAGGGTCCATTGCCTCTTTTACCATCATCAGTCATTCATTTCTTCACAAACCCTGTCTTGTTCAAGCTCAGTGCAACAGTATGTATTAGTATGTTTTCTGGTTTTATAATGACACTGTTGGACCAAGTTACAGAAATATTTTATCGCTGCAAAAATGTTGATTTATATAGACTCTGGGTGGAGAATTGAGCTCACCAGTGACCACTCACCACAAGGTTTTCAAAGCAAATTTCACCATTCAAGTTTATAATAGACTTTCAGAACAAAACTACGCTATGCTGTTACTCGTCTGTTTCCGAAACCTGACATTTAGCCAGTTTTAAATGTCTTTTTTGGACTGACAACCACCACAAAATGAACATTAGTTACCACAAATAATCTGTTGCGCCATTAAACTGTTAAAAGGACAAATGAAAGCCAATGGAAAGAATGAATGTGAAATTTACTTTTTGAGAACCTTATACTTCCACAAAGCTCCATCGCCGTGGAAACGCTCATAATAAGTTCCATGAATCCAGCGCATGTCACGTCATTATCTGTCTCCGTCTGGATGTTTCAATGCATTTATTAGATTAAGTGTCAATAGTGTTTCATCTATCAACTTTCTGCACAGTTTCATTTTTGCTTTTAAACTGAGCTGTCATTTTATTTACAAATATTTTCATTTCAAATCATGACTGCAGATGCTAGAAACAGTATATTTAAAAGTAGGTCTGATCTCAGTCATGTCTCGTTGATTTAAATTGTGATAGAAGTGTCTTTTCTGATGTCAGACTTGTGTTTTTGTTTTCAGCCGAGGGAGAAGGGCCGGATGCGTTTCCACAAACTACAAAATGTACAGATCGCCCTGGATTTTCTCAAACACAGACAGGTCAGTTCATATTTAAAATGTCTGTGCTAGTGAGATTTAATTCTTTATTATACAGGTATTTTTTTATCTGATTGCTTAATCTCAAGAAACTCATCGGAACCTAGTGTTTTAATACTGTTTTATGATAATGTCAAAGACAAGATGATGTTTTATTTGGTAAATATTTGTTCATGTTGTCATGATTCAGGTGAAGCTGGTGAACATCAGAAATGACGATATCGCAGATGGAAACCCAAAGCTCACCCTCGGCCTGATATGGACCATCATCCTTCACTTCCAGGTTAGTTGAAGTCACTGGTTCTCAACCTTTTTCAGTCGCGATTCCCAAAATAACAACTGTAGACATTCATGACTCCCAACACACAGATGTAGGTGTTAATGTAGGCTTCTTTAATCTTATTTTGATTACATTTTGAAGCTTAGATACATTCATCCATAAGCCAACAAATAGGAAACTACAAGAATCACTGTATTTGAAAGGTGTCAAACCTTATTGTCATAGGATACCCCATAAATAACCTCCATGCTGAGAACCAAACTTGATCAAACTTTGGCCGGGGACCAGATGTGGCCCTTGAACTGTTGTGATCAGGCTCATAGCACGTTTTTGTGAAAAGTTTTTTTTTTTTGATTTAGTTGTGGGTCACGTGTTCGCACCTGTGTTCCAAATAAATATGGGAAAAAAGGGAATTAGATTAAATAGTCTATTTCACAGATATGTGCTTGTTAAAGTAAGAACTATGACTGTGGTCTGGTCCTTCTCCATTTGTCTGGATTCAAATATGGTCCTTCCTGAAAAAAAATTGCCCACCCCGTTCTAAGCAATAAAATAAGATTTTCTTGAATTTGTCACACAATGATTGATTTTTAGAGAGACTGCGGAGTGTTAGTGTCCCTTAAATGTAGACAGTGAAGAGATAAATTATATTATGTAACAGGTCTCACAGAGATAAATGTAAATGTATTCTATGATTGTAAAGAAACCACTTATTTTCCATTTCAAGCTAATTTATGAGCTTAGAAGTTAGTGTCAATAATCCCGATAATACTCAATTACAGCAATAAGGGTAATTCATATTGAATTGTGATAAATTGTAGAGCCCTTACAATGGGGTAATTTCAGTTTTCCACAGTTCAAGAACAGCAGGAGAATAGGAACATGCAATAAAAAAGTTTTTCTTTATTAACTAATAACTACATCAGTTTGTCGTTGTGCCACAAACCAAGAGGCACTTTTGATATAATATAATAGTTTCATATTTTCAAAACAGTCATGTAATGTAATTGTAATTTTTTTTTTTTTTTTTGCTTTGGTTATTGGAACAAAAGCAGATACATTCAGTCGACTGTTTTAGGGAGGGAATCTTATCTCACTCCTTCGATAAACTCAAAGTCATTCACCTCCTTCTTACTTTCTGAACTTTATCTTATACACCCCTTCAACAAAATAAAATGCTTAGTTCCCATTCTGGTTAAGTTTAAGTATACTTTGACAAACATTTTTGCAAAATATTGAATGAATAGAGGAGAAACTTATGTGACTAGTCTGCCTTTTTAGATTTCATTTAACTTTTTTTATTCAACACTTGGGTGGATTGCAAAAATGTGATCTGATTATCACTGAGCAAATGTTTTTATAAAAGGCTGACATATTAACTTTGATCAGTATCACGCAGACTTAACGCTAAAACAATACAAGACAGAAATAGTCGGTTGACCCAGCTTAGAATCACAAACACCAATCCATTGTTTCATGGCTATAAAACTCATTACAATCCTTCCTTTGTTCAAAATTATGGTTCCTCTTGGCAACCGGTTTTAACCATGCCCCGTTCTCACAATCAAATGCTATTTAACGACCGTTTTGGAGCGAATAAACTCGTATTCTGTGATTATTTTAACTGCTCACAGGCCTCCGACTGAGCTGAGTCACATTTTCTCTTTGTTTACCTTCGCACAAATACTCTGACCGTCGTTATATAACCTCGCGTATTGTTCGACATGCGTTTGAGCACTTTCATTGCAGCGTGATTAGTTTGCTTCCGGGCAGAGAGGAGGAAAGCTGGCCGCCGTCTCGAGCCTCACTCGACAGATTTGATTAAGATTTGTTGACACAGCGGTTACAATCGGAGCAGGGAGTTAAAAATGAATGAAGTGGGACATTTGGTAATACTTAAATCTACCGCTGTTGTAAGTGTTTCAAGACTAAACACTGGGAGCTGCAGATGGACGTTTGGTTTGGTGTATCCTCCTCGTGTTCTCCGGTTTGAAGCCGTTTTATTGTTTCATGTGGCTCTCTGTTGCTGCGTTGGTTTACGATGAAAAGAAGAGAGGCTTGAGTGCAATGTAAACAGATAAAATCCCACATGTGCACCTCCCAAAGCAGACTCTAACATAGAGCTTTGTGCTAAAGCTGATTATGTAATGTGGAGATGTTCACAATTACTAACTAGAATAATATGTAAGTTATTAGAGGACGGAATAATAGAGTAAGAAAAAAAGTTTATATAAAGAAAAGGGCTGCACACAATTAACTGAAATCCAATCAAAATCGCAATGTCAATCCAGGCAGTTAGCAAATCTCAAAGGCTGCAATTTTCTAAGTCACAACAATGACTTTGTGCTTAAAAACTACTGTAATGTCTGCATTATTGAGCGCACCTGAATATAAGCCGCACCCACTAGATTTAAGTAAGGAAAATGGTAAAGTACCGCGCTTATTAATAGTAAGTCTATGAGAATCTATAATTTTGCTGCATTGCCTTATAAGCCGCATAGTTCAAAGCTCTTGAAAAAAGAAGCGGCTTTTATTCCAGAAATTATGGTAACTGTAATCGCATCGCAATTGCATGAGAGGGATTATTTGTTTATCAACACAGAAGATGCGCATTAATAGGTTAGCAGAAAGAGCCGCTGCTAATTGACACAAGCTGTAGCAGCAACACTAACCAGCGCTGTTGTCAACTGATTCCATAAACATGTTAATGCTGCTAAATCAACATTTGTGATTGAAATTTGACGTTACGACTCATAAACGTTACATTCAGGTGAGGGAAAAAATGGCGAGAACAACAAGCTTCAGGAGACAGACGTCTGTCAGACCAGTTCATGCCAGATCCAAACAGCTGCTCTCATCTCGTTTTGTTGTTTTTATCAAAGAAGTTTCCCCAGTCAACTGGACGGACAGCGCATCTTTCTGCAGATGTGCAGTAGAGCGGAAAGTGACTTTGACCGATAATCCCTTTATACTTGTCATCAGAATTTGATATTTTTCCTAATTTGTGCAGCTCTAATTTAGATGCAATATTTATATTTAACATAAGCTCAGTTAGTTTTATATTTCATAAATGCTTTGTTCTTCCAAGCTGCTTCATTTTGTCATCTAATAAAGATCTTCTAAAGCCTGGTGTTAACTGCCCAATTTTGGCCACCTGTGATGAAAGAAGCCTGATTTCTGGATATCACACTACAAGATGTGAGGCATTAAAAATCTATGACATTTGGAGTCACACTTTGTGATCTTAAACCAGATCAGTCGTGGCTGCAACTCAAGTTTATCTGAGGGAACATCGGGCTCTTGGCTGTCTTTGTTGATATCAGTGAAGTTTAGAGATAAGAGACAAGAAATAAGTAAAAAAGGGTCTCTTTACACTGGAGCTCTTCTGCTTCTAGGACTAATCTTTGTTGCTGTCTCACTTTGAAAGCTACTATCTACAATTTTGAAAGATAGCTTAGAATTTTTCCCACAATCAGAAATATTTGAACGTTCACTCAAGGCTGTGCAATTGCCCAAAAAAATTAAGATGCATGAACTAACTGTGTAAGAACTGATTTGTGAAAGCTAGGAACAGAAAGTTTGTTGAGTTTAGCACCATTTTGACAAAGAAATAAAGTCAAACTATATTAAACCCACTCCCAAATACGACTTAACTAGTTTTATTGCACATACAGTATAAACTTAAGTGTGTCTGTGGAAAGTCTTTGTGGCAGCTGCAGTGCAGGAGTCTTCATGGTTTGATGGTTTGATGGTGAGTTTGGGATCCGGCGGTACGTCCCGTGTGACTCACTCGTGCCATGTGGAGTTGGCGGGACAGAGGCGTAACTCCAGCTCCCAGACCAAAAAAGTGTGGAAAAAACCAGTCCCTCTGCAGCAGCGCAGGGTTTCCCACACAGAATGAGTCAGGAGGAGGTGGTCAGGCCTGGGACGTCTTAATTTATGTCCGTTTTAGGTTTGTTATTCCACGTAAATGTCTCACTGTCCTTCATGCATGTGTCAGTGGAAACATGAAAGAGCAAAACTGGTGCAGAAAATGTCAAATTATGTTTTTGTTTGACTGCTCTGACCACTTTGCAATATACTTGTTTGGTTTTACAGTTTCAAAACAATTGTCTCCAACCACCACTACAGAAAACAACCTAAATCACGTTGTGCTTCATAAACGACGATAGATAACTGCTACATTCAGTTTTATGTCTAGAAATTGTGCAGATTTGATTAAACACAAACGTGTTTACATAGAGTAAACACGTTTACTCTATGTTTTGACGTCAATTATGCTTCTGTTTTACTTCACAATAGTGTTCTTTCAGTCTACATTCACTCATGAAATCAACAACACAAGTAGTTTGGTTAGACATGAGAGGCCCTTCTGAGCTTTTAAATGTATAAATTAGATTTTACTTACACAGCCTGTAATTGTGCTTTTAAGTCTCATACAATTTAACCTACGCAATAAAGCGCGTGCAGAATGATATAGGTACCCCCACATTTTTGGGTGTTCACCTTTATGTGGACTTAGTTTTTAACCAGCAGCTTACCTATTTTATCACTTTCAGCCAAAATCTGCACATTTTTGATGTTCAGTCATCAGTACCTAGTAATTCTGCACAGCCAAAATTTGACATTTTTGTTGAAAGAGTAAGTTGTGTCAACTGCTCAGTTCTTGCAGTCAAAAAAGGTTAAATCTCATCCAGAAACACTTTTGACTACCCAAAAGGAAAAAAAATGACCAAAAAATGACCAGATGAACACCCAAAAATATGTGGGTATGTAATAATTCTGTGCACGCTGTAAGTATCAAAAAATATATGTTCTCTAATTTAATTTAGAGTGCACCAGCAATGCCCCGCAGAAGCACATGGTCTGAGCCTCGTCTATGAGTTGAAAACAGAAAATGTGATTAGTAATGCGTCATTATTAAGCACAGCGCCGTTTGCTGGACAAGTGCATGCACTGCAGTGCTTCAAATGTACTGTATGTATTTCCTTCACATCTCATAATTTTGTATAAATGCAGATCAAATTAGGCAGGAGTGCTGCATTTACTTGAACACAGTTGCAGTGTAAACAGGGCCTAAATGTATTCACAACAGAACTGGACTAAATCGGCATTAAACCATCATTAAGTCATTGTGAGAACAGCCTTATAGTGAAGAGTTTGACTTTTAAGAGTCAAGACAGTGAACGGTGACTTGAAATATTAGCCTGGAGATTCCAAACCACTTTCTCTCTTTATTATATTATCAAACGGAATTGCAACTGAAAGAGACAAACTGGGTCTGGAGACAACAAGTCCTCAAAACGTCAGACATTCAGTCACTCAGTAGCAGCTTTTATTTTATCACAATGAGTTTTACTTCAGGACATATTAGTCACGATGAACAATGTCCACTTCCTCAAACCTCCCTGACAGAGTTTTTACTCGTTATTATTAAAATAACAGTGGTTTGGTTCAGTTTACAGAAGGAGCGTCAAACATTGGAGCTGCTCTGAGTCACTGCTCTGGGGTTTCCCATCGCTAAATATCAAGAGGAACAAATCACATTTTTCCACTCTCCGCCCTTTTCCTTAAAACACACGTGTCCAAGTGAAATTATAACTTCTGCTCTGACTCATGTAAGAAATAATACAAGCAGGCAACCGACACTGTGTTTCCACTGAAGAATCTGGAAACTGGAAAAAGCTCTGTTCATCCCAAAGTGTGCATGTTTTATAAGTGCGCATGTTTCCAGCAAATCTAAATTTACTTTTGTTAAAACGGCTATAATTTCAAAGTCATAAACCCAATATTACAATTTTTAAAAGCCTCATATATTGATGTTTTTCAGGAGAGAATTCCTACTTCACAGTGCATGGTCTACACCTAATTACATTATTCTATGCTTCTAGAAGTTTTTAGCTTTACTGTGACGCCAGTGAATAACAGAATGCACTGTGTAGTTAAGAAAAACATGTCAAATTTAATAATTATACTGTATGTGTATGCGTTCTGCCAATTATAAATCTAGGTAGACTGTCGCTGAAAGAAAAAACAATCATTGTAGAAACAATTGAACCTAGAAGTAGCTAAGAAGTCACGTTTTGTTTAGGTTTTCTTTTTTAATACTGTCGAGAGAAAAGCAAAAACATCTCTCTCAAAGTGCACAATTCTCCCTCTTTTAAAAGTTAAAATAGTTGAGATGCATCTGGCAGACCTGTTTCATCCTCTCCGTACAGACTGGACATTCATATTTGGCATCTCTTGACTTTTCACAAAGCTGTAAATTTACCCAAAGTACCGATTCTAACCCCAACCTCCCTACCTTTATCCATCTTTAGGGTATAAATATTGAAAATTCTATACATGTGCTAGCATAGCCATGATCGAAATGTGACAATAATGGACTTGGGAAGTGGGCAGTATGTGTCTGCAGCCAGACGCTCTTGAAATAATTTGTTATTCCGCTAAAATCGACTGAAATACATTTGTCGTCGCATCCATTACTTTGGTTTAAACTTTCACCTAAACCACCATGACGCACTGTTATTGGTCTGCTGCTGCCTCTGCGTTGTGATTGGTCCAGCTCACTGTGGCCGTCTCCAAGCGTACACTGGGTCAAGATGGATTCTTCAGATTTTGTTAAAATCACAAATGTCTTGAGAATCCATCTGCTAGAGCCAGGTTATAACTTAATCCCCTCTCTAAAGATCTGACTAATTTGGGCCCATGAGACATCTAGTTGTTACCATAGAAACAGACAAGCTTAAAAGGAACCCCGAGAATTTTTTAATGTTTGTTTTCGAGTTTTCCTTATATCATCAAAGATATAAATACACACGAAAATAATCTGAAAAATCTACCATTTTATTAAACTTTTAAGAAATATATTTTCACGGAAGACGCCATCATTGTTTACAACACAGTGCATTATGGGTAGTATGACATCGAATCGTGTAACTACGAGGAAAGTTATGAAAGCTTACCGCATTCTCCTTGTTTTCTCCCGAGACGAAATCACAACCAAAAGCCACACAATGTACCATTTTACAATGTGTTGTCGACGAAAAACTACTGACGCTCCTGTTAACCAGATCAACGGCAACTGTTGCAGCTGTTGCGTGCGTCTCACGACTGACGCTCACTGCGCCAGTGCGCCACACGATTCTACGTCATCACCTCAAGATGGCGGCGCCCGTAATATCAGGAAGTTGTTGTAAACATAACAATTTTACGTCAAACGGCGAATATTTGTTTACTTTAAGTTCTACATTTTAGTAAGTATACCTACGCGAAGTATTTTCGATCTATTTATGTAAATATTCGGGGTTCCTTTTAATGCCACACTATGAAACACCTAAACCTGCTAAAAGTTACAAAAAAAGAACATTAAATAATAGCTTTTTGTCCTAAAATAGAATTCTGACATTTCTCAAAAAACATACTGCTGGTAATCCCACATAATTGTTGTAAAATTGATTCTAATAGTATTCATTTATTTTTACGGTGGCAGTTTATCTGTAGAAGACAATTTGCAAAGACTTTCATGAACTAATAGATTTTCAAAAGGTTTTCAACAACTAAGCGTTAAAAGTAGAATATCATTTTAAATATGCCTTGAGGAAAAGATATTAACTTTGATTAGATGCTTTAATCGTGGGAATGAGCACTTTTATCTGCATATATTTATAACATTTAGTGCAGCTCTCTCAGTTTTAGCAGCTCTTATAAAATCTGGAATTTCCTTGTTAACTTTGGGTCCAACTGCTCAACTATTTTAGCAAACGTATTCTGGGAGTCGTGCTCTTGTAAATCCGTGTCTCTGAGGCTTTTTCTGTTTATCATAATTAACTAAATAAATAAAAGTTTGTGGCCGTTTGTAGCAGTCAAACTCGAGCACTTTATGTTCTCTTTAAGTGAAAGTGCTGTGGTTAAAAATGTGACTCATCTCAGTGTGGAAGGAAAATACACTTTCCTACACTTCGTCCAACTTGCCAACCTCTGTTAAAAGTTAAACATACACCAGCAACAAAAGTATTTCAAAGTCTGCTACGCCTGCAAGTCAGAAAAACTGCATTTAGATATTTTTCCCAAATCTGGTCGCCCTAATAGTTATAAGACCTTTACACATAACACACACTGATGATTTCTGGATGCTCTCTCCTGCTTCTTGTCTGTTCATTCCAGCACATATAAAAACAACATATTTTGCGTTTGTGCTCAAAAGAAGAAAGTCTGTGCATTTGCGGGGGGACTAAGGAGAAAGCGGACGTGGACTCAGCTCAAATTCCACCTGAAAATCTAGTAATTTAATCGTGCAAACTACCGTGGTGGTAAAACTTTCATAAAACATGTGGCTTTTTGTTCAGACAAAAACATTTAAGGTTTTAATATTTCTGTTAACAAAATCCAGCGTGAGGATGAAGCTGATCGACTGTGTTCAAGAGGGAGCAGTGGTGGAGAGGAGAGCAGAGTACTGGGGTCACAGTATAATTTGAGGTCTCAAACTATTAAAATACTGGTGAGGATAACTTGGCAATCGTAAAATATGCATTAATAAATAAAAATGTTACAGATAATAGGAATTTAAGTCTATTTTCTTCATAAATTCAAACATTACCTTGCCTTCAACACTAATAGATATTTACCTATATATACAGTATAATTGGATTCAGAAAAAAATATAAAGTGGTGTTTGGGGGAGGGGCCTTCCAATTAAATCTTGCCGAGGGCACCAAAAGGGCTAGGGCTGACCTGACACTGTGGACTTAACCTGGCCAGACAGATGGTTTATCTCGCGATATTTGTGAATTCACAAACACGAGATAAACCATCTGGCCTTCCAGCCGCCCGATTGGTTTGAGAGTTCAAAACGGCGGTGTTTCGGCCCACTCACATCACAGCAGCGTGGTTTTGAGGCCCAATCACATTGTAGCAGGGCGGGCTAACACGGACTGTTAGTGTCCCGGTGCCGCCGCCGAGTCTAATTCAAGCTAAAAAAGAGGCTCCCGTGGATATTTATGTTGTCTGCGGCTTTTGATGCAGTTTTAGCAGAAATATGGAGTAATTTATTTTTGAAAGAAGAGCAGTGTGTGTGACACTTGTTCTACCTCACGCAGACATTGGATACACCATTACGAGTTGTTGCTGTGATTGGCTAAGCTTAAATAAGGTAGGCCGCTCACCCAATCAGCTTGAAGTATTTCAGTAAACGCCCCACCTTTTCTAAAACGCTTTCAGTGAGTAAAGTCCCAGATGGATATAGTGACAACATAATCTAAAGCATGTACGTGCGTGCACTCGGGAGAGGAAGTGCCAAGTCCGGGTGGAAAAGTGGATGCGATTGTAGGCAAACACGTGGACTTTCTCGAAATCTTCATGCTAAAGTTCAGATGGGGTGCATGTTTGTACACTGCTTTTGTCAATTAGTCCCAGAATATCTACCAAAGAAATAAATACAACCCAAATATTACACTAAAACGCACCCTAATGTGTACAAGAACAAGGACTCACTGTGTTACTGACGGTTACATGTATTGTTGTAATAAGGGAATGAAATTATATTTGCAATAACATTATATAATGACACTTTGCGTGCACTGCGGCTAATTTTCTCTTCAGTTGCAACACAGATTGTGGCAAATTGTTATGACTAAAGCCTAGAGCGACATAAACACCGACTATGAAACACTCTATAAAGCTGTGGATTGTGAGCTACTTTTATAGTTTATTGCCCAAACAAGTAACAACATATACAGTCCATAAACAGTCTTATTGTACTAAATATTATAAATTTTAACTGTGGTTCTCAAAATGTATAACTGTGGTTTCTGTAATATGTTCAGAAATATATTTAAAACAAATAAAAACTATAAGTATCTTCTCCTGTCACCATCAAACATGCTGGTGGATACATTTATATCCCATTTTATGCCAACTGTTGTATAAAGTCTTGTCTTTTTCCTTTATTTCTTGCTCAGATCTCGGACATCCAGGTGAACGGTCAGTCGGACGACATGACGGCCAAAGAGCGGCTGCTGCTCTGGTCCCAGCGCATGGTGGAGGGCTACCAGGGCCTGCGCTGCGAAAACTTCACCTCCAGCTGGAGAGACGGGAAACTCTTCAACGCCATCATCCACAGGCACAGGTGAGACGCAGAGAGGTCTGGGATCTGGTTCTCTGCTAATCACAACATGTTTGAGTCATTTAATCATTAAAGAGAACAAGAGGTTTATTTGAAATGATGCTAACACAATTCAAGAAGGGCCGTTAAACTGGACCGAGCCTGGAGAGCTAAAGGAGTGTGGTTTGGAGGTAATAGGAGCACCGTGATTGGTCAGACACAAACATCTGCAGCAGGTGCTTGTGATCACAAATACCTTTGATAATCAGGCAACTATATTAATGAAAGGGCAGTATGTAGAGGGAGCGCTTTATTGTTTTGACCAAAGCATTGCAAATGTGCCTAGTTTGTTCCACCATTTTCAAAAACTTAAATAAATTAAGTAATACAAGCGTGAAGCAATAGACAGTGCAAACGAACACATGAAGCATTTTTTTATGTTGTTTTCTTACTTCAAACATGCTCCTGAGTAATCTCATGCACCAGAACAAATAAAAAGCATAAAAAGTAAAGCAGACATGTCAGTTATTTGTTTCCCACATCTGGAATTGAGTCAGAGCTCTATCTACTGACTGAAAAGGAAATTTCACAGGGTAAATTGTCACATCGATCTTGTCTGATGTGCCAGCGGACATGCTCAAACTGAGTCTAGATGATTTATGGACTTAAAAACGATGTTTAAGATCTTAGAGATCCATTTATGACGTCACAGATCAGGGACATTCAGAATGATGTTTTGGGGGGAACAAAAGTTATCTCACAGACAAAGCTTCAGCGGTGGTTTTAATGAAGAAGCAATTTTAGAAAAGGAATAAAACTTCAAAAAAGTTAATTTTGCATGGTATGTGTTTTTTTAAAAGACAATATACATAATTGAATCCTCTGTGTAAACCCTCATTCGTCCAGGAGTGATCAGGAGTAGAAAAAGTCTTTAAAGTTGTACTCGTTTCGACTCTCATCTGAAATCAAACTGAGAACTTTCAAATGAAACGCTGTACAGATGACTGAAGCCTTTTCCTGCTATAATTTAGGATAACAAGAATATCTGGTATATATTTACACTTCAACAACTAGTAACTAGTTAATAACGAGCTGCTGTTTTGTCTTCAGAAGAATAAATTATGTTGGATATTTTCACTGATGCACAAGTAAGACCACTTCACGCTCTTCATAGTGAAAAAAACACACATATTTTACATTTTCTGCTTCTCCCATAAAGCAAATCACAGTGATTACTTGTCTAAAATATTTGAAATGTCAGAGTCTGTCTTGTCCTTTTCATTTTTTCTTGTCTTTTTAAATTAAAGAAACTAGAACAGCTGGACATAGCAGTCAACTCAACACACGTCTGGATATTTTGATTCACGTCAGTGCAAAGTTCTGTTCAAAATGACAGAGCTAAACCACCATGAAAAACTAAATACTTCTGCTCATATAAGTGTAGGCAGGAGCATTTTTTCAATCATTTTTAGATTGGCTGGAGCAGACAGACTTGTCAGAACCTGGATCGTGCCACACCGCAGGCACGAAGTTTAAATAATATTACAGATGACCTTTTGGTCTGATCGTCTTACATAACCACTCATCTGACAGCGTAAGAAGTGACAGGGAGAAGAAAGAGAGCTGCACAAAATCTACACTAAAATATTGTTATAGTTTTGATAGAAAATTAGCATCAAGTTTGACTCCCAAGACTAATCATTACATAGAATTCAAACATACCATAGCATCAAAGCATTGTTATGTAAAGTCAACACATGCAGAGTTAAAAGCGTTTTACAGAGTTGTTCAAATTGCCACGTTTCAGCCGTGAGAGATTTATGCTCAAAGAAACATGTTTTTAAAGGTTTGTGTTTAGTGCAGCTAAAGGTCAGAGCTCTACTCCCTTTTGCCTCAATAAAGGACTTTTAAGTCAGTAAGTCAGTGTGCCTCGGATACTTTTCTAGCTGTTTGCACATACTTTAGAGATGGTTTATAGAGCTGAAGGTCTTATTGTCAGTAGAGTCTTGATTTTGGTCATTTTAAGTTTGATTTTCAATGTTAATTTAACTTAAAATCAAAATCCAGTTTTAAGTAGCTCTTAGTCAGGCATGAATATACTGTAGACTTATCTTATTCAGTTCATCTTTATGTCATTGTCAACGAAATGTGTTTATGCATTCGTGGTGAAACCTCCTGTAAACACTCAAACAAAGCAAATAAAGTCATTCTTGTGAGTTCAGTTCAATAATGGCTCTCAGTCATATTTGTATTCATTAAGGATGTTTTTGCATTTACATTGTAAATTACTAAGGCAGCTGCAAAAATCTGAAACTCATGATTAAATAGATTCATTACTTTTCAGTGTTCAATTCAATTCAATTCAAAATACTTTATTTATCCCCAAGGGGCAATTTAAAAAGGCACACAGAGCAGTTACACACCTATCACATCACTAGCAGTACACAACATCAATGCACTACCACATAAAAAACAACGCTAGTCAAAGAGTGGACAACCCATAAAAACAAGTAAGGTGCATTAGCAAATCAATTCATTTCTGTGCAAAAATACAACAATTCTATTGCACAAACCCTGATCATGTGCAAAATAGGCCTACTTATAATTTAAAGGTGGGGTATCTGATTTTTACACTGCAAACACAATTGAGGTTTTAAATCTGAGAACTTCAACTCATAAATCTTTCAGCACATGATTAATATCTACATGTATTCATTTTTGTTGCATTTCTGGCTTATAAAAGTTCTTTTTACAAACAATAAAGTGAAACTGGAGTGACCGCCCCAAGCTCAGCCAATCAGAGAGCTGCATTTGGCTCCTTATTAGAACTAAAATTCTTTATTATTCAGTTCAGACAGTGCTCAGAGGTCCCATTTTTTCACAAAGTGTTGTATTTACGATATACTTTTTAGTGGAAAGCACAAAGTTTACTAATTTACAACTACAAAAGTTAGCTACCCCAACTTTAACTTCAGATCTGTATTGCATCAATCCCTTTACTTGTGCAAAATACATAGATTCTAGCAGCACCATCATTATCATATTGCACTACCCTCCTATTGTTTATTGATCTATGACTTTGTTTGCAGCATCAAATAAACCTTTCATGAGCTGAACTCAAAAACACAAAGCATTTCCTATATACACAAAAAGATCTGTTTTTCTAAAATGTTGTGTCTAAATCTGTCTTAGTGAGCACTTCTCCTTTGCTGAAATAATCCATCCCTTCTCACAGATGAGACAGCGTGACTATTACATATGTGTTTCTTAGGCTGGCCACAATAAAAGGACACTTAAATGTTCAGTTTCACCAGCACAATAATACCAAAAGTTAGGAAGCATCCAGAATCCACCAAAATGTAAATTTCTTTGTCAAGACTAGTCTCTAAGCAGGAATGTCTAAACTTTTATCTTCAGCGAGCCAAAATTATTATTATTTTTACTCAAAGGGCCAGAATGAATAATTTTGCAGCCACCTAAAAACTATTTTGCTGTAAGATAGTGTTAAAATATATTTTAGGAACACATTTTAGCAGAGTAAAACTGATTTGGTGTACTTTGACAATCCTTTCAAACTAAAATGTGATCAGACAGACTTCACAAATCTCAGCACCTCTTCAAGGGCCAAAATAAAACCTTTCGAAGGCTGTGTTTGGCCCCCAGCCTCCACTTTGTGCATCCCCCAATGACTTTCTACATAATTTGACAGAACATCAAACTGCATTTATTAGGCGGTGACACAAAACAGGCAATAACTCTTAATTTCCTTACTAAATTCCCCAAAAGAAGCTAATTATTTTTTGAGCGTTCTGCGTAACATATCTCCTGTAGCACCGCTGTCTTTGCCGATGTGGGTGTATCATGTTCATTTTTAAAAGTCGTGCCTCCAGGGATCATTTTTGACAGACAGGTTTCTGCAAATCGCTGCTCAAACTCCACGTCGCAGCAGTAGATTCTTGAGCGCAGAGACGAAGCATGACAGCCAACGCAGCTCCGGACGAAACAAGACATTCGGATTGCTTTTAGATTTTTAAGATTGACATAAAAACATCGTCAAAATGTTCAAACTGAGAAGAAGATTCAGCTCAAAGCGGCGTCTGAACAGTGCCTCCAGCAGCACAGCGGGGTCCGTCTCTGATCTGGACGATAAAGTCATCATGCTTTGCGAGGACATCCCGGCGGAGACAAGTTTCGATTCGGGACGAGGATCGCAAAGTCCGGGAGCTCGGTCCAGTCCAGGGGCGCAAAGTGTGGACCAGGAGGGACCCCCAAAACCAGACCCGGACCCTCCTATCGTCCACTTAAGTAGAGACAGGCCGTCCTACAGGAGAGTGTGTTACATCGACGGATATAAACCCCAAAGAAGAAGCAGCCACAAAGTTTTACAATCGTATGAATCTATAATTGCTCTTCTTGGATTTTTATGGATTACGTCAGATTACGTTGTACCTTGTATAAGTAGGATCAGGCGTTGTTGATGAAAATGAGTGTTTTGATATGTTTTTGGAGTGTTCTGATTGCAATAGCCAGTCAAAGTTATTCCAAAAGATCATAAAAAACATGTTTTTAAAGATGCAATGTGGCCACCTCTCCATAAGAATGTCAGCTTTGTCTTGAATGTTTCATGGTTTGGCTGTAAATTTAGGTTAGTGCCAGATAGTCTGGTCTGGAGTGACAGAAAGTAACGGGTTGCCGTGGTAATGAGTTCATTTCTGTTGCTAAACGGGCCTAAACTGTTACCCAAACCTTTTTCCTAACCTTACCCATCACCCTAACGCTTTTCCTAAACTTACTTGTTCTCCAAAAACTTAATCATCGTCCCTTCTGACCCGACTATCTAGCATTTACCGTAAATGTACCCTTACCCTGTCTCTATGGAAACAAGCAGGTGGTGAAAGAGTCAAAGCAACGAGTCAGATTTATGGAAAAGCGAGTCCAGTCACTTTAATCACGTATATTTCTAAGCTATTTTTGTGCAACATAAGACATGTAATTGACCAAGATAAATATGTTTAACGCCACACTGTTCGGACATTTAGGCAAAGTAAAACAACACCATGGAAACAAGCGGGTCATTTAAATAGTGCATATTATATTATGTTAATTTTAGTCATCAAAAAAATTGGCAGTGCAAATACAGTAGATGAAAATTAGTTCAGTTTAGTGATGGGTTGTTGTATTTGCTGACAATGTATTAGATTAGGTTAGAGGTGCATAATTTATCTGTATTGAAATGAAATATCAGTTTTCACGGAGGTACAAAATACATTTTTCAGTTTTTTTGCCAACTTTCCTAGAAATTATAAAAATGTAAGATTTAATTAAAATTATACTACCAGATTATAAATCCCAAATCTAATCACTGTCAAAATTAGGCAGAAAAATCATAATTAGACTAGATATTTTTTCCTAATTGTTCAGCCCTATTCACCTTTTTCTGCCCCGCCCACTTTTCTTGGCAGCCGACGATCTGAATTTTATATTATGACAGTTAAAATAAACTCAGCCATTGAATTCCACAGTGTAACAGCAGCTAAACAGGAAGTGCACTGCCAAGAGAAGTGGGCAGGGCAGAATAAGGTGAATACTAGCCATTTAAATTTGCATTTTCTGATCTACTGCGCATGTCACCTGCAGAAAGAGATGCTGTCAGGGGAAACATCTTTGATAAAAACATCAAAACAGGACCAGAGCTAGCTGTTTGGATCAGGTCTGAACCGGTCTGACAGACGTCTGTTTCCTGAACCTTGAAACTGTGTTTTTCTCTGTGTTTTTCACCCACATGAATGTAACGCGTATGAGTTGTAAAGACAAATTTCCTTCACAAATGTTTATCAGCATAACCTGTTTACACACAGTAATAAACTCTTGTAGTTAGTTCCCAACAGCGCTGGCTAGTGTTGCTGCTACAGCTTGTGTCAATCAGGCTTTCTGCTATCTGGCTGTGTGCGCATCCCTCGTGTTGATAAACAAATAATCCCTATAGTGAGTCACAATTTGGACATTTTTGCAAGTCTGACCCGGCAGCAACACTATTACTGGTTTATTATGGGATTTTATTAAAAACTCGGTTAAGATGTCTGAGTTGAAGTCACATTTTTGAAACATTGTTGAGTCAATCTTTGCACCAACATGTTCGTCCAGTTTCAGGTTTTTTGGCTGTGTTACAATTTACTTTGCATTTTCTTCATATTAGAAGCATTTGGGGAACACCGCAAGTGGAGGTGATGAAGGAACTTGCTTGTGCTTGACTTTTTACTATGCAAATATATTATAGGCCTGAAGCGCCAAAAAATATGGCATGAATGAAAGTTATTTGACCTGTCACTTCAGAGGAATGATGACTGAAAGGCTTTGACCCACCAGAATAAGCATTTTTATCAACACGCAAAAGTCTGACTTGTTGTGAAGAGTCAAAAGTTTAACATTCACACTTTTTAATCCTATTCTAACATTGCTTTTTCATTACAAACACAGCTGGAGATACAGTTTTTTCCTCATCTTAGCCTCAGAAAACACTTTAGAATGTCCCTGATCTATTAGCTGCTATCTTCTGCTGCTTTAAGAGAAATGCTTCAGTAACACTTACATTGTTTTTCTGTTTTAGGCCGAACCTGATCGACATGAGTAAAGTTTACAGACAGACGAATCAGGAGAATCTGGAGCAGGCCTTCACCATCGCAGAGAGAGAGCTGGGAGTCACACGACTGCTGGATCCTGAAGGTCTGTGTCAGCTGTGGGATTTAAGATGAAAAACATGCTTTGGACAATTAACTTAGTGCATAAAATTGTAGACATAAATTTAAAACAGAGGAAGCTACATAGTTATAATGATGGACAAAAGTGCTCCGTAAAGTTGCAATGGACACAGATTAACAGCTGAAATGTATTTACTTAAGTTCTATGTTAAGATAATGCATCATTAAGGGCTGAGCAATTAACTAAATTTATCTAAGGATTGACAATAAAGCCCAGGTTGTTAATAGTCATAAAATACTTGGCTCTTTCTACATTAAGTTCTCAGTTGGTCAGTTAAAGCAGTAGATTTGGAAGGCTTTAGCTATTTTATGTTAAACCGCACTGATTAAAAGTCAGTCTTTGTTTTGTGCATGAAATGTATGCTTTTTTGGCCCTCAGGTTTACTGCTGGATTGGCCCAAATGACAAAAAGTATAGTTTATTTTGTCAAATGTGAGCATTTCTTCTATCATAGACAAAAGAACAAACATTTTTTGATGTTATAAAAACCTAAAATTAATATTTAACGCCTTTTTGTGTGGTGGTTCTTTAAAATTAGGTCATATGCAAAATTCACTTCACAGCCGTTCACTTTATTGCCCTCCTTTCAAGTTTCAAAATGTGACCCACAGTGAAAAAGTTTGGACACCCCTTGATTATGAGGAAAGAAATCATGATTGATTGACTTTTTACTACTGTATATATCCCAGCCCCAAAAACAGATTTATTTTTCAATCTGAGGAACTTTGGATGCCCTATGAGTCATTATGTGACACTTTGGGATCAAAGTTTATTAAGTGTATCCAAAGTCATAGATTTATTCTGTTTTTACACAACACCTGCCCCAGTTTATTTTGCATAAAATAGAGAAAATTGAGCTTGAAAATTACTGGAACACAAAAATGTCGTGAGGCAGATGTACAGTAATTGAATTAACAGAATGCATAATTATATAGTTTAATTATGACTTTATTATTGCCCAGTCTTTGGTTTTTAGCTGAAAATCTGCTCCCTCCTAATGTGATAAAGTTGCAGTTTTCACTAATAAATCCATCTGTTTCTCTCTCAGATGTGGATGTGCCTCACCCTGATGAAAAGTCCATCATCACTTACGTCTCGTCTCTTTACGATGCCATGCCCCGAGTCCCAGACGCCCAGGACGGCGTGCGGGCCAACGTGAGCACCAGTTTATCTGTAAAGCCCTCAGAATCCCCACACTCTCTGTACTTTTGCCTCAGTAAGCAGTGCTTTCTCTCATGTGTTTTCTCTGTTTAGGAGCTGGAGCTGCGCTGGCAGGAGTACTACGAGCTGGTGACGATGCTGCAGCAGTGGATGAGACATCACATCCTGGTGTTTGAGGAGAAGAAGTTCCCCACCAGCTACGAGGAGATCGAAGTGAGTAGCTTTAGGAGCTAAAACGTACTAACTACAGCTCCAAATGTTGAACAGCCAGAGACTCACAAAGCGTAATTAAAGCAAATACATTCAATAAAGAATGTTTAAAAATCATTTTTGACTTTGCTTTATGTGTAAATTGGCTAATTACTTTATCATCCGGCTTCACTTTGATATAACAGCATTTATATAAAAAGAAATTATAGAGATAGACCTATTTTTTTCAATACGTTTAACAGATTGTAAACTTCTGCTTTATCTTTTCCAATGCTTTTCTGCTTCTTTCCAGTCTGATAAAGGAATAAAACTCAACTCGGATGGTCCAAGCTCCCTCGACTTTTAGTTTCAAGTATTTCAAATTATTATACCAAAGTACCATGATCTCTCATGATATCCTTGCAATTTCTTAGATTTTTGTAATTTCCAACTCAAAATAGTCCTGGTTTCAAATGAAGAAGAGTAGGGATACGTTCTAGTTGTTTATGTAAAATTGCACTCTTGCAGTAAATTTATAGGGAAAAGTCTTCAAGTCCAAGTCTTTGGGCCCTATCTTGTGAAAAACGCAAAGCCTTGACGCATGCGGTGATGAGAATAATCGCCCCCGGCGCTGTTTCAAACACCAGACGCAAAACTAAGTTCAAAAGGCGGGGCCAGTTGGCGCTGCTTAGAATAGGGTGGCGCTGAACTGGCTTGAAGGTGGAGCCCCGTGGTGAAGTTGCCAAATTCTCGGGGTGTGGCTTGTCTCACTCCCGTAGAAAAGCCCAATAGAAAAGAGAATATCAGAAAACCCACGTTTTCCAAATACATCACATAATAATCAAGTTGTTGTGTGACAAAGAACAGTGTGTAATAAACACAACTGTGCTAAATGCATACATATTTACTGCACATCCAAAAACTTGCGTAATTGCACGTGACTATAAATAGCCCTATGAACACGCGACACGTTCCCCTAAGATAACAAAGACGGAAAAGATGTAAGTACCACCACGATGGAGTGTGCATATCTGTCCAATGTGTTCTGCTTTCAAGCATATTTCTTTGTCCACAGAAAATGGAATACATAATTGGACGCGACGTAAGGCGGAGGCGGCAGAGAGTCCACCGCCCACGTTTCTGTTACCTGTCTCTCACTGAAAAACAGTGTAAAACGAAATTACATCTGTCTCGCCAGGTTGTCGATTACATTTGTAGGCTGCTGTCAGACAGCCTACAGACCAACTCCAACAGTCCCCATGCACTCCCCGTCGCTGCCAAAGTAACAGCAGCCCTTTATTTTTTTGCAACGGGGTCTTTTCAACATCCCTTGGGTTCAATTGGAGGAATGTCACAATCTGCAATAAGTTCGGCAATACACGCAGTGACGTCAGCTTTAGTTGAACATGCCGATGAATTTATTAAATTCCCTGTGTCTCCTGAACACCAAGAGCAGGTGAAGGGTGAATTCTGGGCAAAATTTGGGTTTCCTGGTGTCTTGGGTGCGATTGATTGCACGCACGTACAGCTACGTGCGCCGTCAGAGAACGCTCTGGTCTACATCAATCGTAAGGGAACGCATTCCATTAACATCCAGGTTGTTTGTGATGCAATGTGTCGAATAACGCATGTATTTGCAAATTATCCTGGATCCACTCATGACTCATTCATCCTGGCCAACTCAGCCATCCCCGCAGTCTTCCAAGGGGATCCTCCTTTGGATGGGTGGCTGTTGGGGGATAATGGTTATGCTCTGAGGACCTGGCTGATGACACCGTTCATCACGCCAGAGACGAGGAGCGAGTTGGCCTACAATCGAAAGCACACGCGAACGCGTTGTGTGATCGAAAGAGCATTTGGGTTGCTAAAAATGCGCTTCAGATGTTTGGATAAGTCCGGTGGTACATTACAATATACTCCTCAGAAAGTCGCTGCCTTCTTTGTGGCATGTTGTGTCTTGCATAACATCGCCATTCTTCATGGATGTGCCATGGACTTAAATGAGGATAGATTAGAAAACTTTAGAAGACGTGAGGCAGAACTGCGAGTGCCGATGCCAGTTGAACCCAACACACCCCAGGCAGCACGGGTGAGAAGGGGGGAGTTGGTCCGGGAGTTATCAAATCGATAGCCTGGTAAGTTTATTATTATTAGCCTATCATAGTTATGTTTGTAATTTGGTTTAAATGGTAATTAAATGTTCCGAGTAGCATTATGTCATTACTTGATACTAAACATGCAAGCAACATTCCATTTATAACAATCAAAAGACATTAGTGACATTATTTATGACACAACTGACCTTCAAATGTCATGAAAAATTGCTTTTTAATATTTAGACGTGTAGGCCTATTTGTAGTTAACTCGTATTTAGATTAACAGCAATAGCACATTTCAGGACCTAGGACAGCGCAGCCTTTACACAAATGCATTTGTACTAGTCTCATTACGATCACTTGCATGCGAATAAAGTAACTTGTGGCAAATAAAATTATGCTAATTTAGAGTTGTTGTGTGTTGTAGCAGTGAACAGTTTTGAATTAATAGAAAAATGCACATGCACGCTATTTGGAACACAGCAGAAGGCCTCTACACTAACACAAATATATGAACGTAGACATAGGGCCTACCTAAGTTTCTCTTTTTTTTTTTTTTCTTAGCATTGACACCAGTCTACTCGTTTTTTTGTAGACCTTGCTTCATTAACTACCTTTTTAACGGGCTATAGGCTTTTTGTGAAGCATGTGTAAAATCAAAATATTAGACAAAGAAACATGTTAGGTTATATATATTTTAATGTAGGCCTGGCTACAATTTACGCCCCCCTCTCCTTCGCAGGCGAGGACGACCGCGCGAGGAGCCACGGCGTCCTTGAGGCTCACTCAGTCGTTCCGCGGGAGCAGCAGGCTGATCTGAGAGAGACACGTCAGCATGAGGGGAGGCCGTGGGTGCTGGGCTACGTGCCTCAGACAGGCGAGCCAGAGAGGCCGCAATGCTATTTAGCGGCGCCATTAAATTCGCCACGTTACGCCGTAGGCCTCGCAGCTCCTTCTCCACCCGGTCAAATCCCCGTTTCTGGAGGTCCAGAAAGGGCTGGTCGCGGGGCCTCGCATTGCTGCGGTGGTCTATGGGAGCAGTGTCGGGCAAAGTGCTTGGGCCTGGCGGTGAAGCATTTTTTGATGACGACGGAGCTGTAAAAAAATAAAATACTTTCAAAAAACTGTGTGTGGATTGTGAAGTTGGCTAAAATTGCAGCAGTAAACATCTTCTGGAATAACTAGGCTAAAAGAAAGTTTTCAAGGTAGGCTATTGTTTTTAAGTTAGTAGGCTATTTATCATTTAGGCCTATTTAAACAATCAACTTACCTGCGAGGCCTTTTTCAATTCCACCAAATCCCTCAATGCTTTCTGAGGGGAGGGTCGATACTGCCAGCTCTTCGGCAGGGGTTAGTGGCTCCACAGTTGAGGGCCCTCCTCCAGTGCCAGCCATCTCTCTTCTGAAAGTAGCGGCCTTGTCTTTTCCTCGTCTTCTGACGTCGTTGTAGCGCTTTCTGCATTGAAAAGCGCTTCTAACGACGCCAGAAGACGAGGAAATACAGGCCGCTATTTCCTCCCATGCTTGCTTTGCCTACAGAAATGATATGCATTCATTTATTATAAGAAAAAGCCCACGTTTAAGCTAATTTGCGTAAACAGACTATCTCAGTCTTCAATCAAGCTTTAATTATTTAAGTCTAAACAATGACGCTCCTGACACCTACCACAGCGCACACAACATAATCAAATACGCACAACACAACATGAAAGTGTTTATAAATATTTCGTAACGAAAATGTTTTTTACAGAAGGTCTACAATAATTTAACCTATATGTCAATTGATGTGGCACCAGTGGAAAAGTTAATTTGCAGTGGAAAAGTGAATTTACAATTTATACTTACATCATTTGGCTTTGGGCCTGTTTTGCTATCTCCATAAATAGCATTTTGTTTGGATCGAACAAGTTCCACTAGGAGCTTCGTCTCCTCCGGCTTGAAGCGCTCGCTTCTCTCCTTTCCTGGGAATTCTGCCATCCTTGGAGAGTTGGAGCTGGCGCATGCGCTTTTAAAGGCGCTCAAATTAGGAATGGGCTCCACCTTCAAGCCGGTTCAGCGCCACCCTATTCTAAGCAGCGCCAACTGGCCCCGCCTTTTGAACTTAGTTTTGCGTCTGGTGTTTGAAACAGCGCCGGGGGCGATTATTCTCATCACCGCATGCGTCAAGGCTTTGCGTTTTTCACAAGATAGGGCCCTTTGTCTTTTATTGAGTCAAGTCATCAAAATAGTGAAGGGAGTCTAACTTAAGTTCAGGTCCACACTTATGGATTAATTAAATTGCACTTATCTGTTTTTGCAAAGGAACAAATCTGCAAAGTAACTTAATCATTCATTCATACATTTTAATAACATGGTCACTAATTCCAACGGTTTAAAGTGAACCCTGGATATAATCACATGTTTATCCTAAAACACTTGTAATATCATCACTTATATAAATACAGGACAAATACCTTGGAAGTATTTGTAGTTTTATTAAAATGGTGTTATGAAGAAAAGACATGGAGGCTGCCATTTTGCTGTGGTTATGACATAAAATAGTGTTGTCAAGGTAACAGGCAGTAGCAGGTAACTAAGCAACATGAATTCCTGGGTTAAACCTTGTCAGTTTGAGTCGGAGCAAAGCCAAATACAGAACGATTATGTGGAATCTAGTGAAACTGAAGATAATCAAGAGGAAGAGGCAAGAACTGGACACTGTCAGTGGTGTTTTTGTGGCAACTGTTCACGGATGAAATTGTTGGAGTAACCATGGAAACACTATTTTATGTCATCAACCAAAATGGCGTCTCCCAGTGGCTTGAAAACAACATAAACAATGACAATTTTATAAAAAATAGTAAGCAATTATATATTTGTTTGTAATTTATTTTAATAAGCAAGAACAGTACTAGTGTTTTAGCCAGATTTGTCTTCATAACCAGGGTTCCCTTTAAATGTCAGATAGTTGTTTTAATGTGAATTCTTGTGACTGTTTTGTGCAGGTTTTGTGGCGTCAGTTCCTCAAGTTCAAAGAGACCGAGCTCCCGGCCAAAGAATCGGACAAGAACCGCTCCAAGCTCATCTTCAAGTCGTTTGAAGTGAGTTTTATCAGTGACACACATTTTAATTCATCTCATTGACAAACGTGAAATCAGTTTTAATGTCGAGTTATGATCAAAACATCTCACAGTCACAGACACGGTTTAGCTTTTAGTCTTTAGAGTTTAACATGAAACAATTACTGTGTCTGTCCTGACGCCACCTTTTCTACATCTTGGTTTTTAAAGTTGTTTGGAATATTTTGTTTTTGTAATATATTTTTCAAGTTTAACAAGTTGTTTTAGTCAATGTCAAAGCTGTGTATCTACAAATAATTAATGAGTTGTTACAAGCCAAAGCCAATGTGTAAGTGCCATTTTCAACAAGTGTAGAAAACATCTAAAAATACAATAATCTGGATTAAGCCTGGACGACATGGCAAAAAAATAATATCATGATTTTCTTGGAGCCAGATCACAATTTATATTTTATCACGATTTTTGTAAACTGTCTATTTTCAAATTGCTTTGAGGTAAATACAATCATCTGCTTTTTTAGAAAGTTCCTTTTTCACGGACAGATTTTTAAGAAAAAAACAAGCGTCCAATCTCAAAACAAGTGACCTCAACCCTTCAATTAAAAAATATTAAAATGTATCATATAATTATAATGTTGTATATCAAGTTTCAAGCAATTTTTAGCCAAAATAACGACTTTAGGCATGAAAATTTGCTTAATGTCCATTATATTTTTAAATCAGACCTGAAAAATGGCTAAGAGACTGCAAACCAATATTTTCATTTATTTTGTTTTGTATTAAGTCTTATTTAACCAATTAGTAACTCAGTGGTGTTTTAGTCAACCAAAATGTACTTTACTTTACTGGAATATGAAGGTTTTGAAAGCACATTCCAAATTTATTACGACTTTTTAACATGTAAGAATCTTGTTTACCTGCATTTTTGCCTGCACAAATAGTTATTTAGCATGAATATTTGGTCAAATCATTGAGACGTTACAAGTTTTGAAAAAAAAAAAGGGGGGGGGGGGGGCTTGTTGTCAACCAATCAAACACTAGAACATGTCTTAAGTCCAAAACTGATGATTAAACCTTAACTAATATACGTAATTAAAGACATGTTTGAACATTTTTTCTGTTGGTCTGAAAATTGTAATTGAGATACGCCAAAAAATTTTTGTGATGTCACTTTTATCAGTATCACCCAGTCCTAGGCAACGCCACACAGTTTTATGGCCAAAAAAATTTATTTGGGGGTTTAAATTTATACAAGAAACTTCTTCTATGAACTGTCAAATGAAAACTATGAGTTGAGGCACAGTCTACTGTCTGTTTACTATGGAACAACCCACAAATTAAACAAGGGCAGGGCAATTTTCAGTAATAACCCCCCCCTGAGGGCAGGACTTCTCCAGCTCAAACCAGGGTTTGAAAATTGTATTCAGACGACAAACTTTAAAACCTATTCTCCCACGGAGAGATGGATTACAGCTACGTGATGCTTTCTAGTTTTAGTTCGTTAGCCTTTTTTTAATACATAGTAGATGGATGACAAATTTAGCTTTTCTCTTGCAGACCTGATTTGGGTATTATTTTTTTTAGAGATGCCTTAAACGTTTAACTTTTGAATCTAAACCTGTTCCTGTGTGTGGCTGTAGGGGGCAGTGCAGGCGGGACAGGTGAAGGTGCCCCCGGGTATCATCCCTTCGACGTGGAGAAGGAGTGGGGTCGCCTCCATGTGGCCATCCTGGAGAGAGAGCGTCTGCTCCGCATCGAGTTTGAACGGTAACTATGACGACCGCACAAAGGGTCACAATATTATACGTTTATTATAGTAGGCCACTGGCATTTCAATGTGTTTATTTCCTGTCACTGATCCGAGAAGAAGAATGTGTTTGTTTGAAATTGAAATAGTGTAATTATACTTTAAGGGTTGTTATTATCGATAATCATATGAATCATTAGTTGTAACATTAACAATAGCATTTATAGTAATTATAGTACTTATCCAAGCATGTTTATATTTCTTACATAACATTACTTGAAGCAGAAAACATGCAGTGACTATGTTCACATTCAAACAAACAAACAAACAAACAAAAAATGTATTTTATAATTTCTGGATTTGCCAGGTAATGAAAGATTATAAAAAGTTTACAGGGGTGCCGAATTCAAATGGAGCTTGGGCCAAAACAATCGAAGTCAGAGTTGGTGGAGTGCCACAGTCTAAAATATAGATCCTTCTGTGTTATATTCAAATCTAGCAATTGGATGATGTCCATACTTATACTGAAACACAGGGGTCCCCAACCACCGTTCCGGGGTCCAAAACCGGTCCGCGGGCCATTGGCTACCGGGCCCAGGGGATTCTTCAATATTTCTAGGGTTATCACTACTTCCTTGTGCTTTACTATGACAAAATTGTGCCATTTAATCCTATAAACAGCAAATTCAAGCAATAAGCGAGCTAAAAGAACACACAATAATTGGTTGTTTGCATTTTAAATTGTTGTTATCGGCGCTACGCAACCTCGACCGGTCTCTGGAAAAGAAATTTGTGACTATACTGGTCCTTACAAGAAAAAAGGTTGGGGACCACGGCTGTAACAAATTGCATTTTGTTGCATTATATTATATTTTACATACTGTCATTCCAAGAAAATTTCAGACAAATTGCATTTTAGGACACTATCAATAATAATCAAAAGTCATCACGGGGGCCTCATGAAATCATCTTGAGGTTTACATTATGTACGTATATGTCATCCACTTTCTTTGCTACTTTTCATACCTGAGCAGGTTTTGACAAGGAAAACGATGCAAGAAAGATCAAACTAATGAATGAAAGAGAAAATATTAAGAATTGATATGCAGTAGTAGTTTCTATGTATTTAGGAAGAACCCATGTTGATCAGTAATTTACATTTTGTTCATTGTAATCAACTAAAAAGCCGATTTGAAAATATAAACAAGTTTGTTGACTTCCTGTTAAAAAATGCACAACTGATAAGCCCTGCCTCTTCACTGTTAAATTTAATTGCAAGTACAGAAAAGTGGGTAGATAGTAAAAACACAACTTTTCTGAGAACTTGAGCATCAGCTAGACTTTGAGTAAACACAGTTATGGTTAAAAACTGTATGTTTAGCTAAAAATGTATTGTTCTTTGTCTCCTACATACAATATATGCTCTCAAAAGTAACAAACCGCTATATTAATTAAAAAGTCAAATTTTCCTGTTCCTGTATCTGGATCCACATCTGTCACATGGTTGTGGTGTTGCCAAAACAATCCCAAAATGTACTCACCGACGCTGCAAAAATGAAAAGAAAATGACTCACCCCCAGATGATGAAGCGGCTATAAAGCAGATCTTTGTCGAGCGGAAAGTAGAACGATCCGCGCCGGGCAAACCACATGACGACGACGACTCTGCCATCGTCATAGCAACAGACGAAAATCCTAACTTTGAAAAATCCTCATGAAATGCTTGCTAAATCACAAGGCCAAGCAGGGCGTAGCTTCTCAATTACTTTCTCTTGCAAAACTTGCAGCGTAGTTTAATTTCAGTTTGTGGAGAGAGAAACAAGGAATAACTGCAAAATGGCTTTCATGCAGCAGGGATACGTGTTAAAATATCTGCACCGAACCAAGGCAGAGTAAGCTTTCTGTGTTTATTCATTGAAATTACACTGCTAAGATTTATTCATATATTTAAAGGTTCTATATTCTGCTTATTTATTTATTTGTTATGTTGTTTCCTCATCAAAAACACAGTTGGGTTTGGCTTAATTTACATAATTTTAACACAATATATGCGTGTTATAAAAGTTGGATTCTTCTGTCTTCTGTCTGAAAATGTTCCACCTTGTGATGTCATCAAGTGGTATTACAGGAAGTGTTGAACTGTGTTTGTAAACTCCATACGTCACTAGAGTCATTTGAATCGTTTCAGCTTTGTTTAGCTAATGTTTTAGCCTTGTTTAGCTAATGTTTTAGCCTTGTTTAGCTAATGTTTTAGCCTAGTTTAGCTAATGTTTTAGCCTAGTTTAGCTAATGTTTTAGCCTAGTTTAGCTAATTTTTTAGCCTTGTTTAGCTAATGTTTTAGCCTTGTTTAGCTAATGTTTTAGCCTTGTTTAGCTAATGTTTCAGCCTAGTTTAGCTAATGTTTTAGCCTAGTTTAGCTAATGTTTTAGCCTTGTTTAGCTAATGTTTTAGCCTTGAGTACCAAAATATTATTGACTTTTGCAGTTTCTCAACAGAACAAAAGAAGAAACTGATTATTTGAAGCATAAAGAGACAACATTTGAATCATATTTTAGTGTATTGTACCATAAATAAAAAAAAAAGCTAAAAATGCCATGCAAGTTAGAACAAGACACTTTGAACTTTGCAGATGGAAACAGCAAAATAACTTAAAGGTGTTGTACTCAATGTTTGCTTTTATTAAAAACGTAATTAATGCATTCTGAGCCTCCGAATTGTTGATCACGCTGTGTTTTAAACTTTTTTCACAGCTGTTGGAAGCGAGATGTGCCGCTATGCTAATGAAAGTTAGCTACAACAGACAACTTAATGGATTTTCGTAAACAAATGGTACATTGTTAGAGGCAGACTGGACACTGCAGGCTAATTTTCACCTGAATAGCTACAGTTACAAGATTTTATTTATTTATTGTAAATAATAGGTTATAATCCCTTTAAACATGTGTGATTGAAAGAAAACACAACTTTGAGGATGTTTTTGATGATGAAGCAATATTCCAGCATGGCTAAATACTCGCAGAAATCAAATTAGCTTTGTAGATTGTAATAGTTTTTTTAATTGATTTCAGATTGGAGAGACTTCAGAGAGTCGTCAGCAAAGTCCAGATGGAGTCAGGAGTCTGCGAGGAGCAACTGAACCAAGTGGAGGCGCTATTACAACAGGTAAGCGTCACATAACTTAACTAAGTGCTTGTCGTGTTGGTGAGTAAGCATGTTTTAGCGTAATGTCTGTGTTTTGTTGTAGGATGTGAGATCTATGGGCGCTGGGAAGCCTCCGAAACACGCTGGAGAAGTGGAGGCGGACCTGGAAAAGGCAGAGGGAATGATCCGACTCCTGTTCAACGATGTGCAGCTGCTCAAGGACGGGCGCCATCTACAGGCCGAACAGATGTATCGCAGGTAACATCGGCTGTGTTCACACTACAGATACTGAATGTGAATTATTTTATTTCTGGAGTGAAAGTCATGTAAATACCTGCGCAGGTTTTGACAAGTAAAATTATGCAAACATATATTTTAAAGACAATAGTGAAAGGCAGATGTTAAAGATTGAATCAAACATTTTAAAAATTCATTGTTTAAAAAACAGGAATTGCAACATCGTCTTGCTTTTGTTTGTTTCTGTATTCATGTTGACAGTTTAGGTCAAATTATAACACTAAGAATTATGTGCAGTAATAAAGGTGCACTGTGTTACTCTTTGGAGATGAAAAGTGAGCTGCACAATTCAGTAGAAAAAGAATATTTAATTATATATATATTTAGATAATTCTGAATGGTCATAAATATGTTTTAGGCCATAATGCGGAAAAAACACTGCTAAAGGAACATCTTTTCAATGGAAACAAACAGAAGGAGGCTCCACTCTAACCCAAATAAAAGTCAATTTTGTGGCCCAAGTAAAAAAGCAGACTTTTATTATTTATTTACCGCAACAAAGACATCTAAATGACAAAACCGTGATTTTATTCAAGTCTATTTTTGGTTGAAAAGTTGCACAGTGCACTTTTGAGCTTGATTTTACACATTTGTCTCTTTAATATAAGAAATTATTACAGACATCAGTTTAGTTTTACTGTGGAAGTCCAGGTCAGTTCTTTTTGGGGAATGATCACCATCTGCTCCAGGGCCTCAGAGGATATTTTGAAATTGAATTTATTTGGATTTTTACTTTGTTTATGTGTTTTACTCTAAAAAATCAAAGCCAGTTAACCTTATAAGCAGCTAAGTGAAGTAATACTATCTACACAAAAAATGCATTAGTAAGTTGTTTGCATTTTATGTTGTTGCTACTGGCTCTAGCCTCATTGACCAACCCTTAGAACAGTGTATTTTGTCTGTTTTTTTACCTGAAAGTAGCAATGTTTGAGTGAATAAAGCAATATAATACTAAAGCATATACCTAGCTTTTCCAACTTGAAATTATTACAAACATGCTGTGGGGGTTGCGAGTTGGTTGTATGGTTCTTGGTTTGAAAAGTTTGGGAACCCCTGCTCTAGAAAAGAGGACGGTTACTGTACCAGGCCTTTATTAGAAAAACGTTTGAACTGCTTTGACAGCTTAGCTCATTGTTGTAGTAAAAATTATGACTACATTTTGTGATTGCCGAGAGAATGAAGCATACATGCACATAAACTTCTTTGTCCTGTTGACATTTCAGGGTTTACCGTCTCCACGAGCGTCTGGTGAACCTCCGCAGTGAGTACAACCTGCGCCTCAAGTCCGGAGTCACCGTCACCCAGATCCCGATGACCCAAATCCCCATGACCCAGGTCCAGATTGGGCAGGTCCAGCAGCAGTCCCCCGGGGGCAGGATGCGTCCCGAGCTGGATGAGGTCACTATGAGGTACATGCAGGACCTGCTGGGCTGGGTGGAGGAGAATCAGAGGCGCGTGGATGAGGGCGAGTGGGGGTCCGACCTGCCCACGGTGGAGTCTCAGCTGGGCAGTCACCGCGGCCTGCACCAGTCCATCGAAGAGTTCAAGGCCAAGATCGAGAGAGCCAAGGCGGACGAGGTGAGAAGAGACTTTGAGTTTAACTTTGAATTCTTTTTTTAGCTGTTCACACAATGACCACTACATGACAGAGTTTTATTTTATGCATTATGTAAAGTATAGTATAGTTTTTTATAGGGTCCCATATTATTGGTTCATCCAATATGGGCCTTTAATAGAAATATATATTAAGTTTAAGGTTTAAGTTTTTTGTCCTGGTTATGAAATCTTGCTGGGCTTGGTCAGGACTACTGTAGCTGGAGAATATACCCTAGTGTGCATGTTATTGGTTGAAGGGGAAACCAGAATGCCTGGAGGAAACCCACCCAGACACGGGGAGAAACTTACAAACTCCACACAGAAGGGCCTGGGCCACACAAGAGCGAAACCAGCAACCTTTTTGCAGTGTGAGCTCTAGTCACTCTGACGTGCTGTGGATACAGTTTAAATTTAGATACTTGAAGGCAAAGTACATTGTTATTGATGGGAAAAAACTGGCATCATCAAATTTTAGCTACTCTCCACCTGATTATTGACTTGTACAATGCTTGGATGTCACGTGAACTGAAACAATTAATAATATGGCTTAAAATATGAACAATAATGGCTTTATTTCTCATTAAAATACAGTTTTTACCCATAATTAACAGATCAAATTGTGCTGTGTAAGTATTATTTATTCTGCATATACCATAATAACTTTGTAGGAATAAAATTTGGATAAACTGGGCCGACATCAACCAGTAAACAATCTTCAAATCATATTACTGCCCTCTATCTGTTAGGGCAGGACGATGTGGCTAAAAATCTTTATCACGATATAAAAAAAACATATTTGCGATAACGATATAAGTGACGATATTAATGCAAGATTGCTTAAGCAACATTTCTTTTGTATTTAGATGTATTTCACCTCTGTTTCTCTTCTCTTGTTCTGTTTTAGCCTCTGCATCAGTGCAAAGTCACTCAGTTCTAGACTTTAGAAGTATTTGGCCTCCGTTTCTGTGTGCGTACAGATATATCACAAAATTCCAAACTTTATATCATCAGCAATATAATTTTTTTGGCCGATATTATCACCAACAATTTATTATCGCCCTGTCCTACTATCTGTCTTAACTTTTATTGGCCTGTAGAATGTTATTCACAATTTTTAATAACTTAATTTATATGTAATAAACCTTTTTTGTATTTCAGAGTCAGATCTCTCCCGTGAGCAAAGCTGCTTATCGTGACTATCTGAGCAAACTGGAGCAGCAGTACGCAAAACTCCTGGTAAGACTAATTTATCAAGTTAATTTATGAAATTATCCAGCAATAAACTCGTCAGAATAAAACTAAAATGTTCACTCCTTCCACAGAGCGCCTCTAAGTCTCGTCTGCGTTACCTGACCGAGCTCCACGCCTTCGTCACCGCGGCGACCAAAGAGCTGATGTGGCTGAACGAGAAAGAGGAAGAAGAGGTGAACTACGACTGGAGCGAGCGCAACACCAACATGACGGCCAAGAAGGAAAACTACTCTGTGAGAACAAAGAGTTAGTTTACAAAGTTTGAACAGTGTGTGATTATAAATTTGACTCATGTTTTTGTTGTTTTTGTCAGGGTTTGATGAGAGACTTGGAGCTCAGGGAGAAGAAGGTGAACGGTGTCCAAGCGTCCGGAGACAAACTGCTCCGAGATGGACATCCAGCCAAGAAAACCATAGAGGTGATTCAAATATTAAAAATTATGTGTTCTTAACAGTTGTGACATGGAAAAATTAAATTAGTCACTGACATAATATTACAATTGTCAGATCAAAAGTCTTCAAACTATTGACTACTAGACTAATGCTGCGTTCAGATGTTTGTTTTTGAGAAACAGAAATGCATGACAAAGTTTAAGAGACAATAACTTGGGCTACGACATTGTATTATTTCAAGATTAAATTCACAATGTTATGAGAAAAGTCAAAGCCATAAAAAGCTATTTTTCAATTAAAGTTTTGCAAGATTAAAATTGTGTTTTGGATCATGGAACATTGCTATAAATATAAAAGACTATTATGTGTTTTTATGCAAACGTTTGACTTACTTTATACTTCTCTTATATATTCTGTCAAAATGCAATAATGCAAATTTGTTATAACAATGGCCCTACTTCACTCTTCTGGGTTTGAATTTGGCCCTCGAGTCAAAATATTGCCCACCCCTGATCTAAATTCACATCTTGAGGCGTTCGGCAAAATGGTATTGCAAATTTTCGTCCATTTATCAGGGACTAATCTCTTGTGACGTAAGGACATGCTCTCATAGCCAGGAGAAGGAGAAGACTGATTATGTGAGTGACAGTTTCGGCTGCAAACTATAGCTTTCTTCAGAAGTGCTGCTTGGTGTTCCTGTGATGTGTCTGATCAGCTGGTTTAGACAGGTTTTAGCACCTTTTTCCTACTTTGGACAGACATGTCAAAGGAACACCAAGTGACACTTTTGAAGAGGCCACAGTATGCAGCCTAAATTGTCAAGCTATAACTACAACAGATTAACACACAACTATAACAGAAGACCCAATGAACTTATCTGGATTAGGAGAAGACTGACTCAAAACAAACACTATGGTATATGATACGGATTTACAATGAGCTCAAATGGATCAATTAAAAAAACATAATTGCTTAAAAACGACAATGCGTGGAGGAGAAGAAGTAAGGAAGTTATAGCTATGTTTACTAAATACACCAAAGCTTTTCTCTCAGTCTAGTCTGCTATTATGTGAAAAAAAGCCCGTGGGAATGCCCAAACACAGCGTTTAGAAGATAAATATTTAAACAAACAAAGATGCTTATTGAAGCCTAAGTTTTGTTAATATTGAGCATCAAACTTTGTGCGTATACAAGATTTCAGAGCACATTCAACTCTCAAACTTATGAACCACCTGAGGCTCTCCAGTCTTGTTTGATATTTGTTTTTGTTATTTCTTCATTGTTAATAGCACACTTTGCTTAATAAAACCTCCTTCTCTCAGGCCTTCACTGCGGCTCTCCAGACTCAGTGGAGCTGGATCCTTCAGTTGTGCTGCTGCATCGAGACTCACCTCAAAGAAAACACTGCCTACTTCCAGGTTTTAACTCAGTACTAAAGCATATTATCCAACAGTTTATCTACATTCTTCTGACTGATTCCCTGTTTTGTTTCAGTTTTTCTCTGACGTCAAAGAGGCCGAGGACAGGATGAAAAAGATGCAAGAGACAATGAAGAAGAAATACACTTGTGAACGCTCGGTGACAGTGACCAGACTGGAAGATCTGCTCCAGGACGCTGCTGTGGGTTTAACTTTACTAAAACCTACTTAGGCAATATTAAGCACTTGATTTTGACTGCGGTAAACAAATTACTATTTCTATTGCAAGTTTAGATCTTTGGAAATGCCTTTTTAATCTGATGAATTCAATATATGCTGGTTAAAAGTTCCTAGACTGATATCATTTATTAATAGACTCGAGGAAACTATAACTTACCTAATTACTGTATATATTCACATCTTTTTGAATGAAGCCCCAAGATTTAATGTAATATTGAAATAAGTGAGATAAAGCTCGATTTGACATGCCCCTTTTATATCCACTAGGCATTTTATTGTTTGTCTATGCCAGGGCTTTTCAACTTCTTGAGGGCCAGATTTTTCAAAGGGCCATGGTCTCTGGGCCAGTAGTTGCGCAAGATCAGCACTTTTACTTCATATTTCAAGCCAAATTATTTGCAAATGGGCTAAGAAATTTGTTCTTATTTCATTGGCAAATCTTTGTTCTTCTTTTAAACTACATTTTCTTATAACAAGTCAGAAACGTCTTGAAACAATTGAAATTTTCTGCATTTCATAAGCAATTAAATTTAACCAGTTAAAACAACAATTAAAATTCTGAATCCAAGTAACTTCAAGCAAGTCTAAATATATAGTTTTTGCAGTGTCCAATCAGTGCCTGATTTATCAAGCCAGGTGCAATTCACGTGTTATTTATGAACGTTTTATGCAAACTTTAATATTGGAAGATGCACACACAACATGCTAAACAAAACCGATATGAACCACCTCAAGTTCTGCATCTTTAGAATGTGTGAGAGAGAAATGTCATCTTTGCCAAGGTTTTGCTCCACCTAACCTGTTTTTGCACATGAGCAAATGCTTGATTAATCTGGCCTTATGTTAGGTTTTCAAATGTGAATTGAACATTAGACATTAGACCAGTACAATTCAAGTCTGAACCAGAAGTAGGTCAAATCAAGTCTAAAGCAGAGTTGCACCAAGAAAAAAAAACAACCAAGTCAGGTCTAAGGCAGTAGCTTCAAATTAACCTACAGAAAAAGAAAAAATAGTATACTTGCAATATTAGAAAGACGAGGCTGGATCAAATCTTCGGAGGACAGATTTGGTAACCCAGGCCTTAAGTTGAATAGGCCTGGTCTATGCAATTGTTATTAGAACATTAACTAGGTTTAGTTAGCTAGATCAAGCTAGACTGGCCTCTACCTGTCATGGTCTCTTTATCCCTCTTTATTCACTGTTGTAGCTTATAATTTTGTACTTTCTTGTCTCCAGGATGAGAAGGAGCAGCTGAATGAGTTCAAGACCCACATCGAGGGTCTGAAGCGCAGAGCAAAGACTGTGGTCCAGCTCAAGCCTCGTAATCCAGCCACTCCATCAAAGGAAAGCAGCCGGTACAGGCCGTGTGCGACTTCAAACAGATGGAGGTACGGCAGACTGTATTTTGGAGATAAACTTTGTGTAGTTCTGTATATTTAAAGCCTTTTTTCTTGTTCAGATCACGGTGCACAGAGGAGACGAGTGCGCTCTGTTGAATAACTCTCAGCCGTATCAATGGAAGGTCCTGAACGACAAAGGCAGCGAGGCGGTGGTCCCGTCCATCTGCTTCCTGGTTCCACCGACCAATAAGGACGCAGTCAACTCTGTCGCCGGGTAAGTTTACACACAGATAAAAGAATCTTCAAAGTCACTCTAGTTTGAATCTTGTTTATGTCAGGGTGTCATGATTTAACAATGTTTAAAAATAATTGTGGATTGTTTACTATTATTTAAGCAGCATAGATTAAAGGTTTGATCCAATGTTTCTTTCTTAAACATGAAAACATATAATTAATCTGTTTTTGTCTCCTCAGTTTGGACGGGAACCTCCAGCGGCTGCAGTCACAGTGGCAGACTCTGTTTGTGGACATGAAGACACTCCTGTCCTGGCAGTACCTCATGAGGGACATCCACATCATCAAGACCTGGAACATCTCCATGGTAACCATAACTCACAACATCAGATTCATATATAATGTTTAATTCTATTTACCACGTGTAACCAGATTGAGAAATTGCACCATAAAATCAGAAGCAAGTATGAGTCTAAAATTAGTTTGCCATTTGCTGTGTCATCGTGACAAATTATTGCAGGCTTTCTTATGCTATGATATACACAAGTTTTAAGACATTTGTGCAACTTAAAAAGAAAAATAGAAAAGCAACGCATTCGTTTTTGCTCTTGATCTTTTCTTTTCTGTATAGTCCTACACTAAGAGCAAATTCCTGACCACCTTTCTTTGTCAAGATAATCCATCCCACTTCACAAGTGTGACATATTAAGATGCTGATTAATATTGTACATGTGTCTTTGACTAGCCACAATAAAAGGACATTCTGAAATGTTCAGTTTTAGCACAGCACAATAAGACAGATGTTAATTGTCCACCAAAGCGGTTGTCCTTCATTGAATGTTCATTTCTCTAACACAAGTTGCATTTATTTTTGTTCAGTGTATGTTGGTATGACGCCTCCTGTACACAGTGTCCGAGTTTCTTGCTCGGTGCTTTGCACACCAGCTCCTGTCCACTGTGGTCCCTTATTGCCCAAAGTCGCGCGGATTCACATGGATTACTGCGCGAATGCTCGTAATATGACTTGGAAGTCGCATCAGACCGCTGCAACCTCCGACAAAAATTAGACTTTCTTTCCGCACACTTGCTCGACTCTCAGACGTGCACTCGCACTGCTCTGAGGTCTGTGTACAAGGGCGCTCTGGTTTTAAGCACTTTTTAAGTCTTGCGGAAGTCTTGCGGAAGTCTTGCGGGAGTCATGTGAGTCCCACCTTGCACCGAACTCGGACTCAGTGTACGGCAGTGGTAATTGTCTACATTTGATAATAAGTATCCATATTTACTATTTGCAATTTAAAAAGCACACACAGACAACTAGGGGGGATCCGTAGACTGATAATATTCTTCATCCACTTTTGCAGTAGAAAAGGGGTACAATGCAGGTTAATGTCAAAGTAAAATCATTAAACTTATCTTTGAAATGTATCTTCTCTTTCTCTCTTCAGTTTAAGACCCTGCGTGTGGAGGAGTACCACCTGGCCCTGAGGAACCTGGAGCAACATTACCAGGACTTCCTGCGGGACAGTCAGGACTCACAAATGTTCGGAGCTGAGGACCGAATGCAGATGGAGGCCAACTACGGCAAGGCCAACCAGCATTACCACACTCTGGTCTCCTCCGCAGAGCAAGGTACGCAACTATTCACAAAGACTGCTTTACTTTATCTGTTAACTCAAAGTAAGGCTTTGGCTACTTGGGTTTCTCTTCTCAAATAAGGTTGTTTACTCTTATTTGAGAAAACATTTATTTTGTGGGCTCATGCTATAACAACCTTTTCAGACAACAAAATGAAACTCTGACTCATTAAGAGCACAGTTTTCTGTTGTTACTTATAGGTTGATGAGAATCAAATTCTTTATTAGTAGCAGAAAGTGCACAGTAAAGTTCAAAAAGTTTTTAAAAGTCGGACAATATATGGGATTTGTTAGAACAGCTGTGTCTTGGAATCATAAATCAGGATGTTTGCCAAAAATACAAACTCAAATGAAAGGAGTAAAGTGTCTGTATTATTCAATAGATTATTCAAAATATTCAGATTTATAATGAAGCTATATGGTTCAAAATAGTCACATAGACACTTTACAACAATAAAAATTACAAATTTAAAATCTGCTGCTTGTTACATTAAATTCTTACAATAAAGAGGCGGGGCTTCTGCAGTTTTGCAGAGGAAGTACATGGACCTCTTTCTATTTCTGTTGTACAAACGTTTTGTGCTTTATATAAAAAAAGACAATGTAAATAACTGGTCTACATACAGTATATCATAATATAGTCCAAAATACAGAGAAAAGAACACAATAGGTTCTCCTTAAAGAATGTTTTTATACAAATCTTTTATCAGAAATAACTGTAATGTCGGACCATTACAAACTGATCATATCTTAATCTTATACAAATGTGCGAACTACAAAGATGCAATATAAAGTACGCTACAAGGCACTTGTGTACTGAATTGTCTATTTTAAAAAATCACTGAAAAGAATGTGTAAAGTCAAAATAAATATTGAGTGATTAATTTTGTATATAATATTTCTAAATTAGGTCCGCCTCTTGTTAGATCCATTCCATGTTCTCATCACGTTTTTATTTTGAAATCCGCTCATGTACGTGTGTGTTTAAGTGACTGTTCGTGTTTCAGGGCTCGAGCCTCCGAAAGCAGGTAAGACGCAGCTCTGTGTGCGCTGAGGCTGGATTACTTCTACATTTCAAACCATTTATTCTTTTAATCATTTAAGTTTTCTTCCTTTTAATCACTGCACTACTGTAATCTCTATGGGCATGTTCACAGTGACGGACTAATGACTGTGTGTGAAAATAATCTCGTAATAATCAGTAAAAGCTGCGCAGGCATGGATTGACAAGACTTAAACTGCACAGTGACTCACAGTGTAATCCCAAGCACCCTGATTTTAACACAAAATACTTAATTAATTGACTAGTAACGTGTGATCAATAGTTCTTTCTATGCACAGTGTAAAGGCATGTGTTAATAAATTGTACTCAAGTCAGCTTTAGTGGATAAAAGAATTTATATTAGTTCCACACAAACTATTGGTTTTATATTGGCATTGATGTATAGATTTACTTTAACTACAACAAAGTATTTCTTTACAAAATTGTAGAGAGATGTAGGTTATTTTCCTTGTTTCAGACTGTTTTGGAGGCATTGCTTCTTACTTTGAGCCAAATTATTTGCCAATGGCTTAAAAACAATTACAGTACCTTCACAGCAAAAAAGGCCTTTCTAAAAATTAGAAAATTACTTACTTACTTATTTCAAGTGAAATAATCTGCCAGTGCAGTAAGAAAATTTGACTAACCATAGCTGTTTTATGCAGAAAATGCTAGTTTCAAGTTCTCTTGACCAGATTTTTAGGAAAATCTATTGATTCAAGGAATTATGGTTTAAAACAGATACAAGATTGCTTAAAATAAGTTTTTATATCTAGATAAGGTACATCAGGATAGAATATCTTAAAACAAGTCAAATAATCTCAGTAAGAGTCTTATTAAGTGAAAAATTCTTCTAAAGCATATTGAATGTATGAAACGCTGACTATTCCAATTTATTGACATGTGCCTGTACAATCTTTAAATCAACTTTAAAACTAGACGTCTAGACATTTCACTGTAAGTCTTAAAACAATGTCTAGATGCCTATGTTTGCTTAATGATTTTTGGTAAAGCTTCTCCCTGGTGATTATCAACTAGACTTTAATGTATTAAATGTAACAATCTTTTCTTCGTTCTTCCAGGCGAGCAGGATGAGTCTGTGTGTAAGACGTACCTGTCCAAGCTCCAGGACCTTAGGTTTCGACTTGAGGGGTGCGAGAACAGGACCGTGACCCGACTGAGGCAGCCCGTGGAGAAGGAGCCGCTCAAGGCCTGTGCACAGAAGACAGCAGAGCAGATGGTGAGCACAATGTGGGATTTATGGCGTTATTATATATGTTACAGAAAAAGTAGATAATAATACATCTATTTCCTGCTTTGCCTAAAAGCACCAGGCATGCTGGATTATCAACTTTGCCTGTAACAGATATATATAATATAAGTTAAAATATGTTATGAGCATTGTATTTCACTGTGGTTTTTCAAAGACAGGACTAAAAATCTGTTTTACGAAGTTCATGCAAAATTCAATGTGGCAACATGATGTATTAATGGTGGTTTTGTTATTTATTATATTTATAACCTTCAGGCTTCCCTTTAAAAAGCCACACTTAAAACCCTAAGAACATTAATCCTTCATAAAAACATAAGAGTTTAATATTTTTTCATACTTTTTTCAACTCTATTTAAAGATATGTCCCTAAAATATGTGTTTTTTAAAAAATCCATAAAAATGTAACCCCTTAAATGCCAGGTTGAAAACTAGAATTTAACATAAAGTCGAAAAAAATATTACCTCTAAAAGTGCAATATTTCTTAGAAACCGAGGACGAACTTTAATTGTCTGTATTTTAGATGTGTCCTGTGAAGGAACAACTTTGTGTAAAATTTGACCTTTCTAGCTTTTTAGCTAGTTAGTTAGTAGCACTAACAACAAGTCAGATTTAAGACCATAAGGACATAAATGTCCACTTGCAAAAATCTCTACAAAAACATCATAGTTTCATAACTTTCATACTTTTTCAGCTCTATTTAAAGATCTATCCCTGCCCTAATCAAACATAGGTGTTTTTAAAAATACATATAAATGTAACCTCTTAAATGCCTGAATTTCACATATAGTGAAAAATAGCCCCTAAAAACCACAAAAAAGCCCCTAAAATTGCAGTGTTTAATGGGCAACACTTTTAGATGTGTCCAATGAAGGTACAACTTTGACAAAAATGTAAAAGATTTGTCATTTTTAGTTTTTTTGTAGCACGAGAATACAGATGTTTTAAAGACACCTTGCCTATTGACTTTCATTATAAAATCATACTTTTATGTTTCCCTGTTTCCCTATATTGTAAAAATATTATTTCTTTTAGTGTTCAGAGAAAACTAGTTACATTTAATATTTGTATGTTATTTTCTTTCAAATAAGCTCATTAGCTGTTATTATCATGTGCAGAAAGTCAATCAATCAATGACATATGCACTTTTCTCACAAGATGTCTTTGAAGCAGACATTGTGACCTACTGTACACTTGACACAATTATGTCACACAGAGCAATATATAGTTATAATTAGAATTTTTGTAAGTGAATAGTTTAAACTGTAACTTAAATAGCAAACTCCAATGCGTTGTTCAAATACTCTAGGTCAGATTCTCTCTCTCAGCCTCATTGCTTCGTGTGTTTTCCCGGGACAGAAAGTGCAGTCTGAGTTGGAGGGTCTGAAGAAGGACTTGGACTCGATCGCTGATAAAACAGAGGAGATGCTTTCGTCCCCTCAGACCCTCAGCTCCGGTCCCGTCCTCAGATCTGAACTGGACCTGACGCTGAAGAAGATGAACCACGTCTACGGCCTGTCCTCGGTCTATCTCGACAAGTAAGGCGCAACTGTGTTATTGTCCACATTTATTATATGGGCTGTGGCGTTTCCATGGTAACTAGTAGTTCAGAATTAGTTCACTTTTTGTCTGTTGTTTTTAATCTGCAAGGAAAGTCAGATTTCAGTAAGAATTCTCCTGGTTAAACAAGGATTAATAAACAAGAAGTAAAGACGTGACACAGTACAGTCAAAACTGTTTCGTTGTTTGGTCAGTTTGCTCTCGTAGTATTCAGGCTTTCACAGCACAATTGTCCAATGGAGCTCAACAGAGACTGCTCACTTCCTGGTTCAACAAAAACAGACTCTCATGTTAAATCTCCATAGGTAAAAAATATATATATATTAACAGTTTCAAAACGTCCTCAGGGATAATCAGCTCTGTGATGAGTCATGAGCACAAACATTGTTGTTTGAAATCTGTTTCTGCAGCTTTATAAAATACAAAGTTATTTTTCTGAATTTTGAGTTATAGATGAGCTTTTTTAGATTGGAAACAAACGCGCTGAGGATCTGAGTTGGCACTTAGCTGGCTACCCTGCGATATGTCTTCAAACTCGGAATATTTGAATTTTTCAAAAAGCCTATGGCACTTTACAATAGGAACAAGCTCGATCTTCCACTTTTAATCTACTTCATCCTTAACGTTAAAGACATTGTGTAACATTGTAACTTCAAAGACCATTTTCTCAAAATGCTTTATCCTAAAAAATATATATATATATATACTGTATATATATAATTAAAAAAAAAAAAAAGCTAAAAATGTGTCAAATTTGGAATTTCATTCAGATGTAGTTAATTTAAAATATATTTGAAACATTTAATGTTCTATTTGTAAAAACCTTTGGATTTATGTTTTAGAATAATGTTTTAGTAAAATTACATTTAATCTTTGCTTTGTCCATTTTTTGTTTTTGGTAACCCCATTACACATGTGAAATTTTGGCGATTTTTACACACAAAATGCTTTTATTTCTATGTAAAAACATTTGTAACAATTTATAATATATTTTTACTACATTTATGTGAGTAAACTACAGCAGAAGTTTCACACTCATACTTTTGAATTTAGCATTTCAGTGTCTTGCCTTAATCTGAAATCCCTTTAAAAGCTTAGATTTGATGACAATAAAACAATCAGAGGATTATTTAGTGTCAATGTGTAGATTTTGAATGTGTGCGTATAGACAAATAAAAAGAAATAGTTTAGTTCTTGTTCACTTTTCGGTTTAATTTAAGTCCTTGGCTCAGATCTTAGTCACATTTTATTGTTTGTGTGATAAGTTTTGATACATTCTGTATATTTTCTCAGGTTGAAGACCATTGACGTTGTGATCAGAAACACCAAAGACGCCGAGGACACACTGAAATCCTACGAGACTCGGCTCCGTGAAGTGGCAAAAGTCCCGGCCAACAAAAAGGAAGTGGACGAACATCGAAGTCAGCTCAAGGTTTGTCTGTTATTAACAAAGTATCATCACTAAAAACTACAGATTCAGATATCAATTTGTGACTCCAAAAATGATTCTTTTGATGAATGCCCCAAAACAGTCAGAGCTAGATTTTAGTTTAGTTTTTTACCAATGAAAATGCTTATAATTAGTTATACCTAAACTAAATGAACCTGTGCCCTAATGCAAGCATTTCAAACTATGTTCAGACCTGAAGGCCACGCAAAGCAACTTTTCATGATACAAGCAGTTGACAGATCCAGACTTTCATTAAAAAAAGTTACACAGTGAACCTTTAAAATGCAGATGACGGCTTGGATTACATTTTCAGTAAAACAAAACTGTCTTCATCCAGTAAATATGACGTATGTAGAGGTAGTTCCACAACTGTTACCTAGCAACCATGGTATAAATATGGGCCAAAATCCACACAAATGACATTGAAGTTACAATTTGACTAATGATAATACATTTTAACAATTTAATGTTGTTAATTGATTGTTTAAACTCCCAGGAAACTGTGTCAGTTGTGTGAATTGTTTTTGTATTTTGGCGCTTTTTGATGACACAGGTAAGGTAAGGTAAACTTTATTGTCCCTGAGGGGAAATTTGTCTTGGACCACAGTGCGCCCACTGCTGCATCACTTTAAAATCACACCTTGTCTTACAAGCAACACATTCGATCACCAAATGCATACGTTGCACATTTAGGTCCGTCGTCTGACCGACTGCACAAAAAACAGTTCAAGCACATATAACCAACAACAGTGAGAATTAAATAAATAACAACAGTTCATATTGGTGCTGCACTAAAAGAATAGTTCACACCTGAACCAAAGTGAATTTTGTGTCGAGGGATTATGTTTTAGAACTCAAATTACTTCATAATTTGCAGCTTCACTCCTGTAAAACTATGATAAATATGTCACACCAAACTAAGCCAAAATTAATTTGTCGTATGGGTTTTTCTTTACCTTTCAGAAAATGCGCTCTGAAGCTGAAGCCGACCAGGTTGTGTTCGAGCGACTCCAGGACGAGCTGAAAAAAGCTTCGACCATAAACGACAAAATGAGCCGCATCCACAGTGAGCGCGATGCTGAGCTGGAGCACTACAGGAGCCTGGTGGGGCGCTGTTGGACCGCTGGCAGCTGGTCTTCAGTCAGATCGACCTGAGGCTGAGAGAGCTGGACCTGCTGGGGAGACACATGAACTCGTATGGACAGAGCTACGAGACGCTGATGCTGTGGCTAAAAGAGGCGAGACAGACTCAGGACAAGATCCAGGCCGTGCCGATCGGGGGCAGTAAAGGTCTGAAGGAGCAGCTGGCCCAGGAGAAGGTGAAACTGAAAACTTACAGCACACAAATATTGAGTGACCAGATTGTGATTAAATTGTGAAAAGAATAAGTAAAAAGTAAACTATTATACGCTCAGTCAAGTCATGGCTCTTTCACAATTCCTTCAAGTCTGAGTCTATTGCAGATGTTATGAGCTTTTTCCAGTTCAGTGCAATTCCCTCTTTTATCAACAAATCGATCGACAAGACTTGTACTTTATCAATATAGAATTTTTGTAGTTTCGACTGATCAGCACCGCAAATTACTCTTATTAGTTAGTTTAGCAGACATTTTGCCATGGCATGCCACCTTTCTCGTGTACAAAGTTATTGTGTTCCCTGTTTTGAATAGGTTATAGGTTATAGGTTATATTATGATGGTAGAAAAGATTTAAACTTGCAGAAAACATGACTTTATGACAGTTGAATATACTTAACAAATACGTACATACTGTATATTCTTGCAAATCTGTTTAGTTTTATTATTGTTTGAATTAGATGAACATGCAAGCATATATACAGTAGTTGATAGTTTTTCTGTTTTGCGAGTGCTAACTTTATGTTTTTTATTAATTTGTAGAAACTGCTTGAAGAAATTGACAAAAACAAGGACCAAATTGACGACTGCCAGAAAAATGCCAAATCTTACATCGACTCAGTCAAGGTACGTCACAGTTACTATTTAACTCATTCATACTGGACAAAGGTATAATAATAAAAAAACATAATATTTATGTATTTATGTAGGATTATGAGCTGCTGCTGTTGACATACAAAGCCATGGAGGATCCCACTGTGTCGCCTCTGAAGAAACCCAAAATGGAGGGAGCTTCTGACAACATCATTCAAGAGGTACCCGTAACCAACGGCAACCACAGTTTAATAAAGTGTTTGTTTTGTTTATTAATTATACGTGTTTCTTCCAGTACGTGACTCTGAGAACTCGGTACAGTGAGCTGTTGACTCTCACCAGTCAGTACATCAAGTTCATCACAGAGACACAGCGCCGCCTGGAGGAAGAGGAGGTAAGTACACTCACTACAAACTAAAACTAAAACTCATCAAACATGTCTCCCTGCTAACTAGAGAGTGTATGGGAAACTATAATATATAATTCTGGAAAAGCATAAAAATAATTTTGAATTTTAATGTTATTTTAGTACGAATCACGTCATGACTTTTTGAAATGTCATATCCAACGTAGTTCAATTGAGGATCAGTAAAAAAAACTATTTTATTTCCAGTGTTTACAGTTATTTGCACATGAACAGCAATTATTTTAAAGGAGATCTATTGCATTCTTTCGATGTATTTCAGAATAAACTATAATACATGTAGGTCAGTCATTTATATATGTTCTTTTTTGTAAAATACAATATTGATGTAAAACAACTTATAGAAATAGTTCCATTTACTTTCTCTTCAAAACAGGAAGCCCCGCCTCTGCATTGTAAGGTTTTAATGTAAGCAATGGGCTCCATAGACATATAATTAGAATTAGGATTTATTTGTTTTTTCTATGAGGTTTTCACTACATCAGTTTAAAACGAATAAATATTCTTTAGATCAGACAGTTGTGGTGATTGTTACAGAAAACATGTTAAAGACTTTACATATCAGCGGAATATTTCACCAGAGACACTTGTGTGTTTAAAAAGAGACATAATTGTGTCTAAATGCTAACGCTAACAGGAAATGGTTGTATGTACAGAAGTTACCTATTTTGAACGTACACAGCCAACTGAAATTCCGTGCACAGAGCCCATAGAAGAATTTAAATTTGTAATTTTTATTGGTGTAAAGTGGCTATGTGACCATTTTAAACCAGACATGCTTTACTATGAATCTTAGATTTTTGAATAATCATAATTTAATACAGATAAGTGGGCGGGGACAGGTGGTAGGTGAGGACAAGGCTTTTCTGAGCGCTCAATCATCAGCTGCAGCACAATAAAAGATTACTCAAACATGCAGAAATTCTTAAAAAAACTTTGAGTAAACTAATGATGAGAAAAGGCAGCTATAACAAGATTAAAAATGTTGAAAAATTGATTTTACTCAATAGGTCTTCTTTAATGATTAGGATTCTCTGTTTTCATTATATTGATAATAAAACTTTGAAAAACGATTAATTGTTAATAAATACAAATATTTCCCATACAGTTTATTATGACAAACTGCCATTAACTGTAACTTAGTCATGTATTTACATAACTATGTAGCTCCATGTTTTAAATAAAAAAAATCTATGGATGATAATTTGTTTTATAAAAATTTAAATTTTACATACTGGCAAAATGCTCACTTTAATTTTGTTTACCTTGAAAGGGTTAGGGTTTCAAACTCTCTAAGGAATAGATTTTCAAGCCTTTGTATTCAACAATCTAATATCAGACTTTAAAAATCACAATGAATTAATCAAACCTCCCTTTGTTTGTAATATTGCTATTTTTGTCCCAAACTTCAACAATAGTTTAGTAATCCTCTGGCATTCAATAAACTTTTCACTTGAGCAACCTTTATGAGCACGTCAGGCCTGCATCGCCCAAACCCAATAACAACATAAAACTATTTAAATATAATTTTTCAATGTAAAAGAATTAGAAGAGAGAATTTTGCCAGTATTTAAAATTCAAATCAAATAAAACTGATTATCTTCCTTACAAATGCTTTAATTTATGACTGTCTTAACCCCTAACATCTATTTCTTTTACTCCTTTTGCTTCTACTAATACAGAAAGCATCAGAAAAGTTAAAGGACGAGGAGAGGAGGAAGATGGCGGAGATGCAAGCCGAATTAGACAAACAGAAACAGATCGCAGAGGCTCAGGCTGAATCTGTGGCTAAAGCAGAACAGGAAGCACTGCAGCTAAAATCACAAATGCAAACTCAAGCTAGCAAGAGACAAGACGCCGCCGTGGACTCCGAAAAGCAAAAACAAAACATTCAGCAAGAGCTACAGCAGCTGAAAAGCTTGAACGACCAGGAAATCAAATCCAAAAACCAGCAACTTGAGGAGGCTCTGCTGACACGGAGAAAGATAGAAGAGGAGATTCATCTGATAAGGATTCAACTGGAAACGACTATAAAGCAAAAAACAGCCGCGGAGGGAGACCTTGACAAGCTTAGGGACAAGGCTGCGGATGCGGAGAAGATGAGGAAAGACGCGCAGGAAGAAGCAGAGAGATTGCGCAAACAGGTGAACGAAGAAACGCAGAAGAAGAAACAAGCAGAGGACGAGCTTAAGAAGAAATCTGAAGCAGAAAAGGAAGCAGCCAAACAGAAGCAGAAGGCTTTAGACGATTTGAAGAAATATAAAATGCAAGCGGAGGACGCAGAGAGGAGATTGAAGCAAGCAGAGGAAGAGAAAGTGCGTCAGATAAAAGTCGTGGAAGAGGTTGCACAGAAATCTGCCGTGACGCAGCTTCAGGCGGCTAACTTCAATGAAAAAACATCCAAATTGGAGGAGACACTCAAGAAGGAGCAAGGCACGGTGGTTCAACTCCAAGAGGAAGCAGATAGATTGAGAAAGCAGCAGGAGGAAGCCGATAGAGCAAGAGAGGAGGCTGAGAAAGAACTGGAGATGTGGCGCCAAAAAGCTAACGAAGCTTTGAGGTTGAGGTTGAAAGCTGAGGAGGAGGCGCAGAAGAAAAGCCAGGCTCAGCAAGAAGCGGAGAAACAGAAATTGGATGCTGAACGAGACGCTAAGAAAAAGGCCAAAGCCGAAGAAATGGCGCTCAGGCAGAAAGAAAATGCGGAGAAGGAGCTGGAGAAACAACGTGCTTTCGCAGAACAAATTGCAAATCAGAAGTTGTCAGCCGAGCAAGAGTGCATAAGATTGAAAGCAGAGTTTGAGCACGCAAACCAGCAAAGAGGCTTGTTGGATAGCGAACTGCAAAGATTGAAAAATGAAGTTTGCAAAACAGATGAGCAGAGGAGGAAACTTGAGCAGGAGTTGGCAATGGTGAGACAGGAAATGGACAAGATGAAAGCGGCCATAGTAGAGGGACAAAATGTGTGTACATCAGAGAAAGGCTTACGGGAGACTGAAGCATTGAAAATGAAGCAATTAGCAGAAGAAGCAGCCCATTTGAGGTCTTTGGTGGAGGAAGCGAAAAAGCAAAGGCAATTGGCTGAAGACGAAGCAGCGAGACAGCGAGCTGAAGCTGAAAAAATACTCAAAGAAAAATTGGCGGCCATTAACGAAGCGACCAGGGTTAAGACAGAAGCAGAAGTGGCACTCAAAGCTAAAGAAGCTGAGAATGATAGATTGAAGAGACAAGCGGAAGACGAGGCTTATCAAAGGAAGGTATTGGAAGACCAAGCAGCACAACATAAGCAGGATATTCAAGAGAAGATCACACATTTGCAGAGTTCGTCCAATTCGGAGCTGGAGAGACAAAAGACGATAGTTGAGGAGACGCTTAGACAAAGAAAAGTTGTGGAGGAGGAGATTCACATTATCAAGATCAGCTTTGAAAAGGCAACCAAAGAAAAGGCCGATTTGGAAAAGGAGTTGAAGAAGCTGAAGGATGCCGCCGATCAAACTCAAAAAAGCAAAAATAAAGCAGAAGCTGAGGCGGAAAAAATGAAAAAATTAGCAGCAGAAGAAGAGAAGAAACGCAAAGAAGCTGAGGAGAAGTTAAAGAGGATTAAAGCAGCAGAGGAGGAGGCAGCTAGGCAGTGTAAAAACGCCCAAGATGAAGTAGAAAAACTCAAAAAGAAAGCAGAAGAAGCTAATAAACAACGAGAAAACGCAGAGAAAGAAGCGGAAAAACAAGCCGCGTTGGCAAAAGATGCCGCTCAGAAATCCAGCGCAGTCGAACTCCAAGCACAAACCGTGCTCAGCAAAAACAAGGAAGACACTTTGGCTCAGGAGAAGCTAAAGAAGGATTACGAAAGCGCTAAGAAACTGGCTAAAGACGCAGAGAAAGCCAAGGAGAAGGCAGAGAAGGAGGCCATGCTGTTGAAGCAGAAAGCAGAAGAAGCGGAGAAGCAGAAGAAAAAGGCGGAGGAGGAAGCCGCCAAACAGGCGAAGGCGCAGAAAGACGCGGAAAAATTACGAAAAGAGGCGCAAGAAGAGGCTGCCAAACGTGCCAAAGCAGAGGCTGATGCTTTGAAGCTAAAACAGCAAGCAGATGCAGAAATGGCTAAGCACAAACATGAGGCTGAACAGGCTCTTAAACAGAAATCAGTTGTGGAGAAAGAGTTGATTGTTGTGAAATTACAATTGGAAGAAACAGACAAGCAAAAAGGTGTGCTGGATGACGAGCTTAAGAGACTCAAGAAGGAGGTGGATGATGCAGTGAAGCAGAAAGCGCAGGTTACAGATGAATTGACCAAAGTTAGGAAACAAATGAATGAGCTTTTGACAATTAAGCTTAAATTTGAGGAGGAGAACAAGGTCTTGATGCAAAAGAATAAAGACAGCACTCAGAAATTATTGGCAGACGAAGCGGAGAAGATGAAAAGTTTGGCAGAAGAGGCGGCTAGGCTAAGTGTGGAAGCTGAAGAGGCGGCCAAGCAAAGACAGTTAGCAGAAGAAAATCTAGCTAAACAAAGAGCATTAGCTGAGGAAATGCGAAAGGAGAATATGCAAGCTATCCAGGAAGCAACAAAGTTAAAAGCAGAGGCTGAGGAGTTGCAGAAATTGAAAAACCAAGCGCAAGAAAAGGCGAAGAAATTGCTGGAGGATAAGGAGCAGATCCAGCAAAAACTAAACAAGGAAACAGAAGGATTCCAGAAGTCGCTAGAGGCCGAGCGTAAAAGACAGCAAGAGATGACAGCGGAGGCCGATAAGCTTAAAAAGAAAGTCAAAGAGCTGAGCGACGCACAAGCCAAAGCAGAGGACGAAGCCAGGAAATTCAAACAACAGGCGGAAGAAGTGAAAACACGACTCGAAGTGAGCGAGACGCAGAAGTCAGAGGTGGTGGTGCAAAAGCTGGAGACTCAGAGGTTACAGAGCGCCAAAGAGGCAGACGATCTGAAGAAAGCTATCGCTGACGTGGAGAAAGAGAGAGAGAAGCTGAAGAAGGAGGCAGAGGAGCTGGCCAAAAAGAACAAAGAGGTATTGTTTAAAAATGAGAAGATCTATGTCCATTTAACTCAGTGCGCACTAAATCAAAGCTGTATTGGTGTATTGACATTGACGTAAATTGCTGGGATTTTCAAACACTTGATCAGATTTGGTGCTTTAGTGTATGGATTTATTCCATTGTCAGGGTCTTGACATAAATTATAAAATCCAACTGCTTGTTTTCTATTCCATTAACACGTACAATGTACTGACTATGGAAGAATACATACAACCCTAGTAACCTCTGATCAAGTCTTTAACAAGTTACCAGCAATTACATTTGAATGTCGTTCTACACAATACTGCAAAATGTTAAAATTACAACATAATTTTCCCAATGTAATATAACATTATGTTCCCAATGCAATATTCAACTAACTTAAAACCCCCAAGACCAAACTACATATTTACTGTTTATTCTTGGCCTATAAGAGTGCATACTCACGCCTCACGTTGGTGCAGTTTAAAGTTAGACCAAATCCCTAAAATTTGTCTATGAACAATTACAGTCAGAGCACATTCTGAAAAATAAGGAGCATTGTGATTGGCTGGAACTAGGGCTGGGCTATCATTCCATAAATTGAAAGATCAAGATCAAGTCATGTTGAATCATCAATTATTTTGTTGGGTAGTTTAATCGAAAGATCGATAACCAAACCTTGGTCAGTAAAAACTTTTGGTTTTGGAGCAGAAGTCAAATTTTGATACAGAATATTGATAAAGGATCTTTTTTTTTAATCCCTAGAACTTATTATAATATTTAGTTTTTGTTTTGTTCATTAAAACTATTTTCATTTTGTTTTGAAAAAATTAAACAAAATATGAGGACCTAGTTGGAATAGATATCTTCAGCAGGTGTCAGTGCAGGGTAGTCCAACATAACGTTACATAAAAACACGATTATCAGGCTGCAAACTTGCCTGATTTGCTCAAAAATTCCAACAAATCAGTCAGAACTGTGGACAACTACTTAAACATCAGATGAGCAGCTTAATAGCAAAAGATTGAGATTAATTTAGTGATTTAGCCATTCTGTATTAAATAATAAGGCCTTGAAATTGTATTCACTCATTGCTTTCTATCTTTCTCACAGATGGCCAACGCCCAAAAGGAGCAGGTGGAGCAGCAGAAAGCTCTCATCCAGAAGTCCTTCCTCCAGGAAAAAGAAGTCTTACTCAAGAAAGACAAAGAAATGGAAGAGGCTAAGAAGAAACTAGAGAAACAACTGGAGGATGAAATTAAACAGGCCAAAGCTCTGAAAGACGAACAAGAACGTCAGCGAAAGATGATGGAGGAGGAGAAGAAAAAACTACAGGCCATTTTAGACGAAGCCCTCAAGAAACAGAAGGAGGCTGAGGCGGAGATGAAGAACAAACAGAAAGAATTGCAAGTGACTGATAAGAAGAGACTGGAGCAGGAAAAACTTCTGGAAGCAGAAAACAAGAAGCTCAAAGAGAGACTCCAGAACCTAGAGGGCGCTGCAGCTGCAAAACCAACAACTGGAACTAAAGAGATCGATGTCCAGACTGAAAAAGTGGAGCAGTTCGTAACTGTCACAACAGTACAAACAACCAAAAAAGTATTGAATGGATCTGTTGAAGTCGATGGCGAAAAGAAAAGCAAAGAATCACCTTATGCTTTCGATGGTATTAGAGAGAAAGTACCTGCGGAAAGATTGCATGAAATTGGCGTCTTGAGCAAAAAGGAGCTTGACAAGTTGAAAAAAGGCAAAACGACTGTGCAAGATCTCGCCAAGACAGATAAAATACAGACTTGCCTCAAAGGCCAGGGTGTCATCGGTGGCCTCGTAACTCCAAACAAAGAAAAGATCAGCGTCTACCAAGCCATGACGGAAAACAAAATTGAACCAGATGCAGCGACGATGCTACTAGAAGCTCAAGCCGCCACTGGTTTCATAGTTGACCCGGCGAAAAATAGGCTTCTAACAGTTGATGAGGCTGTGAAAGAAGAAGTGATTGGTCCCGAATTGCATGATAAGATGTTGTCAGCAGAAAGAGCAGCAACTGGATTTAGGGATCCCTTCACAGGTGACAAAATCTCACTGTATGAAGCTATGAAGAAGGGCCTTATTGAGAAAGAGCCAGCAACAAAATACCTAGATGTTCAACTTGCGACTGGTGGTATAATCGATCCTGTCAACAGCCATAGAGTGCCACTACAAACGGCATATAAGCATGGACAATTTGATGCAGATTTGAACAAGAAACTCACCGACCCAAGTGAAGATTGCAAGCTTTTCATTGATCCAAGCACACAGGAGCAGCTAACTTACAAACAGTTGCTTGAAAGATGCACAAAGGACGCAGACACCGGTTTGCTGATTTTGCCCGTGCCTGAAAAAGCTCCTCAAGGTGACGGGACATTCACAGATGCAGAGACCAAAGAGATGCTTAGCAAGTCGAAAATGGATGTGCCTTTTGGAAGATTCAAAGGCAAAAATGTTACCATCTGGGAAGTTATCAATTCAGAATACTTCACTGAAGACCAAAGAAAGGATTTGATTCGGCAGTACAAAACCGGAAAGATCACTGTCGAGAAAATCATCAAAATTGTCATCACTGTCGTTGAGGACAAGGAGAAGAATAAGGACAATGTCTTCAATGGTTTGAGGTCTACAGTTTCAGCCAATGAACTTTTAGAGTCTAAAGTGATCAACAAAGACCTTTTCAATAAACTTAGTAATGGCAAAGTTACTGTTAAGGAGATTGCTGACATGGATCAAGTGAAAAAGGCATTGCAAGGAACACCAAGTATTGCCGGGTTGCTGAATGAGCCAACCAAAGAGAAAATGCCCTTCTATCAAGCTATGAAAAAAGATTTGCTGTCCCCAGAAACAGCTATAAACTTCCTGGAAGCTCAAGCCGCTACCGGATTTGTCATTGATCCGGTTAAAAACGAAAGAGTCCCAGTAGATGAGGCTGTGAAGTCTGGGCTTGTTGGACCAGAGCTGCATGAACGCCTCCTTTCAGCAGAGAGAGCTGTCAGTGGCTACCAAGATCCTTATTCTGGCAAAAAGATTTCACTATTTGAAGCAATGAAGAAAGGGCTTGTTAAGAAGGATCAGGGTATTCGTCTTCTTGAAGCTCAACTCTCAACTGGAGGGATTGTAGACCCGGTCAAAAGCTATCGCATCCCATATGATGTTGCGTTCAAACGTGGATACCTTGATGAAGAAACTAACAAGAGTCTCAGCAAAGAAAGTGAGGAAACAAAAGTTTATAGCGACCCCAATACGCAAGAAGATGCTACTTATCAACAGCTTATGAGCAAATGCGTCACTGACAAAGAGACAGGTCTGCCATTGCTTGCGTTGTCAAAGAAGGCACCTAAACCAAAGGAGGAAAAACAGGTAACAGAGGCTAAAGCTAAAGAAGCAATGCAGAAAACAATGGAGCTCGACTATGGGCCATTCAAAGGCAGAAAAGTTACTATTTGGGAGATCATTAACTCTGAATACATCACTGAAGAGCAGAGAATTGAGCTGATCAGGCAATACCGAATGGGTCAAGTCACAATTGAACGGTTAATCAAGATTGTTGTTACAATGGTGGATGAGAGAGAAGAGAAGAAGAAAGCAGATGCTCCGTTTGAAGGTCTACGTGCTCCAGTCTCAGCTGATTCTCTGCTTGATTCAAACATAATCGATAACGCCACATTTGACAAGCTCCAACAAGGTAAAATTACACCAAAGCAATTGGCAGAGAGTGACGCTGTGAAGAAATATCTCAAAGGAACAGACCTGATTGATGGAGTCGCAATGGGAGAAGAAAAAATGAGCATTTATCAAGCCATGAAAAAGAACATTTTACAACCAAAGACAGCTATGGCACTTTTGGAAGCACAAGCCGGTACAGGTTTTATTATTGATCCTGTAAAAAATCAGAAATATACCGTGGATGAGGCTGTGAAGGCTGGAGTTGTTGGACCAGAACTTCACGAAAAGCTCTTGTTGACTGAAAAAGCAGTGACTGGATACAATGATCCATACACAGGGAACAAAATATCCCTCCTCCAAGCCATGAAGAAGGAGCTTGTCTTGAGAGAACATGCAATTCCCGTTCTGGAAGCTCAGTTTTCCACAGGTGGCATTATTGATCCAGTTAGCAGCCATCGCGTACCCAATGAAGTAGCTATCAAGCGTGGATGCTTGAGCAAGCAAATGGTCAAATCCTTCAATGAACCTTCAGGCGATGTCAAATGCTTCACAAATCCAGAAACAAATGAAGATGTTACCTATAAACAATTGTTGGAGAAATGCACACGAGATCCTACTTCTGGCTTGTGCTATCTACCAGTGTCTAAAGTAGAAGCAGCTCCTGTTGAGAAATCCTACCAGGTCACAGAAGAGCAAGCGCAAACTGATTTGGCCAATACACAAATTGAAATTCCAGTGAAAGGTGCGTCTGGAAAGAGTATGACCATTTGGGAAGTAATGAATTCAAACATGCTGCCAGACAGTGAAAAGCAACGACTTCTGGAGCAGTACCGCCTCGGCCAAATCACAAAGAACGCATGCTTATTATCATCATTGAAATTATTGAGCAGAGAGAGGATTTAAAGGTGGAACAAGGCATGTCCTGTGATGTTATCAGAAGACGAATAACCATAGAGGAGCTTTACAATGCTAGAATAATTGACTTGCAAACATACAATCTTCTGAAGCAAGAAAAAATGACCATTCGAGAAGTTATGGAAAACCCTACCGTCAAACAGTACCTCTTTGGCACCGGTTGCATTGCTGGTATTATGTCAGACGTGCCTAAAAGAATAAGCATCTACCAAGCAATGAAAAATGGTCAGATGAAGCCGGAAGTAGCTTTGAATCTACTTGAAGCACAGGCAGCAACTGGATTCATTATAGACCCAATCAAAGATGAATTGTTGACCGTTGATGAAGCAGTCCGCAAAGGTCTAGTTGGCCCCGAACTACATGACAAGCTTCTCTCAGCTGAAAGAGCAGTCACTGGCTATAAAGATCCATACACTGGCAAAGTTATTTCAATTTTCCAAGCAATGAAGAAAGGTTTAATTCCAGAAGACTATGCTTTGAGGCTGTTGGAAGCGCAAAATGCAACAGGTGGATTGGTGGATCCCGAGCATTACTTCCGTCTGCCCAATGACGTGGCAATGCAACGTGGTTACATCAATAAAGAGACACTGGACAGGATAACCGAACCAGGCTGTGATGTAAAAGGTTTCATTGATCCAACCACAGACGAAAAACAATCTTACGCTCTCTTGCTCAGAAGAAGTAGAATTGATAAAGAGACCGGCATGCGTCTGTTGTCACTGGCTGATCGCGCTTTGCTGTTCAAAGGTCTCAGGAAGCAAATTACCATCGAGGAATTGTTGCGCTCACAAATTATCAACCAAAAAACGTACAATGAGCTTACAGATGGAACTCTCACTGTAGAAGAAGTTAGCAGAGAGGTCAAAAAGTACCTCGAGGGAACAAGCTGCATCGCTGGTGTCTATGTCGAATCAACCAAAGATCGTCTGTCTATTTACCAAGCCATGAAGAAAACCATGATACGGCCTGGTACTGCCTTTGAGCTCTTGGAAGCCCAAGCTGCAACTGGGTATGTGATAGATCCAATCAAAAATCTAAAACTTCCTGTCAACGAAGCTGTCAAAATGGGAGTTGTAGGACCAGAATTCAAAGACAAACTACTATCAGCTGAACGTGCTGTTACTGGCTACAGAGACCCTTACTCTGGCAAAGTCATCTCTCTTTTCCAAGCTATGAAAAAAGGATTAATCCTCAAAGATCATGGTATCCGCTTGCTAGAAGCTCAAATTGCAACTGGAGGCATTATTGACCCGCAAGAGAGCCATCGCTTGCCAGTCGAATCGGCCTATGAGCGTGGGTTATTTGATGAGGAAATGAATCAAATCCTTACTGATCCATCAGATGATACCAAAGGCTTTTTTGACCCCAACACAGAAGAGAATCTCACCTATCTTCAGCTCATGGAAAGGTGCATGACGGACCCTGAAACTGGCTTGTTGCTTTTGTTGCTCAAAGAAAAGAAACGTGAGAGAAAGACGTCATCAAAGTCCTCTGTTCGCAAGAGAAGAGTGGTCATTGTAGATCCAGAAACAGGCAAGGAGATGTCTGTGTATGAAGCCTATCAAAAGGGTTTGATTGACCACCAGACTTACATTGAGCTGGCCGAACAGGAGTGCGAGTGGGAGGAGATAACCATCACCTCTTCAGATGGAGTTGTAAAATCAATGATCATCGACAGGCGATCTGGAAGACAGTATGATATTGACGATGCCATTTCAAAAGGTCTTATTGATAAATCAGCACTGGATCAATACAGAGGCGGCACCCTGTCTATTACAGAATTCGCAGACATGCTTTCCGGAAACATGAGCGGAAATAGATCTCGTTCTTCCTCATTTGGATCTTCCTCTTCATACAATATGAGTCCAATACCATCAATCAAAGCTCCAGCAACTACATGGAACGATCCAACCGAGGAGACCGGGCCAGTGGCGGGCATCTTAGACACAGAAACACTAGAAAAAGTATCAGTTACAGAGGCCATACATAGAAACCTTGTGGACAACATTACAGGACAAAGATTGCTAGAGGCTCAAGCGTGCACTGGTGGCATCATTGACCCAAACACAGGCGAGAAGTTTTCAGTCGCAGACGCCGTGAACAAAGGTCTCCTGGATAAAATCATGGTTGACCGCATCACTCTTGCCCAAAAGGCCTACAATGGTTTCGAAGACCCACGAACTAAAAGCCAAATGTCTGCTGCCCAAGCCTTAAAGAAGGGGTGGCTGTATTATGAAGCTGGACAGAGATTCCTTGAGGTCCAGTATCTGACGGGAGGATTGATCGAACCAGAAGTGACAGGTAGAGTTTCTGTTGATGAGGCCGTGAGGAAAGGAAGCTTGGATGCACGCACGGCACAAAAGCTCAGAGATGTTAGCGCTTACTCAAAATACCTCACCTGCCCTAAAACTAAACTGAAGATTTCCTACAAAGACGCCATGGACAGGAGTATGATTGAGGAGGGGACGGGACTGCGGCTGCTCGAAGCCTCCTCTCAGTCCAGTAAAGGCCTGTACAGTCCCTACAGCATCAGCGGCTCTGGGTCGGCCACCGGGTCCAGATCCGGGTCCAGGACTGGGTCTAGGTCAGGGTCTCGGCGAGGAAGCTTCGACGCCACAGGGTCCGGCTTCGGCAGCACCCTCTCCACCTCCTTCGGAACAACCTCCTACAGCTCCACCACCTACAGCTCCTCCTCAGCTTATGGCTCTCCGAGCTACACCCGCCGCTACTGAGGAGATCACCAGATGCCTCGAATTAGTGGAAGAGAGATAACCTTTATTCTGCTCTGCATGTAGTTGTTACAAGATTTAGATTTATTTTATACAAGATGAATTATTTTGGTAACTGTATATTCTTATTTACTTATGCTTTCTTATTGTGTTTAGCAGTTTGCATACAGAGAAGTGGCTCATCAGTATAATAGAAATGTTTATAGCAGTTATGTTCTTATGACTGGAATTAATTTTAATTTAATAGTCTTTAAAAAGTGCCCACCTATGGACAAATCTGGCTTTACGAAATCTGTATATATTTGTGAAATTGGACACATACAGTATTTTAAAGAGAGATTTATTAGCTACTCTGCAGAGCAGAATTTATTCTCCCAGTATCCAATGAAAAAGCTCCCATCTTTTTAAAATTATTTTTAAATGCCAAGTTTCAAGATCTGCCATTGAAGTTTCTGCTGACAGTTACTCCTGGATTAAACTTTATTCAAACAAATGGACAATAGGCACAACAATACAATAATGCAACAATACAACAACTATAAACTCGACCCAGCGCACACCGACATTTCAAAAGGTAAGTTTGACACATTTATATAAATCAAATGTTTATGTTTTGTTTTAGTTTTGTCTCACAGTTTGTCTTGTTTGTCTTCACAGTGTCGTCTCTTCTTTGTGCTTCAACGTCTTCCTGCAACTCTTGGCATTTATTTTAACCAAACCACTGTAAACAGATATTTTATATGAATTTTATTGAGAAGCATGTGCTTAAGTAATATTTTAATCTATTGTTTATTACAATGGACCATTTTAACACTAGCAACTTTAAAAGACCTTAACTGAGCTTCTGTAAGTGCCTGCAAATACTCTGTATCACTTTAAGCAGTGTAGTAGCCTCTAACTCGATGGTGCAGTGTCTCACTGTAAACTGACTGATGCATGACTGAACGAGCAGCTTCCAATGTTTTCAGGTTAAAAACATTTGTACTGTCGCTATCACAATCCGTACACAGGGCTAAAACCAATGAATGTTTGTATCTGTGTCCCGTTTTAGTGGGACCTCTCATAGACAAGTATTGTACTGTATATTAAAGATACTTAGAGCACTAATGCTGAAAGCCATTCATTAACATTGTTTTGAAAACATCGTTAAGCTTTGCACCAGCTCCAGTATTTGTTTATCCACTACATGTGCATCTTTTTTTTTTTTTGCTCTTTTTGTTTTCAAAGCAATAACTGAAACCATTCTGTTTTCTTTTTGTGTTATTTTGGCTTTGCATGACTCACTAACATTTAAGGTGCAGAAACAAAAACATGTTTATGTTTCAAAAGGTTTGAAGGAAGTATTTTATTGAGGGTTATCAAACCTGAACGGTGTATTTATAAAAATGGTGACAAGGAATTTTACTGTAACACCTTATGCTCTGTAAATAAACAAGGAAATGAACTATATGATGTTTGTGTTTATCTCAATGAGAAGATAAGGTTACTAACAGGAAGTGGCCCATGGGAATAATACACACACACACACACACACCCACACACACACACACATTAATGAACTTTAGAATGCAACAATATTATGATACTTTATGAAAACAAGTGCAATACCAAGGGGCTGTTTGTAATTTGTGCATCTTGATGTGATCATTATACAAAACTATACACTTTAAGTGACTTGTATGTATAAACATGTTTACATTTTAGCAGTTCTCACATTGTTTCCTTTGAAAGTCCATTTTCAACTGGTACTAAATACTTTTTAAAGCTGAGATTCTTTATTTCTTCACTGCAAAACTGATATTTAAAACTGTTCAATTATCACAATTCTTACAAATTCTTTAGCTCACGGTACACTAGCGTAAACAAGTATTCAACACCCACTGACAGTCAAAAGATGAGAGATCTGTAATTTTCTCTATAGACACACTTCCACCAAAAAAATGAAAACAGAAAACCACATTGTATGACTTTTAAATAGTTTATTTGTTTATTCCAGGAGTCTGCAACCTTTACGAACAAAAGAGCCATTGACCCAAATCAAAACCAATTGCTGTCAGAAAGAGCCACAAATAAATAAATGAGAAAAAAGGGGAACTCAGTATTGATTTACCATTAAATATGATTTGCTATAAAATTTGCCCAAAGACATAAAATTTGCTAAATCTGGTGTAGAGCATCTGTTCTTCTTGTGAGATTGTTATTTGTAAACTGCCTTGTTTTTTAAATTAACAAATGAATAATAATAATTAAAAGGATTACAGCAACCTAACCTTAATAACTAGCTCAATTGTTAAAGCCCATATGACAGATGTTAAAGCCCAAATGTTTCCTATTTTGACCTAGTTTGGTTTGATTGTTTTTGTGGTAAATATTAATCGTAGTTTACAGCAGCTAAGTTGCAAATTATGAAGAAATTATCAAATAAAAGTTGAAAATGACAGGAAGTATCATGAGTTCTAAAACAAAATCCCTCCACTCGTGTCGTCAAAATGCAGCTATGGTAACAGTTGTGGGTTCCTCGGTCGTATTTATTGGACAAATTAAAACTACAAACTTCAAAAAAATATCAAACTTGGGTGAAAACAAGAAAATTGTTTGGTGAAATTGTAAATATATAATCATGTTTAATTTATTTTATTTTAAAAAATTAACCTGTCATATTCAAGATGAGACATTATGAAAACTACATATTTTTCTCTTTTTCTTTTTACAATATAACTCCCGATTCCATAACCATACCTACTTATCCAAGCCTGATCCCGTCAGATTTCAGAAGCTAAGCAAGTTAGGGCCTGGTTAGTGCTTGGATGGGAGACCGTTAGAACACCAGGTGCCACAGTGGGACGACAGGAGTAGATTGTTGTTGTGTCCTTAGTCAAGACACTTAACCCACACTGCCTCAGTGTCTGCGTACACTGGGTGAGTGGATGCTAGATTGTAAAGCGCTTTGAGTACCTGAAAGTTGGAAAAGCACTATATAAATAGACCATTTATTCATAAATCAGAATGCAAAGAGCCACACTTAAGTCCTCAAAGAGCCGACCTCTGGTATATTTATTCATATACTCACTGGTTTAAGATTTGTCACAACATGTTACATTTAAAATATAAGTTTTTGTGGAAAGATTAAAAAAACATTTACATAAAAAACCTCAGATTCCTTAATTATATGTTTTACTTTTGAATGCTGAACTTTTTCAAGAAACAAAATAATACACATCCACCTCCACAAATAAAACTATTGCCACCTAGTGTGTGTGAGAATACAGAGTTAATTAACTAAGTATTAATTATAGATGGATTGGAGAACTTGAGAAAGCTTCCCCTGATATCACACCTCGCTCATCTACTCGCCTCACGTCAAACCTCGTTAATTTTCCATGAATGAAACTGTATAGATCCCACCCGTTAAGTGTCTCTCCTGACAATACACCGACTCCTAAATAACAGGGAGCTTAAAATCCCCAACTTACCAACGCCACAAAGGATGATGGGAAAGTGACAACAGAGCAAACAACCACAACCGAGCCTCATACACACACACACACGGACGGAAGACGGCAGAAAACATGGACTTCTCTGGAACCTGGAAAGTCTACTCCGAGGAAAACCTGGAGGAATTTCTCAGAGCAGTTGGTAAAGTTATGATTTATTACTAATTAAGTGTATTGAATCATTGATTGCATATACTGTCTTGAATTCATAACATGTTGCTTTGAGTAACCTATCAATTTAGATTTTAAGAATTAACATGATCGAGCAAAGTAGGGGAGACCGGGGACAACTGTAACACTTTTTTCCAAATTTGACATATCAGCCTAATCTTAGTGGAAATCCTGCTTAAAACTACATGAAATGAAAGCTGCAGATCTTGACACGTTGAACAGGTTTGGATTCACTAGAGCTGTTTAATTTGAAGCTGTTATTGTTTTAACCTCCTGAGACCCGAGGTTTTGTCTGGTGTGCATTTTATTTTTATTGTTGATATTTGGAGTTGTTAGGACCTACTAAGTATACTACCTAAACCAGGATTTTTGAACAGGAAGTAGTTTTTGCAAAAAAGCATGTCCTTGTATGAGGACAGTAGGTCTATCTTAACGTTAAGAAACATTCTTTGCTCTTTGAGACCAGAAGGTTCTAATTAGTATAAATTCAAAATTTCAGCTCAATACAATCAGTAGTTCTCTCAAAAATAAATGTCCTCATACGAGGACAGTGGGTCTTTATACAATGTTATATAGTCAGACTCCATTGGTCAAAAAATTATAAAACATTTTATTTGAAAATGTAAACATCAAAAATCATTCATAAAATGTTAACAGCTCTTTTTTTGGCAACCTTGAAACAACCTAACATGACAATTTCAAGGTTGGTAACCCTAAGCCTATGCAGCAATGAAACTGCAAAATTCTATGTAAACCGTTTATTTCATTTATTTTAATTAATGAAAAGGATTAAAAAGATGTAGAACAAATATTGTTAGAGTTTTATTTTATGGTAACAGTCTAAAAACAGTAGAAATCATTTTTAACCTGAACCTGGTCTAAGTTTGGGCTAAATGGAGCAGATCTTTATGCTCTCCACATCTATGATGTTTTTTTAATTTTTAGAGCTAGATGAGGACGAGCATGGATACAGGGAGACAAAACCAGAACTAGAGCTGTGCAATATATCGAATTTTAGATAATATCGTGAATGTTGTTTTGAGGATATCCAAAAATTGAATATCGAGTGTATCGTGCAGTAAAACCATGCTGCAAAAGCGCTCATTTACATTAAATAAATAATAATAATGCTGTACTTTCTTAAAGACAAGGCAAGTTTAAATATATGCTGTATCATAATTTGTACATTAATCAATTCAAATGGCTTTTTTAAAGCAGGAAAATCCGTTTATACTGGCAGATTGCTGCACTTTTGTGATTAATTTGACAAATAGTTTAATAATTAAACACACTAGAAAAAATTACCATTCTAAATCGAGAAAACAAGGGACTGTGTGCCAAGAATTTATATTTTACATGTTTTGAGTAAATTTTGGTTGGTTTGAACCTGATTGTCAACAGAACAAATATAAAATATTGAATTTTGCTTCAAAAAAAACCCCCAACACACTCATTTGAAATTATGAAAAAAAATATATATATATTATAATTATTAAAATAAATATTTAAGACAGTCAAACCTTCTCGAAGCACGATAAACACGACGCCATTCAATAAATTTTAAACTGAATATTTAGGTTTGTCTTTTTTCCAGGGGAACTAATTTGAACACAGATTTGAACACTTTTATGTTAAACTGACAAAATATCGTAACAAATATCGTTCTCGAGATTCGCCAAAAAATTATCGAGATATTCATTTTTGTCAATATCGCCCAGCCCTAACCAGAACCCAGAAACACTAGATTTCATTGTAACGCACTCAACAAATTGAAACAAATATAGCTAAAGTAAAAAACAGAATGGCCTTTCCCACAGTTTGTTTGTTTGTTTGTGGATGTGTGCGCGCAGGCCTCAAACGCTCGTGAGACAGGGACAGTGTGCAGAAGCTGACTGACAGGTATGAGATGATGATACATCAGAAATACATTTGTGTATTTTGGTTACAGTCTATGATGAAAAACACTGGCCCTGTCTCACCATCATTCTCAACATGTTGTTAACAGACACATTTCTGCTCTTGTGGATGATGTGGTTGACCTTCATTCTCAGAGTCACTACCTTGAGCTGCATCAGATGGAGAACAATTGCTCATGACAATTGCAGACAGCTCTGAGGTAGAGGACTTCTCAGGTGGGAAAGACTATGATAATGCTTTGAATCAAGTTACTCATCCATAATATCAGCATCTTGTGGAATAACTTCATTCAAAGCAGGATCATAGTCTTTCCCAGCTGAGAAGACTTTTACCTCAGAGCTATCTACAATTGTCATGAGCAATCGTTTCACTTTTGACAATGAAAGACTTCCTATGATGATGATGTGAAAATAAAATAACATCAAAATCTATAATATCTCAGAGATGCGTGACTATGATGGAGGCTAGCTAAATCAATTAAAACTATGCTAATATAATATTTTTTATTTTAATATACTGTTTAGAACTGTCAACCACATAAATAAGCATAGAATAACTACTTACAACTGTAATATCATCTAAATATTCCAAAGTTTAGCTGACCATATAGTAGAATAAATAGCAGTACATAGTCCCAGTGTCCTCAAACGAGTGCTTCACTTTTACTGATGTCCCAGCCTGTTAGGACTACGAAAAAGTTTTAAACTTTAAACCCCATATGAAGCTAGAGACAGTTTTTTACACAAATACATTGGTTTCATTTATAAAATTTTGATGGATTTTTTTTCTGGGTCATTTTTATTCGGAGAAATCTTACAGAAGAATTTTGCTGACTTTGCCGCCATTTATTTTCTACTGACATTGGTGTAATTCTGTGATATTGCCACAAGATGGCGTGGGCAGTGTCCCTAAATGAGGCCAACAGGTAAAAGATTCATAGGAATAAATATCATTGTGCCATGAGGCATAAATGTAATGTCCTCATATGAGATCGCAGGGACTCAGGAGGTTAAAACAATAAAGTCAAGTGTTACAACTGCCCCACAACATGGGGCAATTGTAACACATGAAATTACAACAATTAATATTTATTTTTTCTTTATTAAAGATAATATATTTGTCAGACTGGAAGGTTGGCCACATTTAAATGACCTTAACTCTGTAATCTTACTATAAAAAAACACAAAACGTGGAGAAAGAAAACTTTACAGTCTGCTCTAACTTTACATTTTAGTTCTTTTTCGAACTAAAATGAGAATTATTAAGGCTCTGACAAAAAACATAAATCTAAATAAATCCATCCAAAATGAATTCATAAAAAGGCTGAGGGGCAATTGTAACACATTGTGATGCGGGCGGCCATACAGTATTTGGAGGGATTTTTTTCTATGTCAACATTCATATTTGTTGTTGTAAAACTTACCAAATACAGACCACAAAACCTATATTTATATAAAAATGACAGCCATGTCTCAATCACATCTCTGTCCAGAACAAAAACACGAGGTCATGTGATGTAGAACATTATTACTTAAAAAAAACTGTTGTTTTTTTTTTTTTTATGTAAAAAAGTTTCCTAAAATCTCAAACATCTTTCCACTCAAACAGCAGGTATGATCAGGTTCTGTGCAGAGCTTAAGCTTCTGGTTTGCTTCTGCTACGAATGGGAGCCTCTGTTACATTTTCTTCGAGTTACAATTGGCCCCGGTCTCCCCTACCAAACAATTAATGAATGTATTTTTTCATTGTGTCTTATACTGTACATACAAATGCTCAGCCCTTTATGTCAGGGGTGAGCAATTATTTTTACCTGAGGGCCACATTCAAACCCAGACAAGTGGAGGTGGGCCGGACTGGACAAACACATATCTACAATAGAGTATATAAAAAAAAGAATAAAGGTTGAAGAATAAACCTCTGACATAATGAGTTTAAGCTAGTAATTAATTTTAAAGATAAACAATAATTATAAAGTCAATTTTCTTTAGACTAAACTTTGAGACTTGAAATAGTAATTTTATGAGAGAAAGTGAAAGTTTCCGAGCTTTAGCAAATGTCTTCAGTGTCTGTACGTGATGCAGAATAATAGTTTACGTTCAGTCTGGATCCAGAATAATGGACTTCTCACGTCTGTGGATGTTAAAATTTACAGTTTGAATCTAAAAATGTGCTTGTTTTTATAGCTTCGACTTTATTCTCAAAAAAGTATGATTTTTTTTTTTCTCACACTCTCGAAATACAAGTTTGTTCTCGTTAAATTATTACTTTTAACCAAACATGAGCCAATATCCAGATTAACAAACATTATCAAAACAAATCATTATTTAAATGAGTTTGCTGCTTTTTCCAAGCTTTTGAAACTAACACAGCCAATTTATAAATACAATAATCAAATAACAGTCTCATCTTTTCATCATTGTCATAACAAAACATTTCAGGATTTTTAATAAACTATTCTTCTAACAGAGGATTCCTGAATTCCTATATACACAAGTTATCAGGGACTTTTTTTGTTTGTTTGACAGATTTGCTTTGACATCAAATTCTGCCTTGAATGTACTGCAATTATGTAAAATACTGTATTTGTATCTTGCTGCAGTAGCTACATTTATTATTGGACACAGTTTACTTTTACTTCATTATATGTTTGAAATTAAAAAGTACTTCAAACATGTATAAATACAAACTAAGCTGTTGATTCATTCACTTTCACTAATAATAAACAATATATTAGTAAAAACCATTATATTTGACGCTTTAAAGATCAATCATGTAACGTTTTGACCAAACCAGACTTACATAAAAGCAAGGGGTTTTGTTTTGTTTGTTTGTTTGTTTGTTTTTGGTAATTTAGATTATTTTGATGCTAATACTGTAAATAAAAAGTAATATTCTATCCCTGTGACTGAACTTGGACATAAACAAAAAAAGTTTTAAACACTGTATAAAATATTTCTAACCAAAGTTTTCAATGTTAAGACAGTTCAATTAGTTTTATTCACAGTGCAGTATTTTCAGGTTTGGCATGAATATTTTAATAACAGAAATGACATTGACATTGTTTTTTCAAAATCACATAATAAAGGAGCAGTGTGTAAGATTTCTGCTGGAGGATCGGCAGTCACCTTTTCTCTGTGGTCTATGTCACGATTTACTGCAACAGATCAGTTTGTGGAGGCAAAACAACTTCCTAAACTCAGACAATTATCTTTGGAACACAGAAACAAAGAGAAAGTGTCAGAAGTTACCTTCAGTCTCTCTCAAAAACCTTCAGGTGAAGTTAGAAATCTGGGGGTAATAATGGACTCAGAGTTGAACTATAACATCCACATTAAGTCAATAACAGCAGCTTTCTACCATCTAAAAAACATTGTCAAAATCAAAAGTATTGTCTCTCCCGACTTGGAGAGACTTATCCATGCATTTGTCTCCAGTAGGTTAGACTATTGTAACGGCCTTCTCACCGGCCTATCCAAACGAGCTGTAAAACAGCTGCAGTACATCCAGAACGCTGCTGCTCGAGTCTTGGACAAAACCAGGAAGTACGATCACATTGGTCCTGAGCTTAGGTCTTTGCACTGGCTTCCAGTGGCTCAGAGAATAGACTTTAAAACAGCTCTGCTTGTGTTCAAGTCTCTCCATGGACTAGCACCAAAGTACATCTCTGACATGTTAGTGCCTTATGAACCATCTCACACTCTGAGAACCTCAGGGACCGGCCTCCTGCTTGTGCCAGAGTCAGGACTTAACACGGACCAGAGTCAGGACTAAACACGGACCAGAGTCAGGACTAAATGTGGACCAGAGTCAGGACTAAACGTGGACCAGAGTCAGGACTAAACGTGGACCAGAGTCAGGACTAAACGTGGACCAGAGTCAGGACTAAACATGGACCAGAGTCAGGACTAAACGTGGACCAGAGTCAGGACTAAACGTGGACCAGAGTCAGGACTAAACATGGACCAGAGTCAGGACTAAGCGTGGACCAGAGTCAGGACTAAACGTGGACCAGAGTCAGGACTAAGCGTGGACCAGAGTCAGGACTAAACGTGGACCAGAGTCAGGACAAAACGTGGACCAGAGTCAGGACTAAACGTGGACCAGAGTCAGGACTAAACGTGGACCAGAGTCAGGACTAAACGTGGACCAGAGTCAGGACTAAACGTGGACCAGAGTCAGGACTAAACGTGGACCAGAGTCAGGACTAAACGTGGACCAGAGTCAGGACTAAACATGGACCAGAGTCAGGACTAAACATGGACCAGAGTCAGGACTAAACATGGGGAATCAGTGTTTCAGTTTTATGCAGCTAAAATCTGGAACAGTCTTCCTGAATTTATTGAATGTTGTTTGTTTCTTCATCAGGTGCACCTGAGATGGTTGTGAAAATGCGTAAGGAAATTAAGCCAACGATCATTATCGAACAAAACGGCAAAGATTTCACCTACACAATAAAAACTCCAGTTCGCACCACTGTGAACTCCTTCAGCATCGGGAAGGAGTCAGAAATCTGTGCACCGGACGGACGCAAGATCAAGGTGAGCCAGACTAAACAGCTTAAAGAACAGACAAAAACAAATAAATAAATAAAAAATAATAAGAAAATGTTAAACAAACAAACAAACTGGTTAAATAATAAATCAACAAACTAGTTAAATAAAAAATAAACATAAACAAATAAATTGATAAATAAATGAAGGAAGGAAGGAATTAATAAATAGATAAACAAATTAAATAATAAACAAACAAAATTAAAGATAAATAAATGAATAAACAAATAAATGAATACATACATGTTTGCAGTATTATTTAACATCTGCATCAGACATGTCATCTGCATCACTAATTACAATGTAGGCCCATGTTAAAAACACAAAAACAATGTTGTCTTAATGTGAAAATTGTGCTTACTTGTGTATGATCATTAATACAATATGTTGCTGTTTTTCCAGTGCACTGTCAGAGAAGAAAATGGAAAACTGATCACAGAGTCAGATAAAATCACATCTGTTCGAGAGATGGAAGGAGAGGACATGGTGGAGGTTAGCTTTATTTTAGCTATAAAGACTTTAATTTAATAAATGCAAAAAGTAATTATAATAAATGATTTTTATTTGTATCTTTTTCTCTCTAGAAAGTAACTACGGGCTCGGTCACATTCATCAGCAAAAGCAAACGAGTGTAACTCAACTTTTGCTTGGCTCAGTTTGAAAAAATATCTGAAAATTGATTTTAAGTAAAATGTGGATGTATACATATGTGAAAGATTTCAGGCTTGTAGACCATTAATTAAAAATCGTTGGGATTAAACAATATATTGTTGTTAACATTTACGCTTGTATTTATAATAATATTCTTTTATGTTATAAAATATTTTCTCACTGAAAAGAAACATGGTACTGCAATAATAAATGTTCCAGCAGGAGGCGGTAGTGACCCGCCTCGCTCGTGTTTGGTCTGATTTATGTGAAGAATCAGCCCTGAGCGCCTTCTCAGTAGTGATGGGTAGATGGCGCGTCAACGTGTGTGTAACCCATTTCCCAAGCTGGGTCGACCCAGTGTAGACCCACTGTTGGTGCATTCTAGCGCCATCAAGTGGTTTAATAAATGCACTGCAGTCACTGGGCTCATTCAGTGACGTGCAGTTAAGTTACAGCTGGTGAGACGGTTTACTAACAAAAGACACCTTTTTATTTACTTTGCACACACATACGAAACGTTTCCCATTACAGGAGCACACAAACTTGTGATTTCTTTGCCTCTACACGCATAAATAAAATAAGAGGAAAAAAAAAAAAAAAAAAGAAATGACCTGAGATTCGATCCCGCGACCTTTTGCTCAGAGCTACACCTGCTCTCCCAGTTGAGCTACACATGAGATGACGTGGTAATGTGAATAAACTAATAGCTGTGCTTCTTTTGTGAGCAAAATTATTATGATTTTTAGTCTGTTGCTGTTAAATATTTTCTTGTGATTAATTATTTAGTTGCTTAAGACTCTGTCAAGCTGCAAATTTATATAGACCCTAATCATTTTTGGTCTCACAGTGCAGACACAGTCATGCTCAGCTTTGCGGGTCGAAATCAAACGAGGGCGAAACCAGCGTTGACACACGTGACCCACAAGACACAGTAGATGTGTTGCTCACGTGACATTTCTTAAAGTGGCACACATGTTGACACGGCTCGGCACACGCGCCTTTTCTAGTGCTCCATACATGTGTTGACGCGTCGACTCGTTTGGCCCATCACTACTTCTCAGTGCGCATGCGCGGTGCATTCTTTTGCTGAGGGATTCGCGCTGCTAAATTCTTCCACAGAAAGTGGTTTAACTTTAAATTTAGAGTTATGAGGCCTCCAAACACTTCTTTGTTTGTCCGAAACATCGCAGATGAATCCAGGTGAGTGCACAGACTTCTTTTATTCAAACAGCTCTGCTAAATCTCCGTTTCAAGCTGAGTTTTGCAAAGCTAATCATGGCGTGTTTAACTTGGCAACACAATATATGCTAATCTAAAATACAAACAGTTGATAATCTGCTCCTCAATGAACAAACGGCAGCTTTCATAAGCAATAAACACTGCAGGTGTGTGTTTGGTACATTTGTGCAAGTGCACTTTAAACCAGGAGCGGCGCAGGTAATGTTCATGCTAATGCGGCTAATGCTGTCTACGTGGAGGCTAAATGTAGCATCTTGGCTAGCGAGTCATAAAGACAAAAATGGGACTTGTAATGCTGCATTAATATCCTAATTTTAGCGCACAGTGTAATACAGCCATACATATAAATAGTATACCTTTATAAATCACTTCATGTTCATTCATAAATTTACATTATAATGGCTCTTGTAACAGTTCTTTGAAGTCTGGTGGCTGTAACGTTAAATCAGAAGAAATTGACTCAACGAGTGAAAGTAGATTATTATTTCACAATCCAAACATTATAATGAGTCCTATCTAGCCTTTAATGTCCTGGATTAGCTCGGGTAAGTCCATGTTGTAATGCTGCAGCAGGTGTTGCCTTTGGGCTGTTGAGTTATATTTGTATTTACGGTGTTCAGGCCTGAGGATTTGCGGCGTGAGTTTGGCCGCTATGGGCCCATAGTAGATGTCTACATCCCTCTTGACTTCTATACACGTCAGCCCAGAGGATTTGCATACATTCAATATCCTTTACCTACGAGTCTTTGTATTTGCAGTGCATAACTAATACCTCTCTCATCAGGTTTGCTGTTTTGTATGTTTTTGCACATGTTTTGATTAAATGTCTAACACACTACTATTTCTCTGTTATTGCTTTAGAAAATGTAAAAGCGTCCAGTTGTGGAGCGGCCACAAAGAGTTACAAAGACCCATTAGCTGTAGTAGCTGTAAAGACAAAGAGGCCAAAGGAGCAAAAGTGAAAGGGTGAAAGTTTGAAAGACAAAGAAAAGAAAGTAAAGCATGAAGAGGAAAAGTGGCTCGGAGTCAAGGCTTGGAAAAAGGTTTAAGACAAGAAAGCAAAGCAGGAAGTCTGTCTGCGAGTCGATTAAAGAGTTAAAGCTCAAGATGAAGTCAAAGAGTCAAGTCAAGGTAACAAGTCTGTATTGTTTTGTATCCTCAAACGATTTGACACCTAAATCAGCTGTCCCGCTTATATCCAAGACACTATCCTTTTTAATCAAAACAAATTGTCAATCTTCACTGTTTTGATTTGCTTTTTCAATTCTCAGAAGTGTTTAAAGCATCATTATCTTTAATCTCTATAGAAAGCAGAGTGAACTCTGTTGTTTTAAGACACAAACTGAATGCACGCATGTCATTGTTTGCTAAAAGTATTCAACATTATTTTTGATTATTCAGCATATTCAATAAGTAATTGTGACAAACTAATTTATTGTTAATTAATATGTGATCTCACTCAAAACAATCCACAAAACCCTTAACTACATAGCACATTTGAAGATGTGCGTGATGCAGAGGATGCTCTCCACAGTCTGGACAGGAAGTGGGTCTGTGGCCGACAGATCGAGATCCAGTTTGCCCAGGGCGACAGAAAGAGTGAGTATTTACATTAGAGCATAACATTAGTGAACTGTTTAGTGGTCTCTTTCACTGACTTGCTCTGTCTCCAGCACCAAACCAGATGAAATCAAAGGAGGGGAGGCGGTCTCCAGGGGGACGATCTCCGGGGCGATCTTCTCGCTATGACGACTACGACAGGGACAGCCCCCGACGACGATCACGCAGTCGTAGTTATGAGCGGTATCGCTCCCGCAGCCCCTCGTATAATCGACATCGCCGACGTTCAGCCAGCCCCAGAGAGTGAGTCTTCTGCTGAAACTGGTCTCATAATGTGTCTGCCTATGAAATGCATCATTAAAGGTGTATTTGTTTTTATTCAGCTCTCACCGAAGACGAAGAAGCCGAAGTCATGAAGGTGGAGGGTGAGAAACAAATTTATTCAAAACAATCTTCTGCTTCATGTTTTAAAGATGCAATTTCAAGCTCTCTATAACCCTGACTGATAACTCTCCCCTGCTGTATTTAGGTATCGACAAAAGACTCGCCGTGAGTCCAGGAATCGCTCCCGCTCTCGGTCTCACACTCCCAGAGAGGAACCTACTGCTGCGGCTAAATTTGAGGAGGAGCCACGACACAGATACTCGCGGTCTCACTCACGCTCCGCCTCCAGGTCTCGCTCACGGTCCCGGTCCTGGGCCGGACGAAAGTCTGGAGGTCGTTAGGAGGCTGGGAGGGGATTTTTTGACATGAATGTAACGTCCCATGAATCATTTGTACAAAGCTTGTCACATTTTATGTTAAGTGCTGTTTGGTTTTATACTTTTTTTGTGTTCAGTGCTGCACTCGCAAAGAGTCTTTTATTTGTAATACTTGGTTGTCAAAAACCCTATGCAGCGTTTGTTAAAGAAAACCAGTATTTTTTAACCTGTTAACAGTTGACAAACCATTCCAGTGTCAGTTTTTGAACCCCTGCATTTGTAGAGCTGGCTTTTTTCAGAGCGGTTGGATTTTGGGTATGTTTTATAAAAGAAGGCAGAGAGTCAAACTTGTGTTAAGCTTTGCATGTATTTTCATCTTTAGGCCTTAATCAAGCCAAAGGGCAGCATTTGTAAATATGAGGTTTTGAACGACAAAAACACCCAAACAGTAACATCACTTTAGAATAAGTGCATCAAACTTCTCTCCTTAGAACCTAGAATAATAGATCGTGGACATAATGCTGGACTGTTAAAGGGAAGATAGAAATGTTTGAACAAGGTTTCCAGTTTGAAATGTGCAAAAGAAAAAGCTGCTACTTCGTAAAGTGTTCTTTGCATCAGTGACTTACCTGAAAGTTTTTTTTCCTGGTTTCCGTAGAAAGGGAAGCACTGAGTTTTAATTATGACTAGAGAGTGTGGCCATAGTAACCCATACTTAAAAAAACACTTCTTTGCATTAGTAGATCAACAAATATGTGATTGATTACTCCTTTTGACCCATTTTATGGCCTTCACATTATTTTCAATAAAAGTTGACAGCAAAACCAGCACTAACTCTAGTCTTAATAACTCAGTGCTTGGACCTTTTCAAAGTGTGGTTCTGTCTTTAATGTCCCAGAGGAGGACTTTATTGGTGTTTACATGATTGTTGTCACAGCTGTTGTCACTTGCATGTTTTAACCTCTGATCTTTACTAGAAAATCTGTTATTTTGAGTAATAAACCAGTTCCAGGCTATTTTTTAATACATCTCCTTATTTTTTATTATGCATATTTTTCCACAAAACATTTGTTTTTTAAGCAATGCAATCGAAGTAAAAACAAACTGATAAGTCAATTTGTGTTACAATTTTAAATCACTTAGTTGTGTAATTATTTGAAAATACTTGTTAAAGTTGGGGAAACTAACCATTTTAGTTGTAAATTAGTAATCTTTTTGGTTTCCAGTAAAAGGTATAGTAAGTGTAGCACTTTGTAAAATAAAATTAGACCACAGAGTAATGTCGGAATTGAATAGTTCTTATCAGGAGTCAAAGGCAGTGCTCTGATTGGCTGTGCTTGAGTGATCCCCCATAATAACTGTAACCAAAATTAATATACGTTGATATTTTAAGTAGGATTTTAAGTAAAAATTGACAGATTTAATACCTAAATTGGCTTTGTGAATATCAGCTACCCAATCTTTAAATTAAAGTTAAAAACAAAATAATCTGTTACCAAAATTGAATTATCCTGTCTGGTAAAACAGATCAGCAGCAGGGCTTTCTCGTTTCTGTTGTTGATTTTTGGGGAATTGGAGCCTATTTATTGTTCACCTTGGTTTAAATCCAAATATAAAAACACATTTGAATAACATACAGGTAAATCAATGTCTCTGATTTGTATTTTTCAGTCTGTTCAGAATTATTTTGTTAGGCAAAAAAGTTGCTGGGGACAAACAGGTGAATTAAAAATAAACACATTAATATGAAATGCATCCTGTTATATAAATTGTAGATGAACTTTAAATTAAGTTACAGCTATTAGGTTTATTTATGTTGCAGAAAACTTACCATAAAGCTTAAAATATTCTCCTTTTGTTGTGAAAGTTTGACTCTACTCTGTCTGCTTTTACAGAGAGTCTTGTGTCCAGCCGTAGTGATTGATTTTTGTAAGTGGAACATGCAGCAGTCAGTGATGGACATGTTAAATTAGCGCCACAGTGACGCTTCAGCCAGGCGTGAAATCGGACGTGCCCCATCAATAATTACAGAACAAATGTATTAAACAGACACAACAGTCAATAGTGGTGGTGGATATCAAGCATCTCAAACGTCAAGGCTCCATCACCCAAAACCAGTAAACCTTAATAAATGTCTTTACAATGTTTTCTAAAACTCTAATTATATTAAAGCTAGAGTACCTGACTTTTGTTGTAAACTTAATAACTTGCAACAAAATGTCAGCACAAGCTCAGACCGCCGTGTAGTGGACTGTAATAAAGTATTTTTGTTTTCATAGGCTAAAAGCAGCGTTATGAGCTCTTGAGCCGTAATTGAAACTAATATGATTGTATGTTAATATTAACCCTGTGCAGATTTTGTGAAACGGAGTAGTTGGACAGATGGAATTCCTGCTTCCTGTCTTGTAGTTTGAAAATCAGGGTTCACAACATTAAAGGAGGGAGAGATTTAAATAGGGATGCACCGAACCAGCCTTTTCAGTTCTAATACTTTGACTTTAAGCGTCTTCTGATACCCGATATCAACCGATACAAGTGAAAGGGCTGAAAATAGCTTTTTTTTTAAATCAAAGCACAAGAAATTTGGCCATATGCAACTGTCCAGTTAAAGGCACAACCAGGATACCGATAACCGATCCAGCAAAATTTCCTGGATCGGCACCAATATCCAATTCCAGTATCGGATCGGTGCATCTCAAGTTTTAAAGGAAATCTAATGTGATTTATCTTTACATTTGGGAAGAAACTATGAGGTATGTAGGTCAATAATTCACATTTTGTTCAGTGTTAAACACAAAAATGATGTAAAACAGCTTGAAAATAGAAACAGGTCCATTGACTTCCTGTTTAAAACTGCAGAACTGATAAGCCCTGCCTCTTCATTCTAAAATTTTACTTTAATAAACCACAGAATTTAAATTAATATTTGTGAGTAATCGCAGGTAAATACAGACAAGTGGGCGGACTGAGATTTTACTGAGCACTGGAGCATCAGCTGCAGGACAATTCAAGATTATTCAAACATGCATGAATCAATCCAAATACAACTATTATGTTCTTTGTGCAGTGTTATAATAACTTTAAAGGTACACCGTGTAACTTTTTGGCCAAAAATAAACTTTAATAAAAGCATGTTTTTCTAGTTTAGATTTGTTTGTTTTAGTATGACAGAGCTTGCATGGCCACAAAATGTACTATTATTTGGCACAGAGGAGGGCCTCCTCTTGTTTATTTTCATGGAAAAACAGCTCCTTTAGCTATATTTTTAAGTTGGCACGAAATGTATTTATTCCCAATAAGAATATTCTAAAGAATGATTATTTATTTTCCTATTTCTATTGAATTGCAAAGTTGACTTTTCACCCCCAGAAAGTTACACCTGTGCACCTTTAAAAGAGACCTTATGTGAAATTAATGCTATAGTTTTATATAGTACTTTAAGTTGACAAAGACAAGTGCTGATACTTATATTTTTGTTGTCGGTTATAAGATAAAAATGATTGTGTTTTTGTCCATGTATTTATTATCAAACTTTTATACGAAAGGCTTATAAAACACACAAGGTATCCTTTAAAAGTGCAATATCTAAGCTTTCTGGTGGAGGGTCTTGAAATCATGAATGTAGATAAATAAGTTTAATGTCTTGCTGTGGAATATTCCAGGCAAAAAAATGAAAACATTTCTATGGAAACATGTGGGTAGTGAACTCAACAAGAAAACTACATAGTGTATCCAGAGTGCTCCTTAAATGTAACACCAAGAAAACTATTAAAATACATTCAAATTTGATGATAAAGTAACTATTGTCAATGCATCACATTTACAAACATCTGTGAATATTGAGAGAAAAGATAAGTATTAAATCTAAACTGAGAGAAAAACATGTTGCTGTTATATTACTAAACATTATGTCAACTTACTGCATTAACACCTCCTTTCCTGTTTGCAAAGTTCATCCCAGCCCAGGGTCCTGCGAGTTCAGAACGAGAGCCATGCCAATATTTGAAAGTGTTACCTCTAATGACAGGACGTCCCATCAGTGTGACCGCTGCAGGGACCAGACACATGCAACAACATCGACCCGGCTCACAGACTCCACTCTACACTCAACAGGCATCGTCACAGCTAAAAAACACACTTGGAAATGGCTAAAACCGGTGAAATGTGAGTTTTGGGAGCAATGCTTTGTCAATGGAGGAAGCCCAGATCACCTAACATGAAAGGTAAAGTCTTTTCCTAAGCTTGACAAACTTTAAAGTGACTGGACTCCATAAAATCAATATTTAGATAATAGATTAGCATGTTTTATGTAATTTCATTGTAAAGTTTTAGAATAAAAGTTAATTGTTTAGTTATTAAAATTGTACTAAGTTTGATTTCTGTACATCTAATCCAAATGTGTGCTGTTCTCACTCATTCTTACCAAAACACCAATAAATGTTGGTAAACTTTGTGCAATAGCTTGATAAACTTAATGTAACAAATTTACAAGTTAAACTTTGGCGTCTGCTCTTCAGAATATACTTATGATGTATACAAGTTTTGATTTAATTTGCTTATCCTACAGTAAAGTAAGACTAATCAATTGCCGTCTATTCTTAATTATGCCTTATAACTTGTACAATATGAAAGTGACTTATATAAGACCAACTGAGAGGAAAATTGCGAAACATAACTACGTAGGTCTAGAGATTCATAAATCACCAGAAATGAAAAGCAATGAGTAAATGTCTGCAGCAAAGAAAGCAGCTAAAATTAATATCATTTGTATGCACTTTTTTTTGTTGCTGCTATACAAAAAGTCCAGTCACTAGGGTCTAGTCCAGACCTGAACAAACTGCCCTGCCAGTTTCTGTGAAAAAGTGTTCCTTTTTATTTTTTTGATTGACTTTGCTTTAGACAAGAGCATGTGTTTTTGCTTGTTTTTCTAATATTGAATACAGTAAGTGGTCAACAGAGTATATTAAAAAAATGTGCTTGTAATAATGTCTTTTCTTTTTTTAACGATGGTCGCAATCCGGTCCTCTGCTACTTTTCTGGATTCAATTATGACCAACTAGGAAAAATAATTGCCCACCCCAAAATTAACTTTTCGATATTTCATGGCACAATGTTATAACCAGGAACAACTGGCACTTGCCCATCATCTGGCCTAATGACATTGTCACTTTCTAGAACAGGGGTGTCAAACTCGAAGGGCCGGTTTAAACTAAAATTAATTTGACTAATCTTTGACATACAACAAATTAATAGTTGTATTTGATTACTGTATATTTATTGAAGTGACAATTGCAGAAAATACTTCTGCATTAGTCTGAAAAATGACTTACTCTCTAAGTTTAAGACAAATGTACAGATTACTAATGTACAGATTTAATTAGATTACTAATTAAAGCAAACCTAATAAAACCTTGAGGGCTGCATGAAATGAGGTGGATGGCCGCACGATTCCACCAATCCCAGAGCAATGCAGAACTAAATAAATTAATACAACTATTTTCTTTCTTACAGAGCCCTGCTGAACAAAAGTGAACAATGGGGGACTGGAACTTCCTTGGTGGGATTTTGGAGGAGGTCCACATCCACTCCACTATGGTCGGCAAGATATGGCTGACCATCCTGTTCATATTCCGAATGCTGGTTTTGGGAGTGGCAGCCGAGGACGTGTGGAACGACGAGCAATCCGACTTCATCTGCAACACGGATCAACCTGGATGTCGAAACGTTTGCTACGACCAAGCTTTCCCCATTTCTCTCATTCGCTACTGGGTCCTCCAGGTGATCTTTGTGTCTTCGCCGTCGCTGGTGTACATGGGCCACGCTATATACCAGCTCCGCGCGTTGGAAAAAGAGCGCCACTGCAAGAAAGTAGCTCTGAAACGCGAGTTAGAAGCTGTGGATGGTGAACTGGTAGAAGTTCGAAGGAGGATTGAGAAAGAAATGAGACAGCTTGAGCAGAGCAAGCTCAACAAAGCGCCGTTAAGAGGGTCGCTGTTGTGTACGTACGTAGCTCACATTGTAACCAGGACTATTGTGGAGATGAGCTTCATGACGGGACAATACATTCTCTACGGGCATCGCCTAAGCCCGCTTTACAAGTGCGAACGAGAGCCCTGTCCCAATGTGGTAGACTGCTTTGTCTCCAGGCCGACTGAGAAGACTGTTTTTATGATGTTTATGCAAGTGATCGCCTGCATTTCGTTGTTCCTAAGTGTCCTCGAGATGCTGCATTTGGGTTACAAGCGGGTCAAGAAGATTATTTTGGACTTTTATCCGCATCTGAAGGACGATCTGGATGATTACTACGACAGCAAGTCCAAAAAGAACTCAGTGGTGCATCAGGTTTGCACTGGCACATCGGTGGGACGCAAGACCACCATTCCAACAGCGCCAAGTGGTTATACGTTGCTACTGGAAAAGCAAGGCAACGGGCCAAACTACCCTCTTCTGAGCGGTCCATCTGCTTTTGTGCCAATTCAATGTGACACTGGAGTAAAGCTTGACATCCACAAAGAAGGGAAAGATGCAGTTTCGAGCCCTACAGAGCATAACAGCAACTCCAACAACACAAGCAGCGAGACAAGATCACCTTCTGGAGACAAACCGGATGATCCCGAAGAAGGGTCATCATCCCAGCACGAGAACATGGACTGTCCCAGATCGGAATACCCAACACTTCCAGTCACAGAAGCGCCTACGAGTCTGCTGAGGAAATCTCGTAGACTTAGCCCGCCTTGGCATTGCTCCACGGTGGTTGAAGGGACCGGTTCTGATAGCGGCGATTCCTATCATGGGAATAACAACAGTATGAAGTTAAGGAGCGTGGGGCCAAGAGCGAGGCTGGTGTCCAAATCAGAGCTGAGCAAAAGGTCTCAGAGCAGATCCCAAAGTCCGGATTCGGCCGGGGAGCTGAGTTCAGCGTCCAGACATTCGAGGGAGAGCAACAGCCCCACGGCCTCGTCTCCAAATCGAAGAGTGTCTGGAGGGAGTAGTCTTAGCAGCAGACGAGCGCCCACTGATCTGCAGATATAAACTAGAAACAGAGAAGGTGGGCTGCCAAAACATAGCAGCAATACAAACACCAATCTGGGACAATTTGAGAAAAGAGAAGGCAGCAGTATGGGATTTTTTTCATGTTAGGGAGCAAAGGAACACTGAAAAAATGTGATTTGTTAAGAATGGATCAGGCTTAAAGTGCCTAAAACAAGCTTGACCACACTTTTCAGTAAAACATAGAGAACATGAGTATATTTAAGACTTTATTTCTTCATCTGTGGTCATTACGTATAGTAGTTTCACATTGGGTTATGAGCAGCAAAATGACAAGTAATTCTACAACTGTTTCAAAATGAATGACCAAGCAGACATCTATTACTTTGTTTTGATTTGATTGTTTGGTTTGGCATGCCACTTAGGCCCTGTCCCAATACTCACACTTGCACACTTGTGCACTTCAAATGTGCGTTGACGACGAGCCACTGAAGTGCGCATGGTGTCCTTGTCGTGTCAATTTTCGTCCGGAAGACCAGATTCGTCCGGAAAGTCCTTTTTAGGTCAACGACGCATGCGCAGACCGAAATTACGTCTTTTAAACACATTATTTGTAAGTGTACAGTTAATATTATTTCTTTTTATTGATATTTATGAATGTATCTTGCAAAAGTTTGCCAATAGAAAGCCCAAAACGGCACATTTATTTATTGCCATTTTAAGCTAGCAGACTAGCTTAATGAGGCATTTACGGCTTTAAACGGTAAAAATCTCATTATACAATCATTTGCTTGGTTAAACTCTGTAAGAGAATTTTGTGTTTAATAGATTAGTTTCGTCTGTACTTAATTACAATTTCTTTACGAATAAAACAATGTAAAAGAAATAAGGCTAACGGTACGAATCGGGTCTTCCGGTACGAAAAAGGACGTGACAGTCCTAATTCTCTAGAATGTTTTTATCCACACTTCACAACATCATATTTACGCACTTCAGGCAAGTGTGGAGTTTTCAAATGATGCAATGCTTCTACCTTAGCAACTTAGCTCTGAACGTTAACAGGAGGCACAGTTTAATATTATACTACGGTAAGAAAACCATTTGGCTTGTACCTTGCGCTGCCACAGCTGATTCCTACCAGACATGGACATTCACAGTACTGTTTTATATGTTTGTGGCAAGTTCCAATGATCCAAATAGACTAGTAATTTAGCAGCAGTTTAATTCAGAACATGTTGAAGTGTGGACTGTCCCATTTCTGTTCTGCACACTTGAGCACTTGTGCACTTGGCGCACTTACACACTTTCAAACAATGCACACTTCAGTGAAGTGCACAAGTGTGCAAGTGTGAGTATTGGGACAGGGCCTTACTGTAAACTTTCAGATGTGCATAATGTCTCTTCAAACTGCTACCTAGCAACCATACTGTAAACAAGGGCCAGAGTCCATATACATTACACAATTGTTAATTTGACAAGCACTTTTATTTTGTTCAGTTATTGTTTAAACTGTCAGAAAAACGTTTCAGTTCTGTGTAAAGGATTTTTGTATTTGTGAAGTAATGTTAAGTTTTTGATGACAGATGGAGGGATTCTGTTTAAAGGCGCAGCTCTACTTCCTGTAATTTTAAACTTACACTGTACACTGTGTGACTTACATAAAAGCATGTTTTTGTCATTTAGATTTCTTTGTTGCACTAAATAAATAACAAAAATCAGCATTTTTACTTCGAACAGGTTTTTAGCCACAAAATGGACTGTTATTTGTCCTGGAGGCCTCGTTTATGTTTGTGTCTATAGAAAAGTGGTTACTCTAGCTGTATTTATTTCACATTATTGCATAAAATGTGTTTAGACCCATTCAAAATGTCCCAAAGTATAGTTTTAACTTTCTAATTCTAGTGAATAGTATACTTGACTTTTCAACTCCAGAAAGTTACACAGGGCACCTTTAATTAAAAAGTTTCCCCACAAACGGCAATTTAGCCGATGTAAAACTATAATAAATATTTACAACAAGAGCTGTCACGCCACAATATGGCATATTTAGAATAACATAAAACCTGTAATATGTCAGTCAATAACTAACTAAAACATGGAGATGGAAAACTTTGAAACAGTTTCTGTCTTTTTGTAAACACTCCATGCAAAGCAACATGACAACCGACAGGCCAAGTTACAAGACAAACCTGCTCACAGTAAGGATACTGGTACCACGTTTTTCACATTTTTTTAAGGGTTTTCGTCAGATTTGTGTATATTTAAAGCACATCTTGGGCTCTCAGATATTTCTGACAAGTCTATGTACTTTAACAATCTCATTTGCACTGTAGTCTATGCTTCCGGTGGCAGCTGCGGGTCAGAGACCGTTAATGATTGTTTTGAATGATTTCAAGATGGATGGAAAAAGGAAAAAACAGTCAATAATTGTAACCGATTATGTAACCAACCAGTTGCTCTACATTAGGCACATAGGATTTGCTTTGCACTTGAAAAGAGGGAGTGAAATATTAAAGTATGGAGCTTTACATAGGGTCTGTGATTCAACTATTAGATGCAACTAAAAATACTTTTGTATGAGATTTGCCTTTCAACTTAATAGAGCAAAGACATTTTGTATTGTAAGGTTTATCTGAAATAATTTATCAATTGTAAAATGTGCTTTTATATTTCCTGTGTCTGTGTGTCCATAAACTCTGTTTAAAATGATGAAAGGCGGAATTTAGACGTAATGTTTGGACCAATGATTTGTGCCAAATGTTGGAAAAAATGTTTTATTTTGAGGAGGCAGATGTAGTGTACGTCAAATAACAAAAGAATCAGTGTTTTTGTGTTCACTGTACATCCATAATTATGTAATAAACAAAAAGGCAATACAAAAATACTACAATCTTTTTCTTTCTCTGTTTACTTGATCACACCTTTCTCCTCTATTCAGCTGCTCCCTCGTCAGGCGCTGGCTCATACTGCATCAGCTGTGACATCAACACACAAACACAAAACATCAGTGGGTGAGTCCTTGATGTGGTTAGCGATATTGATATATTTCATAAATTCTTACTGTAGCAAATGCTTTTCTTAATACAACACATTTGATAACAATAACTACCGGTACTTCACATTGAGGAGTCAATGAAATGTCTTCTATTTTTTAACAGTTTTTTGACCCAGATTCTATAACTAAGTAAGATAATTGTGACTTCCTTAAATGTAGTGCTGGCTCACCCTGTTCCTGAGCTCTTTGTTCTCCTCCATCAGCATATTGCACTTCTGCTGTAAATCCGACAGCTCCATTCTCAAAGCCTCCGTGTCAGCCGGCTCTGGACCTGCTGCTCCCAGGTGAAGCTTTATGAAACTTTGCAACAGTCAAGGAGAACTGAGATTGATTATAGCAAATGTTATCTAATTAGTATGATGTCCTGCACAACTATAGGATTTATAATCAAATGTATGATCTCCTTATTTATACTAGAATACACTAAAATATGATCTCTAGGGTCTATTACTGTCATTCATAAAACAAAACAAAAATACATAGCACATTTCATGGATAAAATATTGAAAACTACAGCTATAACTTTAACACGTGTGCATGTTTTGTTTTTTTCATTCAGATTCAGCCAGAACAAAAGGATACTCCAAAGCATTGTTGGGTTTGTCACTCTCCTCATAGAGTGCAACCAACACTAAAAATCAGAAAGATATTTTTTATCAATCACACAGAAAAAAAAAAAACTTTATTTGTAAACATTAATTGTATTATTAACTCACCACTTGTCAAAGTGTCAAGAACTCCAGACTTTTCCAAATATCTTCGAAACTGTTCCCTTTTGGACTCGTTTGAAGACTGTAAAAAAAAAAAAAAAAAAAAAAAAAAAATCAGCATTTAGGGCGCCAAGTCGAAAGTTACATGAGTGCATTTTAGCGCCAGAATTTAATTACAAAGAGCTAACCTAGACCTAACTTAGCTATATGCAAATAACTAGCAGTGAATTAGTTAGCATGTAACGCACCGACAAACCATGATGAGAATTTACGACCTTTTAAACTAAAATACTTACTCTATAATGGGCCATGATTGCGTTGAAAGCTTAACTATTTAGCGCTACTGATAAACTTGTGACACATTAATTAAGGCTACTTTCTGCAGCTGGCTGGCTGGCTTGTGTTTGCCTTTCGAAGGACTACAGGAAGTACACCAGTTACTATGACAACGCATGATCGACACACGGAAGTACATGTTTGTTTTTCCCGGCAAAAATATATAAATTGATCAAATAGAAGTGGTTATAACACTTCAAACGTTTGTAAAATGTTATTAAATATGATTAGAAAAAATTAAATAGTAAATTATTAAACAAAACTAGTCGAGTAAAAAAGTAGGCGGAGCAAATTGTCTGACGCCTTTACGTCATTTCCTAAACACTGATGTACAAACGACGTGGATTGGCCATCTGCCATTTTACCTAATGTGTGCAGTTGTTTACAGGTCTGTTATACCCTTAGCACTCATGTGACCTACTGTTTCTGCTCTGCTCGTTGAAAACAGCCAACGACACTATGCATTTGTCTTTTCACCGGCTGGTTTTAAGTGAAAAGGAATTAATATGAATGTCAGTAGGTTTTTCTCTCTCTAGTTACAACAAAAACAGCTTTATAACCATCCGTTGGCTTTCACAATCAAGAGACCGATGTTGTAAACAGTTTATAAGGTAAGAATTTTCCTGACTGTCTAAAAACACATTGCATTCTTTAGAGTCTGGAGTCTTCAAACCTATCCCTAAAATCTATTAATTTATTTTTTTGGTTGCTTGGTGGTTAATGTTGTGGTTTGTACATTGTTTGTTCATCATATCTTATCTACCCCGTGAAAGTCAACAGTAAGTAAACAGTGCAGTGAATACTATCTTCTATTAATTATGCTAAAAACGAGGATTTACTTTGTTTGCTATGCTTATCATGCATTATATACCTCTCTTAAATTAAACAAGCTAATTAATTAAAAATAGATGTAATGCCTTTGATCACAGTTCATTCAAATGTCATGACTTTCAACTATTTTTGTTGCTTTTTTGGGATAATTACACAGTTTATTGCATCGCTCTATTAAAGATCTGCTACAAACATTTAATAATTTTAAATATAATACAATACTTTATCTTTAGTAGAAAAACAAGATGGAAAAAATGCTATTCAGTGACTCCAGGGTTTCTCGTGCTGGAAAAGCTGTCACATGTCAGGAAGATATTTTGCTGAAGGCGTACTTTAAAAGCCAAAAAAAAAAAAAAAAAAAAAAAAAAAAAATCTGAGTGATGGAAAGTAAGCCATGCATAAAACAGAACCTTTTTAGTGTACATTAATCTTATATGTTGTTTTAAATTGTATTCACACAAAAAATATTAAAAATGCATATAGTGATTAACCCATTTGAGCTATGAACCAAAAAATGTCTATCTTTGCAGAAATTAGTTAGTTATATATAGCCTAAAGGTTTGTACAAAAAAAAGTGTATATTAAGATTTAAATTGCTCCGCACAAGTATTTTACACTTGAATGTTTCTGTTTGTTGCATTTAGATAAAAAAAAAGATAATAATTTTAAAGAAAATTGATCACAACAATGGATTTTTCCTGTAACACATGTTCTTGTTTTCTTGCTATCATAGAGGAAACACTTGCGCTGCTCAGACTTGCACTCACACATCAGGGCTGATAATTCACTGATAATACAAGGTTAAGTCAATAGGTTTAGGTTCTTTTCAAGTCGACTGATGTTGTTGTTTGGTTTGTTGGTTTGTTTTTGTAGTTTTTCAGACACTTTAGGTGAAACATGTAACAGGTTTTTCAAGTTTAGAAGGTTACAAGTCAATGTGTTGATGCAAAAAAGATGTCCTGATGTACAAAGAATATTTAGGTTATTCAAGTTTTTTTAATTATTATTTTTTGAGGAAATTTGAATATAATGTTTATGCCTGTATGACTTTAAATTCATCTAATCATTTACAAAGTTTTCATTATGCTTGTCACATACACGAGGATTTGAAATGCTTAAGACAAAAGCAATACAAGAAAATTAAAGATTTTACAAATATACAGTATTTCAAAAAGATAATTATGTCTTTTTATATCAACTTGATATAATTCAGCTTTTAGTTTCATAAACATTAAGATAATATTTAAATTATGATAACGTCACTGGGTGCCTCTTGATACTGTCATTTGTGGACAATTGTTGTTATTATTTATTCTTATTCTGCAGAGGATTTTGTTTTTGTTTTTTTGGTATTAAAGGGCAAATGCTCCTCAACATTATTACGAGTGACAAAATGATTTAGAAACTTGAAAAAAAAATAGTTTCCTAGCTTTTTTTGGGTCTTATTTTTGTTGCTGGAGATTTTCTTTCACAGCTAAATAACGTTTCCGTTGTCATGGCAACTGTGCAGCGCTTAGCAACAGCTTGCAGCAGTTGGGGATTTACAATAGTTTAACTGTCGCAAAACAAAACATTTCTTCCATCGAGCGAACTAAAATCATCTTATTTAAGGATAAAAAGTTAAAAATTTCAACTTTGTGTGATAATAAAGTTTGTGTCGGTGAGAAATGTGGGAGAAGCCGCTGTGTTTCTTCTTTTTATTTTAATTTTTTTCACCGTTTACTTACATTTTTTCCATTTACATGTCAGAAAAGCAGAGTTTAAATTTGTTATTAGACTGTAGCTGTTTTTTTTTCTATTTTATCTGTGTTTTGTTCTTTCAGGAGAGAATGTTTTTGCCACTCGCTGCTGACAGAATGTTGTCATGTCTGCATAACCTCAAATAATTCAGTGCAATTCAATATTTGAGCCATTTGAAAAACAGGAACATTTAGATACATGGGGTAAAAATAGAAAAAAGGTTCCTCTAAATTGTTTTGGTTCCAGTTTTAAATCAATTTGTTGATAATGTTTTTAGCTTTCTGTAATAAGTTAGGATTATAGTATGACATTTGTTCATGTAGTCCCTCGAATATTAAAATCCTATGCTTGCACTGACTTCTCCTGCAATAAAAGTGGATGAATCTAATGTATGTTTGTAATTTATATTAGGATCTAAGGCTTTGTAGTTAATCCAGTTTATTAAATTATGCTTCTTCAGTGTAATGGGCTGTGTGCACGGAATTTCAGTTGGCTTGCGATTGTTCAAAAATGCTAACTTCTGTACTTATGGCCACTTCCTGTTAGCGTTAGCATATAGACACAATTATGTCTCTTTTTAAACACACAAGTGTCTCTGGTGAAATATTCCTCTAATATGTAAAGTCTTTAACATGTTTTCTGTAACATTCACCACAACTGTCTGATCTAAAGAGGATTTATTTGTTTTAAACTGATGTAGTGAAAACCTCATTGAAGAGTATTGAACAGGAAGTCGTTGTATGTACAGGATGTAGTATTTTAAACCAAAACAAGACAACTGCACTGAGCCAATTGAGTAATGAGGAACAACATTAAACAATAAGTGTGTTTACTTCATTGTCTTTTTTAGATCTTCTGATGCTTTACCTTCTCTCTAAATAATTTGTTTTTTTTGGACAATTTTATACTTTTTTGTTTAGTGAACATGTCAAATGATTATTTTGATCACATTATTGCTTTAGCAGGGTTTCTGCTGGGTCTTAAAAAGTCTAAATAAGTCTTAAATGGAAGAGTTTGAATTTAAGGCCTTAAATAGTCTTACATTTGTTGTTGTAGGTTTTAAAAATCTTCACACAGATTTTAAATTTGACGCAATTTCTGATTTCTCGATCTAGTTCTCAATAATATTTTCTTTCATTCTATACAACACAATTTTGGTGTTTCTTCTACTGTTTTTTTGGTTGAGGTATAAATAGCGTTCTTTTTGTAAATTTAATTAATTGTGGCAAAATATATAGTTTTAGTTTAAAATGCTCTAGAAAAGAAGCAGCTTTGTGAAATATGACAAGTCACGACTCGTGAATAGGTCTTAATTTGTAGGTTTTGTGGTCTTAAAAAGGTCTTAAAAAGTATTCAACCAAAAATATTTAAACTATTGTGCCTGTATTACTGACTAAAAATAATTTGAAATAGTTTGCTCCTTTTGCATTTTGATTGTCATCGTTTATACTATAAAAAGATTTATTTCTACATGTATTAGAGATTATAGCACGCAGATAACATTATTTTAAACACTTAACTATACAGTTAAACCCATTATTGACTAGAAAACTTTCTCTTAATCACTGTCTTTATATTCTTCATGTTGGAGCTTATGATCTGTTAAAAAGTTGTAACAGGATCGTTCTAAACCCACAGACTTGACATGTTACATTCCCCTAAAGTTATGAAGAGGCAAATCAGACTAAAAAATCTGTCTTTAAATCCTCCAGTGTGCAGAAGGCTTTTATTGAAAATATGTCGAAGCCAGGTTTCTGTGTTGCCAAATAATGAAAGAATTTGAAACGTAAAGTCTGATTAAACAGGAACAAATCTCAAATAATCAAAATACTGTCCTTTTTTCAGATTTTCTCATGTCTCTTCTCTCAAGACTCTGCTAATGACTGCTGTGGCCTGACCAGTCCTGGTATGTTTATTATTATTCTGTCTTTCGCTCACAAACACAAACACTACCACGCATTGTATTAAATAAGTCATGTTTTCCTCAGCTGCAGATACTCGAGATGCCTCAGTGACCTGATCCTAAACAAGAACCACAGACTGAAACGTGTCATGCCACTCCAAAATGGCTACTCCATTAACACAGAGCCCAATAATGACCAGGAGGACGACGACTGTGAGCTGCTTGTCCCGCCCGACACAGGTGAGGAAACTAAAAATGTAATAACAGTGTCTCTCAGCATTAGTTTTATTTGGATTGATTCAAGCATGTCTGAGTAATCTTGTATTGTCCTGCAGCTGATGCTTGAGTGCTCAGAAAATTCCTGTTTTCACCTAATCACAAGCCCCGCCCACTTGTCTGTAATTAAATTCAAGTTCCAAGTAACACATTCAAGATTGTAATGTCACTTTCCAAAAAAACAAATGCATAGTCTCATTTAACAGATAGTTAAAGTATTAGTTTGGATCATTCTTCATCGATATGCATCACTATTATGCCAAATTTTAAAATAATAGAGCCAAAGGAATAAGATTTCTATAGAAACAAGTAAGAGGAGAACACAAACTTGATTTTAAAGAGATGCAAACCTGCTCAGAGTGAAGACACACAGGTTTTTAGTCAAAACATCAGAGTAAAAATAATGCTTTTGTTGACGTGTAGTTTTTGCTAAAAAGAGTTGGGGCTTATCTTTTTTGTAGTTGTAAAACAGCTTAGCGTGGTCTCCTCAGCCGAGATGGTAAATAATAAACAAAAACTTAAAAGGATTCTGGAACAGTGACATAATAAAAAGGCTGTACAACACAAACATACACATAACACACAAGTCACACACACACACACTCAGAACATTGGACCAGAGGGAGGAAGGGGGGAAAGAGAAAGGTGCCCTGTCTAGGCTACCCCATGTACATGGGACACAGCCTTGGTATATATAGATAGATAGAAAACAGCTTAGTTTAATATTTCTAAGCCGCTATAGATATTTAGAGTGAACAAAATGTAAAGTACTGCTCTTCATACTGTTTGTCCTAGACCAGGGGTGTCCAGATGTTTTCTGCCCACAAAATTGAGTTAAGACCAAAAACAAGTTTATGGCTCAACTCTGTTGTTAAAAGTGCAAATTCCTCAGTAAAATAAAGGAAAAGTGCAGTAACTGTGTTTGAAATCATCAGTTGCTGCACTTTACCTTTGTTTTACTGAGGAATTTGGCTCAAATCACAGTAACTGCAAAATGTTTTCATGTCTCATTAAAAAATGGAAAACAATGTAGACTTGAAACAATTTATTAATTAACACATAAAATATAACACTTATCAATTTGTTTGGTAAAAAATCTCAAATGTGTTTTCTCAGAGGACCTCATTTACTGTACTAAATACACATTTTGAGCTTAAAAGTAAAATTTATTTTAATGTTTTTTAATTGCTAGGTATTTACTCATTCTCAGGTGTAAGATAGACCTAAACAAACAAACATTAGTGTAGCTCTAACGAACACAGAAGAGACAGCATCTAAACTTTAATGCTATTTTTCTCAGTTTAACTGACAGCGTTTTTTCTAGGGCAGTTTTCATTAGGGCCTTTGTTGAAACAAAGACTATATGGAGAACCAATCTGGGCCATATAAAAGTGGTCATATATTGAACAAGTCCACTGAGTACTTTTAGAACAAGTTAGATTGAGCCACATGACATGAAAACCTCATTTGAGTACAGTAAAATACTTTGTTATTGGAGTGCCAACAATAAATTGTCTGAAGGCCGCATTTGACCCCCGGGCCGTAGTTTGGGCATGCCTGTCCTCGACTGACTGCTCTGCACAAAGACTTTAGTGATGACATTGCGTTTTGTCTGGTTGTAAACGCCGGAGGGAGGTGATTGTTGAGTGACCGTCAGGTGCTCAGGCCGGTCACATGTCGAAGCTTTAGTTTCCACTGATTCAGCAGCAGCAGCTCAAGGTGTTTACCGAGACAGGAATTGAGTTAGAACGCCATCCACTGGGTTAGAAAAAAAATTACATAGAGCAGGAGTCCCAAATGTTTAAGATCTCGACCCACAAAATATCCAACATTAAAATTTGAGTCATAATTGTAAATATAAAAAATATATACCGTAGTTTTTTTAGTACAAAGCCTGAAATACACGGATTGTAAATGTTTCTGTTGTCAATGAGGGCTGCAACTAACGATTATTTTATTAATCAATTAGTTGGACAACATTTCTTTAGCTTAATCAATTAGTTTTTGACTTGAATACAAGATTTTTGCCAAATTTGAGCAGAAATAATGTTGCTTGAGGACGTCTTGAAAATGTAGATTTTAGGATTGTCAAACATTTTGAAAATCAGATAATAATTAATACAAAAACTGGTATTGAAACTATAAACTCATTTGACACTGATTGATACATAAACAAATAACATGAACAGGATTTTTAGAATAACCCTGAGCCTTAGCAAATCTAGTTTAAAGCCAAGTTGTTTAATAAAGAAAGTATTTGTATTTTGTTGAAAATCTCCGCCTATTGTTTACAAATCTAATGTTAAAGAGCATTTTTAAATATCATTGTGGTAACATATCATTGTTAGTTTCAAGAATCAAGACTATTTCTTAGTTTTTACATTAAAAAGCCTAAATTTGCACAGATTTCATGGCATTTTTGTTCAATTTTAAGCTTTTGTTTTGCTCATGGATGTTTTGAATCTGAAGAAAGACCAGTTAACGATTATTTGATTACTAAATTAGTTAGTGATTATTTCAATTATTGATTAGTTCCGATGAATCGATTAACTTGTTGAAGTTCAGTTGCTCCAAAGGTGATGTACATCCTAATGACACATTCCAGGCAACTTGAAACTGGGATATTTCCCACTTCCAACTTGTAAAAATGCGCTGAAACGCCATTCGAACTGGTAAATACCACTTGTTAACTGGGACCTGGTTCAGGGAGTCACACTTCACATACGAGCTCAACAATCACCACAATGAATCTGAGGATTTCACTGCCATAAAAACGATGTAAACATTCTTTACAGGTTATTTACCGTTACTTTTGTTTAGCATTAGCCACAATATTTACATACGAGTAATTTAGGTTGGAATGCCCTGAACTGGGAACTGGTATTTTTCAACTGAGAAATATCCCAGTTCCCAGTTGCCTGGAACGCAACATAATATTTCTTCATGTTTATAAAGACAACATGACACAGCATTTTTCTAAAGCAGAAAATACACTGTAAACTTGCAATAGTTTTATCCATAGACATATAATTAGTTTAATTTAATGTCTATGGTTTTATCGAACAGATCGAACCAAAACATACACATTAGGGAACATCTACATCTAGCAAGAACATTTGAGATGCGTTCTGAGACAGATTTCTCTCGGGGGACAATAAGGTGTTCTTTAACCTCATTTAACTTCCCATAATTACAGTAAGTTTAGATAATTTGCAGCTGGTTTTTCAGGTTTGGAAAGTCACAAGTCATTTTATAAAACATGAATGTAATGCAGCTGTAACTTAGTCATAGGACACAGATTTTACTGGAAGGAAAGTCCCCATTCACTGAACACCACACTTTTGATTATGATGTCTCCTTTTTCATTCATTTCCCCCTTTGCCTACACTTTTAACCTACTTCTATCATCACACAAAATGTTTACTTGTTGCTCTCATAAAGCTATAATCTGTGTTTCTGCCTCCCAGTGCCTCCTCGGTGCTGCTCGGCCCGGGTCAACCTGGCCGTGCTCATGTTCCTCGGGTTCACGGTCGTCTACGGTCTCCGCGTTAACCTCAGCGTGGCGATGGTTGCCATGGTGAACAACACCGAGCCCGAACCGGCTGCCAACAGCTCGAACTCGTCCAAACACGTGTGTCCTCTGCCCGGGACCAATCACAGCGGGACGGCCTTCACCCAGCCCGAGGGGGTCAGGACATTTTATTTATTTATTTATTAAAATATCAGTTTTTGCTCTTAACATAAGTGCAATTACAGGTTTAATACAGTTTTCTAGTCTATTCAACTAAAACAAAGAATGTATTATTAAAACTTGATCTAATTATCGATACTGACTGGAGCCTATCCCAGTGACTTTGGGCCTTAGGCAGGGGAACATCCTGGACAGTAAGAAACTCACTGCAGCGCTAAAACATAGAGACAGACATGAACAGATAATCATTCTCATTCATCCATATTTTTGGAGGTGGGAGAAAGCCGGAGGGAATTTACGGTAACGCAGGAAGAACATGCAGACTTCGACCAAAGAGAGAATTGTGATTGTGAACTGTTTATTTTTGTCTTACCCAAAACCCCAAATTTCATTATTGGGAAGCTCTAAACACTTCACTTCTAACTTTAAAAGACGTTTTTCAGAAGTACATTTGACGCAGACTTACACCCTCTGCACAGACAATCAGCTCTCATCTCAAAGAGTCAAAGAGTGACTCACATGGCTCTTTTTCACGAGTGAAAAAACAGCTTGGAGAAGAGTACATCAAAAGACTATCACAGTTACAAAGCAGAATCATTTTAAACAAACATTACTTTACATTATGAAATTCACCTGAGTCAGATTTTAAGATAATATATGATAAAATATCCTTAATTTGTCCCACACTGGGGAATTTCTAGTGTTGCAAAGCACAGTTCAAAAACAGCAAGAAAATAGTGGCATGCATTAAAACAAGATACTAATAATAAAAAAAGAAATATACAGTTGCAACAAAAGTCTAAAACTCTTACATTGGGTTGCTGTTATGGCTGAGAACAGTGCTGAATGACAGAATAAATAGATAAATCGGCCTCTCTAATAGCTTTATGTACAATAGAGGGATTATTTGTTTATCAACACGAGATGTGCACACACCCTGTATGCAGAAAGAGCTGCCTCTATTGACCAAGATGTAGCAACAAGACGAGCCAGCGCTGTTGTCAGCTAACTACAAGAGTTTATCACTGTGTGAAAACAAAAGTTATGCTGCTGATTCAACATTTGTGAATGAACTTTGATCCTACAATCCTTACACGTTAAATTCAGGTGAGTGAAAAAACAGCGAGAAAAACACTACCTCAAGCTTCAAGAACCAGATGTCTGTCACACCGATTCAGACATGATCGAAACAGTTAGCTCTCGTCCCATGTTGTTGTTTTAATCAAAGACGTTTCCCAGCCAACCAGATTCTTTCTGCATGGAGCACGCTCAGTAGAGCAGAAAGTGACGTAGACCAATAATCCCTCTATAAGTAGGATAATGAACAACTGCAGCATATGGACAGAATAATTAACTAGTGAATAAATATGACTATGTATAAGGTAGAGTGTCTAGTACATATGACTGTTTATCTACAAAGATGATTAAGATGATTAAAAGTTAAGTTTTTATAAAGTGCCTTCATTTCCTAGAGGAGCTGCATTTGCTAAACCTACAATTGCATAAACTGTACATAAATTATTGTAGATCAAACTTTAGAAATCACATGCAGACTTTGACTATATTTGACACATACTCTGTGTTCTCTCTGCCCCCTGCAGGTGCCCGTGTACCCCTGGGACTCTGAGACTCAGGGCTGGCTGCTGGGCGCGTTCTTCTTCGGGTACCTGCTCACTCAGATCCCCGGCGGGTACCTGGCCGGACACTACGGAGGGACTAAGTTTCTGGGGTTTGGTGTTTTGGGCACAGCGGCTCTGACGCTGCTCACTCCTCTGGCTGCTCAGTGGGGCCCCAAATGGCTGTTTGCACTCAGGGCGCTGGAGGGATTTGGAGAGGTAAGAGAATACCGCGGGGTAGAACAAGAGCTGCTTGAAAATAGTCCCCATCTTGTAAATCTTTTATTTATAGATCAGTAACATGATTTAAAGTTGGTAAACAGTTTGAAATAAGTTTATTTACACTAAAACTGCAAATTTTTTGGCACAGAATGAGTCTCAGAAAACACATTTAAAGGTGCACTGTCTAACTTTCTGGAGGTGAAAAGTCATCTACACAATTCAGTACAATTAGAAAGATAAAACAATACTTTGGGACTTTCTGAATGGTAATGAGTACATTTTATGCCATAATAGGGAAAAAAATCAGCTAAAGGAACCACTATAATAAATAACAGACTAATTTGTAGCCATGCAAGCACGCTCAAAGTAAAAACTATTTAGCGTAACGAAGGAATCTAAATGACAAAATTGTGCATTTATTCAAGTTGCACAGTGCACCTGTTCATTTAAAGGAAGGGGAGCTGATTTTCAGACTGCAAAACATCAGGCATCAGTCTGACTACTTCCTCACTCTCACAAACTCTTCATCACGGGCGTTACATCCAATTAAATTAGTTCTGGCTGTAACTACAGCTTAAGAATCTCTTTCTACAAAGAGCAAAGTGAAGTTGGAGAACCACTCAATTACATCCAATCAAAGTGCTGCATTTACACTAAACCTTTTCATGGAAAAGACAACTTTTGCAAATTTCTAAACTAAAAACATTAGGTATGCCACTTTTAAAGTCTCTCAAACCTGATGAAACTTAATTATTTTTGCTTGATTATTATGGTAATTAAACCTTTTGTAGTTTTATTTAGTTTCACAAAACAATAAACAGACCAATTTCTTTCAATTATTGGTTACAAATCTGTCTACATCTTTATTAGTGAGCACTTCTCCTTTACCGAGATAATCCACGCTCCTCTCAAAGAGGCATATTAAGGTGCTGATTAGATAAATCTGTTTTAGACTGGCCACAATAAAAGGGCACTAAGACAATGTTCAGTTTTAGCACACAGAAGTTTCAAAATTTGAGAGAGTGTCAACCAGAAACACATTAAAGATACATATTTCTAAGAATGTGGATGTTCTTTGATGCACATTTATATTTTTATTTGTTTATTTTGTTCAGGGCGTGACGTTCCCGGCCATGATGGCGATCTGGGCGCGCTGGGCTCCTCCTCTGGAGCGCTCCCGGCTCATGTCCTTCTCTGGCTCTGGAGGAAACTTCGGGGCGTTCCTCGCTCTGCCTCTGACCGGCTTCATCTGTGGGACTCTGGGCTGGCCCGCCGTCTTCTACCTCTGCGGTGAGAGACTTTTATCAGAATCTAGAGAGGTGCAAATGCAACGAAGGAAGAAGTAGAAGAGGCATATGTCGAAATTATTTACAGGCTGGTTATGGATTAAGTGATCATGATTTATTAGTTACCTTGTCAAACAATTATTTATTTTGTAAGAGAAAAGTTGGAAATTCCTGCATTAAATCAGTGTTGAAAGTGCTCATCCAATTCAAATTTAATCATAAAGCGCTTTAAAACCAGAGGTGGCAAAAGTACTGAAGTTCACTACTTAAGTAAAAGTATTGTTACAAATGACTCTGGTAAAAGTGAAAGTACCGCTGAAACTCCTTTACTTGAGTAAAAGTACAAAAGTAAAACATTGTAAATGTTTTTTTGTAAATCTAAAATTAATATTTATCATATCTACGAATATATTCTAGGCAGAGTATATATATAAAATTACATTTAAGCAATCTGTCATATGAACTGTAAAAAAGTAAAAACAAACATACTGTATGTTGTTGTGTGTAGAGTTATGACATTATGTTAAATGAAATATTCTTATTTTTTGCCAAGAATGAAAGAATATTTTTGCTCTGTCCATGGAGACAAACAGATCCTGCCCTGTTACAGGTCAGATCTGTGGACAGGCAGGAATGTACAACGCCAATACAATTCTTTTCCTGATATAAACAACAGTTAAATAAATACAAGATAGACATGTTTAATGACACCATGTATATTTCTGAAAGAGAAATAACATCTCCATAGATAAAAGCAACTTAAAGAGGAGACAAAAAGGAAAAATCTTCTTGAAAAATGTAACAAGTAAAAGTAAAAAGTAACCAGAATTTGTAATACTCAAGTAAATTACAGAATCTCAAATAACTACTTAAGTACAGTACTTGAGTAAAATACTTAGTTACTTATCACTTCACTTCTGTTAAAAACAATAGTGGCCAAAGTGTTATACATGACAAGTGACATTGCTAGAAAAAAACAGACAAAACCAAGGCACTTCTTTAATAGTCTGGGCTAAATTATTGTGTTGAAAGATCATTTTAACTAAAGGTTGAAATTAGCTGAGTGAAAGCTTCTAAACTGAGAATGTTTATAAATAAATAAGAACTTGTTAATTCATATGTGTTTTAGAGTCTGCATAGCCCTGTTGTTATTATTAAAATTTGGTTATTAGTCATGATTATTTGCAGCCCTAGTAGTTAATTATTATTAGGCCTATTAAACCCTGTGTTAATCTTTTTTGTTTCAGGAGGAGGCGGGTGTGCTTGGGCTGTGTTCTGGTTCGCTCTTGTATCAGACGACCCTCGCACTCACAAACGCATCAGTGAAGAGGAGAGAGAGTACATCATCAACTCTATTGGAGCTCAGGTAAAAAAAACACATGGCCAGTTTTACATTTTGTTCAGTTTAGACGTTATCTTTAGAATGATAACGGTCTTATTCAGTTGTGTTAGTTACCTGTAAATCTCCTAAAAGCGACTAAAGTGATGATAGCTAGTACTGAGAACATTGTGCAGTGTTTAAAGCCAGTTTGTGTTTTTGTTTCCAGGGCACAGGACACGGCTGGAAGGTCCCGCTCTGGTCCATGGTGAAATCAGTTCCTCTTTGGGCCATTATCATCACTCAGATGTGTTCAAACTGGTCGTACTACACTATGCTCACCTCGCTGCCTGCTTACATGGACACTGTCCTGCACTTCGATCTGCAGTCGGTGAGACACTGTTTCATCTTGATTTATTCAATTATATTTTTTAGTGGATTGTCCGGAGAGCTTCAGAGACTGCAAATCTGATTTACAAATGTTTTTTACCCAATTTCCACAAATTATTACTATTACTATTCCCTAGAATTCGACTTTTTTCGTTGTTAGAAACCAAACCAAGACTAAACCTAGTCTATATTTGGTTTACATCAGATGTAAACTACTTCTTGAACAGGGCTAGACCATAAAATCTGAGCCGAGACTAAACCAGGATGAGAAGGTCTTATACATTTAAACTAAGATAGTGCAATAAGAACAAAACAATTAGCCTATTCAGCAGAATAATCCAGCCCAGTCCCATATCTCAACATCCTGGGCCAAAACATACTGTTTTGGTGGGTTGTATTTGGCTCCCAGGCTGCCATTTGAATAGCCCTGGGCTTTTTAACAGTGTCTGTTATCTATCTTGGTGATGTGCCTCCTCTTAGAGCTGCTGGTCTGCTCTCTTGTTATAAAACAGTACTTTTTCTGAAATAAAGAAATAATAATTAATCTTGCATTTGAGAAATATACAACACATGTTTAACCTAAGTTTCTCACATCACTTCCACTGTTTGTGTCACAGAGATGATGCTACGTCACAGATAACAGATGATAGTCATAAGTAAAAGATGATGCATCCTAAACTTTTTATTGATTTGTGTCTCAATAAAGCAGCTGATGCTTGAAATGTGCTGGAACAGAACATAGTAGAATATAAGGCTGGGCGATATGGCAAAAAAATGTTATCACAATTTTCTTGGAGCCACATCTCAATTTCAATTTTATCACGATTAATGTTTCTCTCTATATACATACAAGTGACCAAGCCTTTGAAAATAAATCCCAAAACAAGCAACCTCAACACTTCCATAAAAGTTTTAAAAAGTATGAATGATTTTGGCAAATTTTAATAGTTTTTCTAACATTAACAACTACTTTTAAGCATGAAAATATGCTAAAAATCCATGTTTCAGTCATAATTAATATATATTTTTGTAAATCAAACTCTTTTGTGACTTGAATGAGAACCCCCAAAAAAGCATTTAAACTATATATATTTTTTTAATTTATTCAATATTTTACCAGGTAGGTCTATTGAGCTCACGATTCTATTTTTATCACGGTATTGCCCAGCCCTAGTAGAATATAATGCTTAGAATATGATACATTTAATAAAGAATAATATTTAGCAGAATACAGACTAAGTAAAAGCTTGTCTTGCTCAGGTACACAAAGGTTGTCAGTATTTCCAGTTGTTTTCTAGTTAAAGTGAAGCTAAACACTAAACTGTTTTTGGCTCTTAAACCTCGTACATGGTGTTTAAATATCATTGATTACTATTCTTTATTTATTTATTTATCTTTTAGTAATTTTAATGCAAACTGAGCTAAACGCTGTGTACTTTCAGAACGGCTTCCTCTCCGCGCTGCCGTACCTTGGAGGCTGGCTGCTCTCGTCTCTCTCCGGAGTCGCGGCCGATTTACTCATCGAGAGGAGAATCTTCTGGGTCACGGTCACACGCAAGATCTTCACCGCCGTCGGTAGGGCATCTGGTTTAGTTTGGGAACCGTTACTAGACTAGATCTATAAGTAATACCCACAAAACGTGTATCAGGTACAATTACTGACCAAGTTCTCTCTTGTTGTTTCTTTCCTCCCTGTCTGTGTCTTTCTCTCTCTCTCTCTTCTCTGTCTGTATCTCTCCCCCTGTGTCTCTCTCTATGTCCCTCTCTGTCTCTCTCTCTTTCTTTCTCCCTCTTCCAATGTCTTTCTATGTCCTTCTTTCTTTCGATCTCTAACTCTCTCTCTCTGTTTCTCCCCCGCTCCTCGTCTCTCTTCCCTCTCTTTTCTATCCCTCTTTCTCTGTCTCTCTCTCTCTCTCTCTCTTTCCCTCTCATCTCTATCTCTCTCTATGTCCCTCTTTCTCTCTCTCTCCCTCTTCCAATGTCTTTCCACATCCCTTTTCTTGGTCTCTCACTCTCTCTGTGTTTCTATCCCTCTCCCCTGTCTCTCTCTCCCCCTCTTTCTTCTATTCCTCCTCTGTCGCTCTCTCTCTCTTTGTCTCTCTCTCTTTCTCTCTTTCTCCCTCTTCCAATGGTTTCTACATCCCTCTTTCTCTCGGCCTCTCCCTCTCTGTGTTTCTCCCTCTCTTCCCTCCCCCTCGTCTCTCTTTCTCTCTCCCTCTTCCAATGTCTCTCTATATCCCTCTTTCTCTCTGTCTCTCTCTGTGTTTCTGTCCTCTCTCCTCTATTCCTCCTTCTCTCTCTCTCTCTCTCACCCCCCTCCCCTCCTCTCTCTCTCCCTCCCTCCCTTTTTCTCTCCCCCTTCCTCTCTCTCTCTTCCTCCCTCCCTCTGTTTCTCTCCCTTTCTCTCTCTCCTTCCTTCCCTCGCTCTTTCTTACCCTCTCTCTCTCCCTCGCTCTCTCTCTCCCCCTCTCTCTCTCGTTTCTCTCTCTCCCTTCTTTTCTCTCCCTCTCTTTCTCTAATCCCTCTCTCTTCTATCCCTCCTCTCTTTCTCCCCCCCTCTCTCTCTTCTATCCCTCCTTCTTTCTCCCCCTCTCTCTCTCCCCCTCTCTTCTACCCCCCCCCCCTCTCTCTCTCTCATTCTCTTTCCTCCCCTCTTCTCTCTCTTCAGGTATGGTTCTGCCGGCGGTCTTCCTGATCTGTGTGTCTTACGTCGGCTGCAGTCACATCTGGACGGTGGTGTTTCTGACTCTCTCCACCACCACAGGAGGAGCCAGCGCCGCCGGAGTTTACATCAACCAGATCGACATCGCTCCCCGGTAACTACAACAACAACAACAACAACAACAACAACAACAACAACAACACTGCAATGTTCTGATCTAAAAATAATAATACTTATTTCTACACTGTAAATAATTTAAGACAGTTTCTTTTTTAATTTCTCCCTCGCTCTCTCCTGTCTCTCCCCCCTCTCTCTCCTGTCTCTCTCTTCTCTTTCTCCCTTTCCTGTCTTTCTCTCCTGTTTCCCTTTCTTCCGTTTCACTGTCTCTTTCTCTCCTCTCTCTCTCTCTCTCTCTCCCGTCTCTCTTTTCTCTTTCTCTCCTGTCTTTCTCCTCTCTTTCTCTCTCCTGTCCGTCTCCTCACTTTCTCTCTTTCTCTTTCTTTCTCTCTTTCTCTCCCCTCTGTCTGTCTCTGTTTTTCTGCTCTCTCTCTCTTACCTGTCTCTCTCTTCCCCTTTCTCCCTTTCCTGTCTTTCTCTCCTGTCTCCCTTTCTTCCCTGTTTCTCTGTCTCTTTCTCTCCTGTCTCTCTCTCCTGTCTTTCTTCTCTTTCTCTGCTGTCTCTTTTACTCTCTCTCTTTCTTTATCTTCTGTCTCTCTCTCCCCTCTATCTCTTCTGTCTCTCTCTTTCTCTCTCTCCTGTATCTCTTTCACTCCTGTCTTTCTCCTCACTTTCTCACCTGTCTCTCTTTCTCTCTCTCTCTTTCTCTCTTTCTCTCTCCTCTCTCTCTCTCTCCTCACTTTCTCTCTCTCTCTTTCTCTCTCCTCACTTTCTCTCTCTCTCCTTTCACTTTCTCTCTCTCCTGTCTCCCTCCTCTCTTCTCTTCTGTCTCTCTTTCTCTCTCCTCACTTTCTCTCTTTCTCTCTCCTCTCTCTCTCTCTCCTCACTTTCTCTCTCTCTCTTTCTCTCTCCTCACTTTCTCTCTCTCTCCTTTCACTTTCTCTCTCTCCTGTCTCTCTCCTCTCTTTCTCTTCTGTCTCTCTTTCTCTCTCCTCACTTTCTCTCTTTCTCTCTCCTCTCTCTCTCTCTCCTCACTTTCTCTCTCTCTCTTTCTCTCTCCTCACTTTCTCTCTCTCTCCTTTCACTTTCTCTCTCTCCTGTCTCCCTCCTATCTTTCTCTTCTGTCTCTCTTTCTCTCTCTCTCTCTCTCCTGCTTCTCTTTCTCTCCTGTCTTTCTCCTCACTTTCTCACCTGTCTCCCTCTTTCTCCTCTCTCTCCTGTCTGTCTGTCTCTCTCTCTCTCTTTCTCTCCTGTCTCTCTTTCTCTCTCTCCTGTATCTCTTTCTCTCCTTTCTTTCTCCTTCTCTCTCTCCTCACTTTCTCTCTCTCTCTCTCTCTCCTCTCTTTCTCTCCTGCATTTCTCTCTCATTCTTTCCTCTCTTTCTCTCTCTTTAAAACTTAAAACTCTAAGTTGAAAGTTTTTGTTGTTTTTTTTTACAGTGTACATAGTTTTAAATTAGCAGGACTGTTGCCGTAGGAGACGTGTGTAGTTTTCATTTCACAGTACAAATATCACAACAGTTGTTCATTCATGATCACAGATACGCAGGATTTCTTCTTGGAATCACCAACACATTTGGGACCATTCCTGGCGTAGTTGCACCCATTGTTACGGGATACTTCACTGAAGACGTAAGTAACAATGAAACTTTACCTGATTTAAGTGCATGTGTTAGTCATTTTTTGAGCTGATGCCATTCACTTTGCCTCTGCTAAAGGCTTTCGCACGCATTCATGTCAAAACTTGTGTATATTCATAACATCTTTCTGTTAGAGACCTCAGAGCGTTACAATTACCTACATTTTCATGACTCAACTCATACATAATAAATACTGTAGGTAAGAAAAAAAACATGCTTTGGAAAGTCAACGTTTCTGACAACAGCACAGTTCTGTCATAGCGTTGCACTATGTGTAGATCTACTTCTTTCATTAGGGATGCACCGATCCAGCTTTTTCAGTTCCGATACCGATTCCGATACTTTGGCTTTAAGGATCTACCGATACCCGATATAAGCCGATATTAATGTAAGGACTGAAAATGCTCTACTTTCTTATTAAAACATGAGCCATTTTGTCATATAGTGTTATGTAACTGTTATTTCTAGTGCAAGCCACAACTTAACAACTTAATCTGAATAAAATGTCCAATAATATGAGACGTTCTGGATCAACACCAGCCAATAAATTAGTCTCATTATGTCCAACTAAAGGCACAACCAGGATATCTGCTGCACCGATATCATGGAACCGATACCCGATCCAGGGAATTTTCCTGGATCGGCATCGATATCCAATCCCAGTATCGGATCGGTGCATCCCTATCTTTCATCTTAACAAATTTACTTAAAATAACTCTTTTAGTTTTAAGAATTGCTACTTAAGCAAAAGTAATCTGCCAAAGTAATAAGTACCTTCAATGAGATAGATATGTTTGAAGCCTGTGGTATATTTTCACTGTTGGAATTACATCTCCATGCAGATAGGCAATAGGCAAGGTCACTATTTGCACCATTTAGTGCAATGCTATTGGTTTAAATTCTTCGGCACATGGCTTTTTTGGCTGACTATCTCTCCCTGGAGCAGTGGTTGACCAAACTTTCTCGTCTAGAGCAGTGTTTCCCAACCAGGGGTACGTGGACCCCAGGGGTACGCGACCATTTGCCAGGGGGTCCTTGGGATGATTGCAGATGTAAAAGACAGGTAGAATTGCAAGTATTGTCATGTGAACAATGTTGTTTGCAGCACATTTAACTTGTTAAGAGGCAGCTGTAAAATGCAAGCGTTGTACATAAAAAATATACGAGTAAAGATTCAAAATCCCTAAAAACACATGACACTGGGGGTACTCCGTGTGAGATAATGATTAGGGGGTACTCAAGACAAAAAAGGTTGGGAACCACTGGTCTAGAGTACCCCCTCACACATGGAGTACCCCCTTTGTCATGTGTTTTAGGGGTATTTTTTCTTTACTCATAAATTTTCATCTATAATATTGCATTTTATTGTTTTAAATGATCCATGTCAAAAACTGCCCCTTAAAATGTAAAATGTGCTGCAAATAACTTTCTTTTTTTTTTGCATTATATTTGCAATTCTACATTTCTTTTAAATCTGCAATCATCCCAAGTACCCCCTGGCAAATGGCCATGTACCCCTTGAGGTCCATGTACCCCTGGTTGGGAAACACTGGCCTAGAGCAGGGGTTTCACTCTCATTTTCACCAAGGGCCACATCGGCATCATAGTTGTCATCAAAGGGCCGTTACTGTAATAAACCTCACTACACTTTGACAAACTACAAATAGTGAATTCTGTATTTGAGTTTGTATATTTATTGAAGTTACAATTACTGTATACATTGTACATTTGTATAGGTCTATAAAATGAATTATTCTTTTAGTTTCAGTCAAATCACTTCATTGGGTTAAGACACATCTTTTTGTGGTAATATAAGATTCAAATACATTTTATAAGACCTTGAGGGCCGCATAAAATGATGTGGACGGCTGCACCTGTCCAGCGGGCCTTTTGTTTGACACAGATGTGGCCTAGAATACAAATAAAACATTTATTATTTATCAACAGGGGTGCACGGTAGCCAAGTGGTTAGAGCTCTGGCTTCCCAATAAGGAGGTCGTGGGTTCGACTCCCGGTCGGACCATATCAACATCTCACGATCTCTCTGGGTGGAGTTTGCATGTTCTCCCCGTGTCACCGTGGGTTTTCTCCGGGTACTCCGGTTTCCTCCCACCTCCAAAAACATGCATGTTTAGGTTAATTGGGCATCACTGTAAAATTTTCCCTTAGTGAATGAATGAGAGAATGAATGTTTGTCTGTCTAACCCTGCGGCAAGTTAGCCACTGTCCAGGGTGTTCCCCCGCCTAAGGCCCAAAGTCACTGGGATAGGCTCCAGTCACCCGCGACCCCTAACGGGATTAAGCGGTAGAAAATGAATGAATTATGTATCAACCAGGGAATGGCACAAAAAGTGACTATTATTTTTTTAGGTAGTAATCAATCTAAATTATATATTTTGATTACAATTCAAATCAGAATTATTTCCCCTGCTATACATCCAGTATCAGACCATTTGTTTCTCTGTATTCTAAACTACATTAGTCAAAGCGAGTTAAAATGCATTGATAAAGTGATTTGTTCTCTCATTCCTGCAGCACTCTCTGGACGGCTGGAGGAAGGTTTTCTGGCTCGCGGCTTTAATCCAAATCAGTGGAGCTGTTTTCTTCACGATATTCGGCAGCGCGAAACTTCAGAGTTGGGCCATGACGGACGAGGACAAAGTCGAGGCCGAGAGGAGAAGAACCACGTCTATACGCACTTGAAAAACACACTCAGACCAAGCAAATAGTTAAATTTGCAGAACTGTTTAAAAAGCTCACAGGTTGGGTCACATTTAACAAAGATTTTAAAAGTTCCTTCAAACTAAAATCCAGCTATTTTGAATAGACATCTTCACCAACATTTACACATATTTTTGTGGTTTTATTTGGCAAAATTTGAAATGGCTTTTATATGTATTTTTACAACTTGGTCTATTTTAGGCCAGTATTTGTACTTACAATATAACAAAGCAGTGCAGTACCTCAGATTATGCTCTTGTTTAAAAGTAATTTCAACTGTGAACTAAATTGCGTTTGTAGGACGTTTTTGTAAACACAAGTTGCTTTTATGTTTGTAGAGGTTATGCAGATGACATCATAGCGTTCTGAATGTTAGCAATGAGTGGCAAAAAGCATGAAAGTCAATGATGAGAATGAACATTTTCTCTTGTAAATGCACAAAACAACTAAAAAAGTAGCTACAATCTGATAAATACAAACAACAACAACGCTTCAAAATTTTAGTTTGCGGCACGTAAAAGATAAAATAGGGTAAACAATTGCAGAAAACCAGTTAAATGACAAGAACAGTTAGCCTTTACTTACTTTTCTAATTGATTGAATTACTAATTTTCATAAATAATTGAATTTGATGAGAAAATTCTTTGTTACACAACACTTTAATTGTCTTACTTCCACAAACAACATCAGTAAACATGCTAGCTAAGCTCTGCACAGTTGCCTTGACAACAGAACAGCTACTTTCAGTTTCCGTTTTTCCCCACATAAAGTTAATGTCAGCAAAAGCTCTTCCCGGGACAAATCTCATAATTTTACCACTAAAATAAAACTCAAATAAAACAATGTCAGTGCATAACCTCTATTGTGTGATCACTTCTTCTAAGAGGCACTTTAACGAACCGCAAAGGCCTTTAAAAAATATTTAGTACATTAAGACTAGGCCATGTTTTGCACACGTTTTTGCATCGTTTTTTTGTACATTTTAATTCCAAAAAAGCTTTACTATCATCTGTCTTTTTGTACATTTTCTATCACGTTTACAATCAAATATTTCTACCAATGCATTCTTATATTTCTTCAGCTCTGGATGAATATTTTAAAGACACTATAGAAATACTCTTAGCCTCGTCTGGCATGAATAATTTATTATGTAACAATAATGAGCTGTGGGGACATTTCTACGCACAATCTTTGTATTTCTGTAGCGGAAAGTTGTGATTGTTTACTTTCTTCTTGTTAAATTTTTGACAGTTTCTGGAAATGTTTACATGTTTCATAAGTATATGTTTAAAAGAATACACCGGTATATCTGAAAAGGTTTTATTACTGAATACTAAACAAAAAATATTGCTTTGAGAAACTTGTCTTTGGTGCATTTTTTTCCAAACTATGTGTGTCTAAAGTATATACAGAAAATTGCATGTTAGTGGTAGAGCAGAGGTGTTGAACTAATTTTGACAAAAGGCTACATTGGCATCGAGGTTGTACTTGAACGGCCGATTGTAACTAAAATTAACCTTACTAATCTCTGACATACTACAAATAATAGTCTCTCTTTTTGATTTTTGTCAATTTATTAAAGTGACAATCACTGAATATACATCTGCATTAGTCTGAAAAATGAGCCAATCTGATTACCGTAAATTTCGCAGTATTGAGCGCACCTGAATATAAGCCGCACCAACTAGATTTAAATAAGAAAAATAAAAAAGAGCTTACATAGGTCGCACTTATTAATAGTAAGTCTATGAGAATCAATGATTTTGCTGCATCGTTGTATAAGCCGCAGAGTTCAAAGTTTCTGAAAAAAGTAGCGGCTTATAAGCCAGAAAATACGAAAATGAGTTGTCCCAAGTTTAAAGAGTAAGACACCCTGGCACTAACATAAGATTTAAGCAAACCTTATAAGACCTTGAGGCCACATAAAATGATGTGAAAGGCCGAATCTGACCCCTGGGCCTTGTTTTTTGACATGTGTAGTAGAGTTTAACCTAGATGTCCCAAAGCAATCAACTGTACACTTTTTTCGCAAAAGATAAAGCTATAAAAGAATAAATCATGTTTGAACAAGTGGATAAAGAAACACAAATGTTGAAACTCCAAAAATGATTCCCTCTGTGGACAAGCTCTTTTAAAATGTGTTTGATTCAGGGAACAAAGTTGTTTTAGCTCCTACAAACAAAACAAATGTCAGCTTGTAAATGATTAAAGCGAACCCTGGATATAATCACATGTTTATCCTAAAACACTTATAATATCATCACTTATATAAATACAGGACAAATACCTTGGAAGTATTTGTAGTTTTATAAAAATTGTGTTATGAAGAAATGACATGGAGGCTGCCATTTTGCTGCAGTTATGACATAAAATAGTGTTGTCAAGGTAACAGGCAGTAGCAGGTAACTAAGCAACATGAATTCCTGGGTTAAACCTTGTCAGTTTGAGCCGGAGCAAAGCCAAATAAAGAACGATTATGTGGAATCTAGTAAAACTGAAGATAATCAAGAGGAAGAGGCAAGAACTGGACACTGTCAGTGGTGTTTTTGTGGCAACTGTTCACAGATGAAATTGTGGGAGTAACCATGGAAACACTATTTTATGTCATCAACCAAAATAGTGGCTCCCAGTGGCTTGAAAACAACATAAACAATGACAATTTTATAAAAAATAGTAAGCAGTTATATATTTGTTTGTAATTTATTTTAATAAGCATGACCAGTACTAGTGTTTTAGCCATATTTGTCTTCATAACCAGGAATCCCTTTAAGCTTTTGCTGGCACAATGCAAAGGCCTATTAGTTTTGTTTGTTTGTGCTGTTTGTTTGAATACATAAAAACTTAGGGAAAATTTCAGTGTTCTTGTTTTAAAATATTTTTAGCAACTCATGGCGATGTGTACAACCACAGCAACTACATTTGACACTGATATGATAGAGAACATAAAATCCGTTTAGTTTTCATCGGACTTCTCTTTTTCTACCGCCAGGTGGTGCAAGGAAGCAAGTTTTGGCTAAAGTTCCCAGAATAATTATCAAAAAATTAAAACAGTGTAAAAATACTTTTATTGAGTTTAATTATTTTCCAGGGTTATATAGTGTAGTATACATTAAGTCAACAACAAATATAAAAGGATAAAACAGAAACACAATTTTATATGGCTGGCTTCGTCTTCTTTTGTTTCAAACTGTTTAGTGTGTCAAATTATGTATTATTAAGTATAAATACATTGCTCTGTCTCTTCTACATTGTGCCTTAGTACATTTTTAACTTCACAAAAGTTGCTGAGTTATGTAGGAGACTTGCGTCAGATTTATGAATGACCCGGATGTTGCGACGGTGCAACGGTCAAAACCGTCCGACTCCAGGGAAACTTTCCACTTCATTGAAAACTTTAATTAAAAGTCATAAACTTGGCATCAGTCGTGTTAAATTAACTATAATTTGTATTCGGGTTATCGAACAAGAGACAGTTTTATTCGGTTATTGTGTCTTGAGTTTTTCAAGGCAAGTTTTGAACGCATTAGCCGTTAGCTTTAGCATTTTAGCCGAGAAGAACAGGATGATATCAGATAAAAATTTAGCCGTGAACTAAACCTAATTTTTCAAGGTTTATAGTATTTACACCTATTTTATTTATACCTGACGTATTGTTTATATATATATATATATATATATATATATATATATATATATATATATATATATATATATATTTTTTTTTTTTTTTTTTTAAAACAATATGACACATTTCCTTTTACAGATTTACATTTCTTTCCCATTAAATTTTAATTTTGCTCACGCTCAAATGATCCATCCTGGGATCCTTGGCCACTGGTAAACACACCTCCCACATCACATATAAATTATTTAGTTGACCAAAGCACTGCTGGACACTGAGCTATAAATAGTCACATCACATTCACCATTTCCATCTTGTCTGAAGCCTTTGAACTACATATACTGTATTTATAAAAACAGGGATGTATGGAATAATTGTTAGAGTTGGGTTAGAAAGCAGACTTATAGAGAAATACCTGCAGTGTGTTTCATAATATATACTCTGCTGCAGTCCAAAGACCAAGACAGTGGCTATAATAAACTAGGTTACTGTAAGAAGTGCCAGCATTGTAGGTCAAATGATAACTGATAAGCTTTATAATTTGTCATTTACAACATCCTAATGTGGTTTAAGTTGAGTCCTACCACTGTGGATGTGTGTAATCAGTCTATTTATAAACTCTGATACAATTAAACCAAGTCTAAAGTGACCATATTAAACTGGATAATAAGTGAAGAAATGCTTAAATCACAGTTATTGTAATCAAGTCATATTTATTTTTATTAGAGTTTATTTTGACTGTTGTAAAACCAGATTTGGAAATAAAATAAAACGGGGATTGTCAGTAAAATATGAAAAAGACAGCTTTTTTTCCCCACTGGAATGAGTCAAAAAATGCTACTGGAATTGAAACAAAAGAAGTACACTAAATTTGTTTGGCTAATCTTATTTCCAGACAGCAAAAATATAATAAAATCAAAATAACCTATTATCTAGTTCAAACTATTTGGCACCTGGGCCTTAAAGTGAACCCTGGATATAAACACATGTTTATCCTAAAACACTTATAATATCATCACTTATATAAAATACAGGACAAATACCTTTAAAGTATTTGTAGTTTTATTAAAATAGTGTTATGAAGAAATGACATGGAGGCTGCCATTTTGCTGTGGTTATGACATAAAATAGTGTTGTCATGGTAACAGGCAGTAGCAGGTCACTAACATGAATTCCTGGGTTAAACCTTGTCAGTTTGAGCCGGAGCAAAGCCAAATACAGAACGATTATGTGGAATCTAGTAAAACTGAAGATAATCAAGAGGAAGAGGCAAGAACTGGACACTTTTATAAAAAATTGTAAGTAGTTATATATTTGTTTGTAATTTATTTTAATAAGCGTGACCAGTACTAGTGTTTTAGCCATATTTGTCTTCATAACCAGAGTTCCCTTTAAGTTGAATAGGCCTGGAATAGACAAACACTGTCCAGGCTTGAACATGATCAAATATAGTGTATAGATTTAACTTGAAATATTAAAATCTGATTAAGTTTCCTCTCAGTTTCAGGCCAAAATGACTAAAGAAGACATCCCTCCTGCACTCAACGAGATATTCGAGTCAGTCTGGACCTCCTTTTGACTCGAGGAGGTGGGTTTCTTTGTTTCCCCTGTTGCATATTCTCAGCCTAAAGGTGGTGATATGTATGAGATTAGCATGCACAGTCAAGTGGTCGAGACTCGTAGGGGTTAACCTTTTGTTTTACGAGTTTTTAGGATGTGCTGGAGACAGACGAAACGAGGCACTGTGTTGCAAATGCGCTTTATTTACATTCACTGTTGTCAACCAGATTAAATCACAATCAGTCTCACTTTCATCAGCAAAGACATAATCAAATATATGATCACGAACAGAAGTTGAATAAAAGAAAAAGATGAGAGAACAGTTATGTAAACTAAACCCTTTGTAACATACTGGATTAAGAATTTTTTATACATTGTAAACACTTTTGTTCTCTTGTATGAAAGTCTATTATAATATATGGATCGTGTGTGTTATTTGTTAAGCCTAAACTACAATTTCTTTCATAATGTTGGCTTAAGAGAATCTGAAGTATAAATTAAAATGTACTATTACAATCAGTTGCATTGTTTTCAAAATCATAGTATTGTTCTTTATGAAGAAGTCTGTCTTTAGTTTGCTGATCATTGCCAGGGCAGGGCAATAATTCAGAAATATAACAGACCAAATTGAACTTTGTCCTGTGCTCTCTCTCTCTTTTTTTTAGCTGTACCAGAAGCACTGTAAACAAAGCGGCAAACCAATAAATCCAGACGCTTATCAAAATAAACATTTCTGTAAAATAATAGCACCAGATTTAACCAGACATTCCTTTATAGACCCAATAATGAAGTCATAAACAGTGTATTTCCAAATTATTTACATGCAAAGCCATTTAAGAAAACACAAGCCACACACACAGTTGTAAAAAGATTTATTTAATACTTCACAATGGGATTTAAACATCATTTAAGTGGAATACAGATTAAAAACTCAAAACACGCACAATTCTATATGGTTTCTTTCTATTCAACAGACTTTCTCTTCGCCCTGTTGCCATGGACACCTCCTGTGCCTCTCAAGAGTGACTCACGACGTGGACGTTTTGCCAGTGACTGATTCACACTTTCTCTCCTCCTCTTGTCTGTCTCACTCTCTCAACACTCTTTTCGTCTCTTCTTTTTCTTGACTAAACTTTCTCTCGTTTTTCCTTTTCCCCTCTCCTGTTCCTTCTCACCGTTTTGTCTCACTTTCTCCTCTTCTTCCGTCTCTCTCTCTCTGTTTCCTCTAGACAGGTTTCACTCCTGCCAGAAATACATTCACAGCTGTTGCGCTGAGATTTGACAAGACGTTGGTTGAATTACTTTCAAACTAAAGGAACGAAGCTGAATTATAAATGACAAAAGCAGGTGAAACTATTTACCAACGCCACATAAACATGAATGTTTGAAATTAAAGAAGATAAATATGATTTAAGAGGAAAAGACATGTTTAAAAAAACAGAACAAATGCTAAAAAGAATAGTATTTCTGTTCAAGGGGTCGACTTGTGGAATAGTTTGACAGAAGAACTTAAAAGAAGTATTTCTATTTTTTATGTTAAAAAATGTTAAAAGCTGAATTATATGTTTACTATAAAATGGATATTTGAGTTATGTATTGGTATAATTGTACAAACATGTAAATGCACATGTATTCTTAGTTTGAGGGTAGATAAGTGACGCTGTAAGAAAGGATAGGTGTAACCAACTTCAGCCTACATCTTTTCGGTTGATTTTGTTAATATTTTTTATGTTTGTTAAACATATACATGTCGGATATACGACGATGTTATTCAACCAAAATAAACTCTTTCATTCATTCATAAATTATATTACTGAAGAGAAAGTACAAAGTAGTGATTCTAGAAATTACCCAAGTTAGAGGTAAATATATTTCTGGTAAATGGTCTCTATTTATATAGAGCTTTTCCACCTTACAAGGCACTCAAAGCGCTTTACAGTCAGGGATCCACTCACCCAGTGTTCTCTTGGTCTCCCATCCAAGTACTAACCAGGCTCTTTCTTACTTAGCTTTTGCGATCTGACAGGATCAGGCTTTGACAAGCAGGTATGGCCACATTTGGTACCACACATGGTACCAAACACAATTCACTTTTCTTGGCAGTGCACTTCCTGTTCAGCTCGGTTTAGCCTGTAAAATTAAGATGTGAGGTTTAATTTTCATTATATCTCTTTGAGATTGCCCCACCTGGCGTCTTTATTTTTCTCGACGCAGTTATGCTGCTCACCTGTTAGCATACCTTTCCCAAATCCTTAAACGTAACCAAATTAATTTAAAATAAAACTAACCCTAATCCTAAACATAACCTTACCCAATCCCCAGAAGTAAATGCATTTGCTAGCATAGCCACCAATGCAAAGTGATGGTGTGTGGCATAACTGGGTTGGAGAAAAAAGAATCATGCCCCCACGAGACAAACGTGTTAGTTACCTTAACTGAGCTAAACAGGAAATGCGCTGTCAAGGAAGGAAGGCAAGGCCAGTTAAGGTGAATTTATTTCACACCCATCTAATTACAGAGCTTACATACAGTATTATGCCAGTTTTTAAGATAAGATCTAAGCCTGATAAACGACACAGATGGAGTTTGCTAAAACAAATATGTATCTATTTCTACTGATGCTTATCGAATATTGACTAAACAATTAATACACTTTTTTAGACTTTAGTAATATAACGTCTAGACTGCAAAAAATGAATTTCAAGACAAGTTAAAGTTGTTTGATTCTAGAATTTAAACCTAATTTCAAGCATTTTGACTAATTTAGCCTTGATTTATTGTAGAGACATTATATTCCTTGTTTCAAAGTGTTTTGAGGTGATTTCAAGTCATTGCTTCTTATTTCAAGCCAAATTATTTGCCAATGGGTTAAGACAATTGTTTTTACCCATTAATATTTGTTCTTCTTTAAGCCAAATTCTTTTATAAACAGCTAAAACTGTCTTCAATCCAGTGAAATATTTTATACATAAGCAATTAAATCTTATCCAGTTAAAACAGCTCAAATCTGGATTAAAATTCTGATTCCTAGTCTAGATTTTTGCAGTGTAAGTATTATTATATCTGTTTTAGAGACAGATCACAGAAAGAAAACATTTGTGATCATAACTTTTTTATTTTTAGAATCTGTTTTCACCAGTTCCCTTTGCGTCTATACATAGCACAAGACTTGTGTGACTGGGCTCGTCTGAACTGTGAGTGAGCTGACTCTCTCTCCCACTATAGAAAACAACTCACCATTTAGAAAGAATAGGAAGGAAGGTTTTGTTTAGATTAGAAAAACAAGCAATAAGGCAAACCAAAGTTACCTTATTCTTAGATGGCAATGTTGACTTTTCTATAATTCCACATTAGTTGCTATTATCTGTTTATTTATTTGGATCCCATTAGCTGAAAACAATGCCTTCAGCTAGTCTTCCTGGGTCCATGAAGGTACAAAAATAACAATTCACATAGAGTATAACAATCCATCACACAATCATTTGAAATAAATGCAGGCATTTTTAGGACGAGGCTACTGTATATCAGAGCGCCCATAGTGACTTTTATTCTTTGATCAAGGTTAAGCCAAGACAGAGTGGAATACATTTGTTTCTGCTTGTTTTATTTGAGCAACCAAAGATCATTCTTGCTGCTTTGTTTTGAGCTACTTGGATTTTGGCCAGATCTTTTTGAGCTGCTGAAGACCAAACTTCTGAACAATAGAGTTTCTGCAGGTGACATGACCGGTACTAGTGTTTTAGCCGTCTTCATAACCAGGGTTCCCTTTAAGTTTAGTTTGTTATATTCATGGCCTAACTTTTGTTTTGAACCAATAATCATACTCTTTGTTTTCTTAATGTTAAGAACCAGCTTATTTCCTTTCACCCACTCACACAACTGGCTTAGTTCTTCAGATAAAACATAAATAATTTTGTTACATGAATTTGCAGCATAATAAACATTAGGCTTAACATAAACTTAATGGCAAATAATTAATGAAAACAGAAAATAAAAGAGGTCCTAAACAGCTTCCTGTCTGGTTATCTGCTTTAGTTTTTGTCAGCTATAGTTTTTACATTTGATCAAAAGTTTAAGTCAGGTCTAGGTTCAGCAAAGGTTACAACAGTCTCATTGTTGGACTGTTGCCAGCTTCACTTCAAGTACAAATTCTACGCTTTACCTCAGATTATCGTCGCCTTATTGACACTAAAGCTTAAACACAGTGATTTTGCCGCTAAGCATGGCCTCTAGGCGTGTTTGAAAGACAAATTCGGATTTACAGACTCGTCAAACAGCATTTTAACAAACTCAAACCACTCATTTTAAACTCTTTACTTTCCTTCACGTAACTCCTGCTGTCTGTGCGTTTGAAGCAGCTGAAGAAATGTAAGAACTGTCGAAATCGCTGTGAGCAAAGGAAATGTACGTCAAATCAGCAATAATAGAAAGAAGCATTGTTATTTTAGTTTATTGATTGAAATTGTAGTTGTGTATTGTCATTTAATCTGTATAGATATTGACTCTTCTATTGTATATCACTACGAGACAATCGTAGCCAGCTATTGATCCAAAGCACTGCAGAAAATGTGTATCATCAGACTAGTAGTCACCAATACTGTGGGGCAAATCAGGTCATACAATTTTTTTTTCTTCAACTAACTAGAAATATGCTCAAGTTGTTACTATCTGGACTTTCCCTTATACAATCTCAAAAAGGAGCAAAAAACTAAATGTTAAAATTGCTAAATGTATGTTTTTATTGTGCAAGTAATGAGATTTAACGTTGAACCCCACGTATAGAACAACAATTTTTACTATATTCCTCATAGTTCAACACAAATAACACTTTACAGAAACTCATATTTCCAAATTCATTAAATAAAAATGACCCTAAGGTGCCTATGACTATACCCATATTGTTTATTGTTTATTAGATCTCTATTAGCATCAGCAACCTATCGCGTCAGCTACTCTTCCTGGAGTCAATATAAATGAAATAGAAATATTACAATTGACCCTGTGCATAGAAGCAGTTTTTTCCGACTTTAGCATTAGTATTGACAGACAAACACATCTTTTTATAAACCCACTTTGGTTTTTCGATGATATATTCTCCTCGTGTGTAAAGTACTGTAATTTCTGCCCTGTTGAGCGCACCTGAATATAAGCCGCACACACTAGATTTAAGTCAAAAATGATAAAGTACATATATAGGCAGCACTTGTTAAAGGAACCGTATGTAAGATGCACAACTAGTGGTTTTAGAAAGGTATAACAATCACAAATGAACATGGGTTGCCAGATTGTGAAATGGCCCATACATTGAAGATAGGAAGCTACTGATTACTGATTCAAAATTAACTTCAGCTTCTAAGAAACCAAACTGGCAACCCAAATGAGAGAGTCATGTGAGGCTCATTCTGCTTTCTGATTGGATAATAAATGTAAACATCAACAAAGGGACATCATGTCCATTGCTTTTTAAATAAAGAATAACTCAGAATTACATTGAGTTTCAGTAAAAATAATAGTATATTTGGACTTGTTGACCTTGTATCTTTGGACACATATAATTCATGTTTATGAAATCTGACATCAAAATCTTACATACGGTTCCTTTAAGAGTAAGTCTATGAGAATCTATAATTTTGCTGCATTGCCTTATAAGCCGCATAATTCAAAGCTCGAGAAAAAAGTAGCGGTTTATAATCCAGAAATTACGGTATTTAACATGTTTTCAGAGAGAGCCACCAACAACTCACTGTTTTCTGCCCGTTCCTAAATCTTAAAGAGGGATTTTTTGCGATGCGCCTGTAGAAAGAGCCGCTGCTCATTGACACAAACAGTGGAAACAAGTCGAAAAAGCTCCGTTGTCAGCTAACTACAAGAGTTTATCACTGTATGAAAACAAAAGTTATGCTGCTAAATCAACATTTCTGACTGAATTTCAACCATACAACCCTTCAAAGTTACATTCAGGTGAAAAAACGACGAGAAAAACACTGTCTCAAGCTTCAGGAGACAGACATCTGTCGGTTAAAACAGCTGCTCTCGTTTTGTTTCGAGGTTTTATTCAAAGAAGTTTCCCCAGCTAAGCAGATGGAGAGTGGGTCTTTCTGCATTACTCATGCGCAGTAGGGCGGAAAAGACATCGACCGAAAATCCTTCTAAAGCAATTTTTCAATTTCGACTGAGGTAGTGAAACCCCATAGAAATGAACTAAACAGGAAATTAACATGCCAACAGGAAGTTAGCATTTCTGAAACGAAATAAGCCAACTGACTTCTGTGCACGGAGCCAACTGACTTTTTAAAACTTTTAAAACTTTTTTTGTTGTACTTAACTTTGTGTATTCCATTAGAAAGCATTTGATAAGTGCAGTACATTGTGGAAAAATTAGACCTCCGTGTACTGTCTGAACTGAATAATTTTAGTTCTAATCAGGAGCTGAATGCTGCGCTCTGATTGGCTGAGCTTGGATGGTGTTTGTAAGAAGATTATGTTTGCAGTGTAAAAATCAGCTTCCCCGTCTTTAACACAGATTAAATCTCCTGTCCAAATATTGATTCCTTTTTAAGTTTTTTCAACATTTTAAAAAATTACAACCCTCATCTGTTTGAACATTTTAGTATTCCTGATCATAAAAGATAACATCACACACTGACTTTGTGATATTCATGTTTTTAGCGTCATACGACTGTGTTTCTCTTAAAATCCTCAGGTTAGTACTCTGCCCTACTTCCTTGTATTATCGGCGTTAACATCCTAAATCAAGTTAAAATTAGAAAATGATGCAAACTTGTCACACATACGCCTGTTCTTCTCTCTCACTGATGCATCTCTCAAGTATCCTGTAATATTTCAGCGTCACGTGTTTATTTACTGTCAAACAGGTTCGGCTACTAGATTCTATACACGTCTCTATTGAGCGAGCCCAGCCACACCTGAAGTTATTATTACGTCGCTTTTCAGTCACGGCCACGAGCATTAGCGGAGAAATGTTGTCAGAGCAGGTTTAACGCTGCCACACCGCATTGTTTAATCCATCTGACATTGAATTGGATTTTTTACGATGCTTTTATTCATTCTTTTAAGGTTATTGAGCAGAGGTAACGTGGGGTAAATAGAGGTTTTAGTAGAGCAGTCAAAAGGTCAGTGCTAGATAGTCTGGTGGTTTAGGAAAAAGGTTATTGACAGAGTTTAAACAATCATTTAACACAACTAAAGTGCTACAAGTTTTAATAATTTGTCACATTGTCACACCTGTGTTATTTATGTTGATTTTAGTCCAGATTTACAATGTGGTTGTTAGGTAACATTTGTGGATTCTCCTCCACTTATGCCATATTTACTGGATAAAACACGATAATGAACTTCATCTAAACAATCAAATTGGGTAAAAACAAGCTAAATGTTTAGCTTCGTAATCATGTTTATTATGTTTTACTAAAAATGTAGTCTAACCTGTCATACGCACTTTAAATAGGAAACATCAGTGGAGTAAATAAAATGCTTTCTACACAATGGGAAATAACTCCATTGGTCAAATTAAAAGTGGGACAGCTGATTTTCACACCGCAAACCTGATTTAGGTTTTGAATCCAATAATTTCCTCTCATAAATCCTTTGACACATGGTTAACACTGATATTTATTAATTTTTGGTGGCATTTATGGCTTATAAAGTTCTTTTTACAAACACCAAAGTGAAACTTTAGAGGACCACCCAGGCACAGCCAATCAGAGCGCAGCATTTGGCTTCTGATGAGAACAAAAATTCCTTATTATTCAGTTCAGAGAGTACTCAGTGGTGTCATTTTTTTCCACGAAGTGCAGCATTTAAATTTACTAATTTACAACTAAGTTAGCTATCTGTTTTTGTAGAATATAGATTTTTCAATGTTTTCTTTTGGTAGTTTATATGATCTTTACTATGAATATTGTACACTTTTAGACACGTGCTTCATAGTTAAGTCCAAAATAAGTAAATATAAGCGACAAGATATTTAAAATCACAATAGTACATAGAAAAATAGCTTGATAATAGCTTTTAACAATGTATATTTAAAAATCCATCTTAGAAAGCACTACTTATTGCAGTTCGGCCAAATCTTCAGGAACTTGAGGGCCAACAGAAATTGCTTTGAGGTACACTTTTTTTCCCTGGACCTGTCTTAGTTCAAACTGGTCTGAAGGGTCAAAAAATTAAATATACTAATCTAGGGCAGGCCCTATCAACTTAAGGCCCTTGGGCCAAATCGGCCCTCCAAAGATTTGATCTGGCTCTCTCAACCCATTTTCTCACTCTTCCAAAAACATACTTTCTCCTGCTTGTGGTTTAAAACCGCATGGCCTATTATACTTAGACTTGATTGATTGGGTCTTATTTTAGTTCTGGTTTAATTCTGCTTTAGACCTTGTTTGGTTCTTGTTTAGTGATGATTTGCTGAAAGTGGTGCTGAGTAATGCTGAAATTTCCTTAGTACTGATCTGGTCCTTGTTTAATTGTGGTTCAGTGCTGTTTTAGAAGTTTTCTGGAGCCTTCAACTTCAAACATAGACCATAGAAGTGTTATTTTGATTAGTGAAACAGGTATAATGCTGTGGATATTTGGCAAAACCCTAAATTTAATCAAAAGTGGTGACGTTTTGTGCAACTATCCGAACTAAAGGCCATAGTCTTCAGTAACATTTGGCTCCCGAAAAACATTACTTGAATAGCCCTGCTCTACTAAACTTGGGACAGAAGAAACACCAGCACTAACAAACAACAGCAGAGCTTGAGATGTAAAAAATGACATTATAAATATACATATGAGCAGTAGTTTTGCAGTGTAGCACCCACTTAACATGCCTGCGCCTGCTTGTTCGCTGTTACGGCTCTGACTGACAGGAGCAGCTGCACGAGTGAAGCAGAGTCACTGTTACCTGAACTCTGCGGAGGCAAATGGCAGCGTGTGATTCGTGTAAATACCTAAATGCGTATTAGAAGTTGTGCAAGTGAAGGTGGGAGACGCCAGCTGTTTCTAAACTCAGTGATGAGAAACGGAGATGATGCAGCAGCAGGAGGAGACTGTGTTTGACTGTATTAGCATCATAGTTATTTAAAGTTAGTCTAAAGTTATGTTGTATAGTTATTATGCTTTCTAAACTACGAAACTCTTAACCCAACACATAAAACAGACTGAATTACAATTAATGCAGAAGAATATGAGTAAAAAAATGTTAGCAGTAATCAGAAGGAAACATATAGGTTAAATTTTACATCGAAGAGGCGGAGCTTATCAGTTTTGTAGCTTTGAACAGAAAGTTTAAGGACCTGTTTATATATTTCAAAGATCGTTTTTTAGTTTTAAAATGAACAAAATGTAAATTACTGCTCATAGTTTCTTTCAAAATACATAGAAAAAGCACAATATGTATCGTTTAAATCATTATTTTTCTCCAAGGGCCATATTCGAATCCAGACAAGTGACAAAGAACCACAATTAAGTCTTTAAGTCTGTCTTTAAGAATTTGTTATTATTGAGAGCACATTTTGTATAAAAATATACTACTTATCTATTTCTATTGCACTTATTAATCACAGATGCAAACACATGGCCAAGTCAATCAGATAAAAGAAATATACTGCAGAAAATGTAAATCTAGATGGGCTAAAACGCCTTGACATCTGGATTTTAATCTTTATGTTTGTGGTTAAGATAGTTTTAGTTGATGGATTTAGATTATTTAACTTGCTTCAAGGTGTTTCTGTCTTGTTTGAATAGATTTGCAAACTTGATTCAAGCTAAAATATCTTGGAAACAGTCAGAAATCTCCTGAAACAAGTGAAATGTGCCACGAGATGTTAACAAATTTATTCTAATCTGGCTAAAATAACTATAATTAAGATGAATATTCTGAATTCTGAATCCATAATGCCCAGGTCTGGTTTAAATCTATCATCAAGTCAGCATTGCCAACCGTATCTGCCTCCGAAAACTATCTGCACTTGATTTAATTAGCCTGCGATCTCTGCCACAGTGAATGTAAATACAAGCTGTATCGAGGTGTTGCGGACACAGCAGGAGTTTGTCTGTTCAACTGTGAATGCAAAAGGATTTGGGGCTAATCTTGTCAGACGCTAAACCGCAGAAAGGTGCTGCTGAGCGGGGGTCTGCAGCCTCTAGAGGGGGGTTGGGTGGAGTGTTTTGGCATTGTATTTGACCACAGGGAATTGGTCAACGAGAAATGCAAAAATGTAGCACCGACAATGGGTTTAAAAAGTGGAGTTTCAGCCGCAAGCTACAAGTCAATGTAATATAATAGACAGAAACAAGAATAGGCCTAAATTTCTTTGCATTGCTTGAATGTTAGTGTCTGTAGATATTTTAAAATAGCTTGTCTGGTTAGAAATAGTTTGTGTTTGCTTTGTAAAGAGTTGGTCAGTTTAATGTAATGTAAATTAGGTTTTATAAAAGGTTAAAGCATCAAGATTCTATTATCTTTTAGAATAATTTAGACTAACATCAGTTACATTAAGCTATAAGTGTTTCTAGTTTCTTCAGATTGAATAATTAATGCACAGAGGTGGTAAAAAAACTGAAGTTCATTATTCAAGTAAAAGTACAGTTAAAAAACGACTCTAGTTAAAGTCAAAGTTCTGCTGGAATTGCTTTACTTGAGTAAAAGTACAAAAGTAAATGTGTGTAAATTTAAAGTGCGTATGACAGGTTTGAACATTTTTCAAATTTGTATTTATTTTGGTAGATTAATACCTGTTGTAATTATAAATGAGAGTTTTACGTTGATCAAGAACAAGTTTGTGGAGAAAAATGTGAAAATATGTTGAAAATACCAGGAAGAAGAACAGCGTTCTAAACTGATGACATCACAGTAGGGAGACAAAGACATTTTCAATTTTCTCACAAGAAACAGATTTTATGGCCGTGTAAACACATTTAACAAAAAAGTGAGTTCTAGTGTATTTTTATGGCACAAGTAAAAAAAACTGTTACAGAGTTTTGGACCAATTTATTAAATGGTCACTAGGCAACTACCTAGCGTGATGTCATCACTGATGAACAGGAGGTAAATTTTTAATACTAAAAAATGGCCAAACTGGAATGAAATTTGAAAAATGTTTAGTAAAACTTTAAATATATTGATCTTAACTACGTCTTTGTGAAATGAGTAGTTCAACCTGCTCTGTGCACGGAACTTCAGTTGGTTTGTGTACGTTCAAAAACGCTAACTTCTGTACATACGACCACTTCCTGTTAGCGTTAGCATTTAGACACAAACACGTCTCTTTTTAAACACTCAAGTGTCTCTGGTGAAATATTCCTCTGATATGTAAAGTCTTTAACATGTTTTCTGTAACATTCACCACAACTGTCTGATCTAAAGAGGATTTATTTGTTTTATACTGATGTAGTGAAAACCCCATAAAAGAGAATTGAACAGGAAGTGGTTGTATGTACAGGATGTACTATTTTGAATGAAAACAAGTCAACTGCACAGAGCCAATTACACAGATGTTATGGCAAATGACAATATTTTGTAACACTTAAATTGTATGATTTTGATTATTTAAGCTGCCAGGAAACTGTGTCAGTTGTGTAAAAATTACATTTTGGCGCTTTTTGACGACACATGTTTCTGTTTTAGAACTAATTTTTAACTTTTATTTGTCAAATTCTTCATAAATTGCAACTTAACCGCTGTAAAACAATGACAAATATTTACCACAAAGACTGTCACACCAAACTAAGGAACAATTAGAAAAATATTATAATCTGTCATTCAATCCTTTCTATTCTAAACTTTTTTTAAGACTTTTTAGAACCCAGCAGAAACCCTGACTTTACTTCACAATGGATTTACCGGACTAGAATTACTTAAATATATAATAAGTAAATATAAATTAGATCAATGTAAGTTTGTGCACCTTTTATTTACTTAAGATGTTCACCTTTGCAGACAAGACCCCGTCCTGTCTTTCTTGATCTATACTACTATAACAAACTTTCTTACTGCGTTTAAAGAGACAGACAATTACAGTCTAATATTCCCATGTCCCTCCCACTTTAACTTTCCCCAGTTTCGCTACAGTTTGAGAAGTGTCATGTGTTCTGCTTGTGATGCAGCTGTAATTATTTCTAAGCGGAAGAGTTGCATGTGGTACTTTAGATTATAGATTTTACACAACCAAGCGGAAAGAAAGCACTTTTTTCTGACTTTATTATGGCACATCTTGTTGAATTAATCTGTGCGTGTTATTATTGATAAAAGCAGAATCTAGTTTGATGTTATTTAGAATGACTGGGGCAAAAATAATGTATCTAGACTTAAAATGACTTGGAATGAGAATTTTAATACAGATTTGAGTTTTTTTTAACTGGATAAGATGTAACTGCTTGTGTCATGTTGTTTCAAAACATTTTTAACTGGTTATAAGAGAATTTGGATTAAAAACAAGAACAAAAAGGGGGTAAGAACAGTTTTCTTGACAAACTAGCAAATAATTTAGCTAAGTAATGTCTTGAAATCAGTTCAAAACAAGGAAAATAATCTATGTCTCTATAATAAATTAAGGTTAAATTAGTCAAAATGCTTGAAATTTGCAGTGTGGCTTATTCACATCTTGTATAAACTTCCATCACTTGACACTAAAGCTTAAAGACAGTTATTTTTCCCTCAAACCATAGCCTCAAGTTGTGTTTTTAGAGACAAATTATAGTTTACAGACTGTTAGACTTGTCAGACAACAATCTTTAAAGAACAGGGACAAACCATTTAGTTTAAGAATTTACTTTCCCTCCGGTAACTCATACTGTCGTTGTGTTTGACGCAGCTGAAGAATGCTACAGAACTGTGTGAGTTTTGAGGAGCGTTGTTGAAATAGCTGTGAGCGAAGTCTAATAAACGTAAATTGATTTTGTTTCTGCAGAGATGGAGAGGACAGATGTTAGTTAGACTTCTTTATGACCCTTTCAGAAGCACAAAACATACAAATTAAGTCTTATTTGCGAGCTATAGTATTTATAGTGCTGCTTCTTTTTCCAGAGGCTTCTTCTATGATTATGTGTTTTGCTATAAATATGAAAAATTAACAAAAAATACTTTTCTAGGACGTGCACTTCCTGTTTAGCTGCATTTAGCCTGTAGATTTCACTTGATGGGTTTATTTTAACTGTCATTATATTTAATTAAAATTGCCCCACAAGACAGACAAACAAACACGTTAGCTACCTTAACAGAGGTAAACAGGAAGTGCATTTCCAAGCCAAGTGGGCGGGACAAAATAGGGTCAATATAGGCTGCACTTGTTAATAGTAAGTCTATGAGAATCTATAATTTTGCTGCATTGCCTTATAAGCCGCATAGTTCAAAGCTCATGAAAAAAGTAGCGGCTTATAATCCAGAAAATATGGTATTTATACAGCAACCGGGCATTCCATCTATTTTATCAACTAAACAGTAGAAACACACCAATTGCACAAGGCTATAGTGTTGACAAAACTGCAGCAATGTTGAAAAGAAAACTAATAAGACTTTTTAAAGGTGCACTGTGTAACTTTCTGGAGGTAAAAAAAGTCAACTACACAATTCAGTAGAAATAGAAAGATTCTGAACGGGATGAATACATTTTATGACATAATGTGAAGAAATACAAATAAAGGAACATCTTGTCCCTAGAAAGATAAGAAGAGGCTTTCCTCCAGACCATGCATGTCCACTCAAAGTCAAGACACATGATTTTGTTATTTGTTTACAGCAACAAAAACATCTACATGACAAAATGCTTTTATTCAAGTCTATTTTTAATCAAAAAGTTGCAGAGTGCACCTTTAAAACCCTGAAGAAACCCTGTTAATCTTATTCACATCATATATTATTAATTATTATGATAAACTTTGTGTGTTTTGGTCTATTTCAAGCATATTTTTATATACTGACTAAAGGAATTACAACATACTACAGCAAAACTCACTACTTTATTGTTGTTAAGTCAAAATTTGTTGCATAAAACTGGAACAAATCAATAGTTTAGAACAAAATTTGCTTGGAAATAGGAGGAGGTAAAAACTGGGACTGTGCAGTAATGTTTTGTCACTAGTTATTGCAGTTTTTAGCCACACATGTCACGTCGAGCCTGTTTTTTATACAGTTAGACTTGATCAAACTAGTTCTTGTGGTGGGTGGGTGTCGTTTGACTTCTTTGATAAGCTAATTCGCGACTCCCCGCTGCGCTGAGAGAAGTGGTACGCCCGTGTGAATGATTATACAGAGTTTTTGGGTCCGTTTCATCCGGTGACGCAATGACGTTCTCCCAGGAATGCGCGTGATTTGCCGGTTTTTACGCACAGGCGCGCAGACGGCGTAGCATCAGAGCAGACCGCCTCCCGTCCACTATAAAACCCATTGGTCCTCCCCTATTCTCTCTCTTTCTGTTACCTGGCTCAGGGGCAGCAGCTTTGGCCTTGAAAAACCCAGAAACACCGGTGAGTTTCTCGCTTTTTCTTCGTTTTTGCGCGCTGGGCTGCCGCGTCGACGTTTTTCCAGACCTGTGTGTATCAAGAAAACAAGATTAATTGTTGTTTTATTGTTAATTTTGCCTGTCGAAAGTTATGTAACGCTAAAGAATAACTTGAAGCGGTTAAAACTATGGCTGAATTAGGCTGGCTGTTGTGATTTGTGAGCGTTTTGATAGTATATTTTAGACATTTTTGTGTGAAGTTAGTGGATCTCGTGGGCGGTTTTTTAGCGGAGGCTGGAACAAAGAAAGGCGCAACGTTAGAAAACCGACACGAAGGATGCTGGATAGGAATTTGTCTCCTCCAAGTCTTGAAACAACTGTATGTAATTCTTAAGGAACAGGTGTTGAGACCCCGGCTGGCATAGCTCCTGAATATTTGTCAGTCTTTGTAACTTAATCCGACGTGGCCTATAATGAACACGTGTTTCCAATGGACCCGGGCCCGACTGAGGCCTAGTCTGCTTCCGCTAAATGACCGTGTGTCTCCCGCTTTGTCACTAGTCCGAGCAGGATGGAGGGGAAATATGTCAAAATGATCCTGAATGAATATATTTAAAACAGTTTTGTGAGTTTTTTTGGCACGTAAAACGTGACTTGGCCCAGTGTGAAAAGCCGGTTTGGGTTTATCGTCGTATAAAATGACTCTGTGGCGCTAATTTTGAGTTATGCAAGTGAAATTGTGTGTATTTAAAAGTTTCAACTAATGCCTGTCTTCATAATGTGCAGAAACTAACACAATGGGAAAGGAAAAGACCCACATCAACATCGTGGTCATTGGCCATGTCGACTCCGGAAAGTCCACCTCCACCGGTCATCTGATCTACAAATGCGGTGGAATCGACAAGAGAACCATCGAGAAGTTCGAGAAGGAAGCAGCTGAGGTTAGTTTATAGTTTTTTCTTATCTGAAATATCAGCTCGAGTCTGATCAAAATGGCGGCATCAGCATTGGGCGCTGCTGCACGCGGAGGGTGTAGCACCGAGAGCGCGCACGCGGGGTGGGGCCTATGGCCTCAGCAGCTCTGAGTCAGAATGACTGTTAGATTGTTAGAAATTATACACCCAAACTGATGTGACATTTAACTAAATGATGACAGTAGTTATTATCTTATCATTAAATGTATTTTGTGTTTTTATAGATGGGCAAGGGCTCTTTCAAATACGCCTGGGTGCTGGACAAACTGAAGGCAGAGCGTGAGCGTGGTATCACCATCGACATCGCCCTGTGGAAGTTTGAGACCAGCAAGTACTACGTGACCATCATTGATGCTCCTGGACACAGGGATTTCATCAAGAACATGATTACTGGTACATCTCAGGTAAGCCACAGTGAGAGGATTAAGAAGTGTTCATTTTTATCAGACTTTTCCTAATCTTGGGGTAAATTTCAATAGGCTGACTGTGCCGTGCTCATCGTTGCTGCTGGTGTGGGTGAGTTTGAGGCTGGTATCTCAAAGAACGGACAGACCCGTGAGCACGCTCTGCTGGCCTTCACCCTGGGAGTGAAGCAGCTCATCGTTGGTGTCAACAAGATGGACTCCACCGAGCCCCCTTACAGCCAGGCCCGTTATGAGGAAATCACCAAGGAAGTCAGCGCCTACATCAAGAAGATCGGCTACAACCCCGCCACAGTCGCCTTTGTGCCCATCTCTGGATGGCACGGAGACAACATGCTGGAGACCAGTGAAAAGATGGGCTGGTTCAAGGGCTGGAAGATTGAGCGTAAAGAGGGCAATGCCAGCGGTACCACCCTCCTGGAGGCTCTGGATGCTATCCTGCCCCCCAGCCGTCCCACCGACAAGCCCCTCCGTCTGCCCCTGCAGGACGTCTACAAAATTGGAGGTTTGTATTAATGATTACAATTACTTTTCCAAATGTAGCATTTTTAAGAAATTAACACATTTTCTTCATCAGGTATTGGAACAGTCCCTGTGGGTCGTGTGGAGACTGGTGTCCTCAAGCCTGGCATGGTGGTGACCTTCGCTCCTCCTAACCTGACCACTGAGGTGAAGTCTGTGGAAATGCACCATGAGTCTCTGCCCGAGGCTATGCCCGGAGACAACGTCGGCTTCAACGTCAAGAACGTGTCCGTCAAGGAAATCCGTCGTGGAAACGTTGCTGGTGACAGCAAGAACGACCCACCCAAGGCTGCTGAGAGCTTCAATGCTCAGGTTTGTAATGAATCATTTAAAATGTCCACATTTTTACATGTGTAGTTTTATTAAATGTGCTATAATGACATGCCTTTTTACAGGTCATCATCCTGAACCACCCTGGCCAGATCAACGAGGGTTACGCCCCAGTGCTGGACTGCCACACCGCTCACATCGCCTGCAAGTTCAAGGAGCTGGTCGAGAAGATCGACCGTCGTTCCGGCAAGAAGCTTGAAGACAACCCCAAGTTCGTCAAATCTGGAGATGCCGCCATTGTTAAAATGATTCCACAGAAGCCCATGGTTGTGGAGTCTTTCTCAAACTACCCTCCCCTTGGTAAGACTTGTGACACAACTTGATCAGCTGCATTGATAAGTAGAGTTTGTATCTAACCTTGTTTTGTCCTCGCAGGTCGTTTCGCTGTCCGTGACATGAGGCAGACCGTGGCTGTCGGTGTCATCAAACAGGTGACCACCAAGGATGTGTCCGGCAAAGTCACCAAGGCTGCAGAAAAGGCCCAGAAGAAGAAATGAATGGTCGTGCAGGACATCCAGATGGGAGTTGTGTGCCGGCAGCAGCGGGCCGCCCCTTCCCCTCACATACCCCTTTATCTTGGACCATCTTCTCTGAGGCTGAGCTCTCAACTTAAGGACTGGCTTATGCTGATTAAAACCCATCGTAAAAGTTTTCGCAGGAAAAAGTACCGTGGCATTGTTTAAATCAAAGACGGTGCCTCTTCAGTTGAGTTTAAGTTGGAAATGGTTTAGAACTCTTGATGTTTAAATGCCACAATTGATTGGAATAAAGCTGCTGGTAACTAATAATAAAAATAAAACTCTTTGAAAAAATTGACACCCTTGTCCCTGCTCCTCAATGTGGTTCTGAAAGTCAGACTGAACTGGTGCTGCAGCTGTTTTTAACCATGCTCTTGTCGGCCAATCGCTTAGATAAGTAATGTCCCCACAGCCAATGGGTTTTCTTATTTTAGTTTGACAGCAACAGAAGCCCTGGCTGCCCCCCCAGCCCAGGGTATAAAACCCCAGGACGGGTCATACTCTGTCCTTTTTTCCTCCTGCTTAAAGTTGGGGTCATCTTGTTGCTGGACACAGGTATGAATATTTCAAAAATGTAAATATCTGCATGGTTATGTCAGGAAAAGATGGCTTGATCTGGTAAACTTGTGTCCTGTCTGGTTTGAACTCTCAAGTGGAAAGTTTTTTTTTTTTTTTTTTTTTTTTTGGTAACGTTTGAACTCGCTAAAGCTGCTGAACTGGGTCATATTCTGAAACATTTTCCTGCTTGTCATGCTGAAAACATGAACGCGCTGACTTTTATTCATTTATTCTCCTGTGGGCGGGAGCGCGCCTGCAGTAACATGGCGGATGCGCGCTCCCGGCCCAACATGGAGCCGGTGTCCAGAGCACGTGGCGCCTGACTGACTCACCGGGGCCCGTTTCCCGTGACTCCACAGCACCGACTACCGACCCAGGCACGCGGGACTGAATTAAGTTACACATGAGTCAGACTTTTGAATCTGGTTAATAGTTAGCTTTAAAGTATATCTGCTTTTTAATATTTCACCCAAAGAAACTTATTAGGTCTGTGATTCTCAAACAGGGGTGTATAGCCTTTGGATTAAAATAGAATTGAATAGAAGGGATACACTTTATAATTAGTCATAGTTATTTCCAGTAAAGTTGATCATTATGTAAAATTGGGGTGTCCAGATTTTTGTTTTTGTGAAAATAACGAGTAAATAAGTTTATTCTTATGCTTTTATTCCATTAGGTGCACATTCACACTCATGTATTTACTCTAAAACCTTTGTCAGTGTAAAATAATGCATTTTCTGTTGAGTTTTGTCTAGTTGGATACATTTGTAGGGACTGTTCCAGGTAAATGGGACATCTGGTCACCCTATGTAAAATGTAAATATGACAAACTATAATGGTAACTGATAATACAACCAAAATACATGAATTTAAAATGTTAATAAATTAGGCTGATTAAGAGTGTAGGATAAAGTTTAAGTAAAAATAAAAGTTGGGAGTCAATATGTGGGTTTTGTGTGGATAAAATGTTGTATTGATTTGTCTGATTTCTGAGGCCAATAACATTAAATCACTTGGAATATTACGTTTTTGTTTAACTTACACTATCTTTAATGGTTTGTGTCAGGAAATGTGAACTGTCATGACTCTTGATATCTGTAATTATTGATCAAAAATGCTGCTGTGATTTGTCCTGGAGCAGTAAAAGCACAATGGGAAAGGAAAAGACCCACATCAACATCGTGGTCATTGGACACGTCGACTCCGGAAAGTCCACGACCACGGGCCACCTGATCTACAAATGCGGTGGGATCGACAAGAGAACCATCGAGAAGTTTGAGAAGGAGGCCGCAGAGGTACAGTCACGGGGACACGGGGGCAAAAAACACACGTACACACACGAGCAAAGGCACAGAAAGGACACGCGCGCGGGTGTGGCTGTGCGGGTCTGTGGTCCACGAGGGACATCATGTGGTTAAAACAGAACATGACAGGTGAACACAAGAAGCCTAGGTCAGTTGTTCTCAATATTTTCACACCAACAAATGTGACAGTTGTGAAAGTCATCCATACAGTCCATTAGAATATACTTTGAGACTAAATTGAGATAAATTGATTTTTGTTGTCATAATATGAAAAAAAAAATCAGCCAAACAAACCACTTTCCTGTGAAAACAATCACGAGCTGACCCTCCTCCAGGCCTATTCATGGTCCATTTTGTGGCTATGCTCGCTCAAAGTAAAAATGTTGATTTGTATTATTTATTTAGTGTAACAAAGACATCTAGATAACAAAAACATGCTTTCATTCAAGTTTATTTTTGGCCAAAAAAGTTGCTCAGTGCACCTTTAATCAGGGTTTGTACAGTCATGGAAAACCTTGAAAAGTCTTGGAAAATTCTATTCTAATTTCTAGGCCCTGGAAAAGTTATGTAATTCAATGGGTTTTGAAAAAGTTTTGGAAAAATCTAAATTGTTTTAGATTCAAAAAGAAATTGGGGATAATTTGTTCTGTTCTGCTGGCAGGGCAGGACAATTAATTAAAAACAACAACAAGAGATTCAGATTCAGTCCAATTGCCAATTATTGAGTTTGGATCAACAGACAAACTTTCAGGCAGAATATTGATATATATTATATTATTTTATTAAATGTATGAGTCATATTTATATAATTATTACTTCAATAAATTTTTATTTTGTTTTTGGAGAAGCTAAATAAAATTGAATAAAAAGCCATTTGTTAACGTGGGGAAAAACATGTTACTTTATTAAACAAAAGATTTTGCACTTGAAATAAAATTACCTGAAGTTGAAAGTATTTTCTGATCCAAATGATTTGGAATTTAACTTTTTTTTTTTTATGTCTAAACAATCTATAAAAACTGGTTTTGGTCCTAATCAGTTAATGATAGACGGTTGTTGACTAAAAAGTATGTTGGAAAAGTTGCAAAATTGTTTTGGAGAAGTCATGGAAAAGTTAAAGTTGAAGTCTGTACGAACCCTGTTTAATGTATAATTGTCTCTCCCAGTCGCACCAGATCAAAACTTGGACTATATTAGGTCTGACTAAAGTAGAACTTAAATGATTTAAAATAAGACTTTTAAAAAAATATTAAGCAGTTCTAAAGGACACCAAGTAAAAATAATCAATAAGTCACAACTTTGACATCTTTTTACCTTTGAAACTGGGATTACCTAAACCAAATTTGAAAGTACATTTCAACCAAACGGATTTGAAACTATTTTCTATGTATGTTTATCGATCAGTGACATTAATGTAGCCTGATTTAAACATTTAATGACAACATATAGGCTACTCAATTGAAGCTTATGTTTTACAAGATCATTGAAATGTTGGGAGTTGTTTTGGGAAAGTCATGAAAAACCTTATAGTAAAATCAGTACGAACCCTGAATAACAAAATAAGATCAATTTAAATATAGCATATTATCACAGCTTGTAAGTCATGACTTGAGTGATTATTTAATGACTTGAGACTTGGATCTCTACTTGGACTTGAACGTCAGTGACTTGAGACGACTTGATGCTTCTCTTCAAAATAATAAATTGTGTAATTTTACATTTACAAGCTGAAACATGTCCCTCCTCTTATATTTTTTGTGACCAGAAGAATGTCTTTAATAGGATAGTTTATAAAAATCTATACATTTAAAATCTTGAAAAGAGTTGTAACTAAAAGCAGAGGAATTGGGACTTGACTTGGACTTGTGTTGAAAGACCTCTGTCATATAGTATCAAAAATACAGTATCTAATCAGTTTTCTGCTCTTCTTCTCACTGTCTGTGGTTTAATAGATGGGTAAAGGCTCTTTCAAATACGCCTGGGTGCTGGACAAACTGAAGGCAGAGCGTGAGCGTGGTATCACCATCGACATCGCCCTGTGGAAGTTTGAGACCAGCAAGTACTACGTGACCATCATTGATGCTCCTGGACACAGGGATTTCATCAAGAACATGATCACTGGTACATCTCAGGTAAAAATAACAATTCAATACAACTTAGTACCAAATAAATATGCCATACTTTTATTGGTTAATATAGTTACTGGTATAGTTAAAGGAGATCTATTATCTAAAATCCACTTTATGTAAGTTCATAACCTTGTTAATACAGTGTTCTTTATTATTAACAAAAAGTTGTATTTAGATTGATTAATAATGCAGCTGATGCTCCATTCCAGTGTTCAGAAAACCCACTATTTCACCTACCACCTATCCTCACACACTTGTCTGTATTTACTCTTTATGGAAAATATCAGATTGTGAGTAAAATATCTATCATTCAAAAGTGTCGGTAGCACTTTATAATAACTACACCTTGATTAGCCTTAATAAACTCTTATTAAAGCATGCATAATGAGTTAATTCATCATGAACAAATGAGAAATTAATGAACTAAAGTATTTACTAAGGCTTAGTAACAACTTAATTACTACAAGCCCAACCCATCAACCCTAAATCCTAATCTTAGTTCTTAAGTGAGCAGTAACTAAGCCTTAATAAACTTTTTCATCCATTAATTGGTGATTTATTGATGGATTATTAAGTCTTTATTTATGCTTTATTAAGGCTTTACTAAGACAAAATCTGGTGTAGGTATTATAAAGTGGTACCAAAGTGTCAACTAATAACTTCCAAATATAAAAACAAGACATTTTATTTCTCCTGCTTGTTACAGTTACATTTTGCAAGTTCTGCTTTGTTTTAAACAGGAAGTCAATAGGCCTGTTTATATTTTAGCAAAAACAGAAATTAAGGATCCAGTTATGCTACAGTTTTATATTAAAAACATAGAGAAAACACAGTAGGTCTCTTTAAATAGTGTAGGTTTAGTCCACCTCATTTCATGCGGCCCTCAAGGTCTTATAAGATTTACTTTAACAGTGCCAGGAGTAATCTGTCTTAACACATAATAGCATGATTTGTCTGAAACTTAATGAGAAAGTGATTTTTCAGACTAATGCAGATGTTTATTCAGTAATTGTCACCTCAGTAAATATACAAAAACAACTGTTATTTGTAGTATGTCAAAGATTAATAAGGGTAATTTGAGTTACAACCGGCCCTTCAAGGACAACCCCGATGCCAATATGGCCCTTTGTCAAAATGAGTTTGACACTCCTGGTTTAGTCCAACTTTCACATATTTTACATGTGTGATTATTGCCTTTTTTTGTCAAATTAAATACTAACATTATACATAGTTTTATTTCACTGCTTGAGCTACATTCTTTTTTATAATTAAGTTATTATAGTTAGTTAAAGAGGATTTATTGTGCATTTTTTCTTAGATATAATACCATCACTTTAAAGAGACCTATTGAAATTTTGTGTATATTTAGGAAGAAACTATGGCATGTGCTGATCAATAATTTACATTTTCTTCATTGTAAAACATAATAATGATCCAAAACTGCTTAGAAATAGAAACAGGTCCATTGACTTCCTGTGCAGAACGGATAAACCTTGCCTGTTCATATTTTTTTGTTGCTGGAAAGTGGCTACGTGACAATTTGAACCCTACATGTTTTCAAGTAAACACAAAGACAAGTGGGCGGGGATAGGTGGTAGGTGAAGACAGGGATTTTCTGAGCACCTTAACATCAGCTGCAGTACAATATAAGATTACTCAAACATACATGAATCAATCTAAATACAACCTGGGTAAACTACTGATGAGAGAACACTGTAGCATTAAGGTTAAAATCTCATAAAAGTGAAATTTACATGATGAAGACAACCTAATAACCATGTTTTATTTCCTCCAGGCTGACTGTGCTGTGCTGATCGTTGCTGCTGGTGTGGGTGAGTTCGAGGCCGGTATCTCTAAGAACGGACAGACCCGTGAGCACGCTCTGCTGGCCTACACTCTGGGCGTCAAGCAGCTCATCGTCGGAGTCAACAAGATGGACTCCACCGAGCCCCCTTACAGCCAGAAGCGCTTTGAGGAAATCACCAAAGAAGTCAGCGCCTACATCAAGAAGATCGGCTACAACCCCGCCACAGTCGCCTTTGTGCCCATCTCCGGTTGGCACGGAGACAACATGCTGGAGGCCAGTGACAAGGTGAGGTGAAGGGAGGGTTATTATGGTCACTTTCACTCAAAACTACATCCAAGTCAATCCAGCTTTCTTTGTATAGCACATTTTGATAGTTTCCAAAGTGCTGTTCAATACTTATGATGATGTCTTCTGATTTAGTCTTGTTTGAGTCAACATTAATCAAGTTTAAAGACTTTATTTTGACTTGTTCTAGTGTCAAGTAAGTATTCAAAGTTGGTCAATTAAAAATCATATAAAGTTATTGGTAATCATTTTGCAGAGTATTAGAAGACAAATTTTAATCAAACATATAATTGAAGCTTTTAATTGAGACATAGGACAGTTTGTTAGTTTATTTATCAGTGTTGGGTGCTTAGTTACTGTAATTAGATTAGAATTTGAATAACTAGTAGTTTAACTAATTACAGTGATGAACAAAATGCTTTTAGTTACTTTTAAGTTAAAAAAAAATTCAAAAAAGTGACTTACTGTGTGAGGTAAAACAACTCAGTCAGTGACAGACCAGCAGCTGGAACAGGGCCCGGAATCATTTTTAATGTTAGTTAATTTGAGTTTGTTTAAGCAACTCATTAGTTGTTTAGCACTGTTAAAATGGCATTAATAAAACTTAATATCCTATATTTATTCTATTTTTGCAATTTTACACAAAGTAATCTCAAAGTAATGTAGCTGAGTTATTTTTCTGGGGCAGTAACTAAGAAGTTTAATAAGTAATGAGTCACTAATTACTTTTTCAATGCTTTTCCCCAACATTATTATTTATGGTGCATATAGGATAAACAGAGTGGCCAATTTAGGTTTAGCTCAAAAGCCAACAGCACCAAAAGCCGTGAGATTACAATCCAGTTTTATGAAACTCGTAAAAATGCCCAAAAAGCAGGAAATGTTACATGAGTATTACAACAACAAATGCTGACTTACTTTACATTTTGTTTACTTATACTTTCTAATTGCTTTTAGTCCTTCATAACAAAAGAAATCATGATCATTTCTTAAACTGGCAAACTAGTTTACTCAACACTTGCCTGTGAAAATCCCTAACATACAGTATGTCTTCCTTGTCTTCTGTCCAGATGGGCTGGTTCAAGGGCTGGAAGATTGAGCGTAAAGAGGGCGGTGCCAGTGGCGTGACTCTGCTGGAGGCTCTGGACTCCATCATGCCCCCCAGCCGTCCCACCGACAAGCCCCTCCGTCTGCCCCTGCAGGACGTCTACAAGATCGGCGGTAAGAAGTAACCTCAAATAAAGGATATTAATAACAAATGTCACGAGATTCTTCTTAACAGAACCTAGTTGAGGGTGAACTCCCCAAACTGACCAATGTGTTTTAAAAACAACCAAATAACAACTGGAAACAATTGGTTTGCCCTCCCTTCACTCTAAACCTTATATCAAAAATACATTTTAGATTAATATAAAAATGGGAGTTAGCAAGATACTGGTCCATGATACCACAATTTTTGGTAATGATAATATGTATAAGTAAACAATTATATAATTAATCATATTAGTTTTTGGTGCCATTTTTTATAAATAAAAAACATGATCATGGAGTGCTTCACTGGGTCAATCAAAGAAAGTGCAGATTGTAAGAATACTCTGGTGTTCATCAGAGAAAGTGGTATAAGGCCTTTTCCCACTGAGGGAACCTATTTCAGTTCCTAGTATTTTTTAGATGAAACAAAGACCGTTACTGATGAGTAGAATGAGTAGATTCAAAACCAAGGCACTCAGTGAGTAAGATAAAAGTCCTTTAATTCAGAGGGACGCCAATGCATTTTGACCTGAGGTAGGTCTCTGTCAGATCTTTGCTAAAAAATAACATAACAACAAGTTGTTGTGACAACAAGTCACGAGATCAGAGCTTATTTATGTTTATATATCAAAAAATTACAATTCAAATGACATGACAGAGGCAAGAGAAGTAAAATATGAGACAGGCCTGTCCACAAAATAACAACATGTTTAGGAGGACCCCAATGCTGACAAAATGTAAGCAAAACCATAAATTGCAGAATAATGCACTCATAACTTCTATAAAAATACATTTTTATGAGCAATTTTTATACTGGGACTTGATACCTACTGGTCTAGTAAATACATGCTTAAGAAAGAGCTCCATAGAGACTCATAAAGACTCAAACTGATCACTGGACGAACACGTCAGTGAGCTGCTGAAGAAGTGACCCATTAGCCCTGGTACTTCTGAAATTTAGTATTGATACCCACATTTGTATTGAGTCAGTATCAGTACCATATTCTGGTATCCATCCTCTCCATGCTCCCACACAACCAAATCTTTACACTAAGTACGTTTCATTCATTCATTTTTTTTTTTTCATTTTCTACCGCTTAATCCCGTTAGGGGTCGCGGGTGACTGGAGCCTATCCCAGTGACTTTGGGCCTTAGGCGGGGAACACCCTGGACAGTGGCCAACTTGCCGCAGGGTTACACAGACAACCATACACTCTCTCATTCACTCACTAAGGGAAATTTACAGTGATGCCCAATTAACCTAAACATGCATGTTTTTGGAGGTGGGAGGAAACCGGAGTACCCGGAGAAAACCCACGGTGACACGGGGAGAACATGCAAACTCCACCCAGAGATCATGATGTTGATATGGTCCGACCCGGGAGTCGAACCCACGACCTCCTTATTGGGAAGCCAGAGCTCTAACCACTCTGCTACCGTGCACCCCAAAGGCACAGTAGCAGTACGTAAGTACGTTTCAATTACGTTTTAATATGTAAACCTGATGCTCCCCTCAGGTATCGGAACAGTCCCTGTGGGTCGTGTGGAGACTGGCATCCTGAAACCCGGCATGGTGGTGACCTTTGCCCCTCCTAACCTGACCACTGAGGTGAAGTCTGTGGAGATGCACCACGAGTCTCTGCCCGAGGCTCTGCCTGGAGACAACGTCGGCTTCAACGTCAAGAACGTGTCCGTCAAGGAAATCCGTCGTGGAAACGTGGCCGGAGACAGCAAGAACGACCCACCAATGGCAGCAGAGAACTTCACCGCCCAGGTACAAAACAGACAAGAGAGAAGGGATGTTATATGTGCAAAGATATTTATAGTTTTTTGTACTTGTAGAGGCAACATATACTGCACACTTCATCAAATGTGTTTAAGACCTGAAAGAGCAATAAATACATTTGGGTGATGTGTTGTAGTCAAACTCACAATATGTAATTTTCAAGCAGTGTTAGATTTTTATAAATACTGGAGACTTAGTCCAGTTCCAGCGTCCCTCTGGGGTGCTGTGCCATTTTTCTTGATTCCTTTTTGTTCAATATCTAATAAAAACAAGCAATGAAGTACCTCTGGAAATGTTAATGATTAAAAGAACCTTGTAGCTCTCTTATTTAGAGTCTAAAAAGACATTCTGGGATGAATCAGACAAAGTTTCTACTCTAAACGTACACAAATCCCCTAAAAATTCAAACATCTTATTAGAACTTTTGTATTGGCTTTGCCTACATTATTTTTGTAATTTTAGGTCCCTAAAACTCATTTTTAACTCAGTTACTTTCAGCCTTTGCACAAGAATTGTTAAAACTTAAAATTTGCCAAATCTGGTGTCATTCAGGTCGCGGCTATAAACAGCAGCTTTACCAATCCTTATATTTACCAAAAAAAAATTTAGGCGGAAACTAGATTCTCTTTTTTTCTTGTGTGGAGAAAGTTTCACTTCTGATCAGAGCCTCTTAGTCTCAGGAGCTAGAACTACAGGGTTTTAGCTTCAAAAAGACTCCAGACATTTGTTTGTGCTACAAAGGGTTCACAAACAGTTTTAGTTTGAATTTTAGACGATTTTAGTGAGGCGTGTGAGGGAAAATAGGCTGAAATGATAATGCTGCTGTAATCACATTCATTATATCCACATTTGTAAATAGTTTTATTGTATTTTAGTATTCTTAAAGATCTAAGACAAACAAAATAGGACCAGACAGTAGAGATATTGTCAGTACTTCACGTTTAATACTTAACACAGCTAGGAAAGTGCATTTAGGTTTAAAACTTACAAGTATAATGACCAGTAAAGGCGTAACAACTTCTTCTGTAATCGTTGCTGTCCCTTTGTTTCGTGTCACAGGTCATTATCCTGAACCACCCTGGTCAGATCGCTCAGGGTTACGCCCCGGTGCTGGACTGCCACACCGCTCACATTGCCTGCAAGTTCAGCGAGCTCAAGGAGAAGATCGACCGTCGCTCGGGCAAAAAGCTGGAGGACAACCCCAAAGCCCTGAAGTCTGGAGACGCCGCCATCATCACCATGGTGCCCGGAAAACCCATGTGTGTGGAGAGCTTCTCCCAGTACCCGCCCCTGGGTAAGAAACACACAAAGCACTCAACAGAAAATTACACTATGTTTGAATAATAGCTTTACAACTACTTAATGACTAGATTTTGTGTTTTCCACAATACACTCCACAATATAGTACTTGATACTATTTATAAATTTGTAGGCCTAGAGTTCAAGGCCGCAACATCAAACACCAGAATTTTCAGTTGCCTTATGTTAAACCAATTCTGATGCTACAAAGTGATAGATTTACCAGTAATGACTTTATCTATCGGGTTGTTCAATGGCTGTTTACTTTTTTATGTTACTTTGGCTAATGTGTTCCTATGGGAATTTAGCAAACCTGCTGCAAAAATGGCGTTTTATCCAAGCTATTATCCAGTTTTTATTTTGTCTCAATAGGACACATTCAATGACTAATGACCACAAAAAGCTGATAAACTTATAGGACTGCAGATTTAATCAGGCAATTTACTGTGGTGGTAGAAGTCTCATAAAACATTAGGTTTTTGTCCTGACAAAAAATTCAGGGTTTAGTATTTCTGCTTAAAAAAATCCAGCGTGAGTATTGTGTTCGAGAGGCAGCAGTAGTAGTGGGCAGAAACAGAGGTATACTACATATTATAGTACAGGATTATACATAACTTAACAATTCTAAAAGATGCATTATTAAGTAATAAAATTAAACTGATAATAGGAAATTATGTCTATTTCTTCATGAATTCAAACATTGCCTTGCCTTCAACACTAATAGATAGAGGCCTATATACACAATTATATTTAGGAAAAAAATGTAATCAAAATAAAGTGGTGTTTGGGGATGAGGCTCCAAATGAAATCTTTCCTAAGGCGCCAAAAGGGCGACCCTGACTTCCCTGTATTTGCTGCTAATTTAATAAATTCATCTGTTCAATTCTTTTTGATCAGAGGAGTCTCCATATTGAAACCTATATGGAGCAGACGGCCACATAATACATAGAAATTAAGTGAATCATTTAAAATTTTGCATTTCATTTTATTTGAGAAACTGTCACTGTTTTATTAAGAAGTTACACAATAAGTTTAGTTTTTTTTTAGCATCAAAATGTTTGTTATCCCAATTCTGATAATAAAACTGTTCAAATGTGATAGTAAAATTGAGCCAATTTAGCAGGTAGTGTGAGGGCCAACAACAATTGGTCCAAGGGCCCCGGGCCGCACTTGCACATGCCTGTTTTAGATAGTAGGTTCAGACTTAATTGAATAATTGAACAAGCAGTTCTTTCAAATTTTATTAAATGTATTTTTGTGGAATTAATGTCACTTATAGACTTTACAAAAACAAACAAAAAAACAGATTACACAATAAAATTAAAATAAAAACTCCTGGTAGTCTACTTATTCCATATACTGTATTTCATCTAGTAATATAATATTTTTATTGTGTTATGTTTTTATTTTAAATTAGATGCTCTTTCTGATACAATATTCTGTGTTTATTCAGCTTGAGACAGGCACAGCAACAAAATACAGATCTAAAATATTCCTTTTCTCTCCAGGACGTTTCGCCGTGCGTGACATGAGGCAGACGGTCGCTGTGGGTGTGATCAAGTCTGTGGAGAAGAAAGCTCTGTCCGGTGGAAAGGTGACCAAGTCTGCACAGAAAGCCGACAAGAAGAAATGAACCGTGATGCGGGACGTCTCACGCAAAGTGGCCTCGTCTCTGCTCCCTCTGCACCCTGCACCCACTTCTCTGAGCCACAGCTCTCTACTCAAGGACTGGCTAATGCTGATCAAAACCCATCGCAAAAGCTTCAGGAGGAAAGGAGGGCTGGCGCTTTTCTAGGGAAGTCTGAGAATTAAACTGTAAAAATATAAAAAATAAAAACATTGCCAAATAAAAAGATGTCTGTTTTTGTCAAATGTGAACAGTGTTTGATGTGAAAGATTTAATTATCTGAATTCCACAGAGGTTATTCGAAATGACTTGTCATTGTATGTTGCCCCAGTGCCTCAATGTCAATTTTGACCATTTGCTCTGTGCACAGAAGTCGGTTGGCTTATTTATTTTCAAAAATGCTAACTTCCTGTCGGCATGTTTGTTTCCTGTTTAGTTCATTTCTATGGAGTTTCACTGCCTCAGTCTAAAATGAAAAGATGAAAATAGAAATTTTCACCAAAGGACCAAAGTGTGTTTATAAAAAGATGTGTTTGCCTGTCAATGCAAATGCTAAAGTCTGACAATTTGAAACACTAACACCTTCTTTGCACAGGGTCAATTCCTGTCAACATGAAAATTTTGTCGTGAAATTTCCTTGCTCCTAAATATTCCACAGTCAACTGTCAGCTCTATTATAACAAAATGGAAGCGTTTGGGAACAACAGCTACGAAGATGGCACTTCAGTTCATAGTATGAGTAAAGGCAGGTGAGCCAATACTTTTGGTAATATAGTGTATATTAAAATGTAGGTACTAGATTTTCAAAATACAAATACAAAACAAAAAGTAGATATTAAAATTTCTCCAAATACTTTGTAGCTCTCGCAAATCATTTTGACTCATTATTCATATCCACATGCATTTATATTTTAAACTACAGTTTAAGAACATGATGTTAAACTTTGATGGACCACTCAAGTACCACCAATTAGAGTGCTGATCTCTATGAGAAATAAAATCAATTTCTCACATACCACACAGCGGTTTGATTTTGTACTATGTATTTTATTTTATTTCTCGCAGATAGTCACAAGCAGCCCTCTGACTGGCTATGCTTGAGTGGTCCAGTCCAGTTACAGTTTATTGACTCAAAAAAGACATTTTTAAATCATAAACGATTGAACAATGAATGCATGAAAAGACCTGCTTCCTCTTACACACTGTGAAAACCAGGTATCCCAGCTTTTAGTTCAGCTGCTCTAGAGCTCTATGCCTTTGAATGGAGACCATTCAAAGGGATCTCTATATCAAATATCAAATAGAGATGAATAGTTAAGCATCATATAGATTGTTTGTCACATTGCACCAGGCAAGTGAAAAGCCATTTTAAAACATTAAAAAGAGGAGGAGTCTTGTGTTTTCTTATTTCTGTAAACAGGGGCAACTGCTTATGTGTAAATTAAAACTATGAGGACAACATAAGCTTAACATGAGGGTAAGTGCAATAAAAAATATCATTTTATAAGTTGTTGAATTAAAAACCATAATAAATTCTGAAAGCATATACATTCATATTGTAATCAAGTTCATAGCAGTGGGCGGGGATAGAGGGTAGGTGAAAACAGAGAAATTCTGAATACTAACTTAAAGCTTCACATGCAGGACAGGATTATTCTAATATGTTCTCAAAATATATGTCTTAGTAAGCCAGCGAGGAGACACGCAGTTATAACACGTTAAAACCTCATAAAAGTTACTTTTACTTACTAAATTGTAGCGGAACTCCTAATAAAAATTGTCTTGTTTTGCCGGATCTTGTTGCCATGAACACCGCATTATAAATACTCGTCACCGGAAGCGTCACGTCCTCTTCTAGCGATCCAACATGGCGGTGAGTGCTGTCTCACATTATACCACTGTGTTTGCTGATGAAATCCACCGTCATCTGGGCTTTAACGTCTTTGTAACACATTTCTGCCACTCGTACACGTAGATACCTTGAATTTGAAGCCATATACTCCTTTATTTTGTGTGAAAACTCGATGGATGAGTGTCAACTATGACACCAAGCAGTGCTAGCATTAGCAGACAGTCTGACACGGTCTCCACGTATTTTTGCTTTATTTTAGTCTTTAGTGCTGCCGTTGTATTGGGATATGAAATCGGTGTTGAGTGCGTCTCACCTGGCCTTATTACGTAGATTTATGCTGTTTGTTGTTGCTGTCGTTTGATTCCTGTATATAAAAAGCAGCTGCAGAGCTAGCAGAGGGGTTATGTACTGACATGTCCCTCCTTCACCGGCATGTGAGAGCTCCACTGTAGAGAAGGAGACAAATCCTGGTTAGGCAGCACATCACACTCTCAAAAAAATTTGACCACTGTTGTTTATGTTATTCTGTAATTCGTGCAGAGTTAGTCTGACTTTACAGACTTTATTCTCCCCCTGTGCGTTACTTTGATAAAACATTTCACCAAGACAATGACCACTGTTAGAACAGTGGTCATTGTCTTGACATTTTACCCTTTAAAGTTGTAGTTTAGATCCAGTTAGGACTGCCACAATAACAAAAATTGATAGTGCATCAGTAAAAAAAAAATGAAGCTATACATTGCAACTCCCTTTTGCCACTGACACCAAATAGAACAATTAAATTATTCCACTACCTCATATTAGTAATAAAAGGCTACATTAAATGCATTATGTAATTATTCACACATTGTATTCGATCAGGTAAGTTAATAGTGACTTAAAATTGTAGCTTTTGGTATTTTGTTCAAGTTGTGTAGCTGTCTGGTATTGTCTTCCACTTCTATACACCCCAATTTTCTTTGGTTTTAGGACCAGGGTGAGAAAAAGGAGAACCCCATGAGGGAGCTGCGAATCCGTAAGCTCTGCCTGAACATCTGCGTGGGCGAGAGCGGAGACAGACTGACCAGAGCCGCCAAAGTGCTGGAGCAGCTCACCGGACAAACCCCTGTGTTCTCCAAGGGTAAGGGTCTTGAAACCTTAAATATACTGTAATTGGGAAAATAAATAAGCATGGCATAGACTCACTAGAATACTCTGAAGAATGGGTAGAATGCCTAATGTTTTTACACAATATTACAACTAAAACTGTAAGAGTTGGTGGGTATTTGGCATATATACATTTGTTTTTTGTCTGATCAACATATTGTCTAAATAGTTTGTTAGTGGCAAATGTATAGCGAAAAATTCGAATTCAGTTTTAATTAATAAAGATGGTTGGCCCTTTTTTAAACTTTTTTTGTCTTCCAGCTCGCTACACTGTGCGATCCTTTGGTATCCGCAGAAATGAAAAGATCGCTGTCCACTGCACCGTCCGAGGGGCCAAAGCCGAGGAGATCCTGGAGAAGGGACTCAAGGTTGGGAATGTTTGATCTAAAACTCTGCGTAATCCGTATTGTCCAGTGTTGACTAAAGTTTTGTTTTTGTCTAGGTGCGTGAGTACGAGTTGAGGAAAAATAACTTCTCAGACACCGGAAACTTCGGCTTTGGAATCCAGGAGCACATCGATCTGGGAATCAAGTACGACCCCAGCATCGGAATCTACGGACTCGACTTCTACGTGGTGAGTGTCTCTGTTTGAAGTGGAGCTGTGTGATTTGTTTTTGCAGTTTCTCTGACCAGGATTGCAGTTTGTTTTGCCATTTGTTATAAGAACATTTAGGGTTCACATTTTAATCAGGTTTAGGAGAAAAGATCAAATGAAATATGCTAATAAGAAAATATGTAGGGCTGGGCCATTTATTTAAAAATTGACACATTGAAATGAATTGAATCGTTTTTATTTTTATTATTTTATTAGATTATTTGGTGGTGGGTTTTGAATCGAAAAATCAGAAACCATTTCTTTGTCAGTAAAATTACGAAGATTGGAGTAAAAGTCAAACTTTGAGGCAGAATATTGATGCCCTAGTTTTAAAAAATTTAATAAACTGAACATATTAAGTTTTTGTTTCGTTTATGTTCTTGAATTGCATTTTTAATTTGTTTTTTAAAAGGTTAAACAAAAACAAATCAAGATCAATCAATGAGAAAAAATATTTTTTCACAGATCGTCCAGCCCTACTAAGATGGTTAAATCATATAATTTTTTTGCAAACCATGTCAAATGTTTGAACAAAATTTGATTTTGCAGTTTGCTCATTGAAATTTACATTTGATTCATTGTTCAGCTGCACGGTTTGCAGAATTATCACAGGTTTATCTAAGAATGATAAAGTTTATTTCTATTTAGTTTGAATTTGAGTAGGCGTCAGTAGCAGATGAGCAAATATTTTTTCTGTAGGTTTATTGTCAGTGTGTTGCATTGAGTTTTTATAAAATATTAAATTATTTTGTTCTATGCTGTGCTGTATTAAGATTGTGTGTTGTATTTTAACACGTTTGTTTTTATGTTGTGTGAAGAGTGAGTGAGCTTTAATCTGCTGAATTAACATTTGTTTGCCAGGTTCAAAAACAGTCGTTCTGTTTTGTGACTCAGTGATTAGAGCAGTCCCACTTGGTGTGGGCAGTCAAACAAAGTTTAATCAAGAATGTTTCTAAAATCCCTGATTGTCCATGATCAGCTTGGGTTATTATTTTAATCTGCACTCAGCCCTGTGAGTGAAAATATGTGGTTTGGAGTTTATACTTTGAAGGAAGTATTTTGCCTTTTAAGTGGCAACTGTTAACTTCTTGTACAATTAAAATAGATTAATATTGGAATCTCGTTTATAGCACTAAAATTATCTAAATGACACTGATGAAAATGTGTTTTAATTTTCTATTCTTAGTTATGAGTTTGAATCTAGTTGGGCTTTTTCCCAGAGCATCTTTTTGGTATTTTCCTCTGTTAAATGTCAGTGCAAGAGATAAATGAGATGTATTTTTGCCACAGCAACTGTAAAGCTGTAAATCTTTTTTTAGTTATGCAGAACAATATTGCTCTGACATTTTTTTTGCCCAATCATTGTTCCATGTACAGTGTAAAGATTCTGATTTTGTGCTGCAGGTTTTGGGCAGACCCGGGTTCAGCATCGCCGACAAAAAGAGGAAACGAGGCCGCATCGGCTTCAAGCACCGCATCCGCAAAGAGGAGGCCATGCGCTGGTTCCAGCAGAAAGTGAGTGCTCCACACTGTTGAGTTTTTATATTTGGAAGCTGACATGTTTGGGCTGAGTCCTGGTTTAGTCTTGGTTTATTGTGTTCTGGTCTGTATTATCAAAGGTACAACTGTCTCTTGTGCTAAACTAAAAATGTATGGGACCTTTCTAAAAGTATCAAATGAGTGAAAATTCAATATTGCTTCAATTTTCACTCCATTAAAAATATTTTTGTGGGTTTGCTAAAATTGTCCACTAGAGGTCATGATTTATTACTCAGTCATGAACAGTGAACACTCTTGAAACTGTCTGAGAGGTTTTGTTGCTAAATTGAGTTAATGTTGGTCTTTTGTTTTCTTTTACAGTACGACGGTATCATCCTCCCCGGAAAGTAGAGCCTCTCCTTTTCATGTTTATAACAAACAATAAAAAAGTCAAAAAATATTTGCTTCTCCTTTTGATTTTTTTAAATGTTTTTACTGCAACATTTAACAATTACAGTAAAAGTGAAGGTCTGTAAATAATTGAGAATGTAAACCAGTTTCAAATGTTTAATAAGACAAAAAAACAATTGTGTTTGATCAATCTTGTTTTATTTATTTAAATCACAATTACCTGCACATTTTTACTTTCAAATCACGATTTGAAATTAAATCCACCAAAGTAAACCACCTCACTGTTCTGGTTTTCTCAAAGAAACAACCAAATTTTATTTTCTCAAATGTGCGCTCAGCAACTTCATGTTTTTTTCTGCAAATTCAAATTAATTAATAATTAATTTTAGACTTGTTTCTAATTTGAATTTCACTTTAACCACAATTTCTCCTTTAAACATACAAAACTTGGTTCTACAACTACATTTTTTTTTTTATATTTTTCAGCTACACTTGAACTGTAATAAATATTGTGCTGTTATGGCTCAATTGGAATATAATATTTATGGGTACTTAACTAAGTGTAGATGGCTCATTTTATTATGACAGTCACACAGTAACAACCATTCACTCGTTCATTCATGAGTTTGTTTTTCTACAAACTAAATTCACAGCTATTTTAAACCTTCATAGACAAACACAGAAAACCACTGTTCCCATCTTTATTTCCCACCATGGCCCTCGATCACAGCTCAGAATCCAATAAAATGACTTATTCGTCCAGAAACCATCTTGTACAAATCTGCTTTCAAACTTTAGCCCTCAGAGAACTCTTGGACCACACAATTCTGGGCCTCCACTTTTACAAAATACATTATAACTTATTTTATTCACATTTACATTTTTATTCGTACTTACAAACCCATAATCATTAGCCTAATAATGTATCAGCCGGTTTCAATGGAGCGGAAGTCAAACGGAGGCTCTAGGTGGCGCTAGCCTAGCAAGCTAATGATTTTTGTCTCCATAGAAACGACAGTAGCGTTTTATCACAGAAACGTTAATTAAAGTAAATTTTTAGCTTATTTTATAGCTGTTGTTTTTTGTTGTTGTTTTTAAGTTTAAACAAAATGCAGAAAAAATACTTTAACTGTGAAACATTTTGGGGAGTTTGCAAAATCCAAACAAGAGAAAACTTGGAAACCATGGAAACCCTTGTTGCCCGGTAACCGCTTTTCTAACTTTTCTAAATTTGAGAAATAAATGTAGGCCAGAACACTGCTTTTCCACTAGATTATTTTGTAAAGTACCTGAGACATGTTTTAACACGACTTAACGTGAAAAACATGTCCCCAAAAGTCAATTATTCTCACTACTATAAGAATAATGTTTGTAGATGTGATCCCATGATACAAATACACAGGAAGGGCTTTGTAAATACTTCATAATTCAGTCATAATTGTAAAATATTTTTCTAAACTACTATAAATAAATTTAAACAGTCGCAGGCCCCATAATAACTTAAGTATATATTTCGTATATAATTTCATTTGTGCAATAGATTTTTACAGTTCCTTTGTTTAAATTGCTTTAATAAGATGCTAGATTAAACCAGTATATTTTTTTTGACTGACAAAACCTTCTGGGCTGTAATTAATATTATTCAAGTGGGAAATTAATGAAATTGTTATTGATTTCTGATGTACATAAAGACTTTTTCCTTAAAATATGAGAACATTAATAATAATAAAGTATATTATTGTTTTCTTTTTAAGCTATCAATGTGTCTTTTAAAGTCTCTATAGTCCAGAAAACAACTATGATTATCAAAATAAAGCTGCAAAATACAACACTTGAATCTATATTGCAATTAACTTTAAACCATATTTTTCCCTGATTAATCCAACTTTCTTTGCCAAATTCAAAACAAATGTTTAATATCTAGCTTTGGTTATCATGAGAACTAATAAATAAATATACTCAAAGGGTAATTTTAGCCAATCAAATTCAAGTTGTTGGCTTTTATTGATCTGAAATAAATTAACATGTGGTCGTTTTGTTCTCCAGAGCTGATCTTTTATTGTAAAGTCTGTTTCTCTCTCTCTCTGTCTTTACGCTGTGTTGATGAGCGCCGGGGCCTGGCTGTTCTCTCTGCTCCGGTTCTTGTGCTGCTGCTGCTGCTGGGTCTCCTGGGTCTCGTGTCCCGGGCTGTTGCGGTGGTGCTGGCGGCGGGGAGCGTTGCGCGGGGCGTTTCGAGGGGGCAGGCTCAGGGTGCAGCAGGACACGCCACGGTGGCCTCGGGCAGGTCTTCGCTCCGGGACCAGCTGTCGGTGCCCGGGTCGTACCTCTGCACCGCGGCTTTGTAGCGCTTCTCCGCCTCGTTCCAGCCTCCCAGCAGGTACAGCTTTTCGGACAGAGGGGACAGACCTGCAACAGAGAAGAAGAGACAGAATAGGTAAATGTAGGTACTGAGAGATTATTGGAAATTAATAAAGAGTGATTCTCTCCCAATTAAACATATTAAAATTATTGTAAATACATGGAAAAATATCTTCTTCTGTAGATGGGAAAAAAAAGCTAGTGGTTTTACCAAATGTCACGCTTTTTCCTGGCCCAGCTGCATTTTGTTGATGGCCATATAAACTTGTCAATGTCCTATTTCTTTGACTCTTGGATGGGAAACTGAAGGAGAAACTATGACTAGGATAAGTCACTCTGCCTAGTGCAGACCAGGGCAAAATGTGGCCCCTGGGCCCTGGCACATTTTTGAGAATAAGTGTTACTCTTTATATTTATTTTATTATGGTTATGAAGCATGTCCCCTTGCTTGTTGTCCTAATAAAGTATTATCAAAAATAAATGGTCAAAATAGTAGATTAAAAAGCGTACTTGCCCAAGTTCCAATACAGCCCTCTGAAAAAATGAATTGCCCACCTCTGGCCTAGTGTTAATACATGAAAATAATGATGTTGTTACAACAACTCTCTCATTCATTTAGTGAATAGTCAGTGTCTGTCTCTATGTGTATATCTGCGATGATTTGGCTACTGTCCAGCGTGTCACTCTCCTAAGGCCCAAATGCGGTGGAAAAATAATGAAACAACACTATAGTGACTTCAAAACCGCAATGGAAAAAAGAAAAAAAAACTTCAGCTTAAACTGATGACAGTTTTCTTAATGGCTACTGATGCACCGATCCAAAACCAGGATCCAATATCAGACATTTTGCTGAATTGGGTTATGGCCCATGATATCGGTTGAGCCGGTCGTTCCTTTAATGGAGGTAATACCACTATTTACTCTGTGTTCACCCAGAACATCTCATAATCTTTGACTTTTTAGTCACAAAGTTAGATAAGTTGTTGCTTGCAAAATAATTTTAAAAAACAGTATATGTAGCACTCTGCAACATCTTTTAACTAGTTAACTGAGTTCTGGAAATTGAAAAAAGCATTTTTCAGTCTTTACACTGATATCAGTCGATATCGGGTATCGGTAGATACTTAAGCAAAAATATCGGACTTGGTATTGGAACTGAAAAAGCTGGATTGTCTTTATTAATGTCACTATCTCTAATACCAATTTACAGACTAATTATTCTAAAACCGTTCATGAAATTTAATCCTGGGTAAGACGAGATAAACCCAATCCTTTTTATTATTTTCATTTTGTGTTTCATGTTTTTGTTCAGTGTATTTGCTTAGCGGGTCTTCTTAAATAAAATAGCGACTCATTTCCTCGTCGTACCTGCAGTGCTCACTCCCAGCGGCAGTGGAGCGGCTCTGGTCCAAGCTCCAGTTTCGGGCGAGTAAACCTCCACAGACAGGACGTCCACTCTCTCTCCTCCGGGCCCCAGCTGGCTCCCTCCGACCACGTACACCTTTCCTCCCAGAGTGGCGGAGCAGTGCCAGCCTCGGGGCGTCTCCATGGGGGCTCGCTCCACCCAGGTGTCTGTCTCCACCTTGTAGCAGGCCACAGATCTGGAGTAGGCACAGTTGATGTATCCTCCGGTCACCAGGATGTCTCCGGACGGCAGGGTGGAGCTGGAGTGGCAGCAGCGGGGCACCTCCATGGGCGAGCGCATCTGCCAGGTGTTGGTGGAGGGCAGGTAGCTCTCGGTGGTGGCCAGAAGACCCTCCACGTTACGGCCGCCGATGGCAAACAGACGCCCTCCGGAGGCAGCCAGGGAAAAGTGCGTGCGACGCTGACGCATGCTGGCCAAGTGCAGCCAGGTGTTGAAGCGAGGGTCATATCTGAGAAAGAGAGAGAGAAAAGCGTGATATTATTATTTTAGTCCAAAGCAGCTAGCCCTAGTTTAGAGCTACACATTGACCTTATTCTGCCCCGCCCACTTTTCAAGGCAGTGCACTTCCTGTGTCACTGTTTTTATTTTACCTGTTTTTAAAGCAGTTTGAAATTCATACCGCAAGACAAACAGACATGTTAGCTTCTTAACAAAGCTAAACAGGAAGTGAGCAGGGCAAAAATACACTGAAATGTTTATTCTACAGATCCTGCTCAAACTAACTAAAAAAAATAATATAGGAGGCTTAAGGTTATTCCTAACCCTATACATTTTGAATAAAGTGGTCACGTGGCTGATTGGATTTTAATTGTAATTTATCTTATTTTAGTTCATCAACTTCAAAATAACTGTAATGCATTTAGGCTACATCCTCATTTGGTTTGGATTGTATTTAGTATGGCTGCAACCAGTGTTGGGTGTAACTTAGTTACTGTAATTAGATTACAATTTTGGGCAACTAGTAATCAAATCAAATCAATTTATTTTTGTATGTAACTTAGTAGTGTAACTTAGTTACTGTGAAAACCATATAATTAAATTACAGTTACAAACAAAACACGTTTAGTTACTTTTATGTAGTTTGATTTATTGTGGGTAATAAAACGACTCAGAGACAGATCAGCCGCTGGAACAGGACCCAGAATCATTTTTAATGTTGATTTTGGTTCATTTGAGTCTGTTTAGGCAACTTATTAGTTGTTTACCCATGTTAAAATGACATTAATAAAACTTAATATCCTATATTTATTCAATTTTTTGCAATTTTCCACCTAAAGTAATGTCATTAGATAAGTGAGTTATGCTAGTACAACACAAATTAGTAAATGTAACTAAGGTTGAATAATTCTGAAAATTCTACAAATAAAATTTGTCAATAGAACTAGATATTTATGTGATTATCTTAGGAACAGTAGCATTTTTTTCCCATTTCATTTGCAAAATGATTTTCTATTTTTAGCAAACAATACATTTTTATGGTTGTTCCCTGGGCAAAACTTATTTCAAGGCAGTAAAATTAAAATAAATGTTTCTAGAATGAATTAGTTATAAACTAATGATTTAATTTAAGACAGTTTAGGTTATTTTTTCTGAGTGTTTGATAAAAAAACAACGTTGTCTGTATAAATATAGGCTTAAGCGTCCATACTTTGGCTTTGTCTGGATCAAAATCTGTCAAAAATCTTGTAGTCACGTGATAATTGATTAATCAAAAGAATAATCGCTCAACTACTCCATCACCAAAATAATCGTTAGTTGCAGCCCCAGTGTTTAGTGCTACCGAACACTTCATCTTGTCTTGTTTTAGTCCTGGTTCAGTGTTGAGATGAACCTAAAATTAACGCAGTGGTATGTACAAGTTTAAGCACAGCTACACACACAAAAAACACATCTATTTGCTGTGTCAGGAGTAGTTTATATGCTTGTAATTGTAGCCCCCCTCTCATAAGTGCAACGAGCAGTCCTGCTTTTAAACCTCCTCTTGTTGGTGCAGTGGAGGGTGTCGTACCTGCTCAGTGGAGGGTGTCGTACCTGCTCAGTGGAGGGTGTCGTACCTGCTCAGGGTGCTGACTGCGTGCTTGGCCTGGTTGCGTGCGTCGTTCTGATCTTCTCCTCCGGCCACGTAGAGGAATCCGTCCATCACCGCCACGCACTGGTTAAAACTCTTGGCCGGGAGCTGAGTCAGGTGTCTCCAGCTCGCCGTCCCGTCCCGAGGGTCCCGCCACAGCACCTGGACGTGAGGCAAAGAGAGAGAAATGTGTACCTGCTGACATGCATTTTGTAACGATGATTATTTATTTCAGGTTTATCTATGTGCTGTAATTAGATTGTACCAATGTATAAAAAGAAGAAAAATATGAACTTTTATTTAGCGGCTCACATTTTATTAAAAAAAAATTAAGCCCAGCAAGTTTTATTTCTGATATAATCTCACATCTGAATATTTTCAAATCATCTAATAATTATTATTGCCATATTCAACCAGTATGTTTATTTTAGTTAGAGTTCATAAAGTACAACATTTACATGGAAATGTAAACATTTTGGGAAGTTAAACTTTCTAAGCAATAACAGGTTAAACAGAGGACTTAAAACTAGAGATAGAACGACTTATCGCCATCCGATATTTCGATTTTTTTATTTTTTGCATATCAGCCACATCGGTCGTCAGCCTTATTTTGGCCGATATTTAATCAGGCAGTTGTTTGAGCAGACGTCTGCACAGTAGAGCTAAACTCACAGTGATTAAAGTGCCTATGACAGGTTGAACTACTATTTTCACTAAAACAAAGTCAAGACCATTACATTCAAGATTTCACTAAACATTTTGCAAAGTTTGTCTCAGTTTAGTCATTTTTTAGGGTTAAAACTGACTTCCTGTTCAAAGATGATGATATCACGCTAGGGAGTTGCTTAACAACCATGTCAGAAATTGGGCCAAAACTCTTCTAATGTAACAGGTTTTCACTTCTTGAGACATTAAAATACATAACAACACGCTCAATTTGTTAAATGTATGTTTATAAAGTCATTAAAATATGTTAATTGCGAGAAACTTGAAAATGTCTTTGTTTCCCCAGTGTGATGTCATCAGTTTAGAACTCTGCTCTACTTCCTGTTTTTTTAACATAATTTCCAACTTTTCTTCACAAACTTGTTCTTGATTCATGTAAAACTATAATTTATATTTAAAAATAGTGTTAATCTACTAAATTAAATTCAAATTGGAAATTTGTAGTAACCTGTCATATGCACTTTAACTGAGCTTCAAATTAGTTTTGGAGAGAAATGATACGGTTTGTTTCATATATCTCCGTTTTGCTGTGTTTTGAAAAGGAGCACTTTCTTTAATTACTCTTTAAAATGTTCTGTAATGAGCATAAACATGCTGTATTCATTAAACAATGAGACAAAATAATAGTTTAGATTGAACGTTTTTTTTTTTGGATAGACTATCTCATCTTAGCTATGTACTGTATTTTAAAACTGAAATAAGAAAATCGGCCTCGCAAATTGACCATTGATATCGGCGTAAGCTGACTTTTTATAATTTATATATATATATAAAAATAAATACATAAGAAAATCGGTATTGGTATCGGCCCAAGAAAAAGCCATATTGGTCAATCTCTACTTAAAACATGTGTACTGCTATTCAAAAAACAATATAAGGCCCACTTTTTGACCAAACTTTGACTTGAAGAAATGTATGTTTTTGTTATTTATATTTATTTGTTGCACTAAATAAATTATAAAAATCTAAGGGCCAGATTTATCAAGCATTTGCTCATGTGCAAAACAGGTTAGGGGGAGCAAAACCTGGGCAGAGATTACATTTTTCACTCACACACACGCCAAAGATGCAGTATTTGAGGTGGTTTATAAATGTTTTGTTTAGTATGTTGTATTTGCATCTTCCAAAGTTAAAGTTTGTGTAAAATGCTCATAAATAACACCTGATTTTTTTTAATTTTTTTTTTGCACCCGCAATTTGGCTTGATAAATCAGACCCTAAGTCTTTACTTTGAGCGAGCTTGTGGACAATTATTTAGGCAGAAAGAGGCCCTTATAGAAGCAGATCTAGAAGGGCAAGTTTGGGTGATGTTGTGACAGTGTTCTCTCATCATTAGTTTACTCAAAGTTATATTTGAATTAATTCTTGCATGTTTGAGCAATCTTGTATTGTCCTCGCCTCATTCTTTGTCTTCCCCAATGATTTACCAGCCCTGCGTTACAATATTAATGAGCGAGATAGAGGAAGGAGAACTTACAACTATAAATTAAGTAGCCTGATATAAGTAGTTTTCAGTCATTTTTTTTTCGCTAACACAAAAATAATTGACTGACCTCCCTGCTGAGGGCGCGCTCGGTGAGAGAGGGCCGCCCCCGACAGTGAGCAGGGTGGGCTGGCTTCCTCGGGCCTGAGTGCGGCGCGACTGCAGCGTGTTCTGTTGGTACGGCAGCAGGTGGTAGTTCATGGCGTCGACCAGCAGGCGGTGACACTGAGGGTCCAGCATCATCCTGGGCACAGGCTGGATCTGACTGACCAGCTCTGAGGCCGGGATGGTCTCGAAACGCACGTGGGACAGGAGCTCCGCCGCGTGAGTCTGACGAGACGAGTCGAAATCCAGCCACTTCATCACCAGCTGAGGAAGACAGAGGAATCAGTGACACAAAGTAGTTTTTCAGTCTTAAAGGTGCACTGTGTAACTTTCTGGACCAAAATAGACTTGAAATAGAGCGTGTTATGTCATTTAGATTTCTTTGTTGCACGAAATAAATACTAAAAATGTGTGTTTTTACTTTGAACAGGCTTGCATGACCACAATATGGACTGTTATTTGGTCTGTAGGAGGACACGTTTTTATAGAAAAGTGGTTACTTACTTTGGTTGTATTTTTTCACATTATCGCATAAAACCTTTTCAGAATTCCCCAAAGTATGGTTTTAACATTCTGATTCAAGTGAATCGTGTAGCTACTTTCCACATCCAGAAAGTTACCAAGTCGACCTTTAAAAATGGCATACCTGACTTTTTAGTTGTTGCCTTTTTCACTAAAAATATAGTGTAAATGCAGTACTTTGTGAAAAAATCAGATCTCTGCGTACTGTCTGAATTGCATAAAAGAGTATTTTAGTTTTTATCAGCAGCCGAAAGCAGCAGATTGGCTGGGCATGCGTGGTACACTCCAGTTTCACTTTTTTTTTTGTCTGTAAAGAGATTTTTAGGCCATAGATACAGCCAAAAAATATTTTATTTGGATATAGATAATGTGCTGTTAGATTGGTAAGAGTACACTACATAAACTATACTGTATATCAAGACTTGCTTAAAATGACTGGAATCCGAATTTTAATCCAGATTTGAGCTGTTTTAACTGGATTAGATTTAATTGCTATTGTAATGTAGAATATTTCACTGGTTTTGTGACATTTTTTACTAGTTATAAGAGAATTTGTTTTAAAATATGAACATTTTGCCATTAGAAATTTGCCATTAGGGTAAGAACAGTTTTCTGAAACCCATTGGCAAATAATTTGGCTTGAAATAAGAAGCAATGTCTTGAAATCAGTTCACAACACTTTGAAACAAGGAAAATAATCTACGTTTCTACAATAAATCAAGGTTAAATTTGTTAAAATACTTAAAATTAAGTTTAAATCTTAGAGTCAAGCAACTTTAACATGTTTTGCAATTCATTTTTTGCAGGGTAAAGAAGTAGTTGGACAGATTTAAATACCTACTTCCTGTTTTGCGGTGTGAAAATCAGGTCCCTCACCTTTAAATATTCATTATTTGTTTTGTTTGACATTCATGCTCTTGTGTACCTTCACTCTGCGTTGCATTTTGCTTTAAATAATGTATTAAAAACATACATGAATTAATATCACTCAATCATCGTTACCTGATTGGGATTTTTTGTTAGCACTCCATCTAATGGCAGCAGAGAAAGTTACTATAGGGAAATAGCTTAAACCTAGCTTTTCCCCGACATGCTCATGTAAGTATGCAGTGGTCATGAACATTATTTAATGGGATGAACGCTCAGAACAAGTCTGGTGACGATTTATGGACTTAAAACTAATAAAGCAGTCCCCAGAGCTCAATTGATGATGCAGCAACATTTCAAACCAAGTGTTTTCTGACGAGATTCAGAGGAAGAAGTAGATTTTGATTTCTGTAAGGCACTGTATCTGCTAAATAACAAAAATGTCAGCTTTAGTGATTTAAAAAATAATTGAAATTCCAATTTAGGTGATGAAGAACTAATTAATCAGCCCTACTTTATATTTAAATTACAAGGAGAGCCATTTATTCGAAGCTCAGCGCTGCTACTTTAGGCATGACTTAAGTCCTGCGTTAAATAAAACTCAAAGCATTGCCTGCGTTTCTTCAATGTGGCACCGCTGATAAAAATACATTTCAGCTGTGGGTCTATTCAGAGCAGCTAATGTAAATGTAAATATATCTATAAAAGAATGTTCCTCATTGACTTTTTAAACTGTCGGACAGGCTGCAGTGACCGAGGAACAGCTGGTCTGGGATCTGTTTTTAGTCACAGTTGGATTAGCCGTTGCTTTGGCTTCAAGGAATCCCCCGACATTGATTTGTGAGTCTGAATGTCGTCTGTTCCAGTTTACAGAGGGAGCAAGTCGCTGTTTTGCAAATCTCAAGTCTGAATCAAGTCCCAAGTCAAAGAAAGACAAGTCCAACTCAAGTCCAGCTCCTCTGCCCGAGTAACGATTCTTGTACGAGATTATTTGTCACTCTTTATGTTTGTGTGGTCAGTGCGACTCTGTTACGAGTTTTGTCAGATCAAATCACCGTAAGGAATAGCACCTGTCTTTGCTGCCTTGTAACGACAGCTCTTAAAATGTAAGACCTACTTTGTACAAACTTTTGCATTTCACTGCGCCCACAGTAAGTCAGTGTAACCCATGATTTTCAACCAGTGTGGAGAGTGAACCTTTCACCTAAGGAGGATTGTCCCTCATTTCTACCTCGGCGGGGAGATCTGTGTTTGTGCCGGTATTTTTCCGTATGTCTGCCTGTGTGGGGGGGCTTAGGAGGGTGTGGGAGGACCTTGGTGGGGTCATTGGGACCTTGTTGGGGGTGTCTGGGGGTACAGCTTGCTTGGAGTCGGGGAGTGGTTTGGGCTACCTTGTCGCTCCGGGTTTTTCCTTTCGGGTGTATTGCGGTGTCGACTGTGGTGTTCCCCGGGGTCGGCTTTGACTTGATGATTCAATGATTCCTTCATGATTGTTATGTAACTGATTTGAAGCAACTGATTCAGACCTGGAAGCTCCCAGATTGTTTTAGATTGTTTAATGCACCACTTTTGAATCAGGGAAAGTCAAATACTCTCACTCAGTCTGGCAGGACAATGTCTGCCTTCTTTTTAATTTAACTTAGACACAACGTAGCATCAAACACACAGCACACATAAGACAGCCCTGAAGGCCTGCTGTGCTTTTCTTAACAAATCTAAAAACTGTGAAAGGTCTTGTGTGCAGTCAGCTTAAGAGTTCTCCTCATTTAAGGAATGTTTATTAAGGACAATGTACAATTTTGCATTTAGCACAAAGGCGGACATGCTTGCACCCGATTCTAGATTAGAGCTAATTTCCATCTGTAGTCCTGGGAGGGGAGAGGGGAGGCACATTGGACATGTTTTTAGATGTAGGAGGAAACCGGAGCACCCGGAGGAAACCTACGCAGACACGGGGAGAACATGCAAACTCCACATAGAAAGGCCCTGGGCGGCCCGGGAGTCGAACCCAGGACCTTCTTGCTATGAGGCCAGAGAGCTAACCGCTGTTGCCACCGTGTTCTGTTCATGTATCTTCTTTTACAGTATCTCTGAAGCTAATACGTCAGCCAGAATGATTTGATGGCTGCTTTGACACATGTTTAAATTATAAAACACAAGATGCCAAAGTAAAGGTACAAGAGCATGAGAGGACAATATAGCAATGAACCTAATTGTTTGTTCTTCATAGATACAGTACTATATGTTCATTTCAGTCTCATACCTGAAACGCAGTGACCTCAGACGGCAGCATCAGATTATCGTCCTGAATAAAGGCCGTGATCTGCTCCAGGGTGAGTTGGGTGAACAGCGGAGTGTCGGAAAACTGCACAAAGTTTTCCAGGACAAATTTCCGAGCGGCGTCGCACACTGGCCGCAGACCGTAGGCCGCGGCGATGTTCCAGATGTAAACGCAGGTCTGCACGTTCAGCTCGGCCAGCAGGAAGTCCATGCACATCTTCAGCAGCTGCGGGATCTGGAGCGTCGCGGCGGCAGAGACGGTGCAGCCGATGGTGTAAAGAGACATGTGCACGCGACCCAGGTAGGCGAAAGTGATCACATTGGCCAGACCTAGAAAAGAAATGACCAACAAACTAAGATAAGATAGAGCTAGTATCTTACAGTGCGGAAATGTGTTTGATAAAGCAGACCAAAATAATGCTGATAACAAAAAACAAAGCATGCATACACTCATAGAGAGCAGAGTTTTTTTTTATTAATTTTAGGTTAGTCTAAAACAGGCCTATTCAAAAATTCAATAACAGCCCTCAATCTATCTTCCAGTTATTTCAAAAACATATATTTTTCTGTTTTGTTGGGTTAATTCTGGGTGTAACTTAGATCTGACCTGGTTTTGGCTCAATGATGGTTGGAATTGTGGTTGGAATAGACTTGGCCAGCTCTGGTCTAGTCCTTGTTTAATTCGGGCTCAATGCTGGTTTGGATTTTTTGTAGGAGATTACAAATTTAACAGAGGTTATAGCAATAGTTATTAACATTACTGAAACAGATTTTACACAGTACATACTTTATACAACCCTAAATTTGGCTGAATTGGTCACCTATTGTGCAGCTCCTCGGCCCAAAAGCCACGGCTCTGCAAAAATCTGACTTTGGAAAAAATAGATTGAAAAGTCATGTTCTATAATGGTTGCGCATTGTCTAAAAATGAACTGGATTATATAACTGGTGACATTTAGTTTGACATTTTATCTGCTAAATCCAGTTAGTAGTTTGTATTTGAAGAGTAATTATTTTTTTCTTTTATTTGTTTCATCATTTTTAATAATCCTAGGAATCAGGAGCTGTGTTTCCTGGGCTCTGGTTCGTCGTCCCCTGGAGGTTTTGGTCTTGACAGCTTCTCTTCTGTGAGGCCTGGGCTGGTGTCCTGTTTGCTTAACCAGCCAGCTACTTTCTGTTTGAATGCAGAAGGGTCTGGAACCAAAGACAGAGCCAATCACTTCGTAGTCCAAAATTACGGCGATCCAATCTCAAACGACTGCTCCCCTCCCCCACGCCTCCCCAATTTCAAAACGTATTTTTCTAACCATTTCAAAACATTCAAGATAGCGAACGTAGCTGATGAATTATTTTTTCCGGTTCATGTTGAGAGCCTTCATACTGAAAAAAAAATCCTTGTGCTACACATTTTCGATAACATCCGGTTTAGCGGGTCAGTGTTTCGGTGTAATTTCTGGGTTTTCTGTGATTGGTTGACTCGGCATTCAGAAAATCCACCCTCGTAATTCCAGACTGTCACATCTATGTAATGTTGGCTGTCAAAGCATGTAAGGACTGGCTGGTCAGGCAAGTGTCCCATGCTGCTTTCTCATATGGCTCATCTCTACCCAGCCTATTGTATTTAAACATATTTTAATAAATCCAATTGCATTTTAACATTTTAAGGGACGAAATGTATGTTGGGGTGAAGGTGATGGAGTGTTTTTTGGTGCAGGTGGATGGGTTGGATCGTTTTTAATGCACTGTAATGAACTTTGGGCCTGATTTATCAAGCAATGTGCTTATTTGCAAGCAATTTATGCGTTATTTAATATTGGAAGATGTACAAATTACTTATTACACAAAAGAAATATGCACCACCTCAAGTTCTGCATCTTTAGTGTTTGTGTGAAAGAAAAATGTCAGCTACGCCAAGTTTTTGCTCCCTCTAACCTGTTTTGCACATGACCAAATGCTTGATTAATCTGGCCCTTTGTGTTTGTATGAAAAGTGGCAAAGTTTGATTGAATGATTGAAAAGTTTTTGATATGGAAGAGAAAGGAAAGCATATGCAGCAAACTGTTGGAGCTGGACTTGTAATGAGCTCAGAGTATGCTTTTATTCCATTAATTAACAATAACTGAATGACAATAACTGTGATATGTCTGCTATCATTAATCTGTCTGAAGCAGGTTTCTTTTTTAAAGGAGCGTGGCTGTTATGAACTCTGAGCTCCCTGGAGTGCGATTAGTGCAGTCTATTTATGTTTCCCTCCAGAGACGACAGGTATAGAAGCGCAAAGGCAGGCTGGTCCTTTCAGTAATTTACTATAAAAACGGCAACGCTAAAAGCTCTATTGCTAGAAACTGGTTTTATAGACAAGTCATATATGCTTGTAGTTTATAGTCTAAACTCTGAATATGTCAGTCAAAGTGAAGAAATAACTTATTATGAGACACCTGGTCTTCAAATGAAAGAGAGACAAGTCCAAGTCAAGTCCAAGTCAAGTCCCAAGTGAAGGAGAGACAAGTCCAAGTCAAGTCCAAGTCAAAGAGGGACAAGTCCAATTCAAGTCCCAAGTGAAGGAGAGACAAGTCCCAAGTCAAAGAGAGACAAGTCCAAGTCAAGTGAAGGAGAGACAAGTCCAAGTCAAGTCCCAAGTGAAAGAGAGAAAGGTCCAAGTCAAGTCCCAAGTGAAAGAGAAAGGTCCAAGTCAAGTCCCAAGTGAAAGAGCGATAAGTCCAAGTCAAGTCCCAAGTGAAGAGGAGACGTCCAAGTCAAGTCCCAAATGAAAGAGCGATAAGTCCAAGTCAAGTCCCAAATGAAAGAGAGACAAGTCCAAGTCAAAGAGAGACAAGTCCAAGTCAAGTCCCAAGTGAAGGAGAGATAAGTCCAAGTCAAGTCCCAAGTGAAGGAGAGACAAGTCCAAGTCAAGTCCCAAGTGAAGAGGAGACAAGTCCAAGTCAAGTCCCAAATGAAAGAGAGACAAGTCCAAGTCAAAGAGAGACAAGTCCAAGTCAAGTCCCAAGTGAAGGAGAGACAAGTCCAAGTCAAGTCCCAAGTGAAGGAGAGGTAAGTCCAAGTCAAGTCCCAAGTGAGAGGTAACAAGTCCAAGTCAAGTCCCAAATGAAAGAGCAATAAGTCCAAGTCAAGTCCCAAATGAAAGAGAGACAAGTCCAAGTCAAAGAGAGACAAGTCCAAGTCAAGTCCCAAGTGAAGGAGAGACAAGTCCAAGTCAAGTCCCAAGTGAAGGAGAGGTAAGTCCAAGTCAAGTCCCAAGTGAAGGAGAGACAAGTCCAAGTCAAGTCCCAAGTGAAGGAGAGACAAGTCCAAGTCAAGTCCAAGTCAAAGAGAGACAAGTCCAAGTCAAAGAGGGACAAGTCCAATTCAAGTCCCAAGTGAGAGGTAACAAGTCCAAGTCAAGTCCCAAATGAAAGAGCAATAAGTCCAAGTCAAGTCCCAAATGAAAGAGAGACAAGTCCAAGTCAAAGAGAGACAAGTCCAAGTCAAGTCCCAAGTGAAGGAGAGACAAGTCCAAGTCAAGTCCCAAGTGAAGGAGAGGTAAGTCCAAGTCAAGTCCCAAGTGAAGGAGAGACAAGTCCAAGTCAAGTCCCAAGTGAAGGAGAGACAAGTCCAAGTCAAGTCCCAAGTGAAGGAGAGACAAGTCCAAGTCAAAGAGAGACAAGTCCAAGTCAAGTCCCAAGTGAAGGAGAGACAAGTCCAAGTCAAGTCCCAAGTGAAGGAGAGACAAGTCCAAGTCAAAGAGAGACAAGTCCAAGTCAAGTCCCAAGTGAAGGAGAGACAAGTCCAAGTCAAGTCCCAAGTGAAGGAGAGGTAAGTCCAAGTCAAGTCCCAAGTGAAGGAGAGACAAGTCCAAGTCAAGTCCCAAGTGAAGGAGAGACAAGTCCAAGTCAAGTCCCAAGTGAAGGAGAGACAAGTCCCAAGTCAAAGAGAGACAAGTCCAAGTCAAGTCCCAAGTGAAGGAGAGACAAGTCCAAGTCAAGTCCCAAGTGAAGGAGAGACAAGTCCAAGTCAAGTCCCAAGTGAAGGAAAGGTAAGTCCAAGTCAAGTCCCAAGTGAAGGAGAGACAAGTCCAAGTCAAGTCCAAGTGAAGGAGAGACAAGTCCAAGTCAAGTCCCATTATTGGTCACAAACAAGTGAGAAGAAACATGTTTTTTTAATGAAATTTATCAAGTGAAAGCCAAGTCCGAAGTCTTATTAGTCAATTTTGTAAAATCTTAAGTTATCAAAATAGTGACTGACTCAAGTCCAAGTCACGTACCAGAGGAGACAGAGACGGCAGCTCCAGTCTCTCATGTTCGGGTCTTTGGCCAGAATCTCCCTGAAGTACTGACTGATGGAGGAGATCACCAGCTTGTGGACGTCAAAGGCTTTGGTTTTACAGGCCAGCTCCAGGTCAGTCAGGAACCTACAGCGAGAGAGAAAAGGATTAAAATACTGACTAAAAGTAAACATAATGAATTAAAAATAAGGAGAAGAGAAAGGTGAATTTTCTTTTTTCCATTTAGCCTTAACTGTGATGTGTAAGTCTAAGTAAACTCTCCAAAGTACGTGGTATAAAATTCTGTTGTCATTTAACCTCTCAGCGTTATTCAGAGTGATTCATGATGCATATTTGTGTTTTTGTTGTGTCTTTATTCTCTGGTGGATGAGTCACCATGGCAGCTGTTTGATCCCCTGAATCCTCGCGTCTGCTTTGCTCTTAAAACATGATGTTGTACGTACAATTTGGCAACATAATCTTTTTGGAACAAATTAGAAAGCTTGCTCACTATCATATATCACGGCTCTCTAAAGAAGCATAATGTAACGAGGAAGCCAACGTGATTTTCAAATAAAGTCTTTTAGCTCACTATTACTACATAAACAGACAGAAGCAACAAAAACAAACAAAAAATGAATAATCACTTTTGGTAGGCTGTATTTCAATGGTTTTGATTTTACATTCATGGAAACTTGGTGAGTTTCAGGTGTTGTATAGTGTGGATAAATATTAATTTTAAACAAAAAAAACTTGATGCAACATATGTAGATATCAATATGTATTACTGTATAGCTAACCCTTATTATTCAGTAATAATTCTAAGCAGCAGAGTATGACCGAAAATATGATTGTTGGATTGATGAATGAACATATAAAAAAGAATGAAAATCATTTAGTTTTAAAGAATGTATTGAGGGTTTTGAAGATAATATAAAACAGTGTTTCTCTGGCAGTACATAAGCTTCTTCTGGTGGTACTAAGACTCCTTTTAAGTATTAGTGTTTACTTCATTTAGTGTCCATTTTTTTCAGTGCTGTAGTTCTTTATTCATTCACCAAATCATTAGTTTAAGTTTAAGTAGAGTACTTCCTGTTCATTAGTGTTGAACTCCATTAGATTTTTAGTCTTTCCGAGCACAGATATATGGTCAGAACAAAAGAAGGTTCTGTCTTCTTCTTAGTTTACCTTTTTTCCTTGTAATAAGACAGTTGTAATAAGCTAGGTGCTTATTTACCTGACTAAAAAAACTGCTTGTTCACCCAAAAGACAAAATATAGCCAAAATGCAATGTCATCTACAAAATCCCGTGCAAAATATGCAATAAAAGCTACAATGGACAGACCGGCAGAACACTGGACACTAGAAGAAAAACACCAAAGAGAGTGTGAAAAAAACAAACACATAAGGACGTTTAACAAGACCAGAGAAAGAAAAAGCAACACAGGAAAACTTAAAATCTGCTATATCAGACCACTGCAAAAGAGAAAACCACACTATGGACTGGGACAATGCAAAATAATTGGAACAGAAGAACACAAATACAAACGATGGATACAAGAGAGGCTATTGAGATCAGGAAGCGAGGCACACGGATCATCAACAGAGACGAAGGAACTTTTTCTTTGGCTCACACATGGGACTCACTTCTCCAGAGACTTTCACCAGGCGGGGGCAGACGTGGTCAGTCTGACAGATTCCTGGGCAATATTGCCCAGGAATTAGGTCTGGGCAATATTGTGATAAAAATCGAATTGTGAGTTAATCTCTATCACAATCTGCTTTTTTGATGAAATTGTCACATCGTGATTTTTTTTTCTCTATTTGATGTCTGTCTGTTCAAAAATAGTCTATTTTTTCCAACCTATTACTCTTAGTCTCAAAGTTGCCAAATCCAAGTCTTCATAGCGACTTTGGGTTTATTTTTTTAAAGTTCCTTTTGGACTGCGCTTTTAAATCATAAAAGATATGATGCTTAGCAATTTTTCAAGTTTGATTTATTAATATATCAATTTATATGACTGAACCATGGATTTTTAGCCTGTTTTTATGTCTAAAAGTCGTAATTAATGTAAGAAAAACACATGATATGGCAAAATCCCTCACACTTGTTTTGCAGCAACACACAATGTTCTAATTAATTGATTCTTAACTTTTTATTGAAGGGTTGAGGTTGCTTGTTTCTTTCTGAAAATCTGGCAACACTGGTCAAATTTTGAAAGCTGGATTTAGCTCTTGATGAATTGTTTTTACCTCAAAGACAATGGGAAAATAAACTATCTACAAGAATCGTGATAAAATCGAAATCGTGATCTGGCTCCAAGAAAATCGTATTATACATCTTTTGCCACATCGCCCAGAGTTACCAGGAATATTCTATAAGAGACACTTAACAACACCAGACATCACCTCTGACAAAGGCGGAAGTACTACAGCTAAAACTTTCAGGTAAATGAGCACCTAGCTTGGTCATTGGTCACTCTTCTTTGAATCATTTCTTTTTCCATATTACTGTGACAATAATATATTCATACTCAAGACTTACTTATTCTTTTTTTGTTGTTGTACTTCGGCTAAAAACTTTGACAACCACTGCAATAAAGCATATAGCTGAATACTTTCTGTTTGTTTTAACCCGACTCACTTCTCCTGTCTCATCTTGCTGAGCTCCTCCAGCAGAGCGGAGCCGTGCAGGGGCCTGGTGAGCTCGCTGCCCAGCCCCAGGCCTCTCTCTCCGGGCTTGATGACGGGCGGCGGCAGGGGCAGGTTCAGGCTGTTGAGCTGGGCGATATCAAGCGCCGCCATCTGCTCTATCTTCTTCACCCCACTCTCCACCACCACCACACCGTCGCCGCGGCTCTCCACCTTCAGAGGGGGGGTGACAGGCTCCAGCGGGGGGGCCGGGGACACTGACTCCAGCGCGGCCTTCTTCTGACGAGGGGCCTTCTTCTTAGGCGCCATTGTTTAGCTTCAGTTCAAGTTGTTGACAGTGGCGTTCAGTGCTTAGTTTCTCTCACACACACGTTGGTTCTCTCTTGTGTGGGTTTAATCTTGAGTAAAAGACAGTTTAGATGTTGGTGGTTTGCACAGCACAGCACACAGCACCTGCAAGACAAGACGAAAGATATTAAAGGACACATATTGAAAAAAAAAATCTACTTTTTGAGTTATTAATCCTACACTGAAATTGCTTCCAAGTAGGCCTGGGCAGTTGTGTGATAAAAATCGAATTGTTCATCTCTGTGACAATCTGCTTTTTTGGTGAAATCGTCACATCGTGATTTCCTTTTCTCTTATTGATGCATCTGTTTGTTCAAATACAGACTATTTTTTCCAACCTATTACTTTTAGTCTCAGAGTTGCTAAATCCAGGTCTTTATAGCGACTTCTTTTTTGACGTCTCTTTTGGACTGCGCTTTTAGTTCATTAAAGGAACAAATCTTTGCAATTTTTCAGGTTTAGTTTATGGAAATAAATCAATTTATATAACTGAAACATTGAGCCTGTTTTCATGTCTAAAAGTCGTTATTAATGTAAAAAAAAAAAAAACGTAAGCACTTGTTTTGCAGCGACTCACAATGTTGATAGTGAATTGTAATTACCTCAAAGACAATAGGAAAATAAACGGTCTACAAGAATCGTGATAAAATCGAAATCGTGATGTGGCTACAAACAAAATCGTGATGTACATTTTTTGCTGTATCGCCCAGCCTTACTTCCAAGTCAAAAACACAGCTGAAGTTTTGTCTGTGAGTTATCTTTTGTCCCCCTATTCTGAATGTCCCTGATCTGTGACATTAAAGATAGATCTCTAAGACATTTTGCACAGTTTTTAAGTCATGCAGTCACATTTGGAGCATTTTTGCAGCGGCAGCATCAGACAAGATTGATTTGATGTGAAATTTTCTTTGTAGTCAGTAAATGAAGCTCATGGCTGTCATTACTACACTCTTTTTTTGGTTCTGGTGCCTGGAATTCAATGTAGTTGTTCCTTGGGGCATGTTAAAAGGACAGGACAGGAACAACACAAAAAAGCATAATATTTGTCCTTTAATATAGATTGATCAGACATCAGTAGAGTTTTCATTTGGTCTAATGTTAAACCAATAGAGAGTTCAAAATGCTAACTACTGATTAGCATTTATTCAACCCAATTATATATACAAAATAACAACAATGTGGACCGAGTTGCGTAGATGTAATGAAGGGCACACACAGTAAACAAACACTGCTCTGCAAAATGCATTTCTGACCCGGTGACAGGTGCCGGCGTCCTTCAAGGTTACAACAGCTGAGCGTTCATGCATTCTACAGAGGAAACATTAGAAACTATTCATGTTTAACAGGCTCCATGACCAAAGTAAACACAAACACTGCCAAGAAATCTATATTAATAGGCCTTTTCCCACTGTCGGAACTTTTTTCAGTTCCAGTCCCCATTTTAGATGTGTTCACACAGAGCAGGAACTATGGACTGTAGGGCTGTAGTCGACCAAAGAAATTCTTGGTCAACTAAAAACATGTCCCATCGACGATTAATCGACTAAAAAGGAGGCGTGGCAAAGGCTCTGAAGCTAAAAGTGGAATTGTCAAAAATATTGCAAATCAAAGCTAAAACTGGTGTTGAAATTAGATATTCATTAGAACAAATACAGATAACATTAACAAGACAACAATTTGAACAAAATCTGAAATTTTCTGCAAAGAAAAAGAAAATCACTTTTTCTTAAAAGTTTTAAATTTAAATTGAGTTTCATCAAAACTGGTTTGAAACTAAAATGTTTGATCATAAACTTGGATTTTGTGTTGAAAATGTCAGTCCATTGTATAAAAATCTGACTTTTTTGAAAGAGCATTTTAATTTTCATTGTGGTGTCGAGAAACAAGTTTATTCCTTTGTATCAAAATCGGGTTGGAAATGTTAGTTTTGTGACAACTCTGCAAGAAACTTTGCTCAAAAAGACTAAATATTATATTTAGACTAAATAAATATTATGTAGTTCATGCAAAAACTATAGTTTATGAAGAAAATGAAAAGGGAAACAGTGTGTTTATATAAAAAAGGCTGTTCAGACCAATGATGCTGTTACAAATCCCTTATAAACTAAATAAAAGAATTAGTCGACTAATGACATTTTGGTCGATTAAGACTCTATCGACCGATTAATTGACTAAACGACTAAAGAACTACAGCCCTAATCTGGGGCCACACTTTAGGGACTTTTTTAGCTCCTGCTCAGGGGCAGGTACTTTAAGTCAGTGACACAAACATTTACAACAATAGCTTTGTTTGGAAACATGTTTTATTTTTTCTAATATTTAGACAAACATTCCTTATCCCAGAGTAAAATTACTTAAAAGCAATAAATGCATTAGCTCCCAAAATAAATGTTTAAATTTGAAATAATAACAATTATTAGGAATAAAAGTGAATAGTTGTGTTTTATTGTTGATTTAATTGATGATTTTAGTTTTTGTACAACATAGTTTTATAGAAGTTCCAGTGACGTGGGCCGGACCACTGATGCTTGGACCTCCGCCCCACCTTCCTCTCCAGGATTGGCCTGTCCTTGTCCTGCTAGACGAGTCGTTTCCCTCTGCTTATGGACTCTGGCTCCACAAACATAAACTCTATAACTTTGCCTTAGTTACATCTACAGCCTGTCCGTCCATGGGAGTGGATCCCTTCTTCACTGTGGTTCTCCTCGAGGTTTCTCTTTTTCCCTTAGGGTTTTTTGAGTTTTTCCTGCCGAGAAGGAGGGTCTAAGGACAGGGGATGCTCTGGACAATCATTCATCTGCTCTACTAATAATCTGCTTTGAGATGCCTGATCAAATGTTTCATTGAATGTGTATTGTTTCAATGAATATGTATTGTTTTATTTTGATTTCCTATTATTCATATTTGAATAATAGGAAAAATATATAAAATTAATAATCTTGGGAAGTCCTCAGAGACGACTGTTGTTGTGATTTTGGGCTATACAAAAATAAATTGATTTGATTTTGATTTGATGAGAAGGGAAAAAAACTACTTTTGTTTTCCAACTCCAACAAATTACATATTTAAATGTTCCAGATTATACAGATGCTAATGTTAAAACGTTTTAACCACACTTTCAGAAACACAAACATGAGGCCAGGGTAGTTCCTCTGACTAAACAGGAACTAAAGGAATGTGGGGACTTTCATATGGGAAAACGCCTTATAAACGTTCAATAAGGTCTTCCTAAAAATATTTCATCCCTGGCCAAAACGCATAGATTTAAAACTTTCTCCACATTTAGAGCAAAACCATGGCTATTTATCAAAAACAGAAAAAAAATAGTGACACTCTTAATTATTAAAATACCTACAGTATGTGTATTAAATCTGAAGTTAATTTGAAAAGCTAAACCCAGTGCTGTTTTTACACACGTCTGTTGCTGATCTTGAAGTAGAGTTTTTCAGGTTTCTGGGTCACTGGACCATGTGACCAGCTAAACAACATTTTGGGCTGCGGTTTCACCTGTCAGAGTCGTCAGTCAAATGTATTTAAAACTTCTAGCTTTTTACAGTAACCCTAGTTTAGATATGATTAAATATAACTGGACTATAATATACTTTACTCTCTATAAGATGCGTTTGCAGCATATTGGTGTGATAATATTTAATTAAACGGTAGAATGCATACACTTGCTCTTGTTTTGTGCAAATTTTAGGTTTAAATGGTTAAAAAAACATGATGGCAAACTGGTTCTTGGTGCTTGAAGACACAGACTGTTCTTGTTTTTTTGTTTGGTTTTTAAGCAGAGCTGCAGCCAGAACTGGCCTTGGCGCTGGAGATTTCTCTGAGCAGTGTTCAGACAGTGTTAAAGTCTCATCACATTATATGATAACACTTTGGGGAAGGTCACACACGTCCTGGTTTGAGCTGCTTTAGTCCAAAAGTAGACCTGTCCTCCTCCAATATGACACAATAGGCTAATTCTTTTTGACCAAGTTGCTGCCTTAAACTCTCTCAAGTATTTTCTGGAGGTGAAAACTACATGATTCGGTAGAAATAGTTAGACCATACTTTGGAACATTCTTGGTGAGAATCACTGTATGTCAAAATGTAGCTAAAGTAAGTACAATTTTTCCACCAGGCCAAAAAATTGTCAATATTGTGAACCTTGATTGCAAGACACAGATTTTTATTAGGGCTGCACGATATTCAAAATTTCTGCGATATGCGTTATGGGCTCTGAGATTGCGATATTCGATATTTTTGCGATATTCATTTTTCAATAAAGAATTTCTCTGTACATTTATTTAAAGTCGTTATTACACTATTAAAACGATGTGCGTATAAACCGCACACGTTCTGTGGATTAGTAATTGCTTAATCATTTTATTATTATTTTTATTGAGGCGCGGTCATGTTTTAGGACGATTTTTTACACGGCTTAGTTGCTGGTTGCTCTGAAAATCTGGCAACCGCAGTCGGTACCCCTACACACGTTATGCCTGACAGGTCACAGCTTTATCACAACTAGTTTTTGTGCCTTTTCAATCTTGTTTTAAACCAACACAAATCACAAGAGTTGTTCTTAAGAGGAGAAGACGAGAACAGAGTCAAACCACTCGGCGCTAAAAACGGATGAATAATGCATAAAAATTTAATAAAATATTGCACATCCTTGCGATATGGATATTGCACGTGTCAATATTGCGATATCGATATTTTTTCGATATATTGTGCAACCCTAATTTTTATTATAATTTTTTTAATTACCAAGATATGCTTTTATTTCAGTCTATTTTTGGGACAAAAAGTTACAAAATGGCTCTTTGCCTTGCTTTTATTATGAAAGGTGTGGACCATAAAATTAGCCATAAAAAAGCAGAAATATTGCCCTTGCTCACTAGTTTCTTTTTATCTGGAATTTCTCTAAAATGTAAATTGCAAGATTTTCTTTATTCAACATCAACTCCCACATCTATTAGCTCATATCAAGATGATCATGATGATGTTTTTGGTTTGATTAAAGGTGGTGCAGCTGATTTTAACATTGCAAACACAATGTAGGTCTTAAAATCGATAACTATCTCTCATAAATCCTTTGACACATGGTTAATATCGACATGTATTCATTTTGGTTGCAATTTTGGCTTATGTTACGGTCCCTGTTGTGCCGTTAATATTTGTAATTAATTGTCTGTTTTGAGGTGACCCGGATGTGCTAGGGCCTAGCGTATCCAGCCGCCTATAAAATCGACCCGCCTCCTGCGCCCTGTCGCTGCTCCTCTGGCTGCTCCACCTGGCCACACTAGCCACCTGCTGCCACATTGCACTTTAGCACAATTGCACATATTTATTGTTAACTTATTAAAATAAATACTACGCTTTTGAGCTTAAACTTTTGAAGCCGTGTCCAGCACCTTTTCTTGTTGCGGCTCCACGAGCCGGTCGTAACAGCTTAAAACCAGTTTTTACCAATAGGAAGGTGAAACTGGAGAGGACAAGCCAAGCACATCCAATCAGAGCACTACATTCAGCTCCTTATTGGAACTACAATTCTTTATTATTCTACACAGACAGTACTTCGTGGTTTTCACAAAGTGCTGCATTTATCATATACTTTTTTTGTGGAAAACACAACATTTACTAATTTATAACTCATAAAGTTAGTAGCCCCAACTTTAAGAGTATAAACACGTCAGATTGTAGATGACCTAATTTCTATCCATTGTTCTAGTTTGTTCTCGCAGTTGCTCATACATCAGCACATTGACACCGTGTTTTACTGACACAACACTGGCGGAGAGGAATTAGAAATACCCTAAATTTTTTACTTCCTATTTAAAATTGAGTTAGGCGGGATTTATTGAAATGTACTCATCATTGCACCTGCTTTACCACCAAAACTGTTCACCTGAGTTTCATCTTTTCCAGTAGATGTTGCAACACCACAGGTCGTCTAAAGCCTCTCTAAGTATTTGCTGCTCCTTCATATGACACCATGACACGACAGCTGCCGCCCCTCGTCTGGGCCCGTCCTGTCCTTGTGTGAGGACTGTAAACTATCGTCTATTTAAAAAGAGACTCCATCCTCAAAGCAGATCAGACAAGAGACCAACACAGTCCGGAGGCACATCATACTAAGAACTTAGATATATAGTTTCATGCTCAGTTTTTCACACTGGAAGCAAACATAAAATTATTTACGATGACGTCTTAACTGGCTTGACATATTACTTCTAGTTCTAGATTTGTTTCCACTGACACTGCATTGTTTAGGTTTTCCTTTTCCAAATCAAAAGTAATGCAAAAAATATATATACTATATGACTACGAAAATGTGGTTACAAATAAATTATTTACACGTATTCATTCACATTCTATTACATGAGTTAGTCCAATACTAGACCAGTCAATAGGGACAAATGACTGGATAATATGAAAACAAAAAAGCACATTGCCCTCTTATATTGATCAATTTAAAGTTTTGGTTACATTTTGCGTTGCTAATGTCTTTCAAACATGCTCCTGAGCACTCTCACTTTGTAATCCCAGGCACCAAAACAAATTAAACAGTGTAGTAAAGAACACACGACAGTTATATGTTTCCCACATCAGGAAATTAGTTAGAGCTCAAGCAACTGGCTGTAAAGGAAATGACACAGGAGAAATATTCAAACTGATCTTGCCTGATATGTTATTACAGCGAAAATCCTCAAAACAAGTCTGGATGATTTATGGACTTAAAAACTGTGCAGAGATTTACAGCTGAAATCACACAACAGGGACATTGCCAACTGTTTTAACATTCTCACAAGAGAACAAAAAATATTTCACAGACAAAAGAAAAGCTGTGTTTTTGATGAAAAAGCAATGCCAGAACAAAAATAATAAAGATCAAAAATGGAAAAAAATCAACTTTGCATAATATGTGCTCCATAAAGTGTCTATGATGTGTCCTTTAACACAACAAATAAATCAATTCCTTTTTCCATACCATTTCTTTTCCATATCATGTTTTGACAAAGGGCTGTAGAGCTCTCAATGTAATATTCCCAATCAAATGATTGACATGACTACGGTAAATTGTGATCTCTTGATCTTTTGGCCTCAGGACAGAACTAACTAACTCTTCTGAAGCGTTTGTATTCTATATTGAAACACGTTTTAGCATTTGCAACACAACTCACAGCTTTTATCCAGGATTTGGCCTTACAAAAATCATCAAAACTGATCATCTTCAAACCCAGGGGAGTCCAAACTTTTTCAACAGTGGGCCACATTTTAAAAATTAAAAATGTGGCCATATAATATATTGAAGTGAATCATTAAACTTTTACATTTGACCTAAATTTAATGAACCATCACACTTTTAATAGGCTATTAAGCATTAATTTTAGGTTTATATCACATCAAAATGTTTGTTGTTTTGACTATGGTAGAAGAACTGATCAAATTTGACATTAACTATACTTTTTTGTCATTTGGGCCAATCTAGTCTGAGGGCGAAAAACAAGGTCCAAGGGCCACGTTTGCCTGTTCTAACCCATGCAAAGCTTTCTCACTGCACAGAACCCATTTCCTTTATATAAAATGTAGATTTATGTATTATTTTTATTGTTGTAACCAAATGCCACTAAGACCACTCATGACTGTAGTGGGACTGTTTACATCTTGGCCTCAAGTCAGACTTAACATAGAGACTGGGCAGCGGACATGGAGTAAGTACGTCATTTTCAATATCATAAACAAGTATCACATTTAACATTTTAACATATACTGCGGAAATACAATATACAATCTAACATGTGCATTTAATGATACTGAATACTGCCAGATCAAATGACTGCAAAGTAAGCAACAGACATAACTACACTTAAGAACACATATTATCTAATCTCGACAATCCTGTAAATGGTTGTAATAGACAGTTTGTTAACTTTCAGCCTCAATGTTTATGTTAAAGTAATGAAACTATCAAAGATACAGTAAGACAGCCACCACAATCTATTGCCCTGGCAGAAAAACAACAACTTTAACCAAGTAAATGGCTTTGAAGATAAACAAATTAACAAATTACCTGGATGTACTACTTTCTATTTGCAGTACCAGATCGGAACAGGCAGAACTAATCATGACCGCAAGTGTGAATAGTGCAAATCCAGGGGAAAACTATGATATAATCTCGTCATTAGTAAACAAACCCTGAGCTCCACTTTGATCTCTCAGACTCTTGAGTTAAATGCCTCCAGTATCACACAAGGTTATTTACAGAGACTGACCTACGAGCAACAGCGTCAGACCTGCATCAAAACAAAAGAAAAGACGACTGCTGCAGGAAAAAACAGACAAAAACTGCTACTACACTTTGTATCCATTCATTCATTCATTTTCTACCGCTTAATCCCGTTAGGGGTCGCGGGTGACTGGAGCCTATCCCAGTGACTTTGGGCCTTAGGCGGGGAACACCCTGGACAGTGGCCAACTTGCCGCAGGGTTAGACAGACAACCATTCACTCTCTCATTCACTCACAGGGAAATTTACAGTGATGCCCAATTAACCTAAACATGCATGTTTTTGGCGGTGGGAGGAAACCGGAGTACCCGGAGAAAACCCACGATGACACTCCACCCAGAGAGATTGTGAGATGTTGATATGGTCCGACCCGGGAGTCGAACCCACGACCTCCTTGTTGGAAAGCCAGAGCTCTAACCACTCTGCTACCGTGCACCCCTGTATCTATTCACATTATAGATATTTACTGTATATTGTCTATATGTCATTCAAATGTATGATTGAATTGAAATGTGTAGGATTACCTTGATTTAGCTGAAGCCAGATACTATTACTGGCTTGATTCCAGTAATATCAACGTTGAATAATGTCTAATAGGCAATAACTAAGCTTACTTTGTCTTTTATTGTTGAAAACCTATAATTATGGGCAAAACTCTGCAAAGATGTGCTGAGAATTGCTAGGAATGTTTGCCTGATTACATTTTACAAGTTGAAAAGATTGTCAATGACACTCAAACCCAAAAATACATTTTAATCACTTTCTTACAGCAAAAAACACTTGCATGCAACATAAAATTAGATTCGGTTCTTGCCACACTGCAAAATCATTCATATTGGCTCTTCAGGGAAAAAGAACATAATTTTAGCCTCGCTGGGCACCCATGTTCCAAAGGCTGTCTGTGTAGTAAGTAGAACCTTTTATTTGTCTAGCTAAAAGCAAATAGAAGTGTCTTTCAAAACTATTTTTCCATACGCAAACAAAAAAAGACAGCTATATCATTTATTCCTTCAAAGTCTGAACAGAGAACTAACTGATTTTGTCAGATTGTCCCAGGGCAGCTGTAGCAACTGTAGTCTATGTCAGTGTGACTTGAACGAATAAACTAATCATATCAATAGCATTATAAAACTTCACATAGCACTTAAAGAAGCATATTATTGAAAATAGGGTTACTTGCCACTTTTATTGCATCCAGTATCCCACTTTTCCGTTCTTCCTTGACCTTCCGAATGTTTATTTACGTATTCAAAGTTGTCTTCAAAGTTTCCTTGTCTTAGTCCCTCGATCCGCTCAGACCGGCGCTGTGCTGTGTGTGTGTGTATTGAATGAAAAAAACAGGCAGAGGTAAATTTGGGGTGCAGACCAAACCAGTGACGCATCAACCAACAATCCTTTCAACCCAACTCCATGCTCCTCCCGCTTCCCACCTCTGTTTCCAAATACAGGCACCCCCACAGCGCCCTCCAACCCGCTAAAAATACCCCTCCACAGGGCAGCTCACTTGACACCCTGCCCTCCTCATTCTCCATCAGTGGCCTCATGTTTTAGGCTTCAGATCTCATCATAAATTATTTCTAAGATTCAAATATGGTTGGTGTTCCTCAAGGATCAATCTTAGGCCCTTAATATTTAATTTCATGTTAGTGTGTACGGTGTTTATTCTACAATATTTTGCTCAACAAAGTATATAGACACATTTTGTACTACCTTGGCTATACCTCTACAACTAAGCCAGTGGTTCTCAATCAGTGGTATACAGTCCCGGTAGTACGTGGCTTCTTTCAGGCGTTACACAAATTCCACTAGGTCAAATACATGCCTGAGATTAAGTGGCTATTACCTGTTTTTAGAATATATAGTAGTTGTATAAAGATAATAATATTTGCGTTTTAGTTGTGAAGCTAGCTATAAAATTCTGTTTGTCATTATTTTCCAAATTCAAACTCCATTATTGACCAAATGCTTTGAAAATCAATAATCAATAAATTATAAACTAATTGTAACCCAGTGTTAAAAATGTCATAATGGGTTAAAACACTTAGTAATCACAATGGGAATAAATATTAATAAATAACATTTTGATATAAGTTCATAAATAAGTTAATTAAATATGCTAAATAGTATTAAAACCTTGTTAAAATTATTTTAAAAAGACGTTTTGAACATATTTTTGTTTTTCACATTGAGTAACCAATCACAGTGTAGCTTACTGTGTTAGCCAATAAGGTCAAGGTTGCGTGAGCTGTGTCCTGCGCACCTCCGTGCTTTGCTCACTCTCGCATCAGACACTGATCAGAGAACTACTTGCTCGTGTGGTTGAGCTAACGTGAAGAATCGGCATTCTGCATTTGATTTTCGGAGCTTGGTAAGCACAAACCAATGCTAAAAAGCATCAGAACTATCATAGTTGTTCATATGAGTGACAAAACGTTTGTTAAACCCTTAAGATTTTGAAGCTGCTGACTGCCGAGAGCTCACGGAAGCTGGGAAACCCCGTAGCCTTGTTAGCACATGCGATACTGCATTGGTGAGTCCCATACACAATATGTGGTGTTAGCATAACACGCTAAACGGCGCTAGCGGCCGAGCTAACTTCCGCTAGCTAGTTAGCCTTAAAAAGCCCTTTTGGAGGAAAAAACGGTTAGCTATGGGTTTGATTTATGTAAACAGTGATGTAACTAATAGTTGCAATGCACAGTATTGATTTTGGTTGGTAAAAACAGTTATTTAAGTGCTCGTTTTTGCAAAAGCACATGTTGTTATCTTAGCTTGGTTCTGAGCACTGTAAAAAAATATTTCCAATTGTCAAATGCAAACTAATGATGTTTTCTATTGTTGTAATCCAAATTATTAATTTTGTAAGCCAGTGTGTATCCAAAATGCACTTTTTGAGTTATTTTAAATGTGCATTAGCCATGCACTGTAAAATTTGAGCCTTGTAAGAATACTACTTGCCACATATAAGCTATTTTATTTGGTTTATTTAAATGGTAATATTGTAAAGACATATTTTTTGGAACTTAAATGTTGTACAACATATTTTTATTTTTGAGAATTGAATGTTTACAGTAGAAAGAGTAGCATAGCTATATGGTACATTGTTTTAAGCTACTTTATTCTGGCCTTTTCTTTAGGTCAGGTTTTTTTATTGGATCGAAGTTGAGAACTGCAGACGTGCAGAGGATCATCTCTCCAGTACTGGATGGCGAGCCAAACCCAGAGAGTCGAAACGAACTGGTAGCTTGTAACCCGACTGGTTACAAACACACTGAACATTGAAAGAACACTGAACATTGAAAGAACACTCAAAAGAGACTTTGACAGATAAGACTAAGGACTAAACAAAGTTTTCATTATTTTATTTTTGGGGGAAACGCGCGCTATTTTTTTGTTATTGTAACTAATTATTATTTTTTTCAATACAAAAATATTTCTTATTCAAGTTGTTGTCAGTGTCCTATGTTGTTCCACACCTCTTGGGCTCCTACGGACCTACCTTCTGATCGGCCCATATTCCTTTCATTCTGGTATTTTATTCAAAGCTTACTATACTGCTATTACTAAATACTATAAAAAGGATAAAGATTGCACCTTGTGTGCTACAAACAGTGGCGAGCCAGCCAGGAGCCTAGAGCGTTGTGTAACAACACTGGAATCACTTTGAAAAGACCAAACTGGTAAATACTGTTACAATGGATTTGGTTGAGAAAGAGGGTGTTAAAATCCCAGATGCAGTCATTGTTAGTGGTTTTACAGGATCAGCAAAAGATCAAGAGGTTCTTGACTATTTAGAGCAATGTGGTACTGTTTATAGAGTGCTAACTATTAATGATGATTCTTCCAATTTTCACAAAAGTAAGATTGTAGAGTTTGAGACAGGTCTACCAGTCCAAACACTAGCACCCACTTTGCCTTACCTCTTTGCGCCCACTGACTGTCCAGATCAAAAATACTGCATTCAGGCCTTAACAGAGGTGTACACTAAAACTGTAGGGGGCAGTGCTACTGACTCTTACCTTAGCGAGCTAAAGGGTTTAGCTAAGCTAAGTGGGAAGGATTTTGAAGATGTGTTGCGGGAGGTTATGTCTACTATTGAAAAGTCTATTGGGGCTGCAGAGACAGATGAATCCAGTCCAACAGAAAAAGTAGACCCTGTAGAATCGGGTACTCCAGTGGTAGAGCCCACACAGAGTTCAGTCTCACCTCCACACCAAGCTGAAATGCCACACTTTCAAAAACCCTTTCAGAACCAATATCTAACTCCCCCCAGACCAATTGTGACACCACAAATGTTAAGCCAAACTGATTTTAACCCACCAGAAATCCAAAAGATTGTGGTCGAGCATGTTGTCAAAAGTGCAGAAAAGACACCAAGTGCTCATTCTTCATTAAGACTGCGCTCATTTTCTGGTAAAACCCCAGACCCTACAGTGAGGCAGATTATGAAACTTGGCGTTTTCATGTTGACTTAATGATTGATGATTCTTCTCTGTCTGATTTGGAGAAAACTCGGAAAATTCTGGAAAGTCTGCTGGCTCCTGCTTCTGATGTCATCCGTCCTCTTGGGCCTGATGCCATTCCCAAAGACTATCTCAAGTTGTTAGACTCAGCCTTTGGCACAGTGGAAGACGGTGAGGAACTGCTTGTGCGCTTCATGAACACTCTCCAGGACCAAGGTGAGAGACCCTCAGCTTACCTGCATCGCCTGCAGGTGGCGCTAAACTAGCAATGCGAAGAGGTGGTATTGAGCCCAGTGAGATGAACAGACAGCTAGTAAAACAGTTTAATAGAGGCTGTTGGGATGATGCCTTGTTAACAGAACTACAGTCAGAGCTGAAGCAAAAAGATCCTCCACCTTTTGCAGAATTGTTGCTTCTCCTTCGCACTGCAGAAAACAGACAGGAAGTAAAAAGCACACGCATGAAAAAACACTTTAATGCAACGAAACAAAAAGCAGTCGCTCACGAACAAACGTCACTGAAACAAAGTCAAATGTCGCTGAAGCAGAGTCAAACAGTCTGAAAGAATTGAAAAAACAAGTCGCAGATTTAAAAAGTCAATTGGCAGCAGTCATGAAACAAAAGAAGCAATTCCCAAAAGAAAGATCAGCCAAAGAAGCATGAAAACAAAAAACCTGACAATGCAAACCCTGAAAACGTACCTTCTCCCAGTCGCCCCAGTACAAGGCCCAAACCTTGGTATTGCTTCCGCTGTGGGGAAGATGGACATATAGTTGCCACCTGTGAATCCGAACCAAACCCTGCTCTTGTAGCTGCAAAACGAAAAGAACTGAGAGTGAAAAGACAGATCTGGGATAGTCAAAATAACATTTCCCCTTTAAACTGAAGCTTGTCTCTGTTGAGGGACAAACAGAGACTACTAATGAATGTATCTGTCCCACTCAGACAAACAAAAAGTGCCTTTCAAAAAACGTGCTCACTTAAAGACACTCAGTAAAACAGACAACTTTAGATTCCCAACTGGTTTAATTGGCACAAAAAGTACTGCTCAAGTAAAAGTCGATGGTCACCCTGTTAACTGTTTATTAGATACAGGCTCTCAAGTGACCACTGTTCCTGAGTCCTATTACAAAGAGCATTTGTCCACTCATGAGATTAAGCCACTTTTTGAGCTGTTAGAAGTAGAGGGAGCTAATGGCCAGTCTGTACCGTACTTAGGCTACATTGAGATGCAAATCACTTTCCCAAAAGACTTTCTTGGTGTTGAAGCAGAGGTGCCTACACTTGCCTTAGTTGTCCCTGATGTGCGTGCAGCTTCTCAGTCCTTAGTGCTCATAGGGACAAACACATTAGATGTACTGTATGAATTGTACTTTGATGCATGTTCTGAACTGCAGCCAACCACGTCACATGGCTATAAGGCAGTGTTAAAAGTTCTTGATTTACGACACAGACAGTCAAAAGACAGTAGCTTTGGTTTGGTGACTATGTACAGCAAAGAGCCACAGTTAGTCCCTGCAGGCCAGACTCTTGTTCTTGAAGGCTCTGTAGCTGTGTCAGCTTGTAACAGTGAAAAGTCGTTCTGTTGGAGCACCCAACTATGTCAGCCTTACCTGGTGGTGTCCTTGTAAAACCTTGTCTTCTTGACCTACCCGAAAGAGCTCCATACCTTGTTCCAGTTATACTTACCAACGAGTCTCAACATGATGTTACAATCCCTCAAAAATGTGTCATTGGAGAAATCAGTGCGTATCAGAGAGTTGTTTCAAAAGAACACACTGTGAAACTCCCCAAAGTTCAGGCTGAACAAAACACTAAAATCAGTTTCAACTTTGATACTTCCCCTATTAGCGCTGATTGGAAGGAGCGCATAACTGAAAAATTAAGTCAAATGCCTGAAGTGTTTGCGCAAAATGATCTCGACTTTGGCAAAACAGATCAAGTGAAACACACAATCAAACTTTCAGACGAAACACCATTCAAACACAGAGCACGTCCCATACATCCAAGCGACCTGGAAGCTGTTCGTAAGCATTTACAAGATCTCCAACAAGCAGGCGTGATCAGAGAGTCTACCTCCCCTTTTTCTTCGCCCATTGTAGTAGTGCGAAAGAAAAATGGCGAAGTCCGCCTTTGCATAGATTACAGAAAGCTAAACATGCAAACTGTAAAGGACGCTTACGCCCTCCCTAACTTGGAGGAAACATTCTCCACCCTGACAGGTTCGCAGTGGTTCTCCGTCCTCGATTTAAAGTCGGGGTATTACCAGATTGAGGTAGAGGAGCTGGACAAACCAAAAACCGCGTTTGTATGTCCCATCGGCTTTTGGGAATTCAATAGAATGCCCCAAGGCATTACAAACGCGCCCAGCACCTTCCAGCGCCTCATGGAGAAATGTATGGGCGACATGAATTTGAAAGAGGTGATTGTGTTTCTCGATGATATTATTGTATTCTCCAAGACGCCTGAAGAACATGAGGCCCGTTTAATGAAAGTCCTGAACCGTCTAAAAGAGTACGGACTTAAACTCTCCCCCGAGAAATGCAAATTTTTTCAAATTCAGTCAGATATCTCGGTCACATTGTGTCCTGTAAGGGGGTAGAGACTGACCCTGAAAAAGTCAAAGCTCTGAGTACCTGGCCTGTGCCCCGTGACCTCAAACAGCTCCGCTCGTTCTTAGGCTTTTCAGGGTACTACAGGCGATTCATTAAGAACTATTCCAGCATAGTTAAGCCTCTCACAGACCTAACTGCGGCTACCCACCTTTGCGCAAGAGCACCAAGCCCAAAGCCAAGTCAGCTCAGTATCATGACCCAAAAACACCTTTCGGTGAACGATGGACTCCCTCTTGCGAGCTTGCGTTCAATACCATCATCGAAAAGCTCAGTACAGCGCCAGTTCTGGGTTTCGCTGACCCTCAGTTGCCATACACGCTCCATACCGACGCGAGCACTACAGGGCTCGGCGCCGCCCTTTACCAGCAGCAAAATGGTCAGACTAGGGTAATAGCTTACGCAAGCAGGGGATTATCTAAAAGTGAGTCGCGCTACCCTGCGCATAAATTAGAATTTCTAGCTCTTAAGTGGGCAGTAACAGAAAAATTTGCTGATTATTTATATGGAAACAGTTTACTGTCATGACAGATAGTAACCCCCTGACATACGTTTTAACGACAGCCAAGATGGATGCAATGAGTTATAGGTGGTTAGCTGCTCTGTCCACGTTTAACTTCAAGCTCCAGTACAGAGCAGGCAAGCTTAACTCAGACGCAGATGGCCTCTCCAGACGGCCACATGGTGAGCTACTCAACGATGCTGTGTCCCAAAAAGAGTTGATCGCATTCAGCAGTTCACACAAACTCACTTGTCCCAACCAGAGAGCAGTCTAAGTTCAGAAGTAGTGTCTGCTGTTTGTGAGAAACACCTTGTCTGTAGCTCCCCATACGATACCATTCCACTTGTGCATTCGTTAGCCATTACTGTAGCCGCCATACCAGATGACTTTGTCAATGAAAACGACTGTGGTGGTCTTCCTGTTGTACCGCATATGTCACTTGAGCAGCTCAAAAATGAGCAGAGAACTGATCCTTGTCTGAGAGAAGTCATAACGCAAATCGAAACTGGTGATAAAGTCCCACCAACTGTACGTACTGAACTCCCTGACATTAGCTTGTTACTGAGAGAAATAAACCGTCTTGAACTTCACAATGACATTTTGTATCGAACACGCCAAGATTCCGGAATGTTACGTACCAGCTTGTCTTACCTGAACAACTTCGTGATGTAGTCTTTCAAAGTCTCCACTGTGATATGGGTCATTTAGGCACAGAGCGTACCATTGATCTTACCAGAACCAGATTTTATTGGCCTCGCATGGCATCAGACATCGAAAATAAGATCAAAACATGTCATCGCTGTGTTAGGAGAAAAACTCCTCCAGAAAGAGCCGCTCCACTCGTAAATATTAAATCCACCAGACCCCTCCAACTAGTCTGTATGGATTTTCTATCCATTGAGCCTGATCAAAGTAACACAAAGGATGTGCTCGTACTAACTGATCATTTCACGAAGTATGCGCTAGCCATCCCTACCACCAATCAGCGAGCTCAAACTGTAGCAAAAGCGCTCTGGGACAATTTCATCGTCCATTATGGAGTTCCTGAACAGTTACTAAGTGATCAAGGGCCAGATTTCGAGTCCCATCTCATACAGGAGCTTTGCAAGATCATGGGCATTCACAAAATCCGAACAACGCCCTATCACCCCAGAGGTAACCCAGTGGAACGATTTAATAGAACGTTACTAAGCATGCTGGGTACTCTGGAGGAGAAAGACAAGACACAGTGGCACAAGTTCGTCAAACCACTTGTACATGCGTACAATTGTACAAAAAATGACACAACTGGTTTTGCCCCATACGAGTTAATGTTTGGGCGTCAGCCAAGACTGCCAGTCGATTTAGCGTTCGGGCTGCCATTCAACAACAAAAGTTTTAAGTCACACTCTCAGTACATTCAAAACTCAAGACAACTCTCCAAGAAAGCTAAAATTAGCTACTGAAAATGCTAACAAAATGGCTGAGAGAAACAAAACAAGATTTGACTTGCGTGTGAAACCTTCGAAGTTAGAACCTGGTGACAGAGTTTTGGTCCGAGCAGTGCGGCTCAGGGGTAAACACAAACTAGCCGACAAGTGGGAGACTGACATTCACATTGTGGTGGCCCAAGCAGGTGACTTGCCAGTATATACCATCAAGCCTGAAACCAAAGAAGGCCCAGTCCGCACTGTCCACCGCGATCTTTTGCTCCCCTGTGGTTTCCTTGCACCTGTGGAAGAGACCCCTGTCAAACCAAAACGTGCCCCCAGACCAAAAACACGGCAATGTGCTGAACAAAATGAGGAATGCAATCTTTCAGAATCTGAAAATGAGGATGTTTATTGGTTAAGAGAGCAACCTATTCAAAGTCCTATAACATTCACTCGAGTCTATGAGATCCCAAAGCCAATGGCATGCTCAACAGATCCAAAACCATGTGATTCCGACAACTTACCTGAAAGCGACAATTTAACAACCCACTGATATGACAACCCACCTGATTGTGAAACATACTGATTTGGAAACATACCTGATTGTGGAAACTTACCTGATTGTGGAAACTATACCTGATTGTGGAAACATACCTGATTGTGGAAACTTACCTGATTGTGGAAACCAAGAGAAAAGTGAAATACACGGAGAACAAATGAGCAATGAAAGTAAACCTATCATACCTACCTGTGAGGAGAAAAGACACATGGAAGGAAATGAGTCAAAAAACAATCCCACAAACTCAAATGATGCTGAAATGGAAATTAATGCAGAACCTGAAATCACAAAGACTGTGAGACGTTCCGAGAGAACCACGACCCAACCAGAAAGACTGCAGTACAGTCAGTTAGGTCACCCACTGATATCCATTGCCCAGTCCTTGTTCCATGGACTAAGCCAAGCTTTCACCAGTGCCCTGTCGGAAGCTGATGAAATTATTCCCAAGCCTTCTGGTTACCCTGTCATTTCTATGCAACCAAGCCCATGCAAAGGGACTTGCATGATTCTAGGGGGGGAAGGTGTAACCCAGTGTTAAAAATGTCATAATGGGTTAAAACACTTAGTAATCACAATGGGAATAAATATTAATAAATAACATTTTGATATAAGTTCATAAATAAGTTAATTAAATATGCTAAATAGTATTAAACCTTGTTAAAATTATTTTAAAAAGACGTTTTGAACATATTTTTGTTTTTCACATTGAGTAACCAATCACAGTGTAGCTTACTGTGTTAGCCAATAAGGTCAAGGTTGCGTGAGCTGTGTCCTGCGCACCTCCGTGCTTTGCTCACTCTCGCATCAGACACTGATCAGAGAACTACTTGCTCGTGTGGTTGAGCTAACGTGAAGAATCGGCATTCTGCATTTGATTTTCGGAGCTTGGTAAGCACAAACCAATGCTAAAAAGCATCAGAACTATCATAGTTGTTCATATGAGTGACAAAACGTTTGTTAAACCCTTAAGATTTTGAAGCTGCTGACTGCCGAGAGCTCACGGAAGCTGGGAAACCCCGTAGCCTTGTTAGCACATGCGATACTGCATTGGTGAGTCCCATACACAATATGTGGTGTTAGCATAACACGCTAAACGGCGCTAGCGGCCGAGCTAACTTCCGCTAGCTAGTTAGCCTTAAAAAAGCCCTTTTGGAGGAAAAAACGGTTAGCTATGGGTTTGATTTATGTAAACAGTGATGTAACTAATAGTTGCAATGCACAGTATTGATTTTGGTTGGTAAAAACAGTTATTTAAGTGCTCGTTTTTGCAAAAGCACATGTTGTTATCTTAGCTTGGTTCTGAGCACTGTAAAAAAATATTTCCAATTGTCAAATGCAAACTAATGATGTTTTCTATTGTTGTAATCCAAATTATTAATTTTGTAAGCCAGTGTGTATCCAAAATGCACTTTTTGAGTTATTTTAAATGTGCATTAGCCATGCACTGTAAAATTTGAGCCTTGTAAGAATACTACTTGCCACATATAAGCTATTTTATTTGGTTTATTTAAATGGTAATATTGTAAAGACATATTTTTTGGAACTTAAATGTTGTACAACATATTTTTATTTTTGAGAATTGAATGTTTACAGTAGAAAGAGTAGCATAGCTATATGGTACATTGTTTTAAGCTACTTTATTCTGGCCTTTTCTTTAGGTCAGGTTTTTTTATTGGATCGAAGTTGAGAACTGCAGACGTGCAGAGGATCATCTCTCCAGTACTGGATGGCGAGCCAAACCCAGAGAGTCGAAACGAACTGGTAGCTTGTAACCCGACTGGTTACAAACACACTGAACATTGAAAGAACACTGAACATTGAAAGAACACTCAAAAGAGACTTTGACAGATAAGACTAAGGACTAAACAAAAGTTTTCATTATTTTATTTTTGGGGGAAACGCGCGCTATTTTTTTGTTATTGTAACTAATTATTATTTTTCTTCAATACAAAATATTTCTTATTCAAGTTGTTGTCAGTGTCCTATGTTGTTCCACACCTCTTGGGCTCCTACGGACCTACCTTCTGATCGGCCCATATTCCTTTCATTCTGGTATTTTATTCAAAGCTTACTATACTGCTATTACTAATACTATAAAAAGGATAAGATTGCACCTTGTGTGCTACATAATAAACTATCACAACCTTTGGTATTTAAATTTATCAATTAACTTCCTTTTTATGTTTTTGGGTTGGTTCTTGTTCTGTAGCAAAAAAAATTTGTTTAAGAGCTATTTAGTTCTTGTTTACAAATCATACAAATTAAACTAAATAAGTGTTCTTTGATGATGCTTCAAAGATTCAGAAAGTGGCGTTGCCTCTAGAAAAGTTGCACACAGTGTACAATACTTTTAAAAATAGAGGGAGTGTCTGTCATTATAAGTAGGCTACTTATTAAAGCATTAAATCCTCCTCTAACAGGTGTTTACAGCGCAGTGCAGTGACATCAGCTCACTTTCACTTTAAAATATCAAATTACAGAATTTATGCTACATTTGCAACTAAAGTGTAATAAATCGATGCTTAATTATTTAATTGAAGATAGTTTGACGCTTTTTGTTCTTCATTATTTATTGTATTATTTTTTTAACTTACTTTGTGTAAGTGTTCGGCTATTTGAAGCTTCATCTCTTCACTTTATCAAAGCGTACATGTTAATTGTAACTCAAAGACACGTAGACTTGTCATTTTATCCGAGTTTCTCTTCACTTTACTTTATTTTCTCACGGATTTTCTGGATCTACCGGAAGTTGCCGTGGCTCGGAATGAAGCAGTTTCCGGTAGAGTCAGGGTACCATCAGTAAACATGGCGGAGGACCTGCTCGAAACAGTGGACAGGCTCCAGTCCAGGCTCGGGGAGAACCAGGAGCCCCGAAAGGTAAGGCTCGCGGGAGATCGACACCGGGGAGCGGGGTCCTCTGTCCGTAGTTGCCTCCCGAAACCCTTTGCTTTGTCCCGGGAAGGCCCACGGGAAACCACGCAGTTTGAGTAAAGTCGCCTCCGATATACACACTCTGCGTTCAGGGTCCTCCGTCAGTTTCTGTTCTACGTGGTACATTTCCAAAAAATATAACTTTTTTGTCCGATATATCACGTTAAAAATAAAATGCACGATATCAAGGAAATGGCACAATGTAAAGCGAGAAATATGTGAGGAAAAAACAAAATTTACTTAATGATCCTCATAAAAATGTCTTTTTCCTGTTTCAAAATGTAACGCAAATTTTTACCTGTATGTCTTTTACAATATATAGCCTAAATTATGTGTCTCCCTTGTAACAAGCATGTAAATAAATTAAAACACAGTTGTAATCAATGCGTTATTGCTATATTCATACAAAATCTTAAGTACCAATCTAGAAGCTTACACTGAAACCTATTCTTTCACATTAAATTGCATTTTATTAATACGTTTTATAGATTTTAAATTCAAGTCTTTCCTAATGCTACAATCTGTCATTGCCAAAGCATATTTTTAATTGCTAAAGTTCTTAAACACTATTGGATTTCTCAACATAGGCTGTTGTTTTGCTGAGTAGTTTTAATAACATGGTAATATATATCTAGCTGCCTACAGGCATCACCCGCACACACAATGGGTTTTAAATTTAGATTAATCTCATTTTTTACTGGACATGTGTCTGGTTAACAGGCCTTTAACTCAACGCTACTCCAATTTCCTACCGTTTACTTCTGCTCCTGAAGGCCTCTCCTGAAACGTCATCGTATTTACGGAGCTTTAACTTGTTTTAGCCAAAATAATTAATGAACTGAAGTCAATTTAGGGCGTTTTAAAACCACCGACTGCTCGCCTATGTGCTCCCGCTAACAGATCATTCTGCCAAAACTAAAATCACAATGATAAATCCCGTCAAAGTAAAATAAAGGCTTTGAAGGCCAGGATTAGCAGTTGAGCTAGCAGCCAACGTTCAGTGAATCAGACAATGCCCATTCATTTTAACGCAGATGAAAAGGAGGCTAACTAGTTGCTCTATAATTGAGTAAATAACGTTAAATATGTTTCGTTTTTCAGTTCACAGTTGCTTGTCAGACCACATTGCACTTTCAATTCCTTTAGAAATAAGCAGGCCTTGATAATAAGCTTATAAACCTTGCTTTACTGTAGTAATTTGGTCTCTGTGGTTTGATTGCTTTGGATTTTTTTTAGCTGTGACTCATTAATTTAAGAATAGGAAGGATTCAGAGTTTAATTCTTATTTCGAAAGCCATAGAAAGGTATGAAATAAAAATAGAAAAGCCATTATTGAAACTACCTTGAGAGAGTGAAGTTTGGGTGTCATTGTATAAGACTTTATCTGCTTTTTGTAGCTGTCAAGCTTGGTTTTCCGATCTGCTTAAAATGTAGTGTGGCAGAACAATTTACTGGCATCTTCAGACTAAATAAACAGACCACGGTGTACTATAAAAACTACTCTAGGGTCACCAAGGGAACATTTCTATATTTGTTCTGCTGCATGTTAGTTACAGTGAAATTAGGCTAGCCACAAAATGCACAATGTGTTCATGATTGGATTTGTTTTGATCCACAGGTGTGTTTTATAGACAACAAAACTATATTGCTATTTTGGCTTCTATTTTAATTCGTTTTTTTTCTCTACGCTCAATGTCCTAACACTGAATATTGTTAATGTAACTAACCAATCGGAAGCAAAGCACCGTTATAATCTACATTTTTAGAAGAGCTTGTACATTAAGTAAGTGAGCTTCTCCCATTAAGGCGCTTTGACGATCTGAAGATGGGTCCCTGGGTTCTGCAGTGGGTCAAATACAGACGACAGATTTCACAGACTTGACAAAGACAAAGGCCACCATAATTAAAAAAAAAAATTCACACAATTTGTATGTTGCATATGTATTGTTTAAGTTTGCAATGCTCACACAGCAAAAATAATATTTAAAAAGTAAACAAACGACCTGTTAAGCAGACTACAAACTACTTGACTCTAATTGATAAAAAACATCATATCACACTATACAAGTGTTTTTAAACCAGTGTGCCTGGTAACAGTAGTGTGCCTTGAGATACTGTCAGGTGTGCCTTGAAAAAATGAATCAGTTTCCAAAATTCAATCTATGAAATGAACGTAAACAGATTTAAGTGAATTATTTACAATTTTGGAGTGTTCGAAAAAACGTTTTTAGCCATAAAGAAAGTAAACCAATTGCTACTTACTAATGTAAAGAATAATTTAATTAAAGTTGCCTTTTGTAACTTTTCAAACAAGAGATTCTGTTACGAAGTGCTAATTACTTTGGAATGTTCCAAAGTAAAATATTACACATATTTAATGAGTATTTGATATGTTATAGGGTGATTTTATTCCAAATCGCTTGGAAAAATGCAATCTTATTGTGAGCTAGATAGCCTCTGCATAAATCTGACCTGTACTACTTAGTTTTGTTGTGTCACAAGCTTCTCTCGGTTCATTTAGTAAGTTTAGAGGAAAAGTACAAGCATAAACATACAAAAAGTAGGCAAACCCTGCACAAGAAAAGTGACATAGTTTCCCCTTAAAGTGTAATAGACCAGTGGTTCCCAAAGTTGGGGTCAGGTCGCGAAGCAATTTCTGGGGGTCACGAAATAATTTTAAGATGTAAGTTTATAAATATTATTCTGTATTATTTAATCAATTATTTACATTAAAACAGTATGTTGTTATGAATTTAAGTCAAATAACACAACAAACAACTAAAATATGTAAGATTAAACCTTTTTTGACCAGATTTACTGCTTGAAATCATTAGAAGGGTCTATTTGATTTTGAGGTGGGGTTCGCGAGTCGCTGGCATGGTTGTTTTGGGCGTCCTGGTCTGAATAGTTTGGGAACCCCTGTAAGAGACAGTATTTACAAAATAAAACAATGTTCTTTTCCAAAATAGTTTGATTTGACATTATTTGAGTAGCTGGTGTGCCATGGCTCAAAAAAGGTTGGGAAACACTGCACTATATAGTCAGAACACTTATGAATGAACTCCGACGTTATTTTTAGCATTTTAAAATCTACAATATAACATTTTGGTTCCGGAAATGTCGGTTCTTGTCTAGACTGTTCGTCCCTATCTGTAAATGTTGTTCCTAGATAGTATCAGCAGCTTGTATGTTGCAGTTTACTTTTGCTTTCTGTTTCCAGTTGGTGAAGGCTCTGAGAAGACTGGGGGAGCTTCCTATGACCGTGGAAATCCTGGTGGTCAGTATCAAAGCTCAAATATTTCACATGCCTGTCTTCATGTGACAATTAGTGAATGACCTTCTGTGGTGAAAGCCTGTGTAGACTAAAGAGGATGTAACGCCTTGTTTCTGCTCTGTGTGTGTGTGATGCAACTTAAAAAAGGGTTCTTCAAAGTACATTTTGCATACTGTGTAAAGAACTGGGTGATTTGACAAAAACTAATGTCACAATTTTCTTTGAGCCAGATCATGATTTCGATTTTGTCTTTGAGATAATACAGTTATCTACTTAAGTTTCTTCTTCACTGTCGCGGGCTAAACCTAGCTGACAAAGGCTGACCAGTGTTGCCAGGATTTCAGAGCAAATCAAGCGACCAAGCCTTTGAAATAAATCCCAAAACAAACAACCTCAGTCCTTCTATGAAAAGTTATTAAAATAATCAATTAATTAGAACATTGTGTGTCTCAACTAAGCAAGTTTCTAACAATTTCTAACATTAATAACAACTTTAGACTTGAAAATATGCTGAAATTCCATGTTTCAATCATGAATTGATACACTTTTATTAATCAAACCTAGAAAGTTTATCATATTTACCTCTTTTATTACTTGAAAGTACAACCTAAAAACATCAATCTTCAAAATTCATAAGAGACTATGAAAAAGAAGACCAAAATCGCTATAAACAAACAGACTTGGTAGAAGTAAGATATATTCTTATTGCAAACATTCTTGAGATTATGCGTTTATGAACTGCATTTTCAATCCAACCCAATTAATTTTAGTCTCACCAGAGTTAAGTTAATGCTTGTGTTTTTGCTTACACATTACAAAACATGACTTTAAAACGATTTACAAAATAAAAGACATGACTAAGTTAAGTATGCATTTATTTATCTGTTGTTTTTTTTTAATCTTTTGCCTTGTGTTTGTGCGTTTTTCAGGAAACTGGAGTGGGCAAAGCTGTGAATTCTTTAAGGAAACATGACATAGTCGGAGAGTTGGCCAAAAACCTTGTGGCCAAATGGAAGAAACTGGTTCCTCAGTCCTCAGACAGGTACAGATAAACGTCTGGAGGCCAATACAAGCCGTAGCATGTAGGTTTAGTGTGAATTCTCAACCGCAATCAGAAGTTAGTTGTCTGCAGAAGTTGTTAAAGTTACTGTAGTATCACATGGTTGTAAACATTTATACTTATATTTATACTAATAGCAAGATGGTTGTTGTTATATTTAGATTTTACTCTCAATTTCATGCTGTTTTTTTTTAGTTTGTTATTCTCTCTTACATTTACTCTCAGTTATCTAAGATTATTTGGTCAATAAAAACTATCTGTGCACGTTTACATGTTACTATCATTTGACACACCTGTTTACTTTGCACTTTGCATTTCGTTCAGCGATTTTCTAGTCACTTTTAATCATTCACCATACAAAATATATGTTAAATGTTCAATTTGGTTGTTTTTTTTTACTTTAATGATAATGACTTGACATTTGTTTATTAAAAAGTCTAATCTTTACTTGTTATCAGCCAAAAAAAAATGAAAAACTTAACATGGACATTAGTATTAGAAATATATTTTCTTAGCTTTAACAGTAGTTAATTTGTATTACTAACAGTGTTGGGTGTAACTTGGTTACTGTAACTTAGTTACTGTAAGTAGATTACTTTGTGAGTAACTAGTAAAACTAACAAAATACTCATAGTTAAAAAAATCTACAAAAGTGACTTATTGTGTGAGATAAAATATCTTAGAGACACAGATCAGCAGCTGGAACAGGCCCAGAATCATTTCTATAACTGATTTTACTGAAGTCTATTCAAGAAACTCATTTGTTGTTTGCCTTTGTATAAAAGCCAAAAGTAAAATTGTAAATCCTATTTTTGATCAATGTATGCAATAATACGGGGTGCACGGTAGCAGAGTGGTTAGAGCTCTGGCTTCCCAATAAGGAGGTCGTGGGTTCTACTCCCGGGTCGGACCATATCAACATTTCATGATCTCTCTGGGTGGAGTTTGCATGTTCTCCCCGTGTCACCGTGGGTTTTCTCCGGTTTCCTCCCACCTCCACAAACATGCATGTTTAGGTTAATTGGGCATCACTGTAAATTTCCCTTAGTGAGTGAATGTTTGTCTGTCTCTCTGCGGCAAGTTGGCCACTGTCCAGGGTGTTCCCGGCCTAAGGCCCAAAGTAACTGGGATAGGCTCCAGTCACCCGCGACACCTAACAGGATTAAGCGGTAGAAAATGAATGAATGCAATAATACACACAAAGTAATTCCAAGGTAATGTAACTAAGTTACTTTCTTGGGGCAGCAACTAAGTAGTGTATTTAATTAAATTTTTAAAATTAATTAGTAATGTGTAGCTAATTACTTTTTAATGCTTTTTCCCCCACACTGATTACCAAATTCTGAAATTAAAAGCCTTATGCTTGATTTTGTTGTTAGAAAATTAGTTCTGCACTAGTAAGTGAAAAGTTGTCTGCAGTGTCTGATTTATTTAAAAATATTAGAAGTATTTTGTTCTCTAATTTGTTCATTTGTTAATGTTTTTAGCATGAGCTGGCTTGCTGCATTTAGCTCTCTGGACTCTCCTGAACTTGCATGAGCAGCTCAAAGTTATGAAAAGCACTTTTAACATCGTGGTGAATAATTGTGATGTGGAGAATGGATTAGATTAGTTTAATATCAATATAAATAGTTTGTTTCACGTCTTTAATATGACAAAAACAGATTCAGTGCTTTAAAATAATGCTGGTTGTTTGTTATCGGTGAAATACTTTTTTTTTGGTTTACTGTTTTGTCTTTAACCAGTGCAGTAATTTTCAGTTACTTTTCAGTTAGAATAAACCTAAAACTTGGCATTTCCCTCCTGTCTTACACTTTAGACCTTCCAACAGTCACCACTCCAAACCCCAGTCCCACAGAGTCGAAGAGCGGAGCCACAGACGAGTCCGGGACCCCTCGCCTGAACCTTCTCCGGAGCCCACATACGAGCAGGACGAGCCCGAGGAGGAAGAGGAGGAGGAGGAGGAAGGCTACAACCCAAACTACTCGCCTCAGTACAGCTCTCCACAGAGAAACAGCTACCAGTCTGACGAGTACGACAGCCCGCAGCCCGAGGTGGGTCGCACTGTTACTGAGAATATTTATGTAAAGTATGACAGGTTAGACTACATTTTTAGTAAAACACAGTAAACATGATTATGATTAAGATTTCACTGTAACATTTAGGAGAGAGCGGGTTGGCTGTCACAATTTTTACTTTGATTTGAATTTCTCAAAAACAGTAAATCTCACATGAACCATTTTATCAACAGAGAAAAGCTCAAAGTCTTGTGTAACTAATGAATCCACCTGCTGTTCTCTGCCTTATTCTGATCAAAAGTTATTGATCATTAAATATTAATTGTTAACCTGACTTGGGGTTGGTTGTCACAATGTTGTGTCAATGGGAGACCGATGACAAATGTGTCTTGTCTTTGGTTTGATTTTTTGATGTTCTAAAGATAATGTAAAACTATATTTTTAATGTGAATTAGTGATCAGTAACTTTTGAACAGAATAAGCTCCATGACAAGAATTAGATTTATTTTTTAGTTGAAACTTTACACTGATTTCCTGCATTGAATTGGAATATTTAAAATACAGTATTTTTGAGAAAATCTGTCTTTTGTAAAAGTGTGACAACCAACCCAGACTGGACTTTTTTACTCTCACCTCAGCTTTCGTCTACATTTTTAAACCAGCTCAGAGTAAAACAGTCCTAATTGTCACTCTGACTCTCCTCTTTGTAAAGTCAGCAGTTTTAAGCTTTCAACACAATTTTTGGAAAAAATAGAAAATTTTTTCTCAACATCTGAAAATGTACTTTTTGCCATAAATTTATTTGATTTCGTCTTATCACAATCTTGAACAAAAGTTTACAAAAATGTTTTAGTGAGTGAATTTTGGTTCATTTAATGCACATTTTAATCAGACTTTTTTTCAAATGCACCAATCACAAGCTGAGATGCAGTGATTCTGACAACCTACCCGTGTGACAACTAACCCCGCTCTCTCCTAGTTTGTTTTTACCCAATTTGGTTGTTTTGGTGCAGTTCATAATCGTCTTTTGTCCAGTAAGCGCTAGATAGTCTGGTCCAGAGAGACAGAAGTGAGCTGGTTGCCATGGTAATGAGTTTATTTCTGTTGCTAAACGAGCCTGAACTGTTATAATTTTTATCTTAACCTTTACCCAAACCTTCTTCCTAACCTTACCCATCACCCTAACCCTTTTCCTAAACTTAGCCATTCTCCTAAACTTAATCATCATCCCTTCAGACCCGACTATATAGCATTTACCATCTACAACTGTTACCTAGCAACCACATTGTAAATCTTTGCCAAAATAAACATAAATAACACAGGAGTGACAATGTGACAAATTATTATAACTTGTATCACTTTAATTGTGTTAAATTGTCGTTTAAACTTTGTTGTGTGTAAATTGTCTTTACATTTTGGTGCTTTTTGATGATATATGTGAAGGGATTCTATTTTAGAACTAAAATAACTTCCTTAAAGGGGCACTGTGTAAGATCAGTCATAAAAACAATTTTTAGTTATAAAATGCTTGTCAAACTAGATATTTTATTGGAAAATCATATTTTAAAACAGTCAAAATAAAGACAAAAATAACTAATTGCAGGCATTTGAACATGTTGCCTTATTAAGATGGTTATTTTCCTGTGTAAACCTGAACTAATAAGTAACTGAATAAGACATGTTTGAACACATTTTTGTTGGACTGACTTAATATCTTTTGAATATCATTATCGAGATGCATCAAAAAATTATCGAGATAATAATTTTTGTCAATATCCCCCAGCCCAATAACATGCATGTTAGGGTAATAACCTCCAGCTAGTGTAGTTCTGACCAAGCCTAGCAACAACATCTGGAGATGGGTCCCCGAGCGCTGCACTGCGGCGATCACTGCTCCTGAGGAGATGCCCCAGAGGCTTTGAAGGATGGGTCAAATGCAGAGGACAAATTTCCCTACGGGGACAATAAAGTGTACCTAAACCTAAACCTAAACCCTAGTGCTAGTTTAGTGTTTGTGCTGCAACATATTTTAATAATTTTCCTCTGCACGCAGCCCAGTCCTCCACCTGCGCCGCCGCCTCCAAGAAAAGACCCGAAACAGAGCAGCAAACCCAGCAAAGATGTCCACAAGAACCACCACCAGAGCCGGGACAGGACGGAGAAGCGCCAGCCCGGCAGCAACGACCGCAAAGAGGGAAAGAAGAGCGACGAGGCCCGATGGGAGATTCACCACAGTCCAGAGCAGAAAGTCCCCAAACACAAGAAACCCTCCCCCCAGGAGCCCAAGAGGGACGACAAGAAGGGTGAGTCGTGTTTGGTAACATCAGTACGGAGGAAATAAAAACATCAAAACAAACACACAAGTGGGTCAAAGAGGCAAGAAGAGGGTAAACGTGTCGAGTTTATGCGTCCGCAAAACTGGCAAATCCTCTAATATCACTCTGGATTTTACCTTTTTTTCTTCCGTATAGTTTAATTATTATTTTTTTATTATATATGTTGATACATGTGAATTACGTAATTGTTTTAACTCGCTCAATCTGCCTATAGCATTTAAAACAACATGGTCAGAACTAAGTAATAAGCAGAGGTGGCAAGTAACTAAGTATTTTTACTCAAGTACTGTACTTTTGAATATCTGTCCTTTACTTGAGCATTACAAAATCTGATGACTTCTTGCATTTTTCACAAAATATCTGTACTTTATATGTCCTACATTTAAAAACAAGTTAGCTACTGTAAGTCCACACAGTTTTTTCTCTCTTAAAGGTGGTGCAAACCTGCTGTGATATTTTCTATCAAGACTTTTTTTCCCCCAACAACAAAAATCTCCAAAATTGTCTAATTTCTAACAATTCCCCATTTGCCACTTGATTAAATTGTTGTTACAAGTGTCTCACTGTTAAGCTCATTATACGATGCAGCAACACCAAATTTGTAATTTGGCATTACTGCATCACTTATTACCTTTTACTTTTTTCCTTGTTACTTAAAGGTGGGGCAACTTTTTTTAGTTATAAATTAGTAACCTCTGTGTTTTCCACTAAAAAGCATATTATGGGAAATGCAGCGCTTTGTGAAAAAATGAGACCACTGAGTACTGTCTGAATTGAATAATAAAGAATTTTAGTTCTCATCCTGAGCTGAATGCTGCGTTCTGATTGGCTGAGCTTGGGTGGTCCTCTCTAGTTTCACTTTGCTGTTTGTAGGAAGTGTTTTTAAGCCATAATTTTGAAACCAAGAATGAATACATGTCGATGGTAATCATGTGTTGAAGAATTTATGAGAGGAAGTTGTCAGATTTAAAACCTAAATTGTGGTTGCAGTGTTAAAATCAGCTACCACACCTTTAAGTAAATTTGCAATGTTTTACTTTTGTACTTTTATTCAAATAAATGTGCTTCAGCAGGACTTTTACTGATCGGAGTAAATTTTCAAACAAGCAGCTTATACTTTAGTAGAGAACTTTAGTACTTTTGCCACCTCTGGTAAAAATAATTAGGCTAAAACAGACCAAGGCAAAATGTTTTAGCCAAACCTTGTCAACCCGTTTTAATGAGGCTCCTGCGATATTCTTGCGAGCAAGCAATACTCATTATACTGCAAAACGTTAGTATCTAGTCTTGATAAAAACTACTAATTCAGGATATACGTAGATCTACATTTTGTTTTGTTTTAGCCAGGTTTGAATAAAACTACTAATATTTTGTAGCATATTTTACTTATTTAAAGATTTTTCTAGCTGTTTACAAGATATTTTAACTTTAATCAAATTTACAACTTCATTGAAACAAGGCAGAAACACCTCAAAACAAGCTAAGTAGTCTAAGTCTATCAAGAAATCATTCTTAACCAAAAAAAATCTAGATTTCTAGTCATTTTAACAAACAGAGACATTTTTTCTGTGTATATTTCTTTAATTTCATTGACTTGGACATAGAGCCTGTGTTTGCACTGTATTTTATTTATATTTTTTAAAAGTGCTTGCAATAACAATAAATTCTAGACAAAAATTGTGGTTCAGGCCTTTTTCTGTATTCGAATATGGCCCTAGTGGAAAAATAATTGCCCACCCCCGGGCTAAAGAAATAAGATTTCAACAAGTCTGTGCGTACATTTGCTTTGCTGATGCAGTAAAATAAGATTCAGATACGTATATTTTCTAACATTAGCATTGTTGTGTCGAAATTACTTTCTAAACTGCGGCTGCATGACCTTGTTTTAGTCCTTTTGATATTTGGAGTCTTTTTGCTGAATTACAACACGCTTTTCGTTCACGTTTTGCTCATGTCACAGCGACACAGAGCAGAAGTCAGATTACACAACAGATTGTTCACATTTCCTGGCGAACGCGGTGAAGATAACCATCAAACATTTACATTTACAAGTCACAATGAGAATAGCACGTTATGTTACTGAAAATGTCTCAAGCAATAAGATTTGAACTAGTTTACTTACACAATAATTATGAAGCAAGACAATCCTAGAAACTAATTTTAATCAATCAAATAGAAAACTTGCATCGTCTGCAGTAGGGATGTCACAATATGAAATGTCAGGGGTTAGGTAATTGCAAGACATAATATCACAATTTAGCAATTTTTCACGATTACCATGACCAAACAGTGAAATAATAGAGAACTTCATTCTCTTTGTTTGTGCCCAGTTTTATCAAATCAAACTTTGTCCATGAAAAACTTTTAATGTGACTAAATTGTTTGGATCTATTTCTTTCACTACAGTTTGTATTAAAAATGAAATAGTTATTTTTTCAAAAGACATGGCCATGTTCTGAGATTGTCAATATCTGTTTGACCAATGTTTGCCGATTCAAACACAAGATACAGTATAAAAGCTCCACACCAAAAATCATCCTTTTTTAATGTAAACTCTGCCAGTGTCATAACTGGAGGCAATAGAGGCATTATTTGTTTCTCAACATGGGGGATGCGCACGCAACAAGTCAGCAGAAAGAGCCGCAGCTGATTGAGTTTATCACTGTGTGAAAACAAAAGTTATGCTGCTAAATCAACTTTTGTGACTGAAATTCAACTTTGCGACTCATTGATTCATTCAAACATTTATTTAACCAGGATAAAAAAAAAAGTCATTGAGATAAAATTCTATTTTACAAGAGTGTCCTGGTAAGTGGCAGCTAGGCATGGGACGATATTAAATTTTCACTCACGATTATTGTGACCAAAATAATCGCGATTAACGATATTATCACGATAATTTGCTAAACGTAAAAGTGTACAGATTCAAAATCATTTATCAATCATTTAATATTTATTAGCGCAATATGTATGTGTTTGAACAACTTCTTATTATATTTTGGTCTAAGTACAATCAATAATGATTCAAAGTGAACAAATGTTTACAATGTTGAGGAAAAATGTACTGACTTTGTTTCACAGTCTTTAATTAACTTTAACACATGAACCTTTTCTTTATTTAACCATAATACAGCTTCTTACTGAGTTCACATCTGCTGTTATAATTGCGATTATTGTCACGTACGATTATCACGATGATGAAAAATGCCCCGATTATTTAATTGCGGCCTTTAGATATTGCAATTAGCGATAATATCGTATATTGTCCCATCCCTAGTGGAAGCAGCATAGTTACAAAGACAAAAAATACTTTCAATTAAGTGAATACATGACATAAAAATGGCCATTTCTGATCAATTAAAACAATGACAAAGAGACTGTTTTTCTACTAAGTCCTTTAAATACCTTTAAAAGAGTAAAATGAGACCAACTGAAGCTGATTCCACACAGATGGTGCTGCAAAGTTGAAAACCTTTTTACCATTGTCAGTGCGACACGTCTCAAGCTTCAGCAGCCGGACGTTCGTCTGACCGGTTCATTGTTTTTATCAAAGAAGTTTCCCCAGCCAAATAGATGGACAGCATATCTTTCTTCAGGTGACATGCACAGTAGAGCGGAAAGTGACGTCGACCAATAATAAATCTATAGGTTTGCTTATTAATAATTTCTATAGAGTGATCTAAATAGACTGCTTCTAAAACTGTCACGACTATATTTCTTTTGTTCTCTCCATTACATTGTGACTTGAATAATCACAGTTATCAATTAACCTGATAATCTCGACATCTCTGCAATATTTAAACAGTACAACGTAGCAATGATGTTAAACAGAATTCCTAAGTGTTCTGGAAAACCAGTCATTTAAAAAGCATGGAAAATGAGAAAAACAGCCACACGTCATCAGAAACTATGTTATCCTGAAAAAGCATTTAGCCTCATAAAATGTATAATGATTGGGGTCAAACACACAGCTGATTGCACACTTGTCTCACTTTTATTTAATTTACTATTATAGCTAGAGACCTTTCTGGCCTCAGTGTGGTAAAAAAACACTCTGATTTTCATAATTGTGGAGTATTGAGAAGCCATACACTTGGCAAAGCGTTCTAAAAATAGCAATGTAGATGACGTGATTACATAAAATCCTCTTTGGAAATGTCCTGAAAAAATCCTGGGCAATGACTGGGAACACTGTTGTTTAAGCTAGTTTGAGTTAATACCTATATCTTTTATCCTTACTTAACCTTTGTAGCTTACTTTGCTGACTTAACCCTTGTGTCCCGTTGGGAAGTTTGGGACATTTTTTGACACTCTTCATTTTTAACTTGTCCACCATTGCTACAGTTTTGGAGATATTCTAATGATTTCTTGTAGGGCTGGGCAATATCGTGATAAATTGAATCGTGAGCTTATCCTTGTAACAATCTGCTTTTTTGATGAAATCGTCATATCGAGATTTAATCCATCTGTTCAAATACAGACTTTTTTTTCCAACCCACTTTTCTCAGCCTCAAAGTTGCCAAGTCTGCTTCTTTATAGTGACATTGGACTGTTTTTTTGTTTTTTTTAAGTCTCTGCACTTTCAAGCCATAAAAAAGGTAGATTTTAACTATTTTTCAAGTCTGATTTAAAAATATTATTGGACTTTTTGCATATTTCACATCTAAAAGTTGTTGTAATGTTAAAATTTGCTAGAAACTTGTTTTGGGATTGGTCGCTTTTTTTCTCTGAAAATCTGACAACACTGATCAGGCTCTGACGGCTGGATTTTGACATTGACCGTGAAGAAGGAACTTTCTAAAAAAAACAGATGATTGTATTTACCTCAAAAGCAAAGACAGTTTACAAGAATGGTGCTAAAATCAAAATCATGATCTGTCTCCAAGAAAATTGTGATATTATTTTTTTGCCATATCGCCCAGCCCTAATTTCTTGTTACAAACCTTAGATCAAGTCAAATTTTCAAAAAATCAACTCACATTAATGCTAAACCCAGAGTCTTGTCATGAACAATCGTGACGTCCTTATGTTCTGTTAGCGCCTTTTACTCCACTTTTTATGACGGCTGTGAAAGTATAGGCTAGTTATTTTTCAAACCTTTTTGGATTAAATCTGTTGTGTTTGTTCCTTTTCAGAAGAGCTGAAATGTGTCACACAAAAGTTTGGAAATACACACTTATATAGTATTTTCAGAGCAATACAAAAAAGTGTCAATGAGGGAAAAAATGTCGCTAACAGAACAAGACGGAGAAAAAACTACAAACTGCTTCTGCACAAAAACTACAAAATCATCAAAGTCAAAGTTGGGATTGATTCATAACTCATCCAAGGCTGTAATAAAAGTCCAAACAAATCCAGTTTAGATTCACATTTTATATGAAAAAGGGGCCATTTTGTGTCACATTTTCACCTCTGTAGTCTGTAAAAATATTAAAACCTTGAGAATTTTTTTTATTATTTGGATTTTTTGTCAGAAGTGAAGTGGATTAACAGATTTAAGCAAAAAAAGTTTGGAAAAGATATTTTACTTTAATTTTACCGCCGTCAAAAAAGGGGAACTTTTTTCTAACGGGACACAAGGGTTAACTTAATTGCTTTTATTGTTCTATCTTGGTTAAATAGAAAACTTAAGAATAAAATAAAAATCCCCACTAGTGCAAATGAAAGATTCACACAATACATATTCACAACAAAGTATTTTATTTGTTACATACAGTTCATAGTAAGACATTTTTGTTGTCATTTGAAGCTGAAATCTTCACATTTTTCTTTTTTTTATATTTACAGTCCGACTAAAGGCTCCAAAAGACTCTCCCTCAAACGAAGACGAGGAGGTTTACGAGACGCCCACCATGTCCTTTGAGTCTTTCCTCACGTACGACGCTCCCAGTTCCGTCAAAAAGAAGAAAAAGCCCCCTCCTCCCTCTGCACCAGTCTCATCTCACAGCCGATCGGTCCACTCTTCCTCCTCTTCTTCTTCTTCTTCCACACGACCGGCTGCTCCTTCATCATCATCATCTCAATCTTCGTCTTCGTCGTCTAAAGTGAGCAAGTCCAACAACAACGGCAGCAGCAGCAGCAAAAGGCCTCATTCAAGCTCCAAGTCCAGTTCAAGTTCAGGACCAACCCCAGAGAAACGCAAGAAGGTAATTACAATGTTTTAGATCAGGGGCTTCAAACTAATACAATACAGTAATACTTAGGATGTAGCTTAGGATGTAGTGATCATAAATCTGCAAACAACCAAGTAACCAATAACCAAAGAATTATAAAACTTACTTATATATTGTCCTGCAGATAGTCGAGCCTGTTCCAGTTCTCCCCGACATCCCTCTTCCTGCGATTCAGCCCAACTACAGACCCCTGCCCTCCATCGACGTCACACCGCTGTCGCCACAGAGACGGAAAGGTAACGCCGCCAAATGAAGCTGGATGATGACATGATAAAACTTTATTTGTAACCAAGTGAAAGGATATAATTTCAATTCTCTTTGTTAATTTGGTTCCGTTCAGTTGCGCTTTGTAATTCCAGTTTGTCTTGCGTTTGGGGATTAAATTACTCACATTTTTGCTCATTTCTTTTTCAGTCGCTGTTTGTACTGACGAGGAGGACGCCGGGTTCACAGGGAGAAGGTTAAACTCTAAAATGGTGGTTTTCTCCGGATCCAAAACCTCGTATTTGCCTCGGATGATGACGCTGTACGAGCAGTGCATTCGTGTGCTGCAGAACAACATCGACTGTGAGTAAAACATCACTTTAGCTTAAGATCATCATGAACTGTGGATGTGAGGTTCTGTTTAATTAATACATCATCTTGTGCCTGTTGTGTTTGTTTTACTACATGATTTTCAAACTTGTATCAGGAGAGTTTGTACTTTAATCAGTCCAAGTAGTTTCTGGCACATTATACTTACAAGTATGTGCATGAATCTTCAGGAGTATGGAACGACTGATTCATTTAAGTCATGATTCGACTCGGTTTTCAATTTTGCAGCCACAATTTCCGATCGCTGCAAACTTCAAACGATTTTCAGCATTTTAGAACTCTTTTACATCCCTATTCACGAGCATGCTCGACTTGAGAACTTTTTTCAAACCTTGAAGCCAAACTGGAGTGGACCACCCTGATGCAGCCTTTGACAAAAACCTGTTTGACAAAAACTAAATTGTCTTTGTTAGTTGCAGACAGCACACAATAGTCTGATTCACTATAGAGCAGTTTCTCAAACTTTTTGCACCAAGTACTGCCAAAGTAAACATTTGGCTTTCCAAGTACCACCTAAATGCAAGTTGGATCTGTAGCTGAAAGTTTAAAAAGTCTGAGGCTTTTTAAACTTTAAACAGCGCAACGCCTTGATTAGACACAGCAGATGGCGCCAGGTCTGATCCTGATGACTCTTGACCTCAAGGCTGATGTCACAACCTTAGGCAGAAAGGCTGGGTTGGGCCACAGTTCTAACAAACAGCCCTCTACACCCAAAGACAGGCACGTTGGGTGCACAGACAATGATTACAAATCCCCTGCCCTCTTAGCAGAAGAAAGCGCTTAAAGAATGGCCGTTTTGAAAGACAAGCAGTGCATCTCTCTGCACACTCTAGTGGTTCTAGTGGTTCCAGGGGGGGGGGGGGGTGCACGAGGGGTGGCCTGGATCCGCGCAGAAAGCTCTTAACCAATGGGTGATTGTGGAACCCTTGTGGCCTATGGTGATTGCTGAAGCGAACACCGCGCTCACCCTGAACAGGACAGGAAACCAGGTCCAAGGTCCTCTCTGCACCATGTAGAAAAAAGGTGCCACCTAGAGGAGTACACCTTAACCGTGGACCGAAGTCCTTTTAAGTGTGGTCCTAGTTCATAGTTCGTGCTCCGTGTCTAAAATAGGCACTGGAATTTAAAAAAAAGTACCAGGAACTGAAAAATGTTCCTACAGTGGGACAGGGCCGGTTGTTAATATTCACTGTAGTTTTGATTCTGTATCAATATTGGTTTCGTATTGCAGTTAAAATTTGTTTGTAAATATTTTCCAATAATTTATTTCCTTGAAGCCATCGCTGAGGTGGGAGGAGTTCCTTTTGAAATCCTGGAGCCGGTTTTGGAGCGTTGCACCCCTGAGCAGCTGTATCGCATCGAACAAAGCAACCAGGTACAGGTGCACACCAACTGAACCACGAAAATATAAAACCTAAAGAAAATATCAGCGTCCATGTCCTGAAGAAGTATTAAAACATTGATAACGTCTTTCCGGTCTTTTCCTCTCAGTGGTTCACGGAGGATTCGGACGAGCTGTGGATGCGTCACTGTCGGAGAGATTTCAAACGGGAGCAGCCGCAGGAGTACGAGTCCTGGAGAGAAATGTACCTGAGGCTCCACGACGAGAGAGAAGAGAGACTGAAGATGCTCACGCAAAACATCTCCTCTGCCCACGCCAACAAACCCAAAGGTACAGATTAAAAAAAAAGTACTCTCATAAGCTAAAAGAGTTCATTTGCATTTTCTCATGCACCATGTTTAGCGTCAATTGTGTCAGGTTTTTGCTCCTCTTTTAACCTTGTGTGCAGTGTTTTGATAAATTAGTCATTTTTCTATGTGTGCTCTTTACATTTATAGCAGTTCTTGTTATTGAAAACTGTCTTAGCGTTATAACTGTACTTTTACTTGTGTACAAATATATTCAATACTCTTTCTACCTCTGCTTAATAGTTGTGTTTTGTCTTCAACAGGACGACAGGTTAAAATGGCTTTTGTCAATTCAGTTGCCAAACCGCCGCGTGACGTTCGCCGGCGACAGGAAAGATTTGGTACATCGAGTGGCTCTTCTGCCTCCTCCACAGCAGCAGCAGCTCCCATCAAGTGAGTCCACAAATATAGATGGAATCAGAATCAGAAAACAAAATTCACAAACTAGGAACTTACTTCATGCTCATGTGCAACATATAACACTGATGATAATAATAAAGAAAAACAAATATCAACTATGATAAAAATAATTTGAAATGTATTGATCCGTTCAGAGCCTACGTCATTAAAAGTGGCGGGGCCGCACTGGTGCCCTGTGCATAACTTTTTTTTTGCAAAATGAGTAAGTTGAACTAAAGACACTAAACAGTTAGAAAACTCAACAATGACTTCTAACGAGGCTCTGACCTCTCCTAATGTGTTCCATAGGTTTTCACCATTAGACTCTCTTTGTAACTTATGATTTCTGCGAACTATTAGCTAGCCGCTAATGGCTATAAAAACAATGAGGGATTGCTATCAAAACAAATACATCGTCTCAGAGTCATAGAAATTTATGCCCAGAATCTTTCATGCAATAACCTTTTTTAGAAATCAGCGGAAAATAGTGTCACACAGGTGCGGTTTGCTGTGAGTCTGTAGTTTTCCACTTTGTTAATAATCACAAAAATCTTTATCAGTGTCGTGGTAACTCACCTCCTTTACTTTAATGCAAATTGCATAGTTATACTCATTAAGGGATTTGTATGCTCAAAGCTTTCCTCTTCTGCACATGAGTTTTTCCACCAAATACAAGTAAATATCAGGACACTAACATCATGCTTACATTCAGTAGCTAACTGTACATGGATCTGGGGTTGCTCACCGTTCGTTATATTGGGACTCCTGCACTACTCAGGTCACCAGTTTGTGCACACAGCCATCTTTGTTTACTAACAGTAAATCGGTCTATAATACAAAGTATAAGGGCATGGAAAAAATAAGCATACAAAGTAAAATTGCCAATTACAATTAGGCTATAAAAATATACACAGGCGGCAATTTACAACAAAGTTAATTTTTATGCTACTATAGAGTCAGTCTCTTTTAGAACTGAATCTGGAAAGAAGAGTTTATATGAAACTGGGTTAGGGGCTTATAGCTGGTCAGTGGTAACAAATTGAATTGAAAGTAATTGTGAACAATTAGCAGAGTAAAGAGGAATAATCCAGGCAGTAATGAAAAGTAGTACAAAAATAGTTAACAGTTAATAATTATAATCATATTATGGAATGTCTCATTGGACCTTACTGAGGCTGCTGTGGCCTTTATCAGTGGGAGAAACAATTCAATTGTACCTAATCTAATGATATGAACAAGTATTCCACTTGTAGGACTTCTCCACTTGAACCTACTCAGAAATTGACTAAAACCGCCACCAGATGGTAGTGTTCACTCCAAGAGATAACATTTCAAAATAAAAGATATAGATAAGTATCAAATGTAAGAAAAACAAAAAAGTGTGATCTGTGTAAGCTTGTTTCATGGACTTTTTTTCCCTGCAGAATTCGTCCGGTGTTCGCAGCCCCTCAGTCTGATCCCAGCGCCCCCTCATCCTCCTCCTTTAGCCCCTCATCTAGCACCCCACGACCCTCCCCCTGAGCGGAGCCGCCGCCGCAGCCGCCCGGGACAAACCACAGGTCAAAAGTAAGTCTCACCGGACACTTCTAATAATACCGTGGGTACTAAATTATGTCTATAATACTTGATCTAGGGTTGTCAAGAAAAGCAACGTAAATATAAAACGACAAGCATTAGTATTTAAAATATAGATATAAAGCACACAATGTAACATTTTAGCTTAAAAATGTACTTAAATAAGAGCATGTTTTATCCTTATTGTGACTTTGCATCTCCACACAACTGTCCATCATGTTTGGTCATGGGCACAGACCTGTTGGAACTTCCTTCTGCTTGTTTCCATAGAGATATTCCTTTAGCCATACTTTTCCATCATCTGTCATGAAATGTTGTCTATGTCCGTGAGGAATGTTTCAAACTTTAGTTTAAGTTTCCATTTCTACGGGATCATGAAGATGTCTTTCCCAGCAGAAAGAGACACCTTGTAACTTTTTGGAAATGGAAAAAAAAATCAACTACATATTGCATGGAAAGTTAAGATAGATAGATGGAGATAGATAATGTTGTAAGCCATACGGTGAGAAAACTATAGATAAATGAACAGCATTTCTATAAAAACAAGCCAGAAGAGGTCGTCCTTCAGACCAACACTGAATTTATTTTGTGGAGACGATACGTAAAGTCTGCTGAAATTTTTTATGCCTGTTTTGGCGCAACAAAAACAATTAAAAAGACACGTTTTCTATTAGTTAGCTAAAAAATTACACGGTGTGCCTTTAAGAAGATTGCTTACAACCATGACAAAAATGTATTATGGGATTTGCTAAATACATTTTAAAATCTTTTCCAGAAATCGCCCCGATGATGGCTAAAACTATCAAAGCCTTCAAGAACCGATTCTCCCGTCGATAGTGTGAAGAGACTGCCCGTAGATTATGAAATTACGACGACTAACATTTTTTTAATTTATCATCTCTAGCAGTGACGTTTGCACACTCAGAAAACACTGTGTCCTCAACACATGAACTTCAAGATGGAAAAGTTGTTCTGTTATTTTAAATGGTTGAGATTCTGTTTAGGAGGATTTACAAGTTTGATGTTTCAGACTGTCATGAACTCTGTAACACTGTTCACATAAGTTCAGAAAGACATAAGGCAATTATATTTTATTATATTTTCTTTTTGGGTAACATAAACCCTTTTGAAGGACGAATTTTATGGCATTTTCCATTAATGGTTTTAACTGTACCATTTGATTCACTACATAAGGAACAACAAAAGGCACATTGTCCACTTTCAAAGCTGTCATCTTTTATGTTTTTGGTCAAAATTATGGCTTTTATTAAAAAACTAATTTATTTTTTAATTTATGAGCGGATACAGCTTACACACTGCAGCTGTCTTATCACTCATTTGAGTGAGTCTCAGTAATTAAAGACCTTTTCAAAAGACATCAAAACATCCACAGTGAAATGGACTGTATTTATTAGAAAGGGACCTGCAAGGCCACAACTCGGGGCCCAACATAAAGTAGGTTAAAATTGCAATTCATTAGATTTTAATGGTAATTAGTAATTTTTATTAAAATTTGACTTTTGCCCTGAAGTGTCTTGTGTCTTTTTTATTCATTATTGTAAGGGATGGGGGAAACATGCAATAAAAAGTGGATTTTTGTTTAAATAAACAGTTCACGACAGTTTTCACCACAGTTTTCACCACTTTTTGGCAAAACGAGGGATATCGTGACTTCAAAATAAAAGTCCTACGCTACTTGCATGTGTCAAAACTTTACTTTCTTTCATAGACTGTATAGTCTATTCTTTTTATTATTTAAAAAACGACATTCAGTCTGTTTAGTTAATAAAAAAAAGAAAAAAAACCGTATCTATCTTTTCTTACGTTATTACTATTAGTCCATAAAAGTTGACTTGAAACAACTTGCAGTAATTAAACAAATGTTTTTTGTAAATAGATGCAAATGATAATATGTTATTGATCATACTACATACATATTTATAATTATACGTTATAAGAATCATCACAAGCTTCAAGACTTTTTAGTACGACATGTAGTAAAAATGATTACTTAATATTGTTCTGCGACCAAAATTCAGAATTAACTAAACTAAATACTGCAATGACGAGTTTAAATAAAACAAATATGCCAAGAACAAATCGATTTCCCCTTTAAGAAAAACTTAATACAATTTTATTTTGAATAAACCAATCCGGAAGTGAACCGTCCGCGTGTCGTTTTGACGCAGAAGTGTTTTGTTTCACGCTGCAAAGTGAAACTCGCAGGTGCTTTTCACGTTTGCTCAAGACTGTTCAACTTCTGAGCTTTTCTAGCAGACTTTTACCGACTACTTTGAGCTCTCCTCGGTGTTTTTGGTCTCACTATGTCCGGTCACGGGCACGGACACGGCCACGGCGGAGGCTGCAGCTGCGAGGGGGAGCACGAGCCCGCGGAGAGAGGCGTGGAGTACGGGCTTTACCGGAGGATCGACCTGGACAAGCTGCAGTGTCTCAACGAGAGCCGTGACGGGGACGGTAGACGGGTGTTCAAGCCCTGGGACCAGCGGACAGACCGGGAGAAGGTAAAGTTTTACAGGAGAGTCCCAGAGGATGAGAAAGAGACCACGCAGGAGTCCACGAGGGTTTCTGTCACTGGGTTAATGAGTTTGTTTGGTGTAGCTGTAGCACGTGGCATTACAGACTCAATGATAACAGAATCTGGGGGACACTCATAATCCTAAAAATACGTAAACTGCACTTTCAGACACTGCAATGACTCAGCATTTCACTTTACTCCAAAATGTTGCAGCAACATTGTCATACTTCAATTGAAACTGTAAGGTTGATCAAAGAAAGTTATTCTGAGGTGTAACTAAGTCTTCGTCTCTAAATTAAATTAATTCTCAAATCTTTGGCCTCAAATCCTTGACAATTTCAGGTCCCCAAGTCTAATCTTTAAGTCATGTCATTATAAAATTAGCCATAAAATACAGCTCATAGTTTGGTAATGTATCAGATATGTGTAATATTAGGCCTTTTCCCACTGTAGGAACTTTTTTTCAGTTCCTACTAGTACTTTTTTTGGTTCCGGTCCTCATTTTGGGAGTGTTCACAGTCACACAGAGCAGGAACTATGGACTGGGGCCACACTTTAGGGACTTTTTCAGCTCCTGCTCTGGGGCAGGTACTTTGCAGTCAGACCAGGAACCTTTTTGGTGACACAAACACATTTACAACATTATCTTTGTTTGGAAACATGTTTAATAGTTTCTGATATTTGGTTTTCCTTAACCCAGAGGAAACTTAAAAAAATAATAATAATTAAAACCGCGCGCGGTGATATAGGCCCTCGCCCCCCCTTGCGACCGCGGAGGATGAGCCATCGCGGACTACGAGCCACCGCGACGAGCCCGCCCGCCGTCCTCGTGCGTTTTCCGCCAACAGCACTCCTCCCCTATAAGCTACATCGTATACTGCTCCATTCACTGAAACGACAAATTATGACATTGTGACCGCTGCACGTTTGAAGATAGAGGTATGCTTTCATTAGCTTTTTATTTTGGCATCCCGAAGGCAATAAGTGTGCCAAATTTCAAGTCTCTATTTTTTTCATTCAATGTGAATGTTTTCTATGTATTTCAATGGGAAATGTTTGACGTTGCCATGGTAACACGGTTTAAAATAACGCTATGCTTTCATTGGCTTTTTTGTTCAGTATTGGAAGGAGAACGTGTGTGCCAAATTTCAGCTTTCTAGGACAAAGTAAAGATTTGCACCCTACCACTCACCCTACCCTCCACTCTGGCCAAATCTGTCAGTTCTCCATTGAATAACATGGGTTTTGCCTTTTTTTCCTTTGCCATGGCCAAACGCTTGCAGATAAAAATACAGTCCCATTGGGTTTTTTGTTCAGTGTGATGTGGAGAATTTGTGTGGTGAATTTGTTGCATTTTGGTTAAACTAAAAATTTTATCCCATTCAAAAGTAAGGGGGCGCTGTGTTAAAACGGTTCAAGATAGAGGCGTGTCATGATTGACTTTTTTGTTCAGAATGTGAAGCATAATGTGTGTATCAAATTTCAGCTTCCTTTGAAAGGAAAATATTTTTTCCCCATTCAAAAAGTTTTGCGTCTCCATTGGATAACATGGGTTTTTGTCGTTTTTACGTTGCCATGGCAACACGTTTGCAGATAAAGATATGCTCCCATTGGGTTTTTCATTCAGATAGGTGAGAAGGATGTCTGTGCCAAATTTCATGTGTCTACGACAAACTAAATTTTTTAGGTCAATGCAATTTTCAAGGTGGCGCTGTGGAGCTATTCGATGACGTAGATTTTTTTTAAGTATATTGTTAGATGCGGCTTGCGATTTAGAACAAAATGTATATTAATGCCGGAGAATAAAAAAATTTGTGTCAGAAATACGCATATTTAAACACATTGGAAAACGTCACTTTTGATTTGTGGTGTTGCCACGCCCACATTTTTTGAGATATCAGAAAACTATCAAAAAACTCAAAGGCTCAAGGGTCTGCTGATGTTAGTTCCAAATTTTCACCCTATTTAACATAAAAAGAAAAATGGAAAAAAATAAAACGTGAGATGAAAATTTTCCCAAAAATCTGGTTCGGCCCACGATAGCCGACGCCCTGTAGGGTTTAGGGCAGGGTCATAATGTAATATTTTACTTGTCTTGACACGAGCTATGTTTCTGCCAAATTTCATTTGTCTGTGATAAAAAAGGTCTGTCATTGCCGTAATGTTTTTTGATTTTTGAGGGGGCACTAGCGAGTCATTTTAACACATTAATTTTTTTGCTGTACGAAAAACAAAATTTTTCGCCGACCTTAAATTTTGGGTCAAATATCATGACTTTTCGTTAACGTTCAGAGGGTCAAAATTAAGGTTAAAGCGCAAGAAAAATAATAATAATAATAATAATAATAATAATAATAATAATGGAACAACCTTTTTTTCCCATTTTTTCTCTCCTAAACTAAAAGACCTAGACTCGTACAACTTTCTGAGACTGTGCCCCAACACCAGAAGGCCCTCTGTGAATTTTTTCAGATTTTTACGTCCAACGGTTTGCTTTGTACGAATTTTTGAAATTTAGATTTTAAGGGGGCGCTATTGGGCCATTTTATGACATAAACGCTTGATATGCATATCGTTGAGTTCAGTTTCAAAATGTGCACAAACGCTCTATTTTCATTTTCCCATAAAAAAATCTAGCAAAAAGAAAGATTTTTTTCTAATTTCCAAATTTTGACAATTTTGTTGAAAAATCACTGTGACCACACCAAACATGATATTCAAATTTCAAACCATTGATTTCATTTCACATGGGTTTACTGTGTTTTGGCCAAGTTTGACGTGTTTTCGACCAAAATTGTGGACGTGCTGGCCCAAAGTATGAGGTAATGCGCTTTTCCGAGTGACGCGTTTGATCCAAGATGGCCGACTTCCTGTCAACTTGGGGGTGGGGCCACAATCGGATTTTTTTCATGTTCGGACCTGAACTATTTTTCGGGCTAGGTTTCATATTTTTACTGCGACTTTTTTTGGCGTCGGGCTCCCATTGGCCCAATGTTATTTGATTTTCGAGGGGGCGCTACCGAGTCGTCTTTCATTATTTTTTCACGCGGTCTTCACTCAAAATTAGAGCTCACGGAGTTCTAATTTTCGACACCACTCCCGGGCACGTGCGTCGTCGTTTACTATTTCGTATTCGCGATTTTCCTCCCCCCGAGTCCAATTACAATTAGTCCCTCGCCGGGGACTTCGTCACTCGGCTCGGGCCTAATAATAACATTAAATGCAATGGCTTCCAAAATAAATGTTAGTTTTATTGTTGATTTCAGTGACGATTTTAGTTTTTATACATAATAGTTTTATGTAGAAGAGAAAAAAACAACTTTTTTTTCCCAACTCCAACAAATGACTTATTTAAATGTTCCAGACTAAACAGATGCTAATGTTAAAGGTTTTTAGACCCACAACAGAATGTGTGGATGCAAACATGGGGACAGGGTAGTTCCTCTGACTAAACAGGGGCTAAAGGAATGTGGAGACTTAGGTCTTGATACTTTTATGTGGGAAAACGCCTATTCTTTAAAAAGTTCGACTAGTTCCAATTTGTCCTTAAAAAATAAATGCGTCTACTTATAGTTATTGTAATGGGAAAACTGAAATAGTAATCTCATTTCCACCTCAGTTCCACATTCAAATTATTTTTGAGTATTAAAGCTAATTTAATTGTGTGTGGGTTAATGTTGTAATGGGGAATTTTGCAGGTAACATACATCAAAAGGTGCCATAGTGACCATTACAATAATGATAGAAAACCACCGGTTGTAATGACTTTTTAAAAGTATGATCAATAATATTGCATTCTAGCTTAATATCAAGTATATAGTCTTACTTTGTTTCAGTCACATCTGTCTGTGTCTTGATTCACTGGTATGATCTTTAGAAATAATTTATTCTTTCTCTTTGCAGTTTGTGGAGAGTGATGCAGATGAAGAATTATTATTCAATATACCGTAAGTCTGAAAATAATACAATCAAATGTGTGTTTCATTGTAACTTTTTTTTTACTGTACACACTTCAGATGGCTTCTTTCTTCTTGTTTTGCACTGACTCGTCATTTTCAAGCGTCATTGTTTTTTCCTATAGAGTTTCTGCTACACTCATGCACTTTTTGTTTTAGTTTTACAGGCAGCGTGAAACTAAAAGGCATCATTATTTCTGGAGAAGATGACGACTCTCATCCGGCGGAGATACGATTGTAAGTTCATATACATTGCAGTGTTTTATAGCTTTTTTTTCCTCACAATTAAGAAGGAGAGTAAGTACATCACCTCAGTAAATATAAATAAATGCACCTGCTAAAGAAAGTGTATTCTTCTTATTTCAGATTTAAAAACATTCCTCAGATGTCGTTTGATGACACTGGAAGGGAACCTGAACAGGCCTTCAGACTCAACAGAGACCCCACTGCAGAGCTGGAGTATCCCACAAAGTAAGGAAACACAAAGGCATTACATTACAAACATTATATTTATATCTTCTCACAAATATTGTCTCTTTTGTTTACAGGATAGCTCGGTTTACAAATGTGAATCATCTCTCTATTCACATCTCAAAAAACTTTGGAGCAGAAAGTACAAAAGTGTTTTACATTGGTCTGAGAGGAGAGTATTCTGAGGTGAGTGTGGACTGCTTGTGTGAGGTCAAATAAATAAATAAATATACAGTTAGATAACCGTTTAATATGCAAGGTAAACTGATTTAATTAGCTGAAAAATGCTTTGATTCTAGTGTGATTTCTATGCTAATAATAATATTGTACAAAAATTAGATCTTTTTAGTAAGTTGTTTGAAAATATTAAATACTTCCTTACCTGTGCATTATCCATCCATTTGAGAGGACAGTCAATATTACAATTTAAAGTGCGTATGACAGGTTTGAACGTTTTTCAAATTTTTATTTCGTTTGGTAGATTAATACCGGTTGTAATTATAAATGAGAGTTTTACGTTAATCAAGAACAAGTTTGTGGAGAAAAATGTGAAAATAGAGTTTGTTGAAAATACCAGGAAGTAGAGCAGACTTCTGAACTGATGACATCACACTGGGGAGACAAAAACATTTTCAATTTTCTCACAAGAAACAGATTTTTATGGTTCTGTAAACAAACATTTAATTAAAAAAAAGAAAGTTCTAGTATATTTTTATGGCTCAAGTAAAAAAAAAAAAAAAAAAAAGTTACATTTGAAGAGTTTGGGCCCAATTTATTAAATGGTTGCTAGGCAACTACCCAGCGTGATGTCATACTTAATGAGCAGGAAGTACATTTTTAATGCTAAAAAATGACCAAGTTGGAATGAAATTTGAAAAATGTTGAGTAAAACCCTAAATATAATTATCTACGTCTTTGTGAAATGAGCAGTTCAACCTGTCATGGACACTTTAAGTTGATGCAATTATTAAATCCCAAAGGCTGAGTTTGTTTAGAGAATTAGAGTATAACCTTTTTAGTACTTGTAGTTTTGACCTGTACAAGCACGTTTAGATATTTTTATTCTTGTATTGGTTTAAAAGTCTACATTTCAGTTTCCGATTAAATGTAATGCTTCTCATATTCTTTTAAACACACAGTTAGAGCTGGGCAGTGTATCAAACTTTAGATAATATTGTGAATGTTGTTTTGAAGATATGCAAAAATTGAATATTGAGTATTTTGTGCAGTAAAAACATGCCACAACCGAGCTCATTCACAAAAAAATATTAAATAAGACAAGGCAAGTTTAAATATATACTGTATCAGAATTTGTACATTAATCAATTCAACAATTTAGAAAACAGGAAAATTACTTTATAATGGCAAACTGCTGCACTTTTGTGATTAATTTGACAAATATTTGTTCAATAATTAAATACATTAGAAAAAATACCTTTTAAATGAGAAAACAAGGGATTATGTGTGCCTAGAATTAGTATTTTACATTTTTTTTTTGTAGATTTTAATTGGTTTGAACCTGATTGCCAACAGAACAAGTATAAAATATCTAATTTTACTTAAAGAAAAATACACACTTATTTGAATTTATGAAAAAATCCCTGTGTTCTTGAAATAATAAATAAATGTATTGTCCTATTTTATTTAGGTCAGTCAAACCTGCTCAAATCACGATAAACACTACATCATTCAATTAGTTTTAAATAGAAAAATGTCATTTGTCCAGTGTAGCTAATTTGAACACAGATTTTAACACATTTATGTCGAACTGAAAAAAGATTCGCCAAAAAATTATTGAGAATTTTTCTGTATACAGCAATCCCATTTAGAAGTTTTTGTAATAGATAATCAAATATATAATTTAAACATAGCCTCTTTCATTTAATAACAAGTGTCTCATCTGTTTAGCAAAAGTCAGTGAAAAGCATATGCATTTTCTTTTCCTGCCCACGGTATGATAATTAAATAAAGCCTTTTTCATTTTGCATTTTAGGCTCACAGACACGAGGTCACAATCTGTAACTACGAAGCTGCGGCGAATCCGGCGGATCACAAAGTGGACACAATCATCCCTCAAACCAACTTCATTTCCTGAAGCTTTAAAACACCGAAGACGACGGAGAGACCTGAAAACTGTTGCTTAAGAAAGTATTATGGCTGCACAATGAGAGGGAAAACAAGCATGTAATAACTGTGGAGTTTTGCCTTAGCTTTAGCCTTAGCTTTGAGTGTGAGTGTCTTACAAGGCAAAAGGGCAAAATAACATTGTACTTTGCCATGAAAAAAATATTGCACTAACTTAAAATTTGGTCATTTTTTCTCTGAGCTGGAATTATTAGGCATTTGCATCACTACATAAACGTCACTGAAACAATATTTTAACTGCTCTACCCAGTTAATTGAAATATTATAGGCTTAAAGGATGTTGTAATCTATTGAATTTAACCAAAAAACTTTATATTTATTAGTCAAATTGTGTCAACACCAAAACGTTATTACTACAATTTCACTAATACTTTGATCATGTTTTTTTGGATTAACAATGTACTATTAAAAATTAAAGATGGGGTAGCTGGTTTTCACACTACAAACACAATTTTGATCAACTTCTTTTCACAAATCCTTTAACACTTAGTTAATAGGGATATGTATTCGTTCTTGTTGCAATTTTGGCTTAAAAGCACATCTTAAAAACAGCAAAGTGAAACTTGAGAGGACGACCCAGGCTCAGCCAATCAGGGCGCAGCATTCAGCTTCTGATGAGAAGTAAAATACTTTATTATTCAATTCACAGTACACAGTGGTCTCATTTAATCACAAAGTGCTGCATTTATCATAGACTTTGTAGTGGAAAACACAAAGTTTACCAATTTACAAACAAAAAAGTGAGTTACCCCAACTTTAAATATTAATGTTTATTTATCTATTGTTCAGATCTAAGTTTGTAATTCCTTTGCACCATGAATTGTGAAGAGTCAGATTGACTGTTTTGGACTGAAAATGTGCCAAGTTGTTTCTAGAATTGCTTTGTAAGAGTTTCTGAATTCTTGAAGAAAGTTTAAAGGCCTGTTGTTTCTGTCACAACTGCAACCTTACTATTTCAATATGAAAAAGTAACACAAAAAAATAAACTCATGCAATTTCTAAGCCTGTCTGCATACTCAAATTTTTATGCTTCATGAACACTTAGTATTTAGTAAAGCTGTTTTTAATTGCGTCTAGACATTTGGAGTAACACTTATGTTTTAAGTTATTGGTTTAATTGACCTTTATTTAATCAGTCACACTGACATTCAGTCTACCAAATGAATTTATACAGGTTAATCTCTTCCAAATTAAATCAAACAAAAGATGAAAGACTACTTTATCACTTTGCATGTAGAATAGACTTTGGTGTGTGGAGGTCGCAACTGAAAAAATGTCTGTTTATGCATTGAATTATTTTTCTGATTAGTAATTCAAAGAAATACTAAAATAACTATATGTCATATCATTTATATTTTTTGTACTTATCTTTATTAGAATATTCGTTCTGTATGTACACCTCCCTTTTTTCATTTAAAGCTAACCCTGGATATAATCACATGTTTACCCTAAAACACTTATAATATCATCACTTATATAAATACAGGACAAATACTTTGGAAGTATTTGTAGTTTTATTAAAATAGTGTTTTAAAGAAATGACATGAAGGCTGTCATTTTGCTGCGGTTATGACATAAAATAGTGTCGTCAAGGTAACAGGCAGTAGCAGGTAACTAAGCAACATGAATTCCTCAATTAAACCTTTTCAGTTTGAGCCGGAGCAAAGCCAAATACAGAAAGATAATGTGGAATTTAGAGACACTGGAGATATTTGAGAAGAGGAGGCAAGAACTAGACACTGTCAGTGGTGTTTTTGTTTCAACTGTTCACAGATGAAATTGTGTGAGTAACCATGGAAACACTATTTTATGTCATCAACCAAAATGGCGGCTCCCAGTGGCTTGAAAAGAACATAAACAATGACAATTTTATAAAAAATAGTAAGCAGTTATATATTTGTTTGCAATTTATTTTAATAAGCATGAGCAGTACTAGTGTTTTAGCCACATTTGTCTTTGGCCCTGTCCCAATACTCACACTTGCACACTTGTGCACTTCAAATGTGCGTTGACGACGAGCCGCTGAAGTGCGCATGGTGTCCCAATTCTCTAGAATGTTTTGATCCACACTTCACAACATCATATTTACGCACTTCAGGCAAGTGTGGAGTTTTCAAATGATGCAATGCTTCTACCTTAGCAACTTAGCTCTGAGAGTTAACAGGAGGCACAGTTTAATAATATACTACGGTAAGAAAACCATTTGGCTTGTACCTTGCGCTGCCACTGCTGATTCCTACCAGACATGGACATTCACAGCACTGTTTTATATGTTTGTGGCAAGTTCCAATGATCCAAATAGACGAGTAATTTAGCAGCAGTTTAATTCATAACATGTTGAAGTGTGGACTGTCCCATTTCTGTTCTGCACACTTGAGCACTTGTGCACTTGGCGCACTTGCACACTTTCAAACAATGCACACTTCAGTGAAGTGCACAAGTGTGCAAGTGTGAGTATTGGGACAGGGCCTTTATATCCAGAGTTCCCTTTAAACTGGCATAAATGAAAAAAATAAACAGTAGGGGGCATCTTCTATGACTCGCCTCAATAATTTCGTGGAAAAAAAGGTTATCCATACACAATCAAGTGTATAAATCATCAATAAACTTAACTGTTAAATACTTCATAACATTTCTTGCGTTTTGAGCATTGTTGTCTCTGAACAGTGGTCTGAACTTTGCGCTTGTACGTGGGGTGGCACCGCGGTAGGCACTGCCCTGTGCGTGAGTCCAGACGTAAACCGGAAGTACCGCGGCACCATCGTAAACTGGGACAGCGAGCGGTTAGGTGAGTACTGCATCGGCTAACGGGCCAGGGGCAAGGGGCTGACTTTTACCTTCATAAACCACCCCAAAATACACCTCGTTTGTGTATTTACAAGATAACGTGTTTACCTTCCAAATCACTTTACGTTGCTCTGTAAAATTGTTGAATGAAGCGGTAAACAGGCGCGCGAATGTTTGCTCCTAGCCGCATCATCGATTCTAGCTTGTTTATTGTGCAATTTCACGTTCAAATATCACTCCAAAGCAAGTTATCTGTCAGAAATATTGTTCAGGCGGTGAGATTAGGCGTTTGTGCGATTGAAACGTGTGCATTTTGTTTGCTGTTGTGGATGAAAGCACGGCTAGCTGTGTTTGAACCATTCATTGTCCTCGCTGCTGTTTCTGCCTCTGCGCTAGCCGCCTACTGTAATTAAATTCACTTCACTTTCTCTCTCTGTGTGTGTCCGCTTAATGCCTGGTGTTCTGATAATAACAGACTGTAACATGTTGTTTTCTTGGCTTGTTATTTAACCTCCACTGGAAAGACTGGGACAGCGAGCTTAAAACGAGGAGAAAAGTATGTATTAGCCTGTTGTACAAAAGGATGCCTGTCTGTCATTGTCGCATATTTACCTTTTGTGTAGCATAGCCTTTTCATCTCACTTCTTTTTCTGACAGGGGCCTGTTTATACATTTTGTTTAGGGTAAATAGATATGTTTTAAACTAGTAAGTGTTACACTATTATAAAACTTTGGCATTTTTGCTCTTTTCAGTTAGTTAACATCTTATCTTTGTTCTTGTTATGTGTTGTGTTCTAGTAGTTTCCTCTTTAAGTTACGTAAAAGATTGTTTTACAAAATAATTTATCACTTTTTCTTATAATTCAAGCTGTCTAACATTGTTGTAGCTTTATGATTGGTAATATTCTCTCTGTACGGATGTTACAGAAGCATGTAATTCAATTTAGCACTGTCACATGTGCTTTTCTAAATTAAAAAAGGCTGCAGTTGTCAGAGATGCTAAGAGTATTTTTACTCAAGTACTATACTTAAGTAGTTTTTCAGAGTATCTGTACTTTACTTGAGTATGAAATAATCTGGTGGCTTTTCACTTTTTCAATGAATATCTGTACTTTCTACTCCTACATTGTTACTTTATGAGCCCATCAACAGCTTTTATTTTCTTCTTGAAACTTGTGCAGTGAAAATCGCCAAAAACTTTATAACTTTTTAACAATTGTATATTTCTCCCATCATGATAAAAGTCTAAATAATTAGAATAAATTCACTGTAAAGTTTATTTTACAGTCCAACACTAAACAAACCAACTTTGTGCACTGCAAAAAATGCATTCTAGATTGGTTCAAATGGTTTAAAAAGAAAACAAAACAGTTTTTTTAACCTTTACTTTTGGCATTTGTATCTGGTTAAGACCGTTTTACTTGATGGACCTAGATTATTGATTTAAGGTGATTCTGTCTTGTTTTTTTCATGAATTTGTTTTTATTTCAAAACACGTTCTTGTAAGACATAAACTCACCCCAGTGGCACATTTGGTTCAAGCTTAAGTTTGTTGCAAATAGTCACAAATGTCTTATACTTAGCAATTTTATTAGAATCCGGCAACTAAAACAACTAAAATTAAGATGAATGTTCTGAATTCAAGTTGCTGATAGCTTTTGGCAGTGTGGTTGTAATTTTTACTGTTTTACTTCAGTAGATTTACAGAGGTTTACTTTTGTACTTTTACTCAAGTAAAAGAGTTTCAGCAGGACTTTGACTTTTATCAATACTTGAATAACTGATTGTGCGTTACATTTTAACTGAGTGTATTCTTGGTTCTTTTAAAATATTCATTTATCTATTTCAGATAAGTTTATGTGAGAAAACCTATTTGAAAGTGCAGTAGTTTTTGTTCAGTTACTGGAATGTTTCTCCCTTCAGATTCTTATCCTTGGATCTGTCTCTACATTGGACTTGACTGTAATTGAAGTCACACAGAGCAGGCTCCCATGATGGACCTAATTAGACTATTTTTGGAGTTTCTCTGTCATTTCTTTGTTCTTAGATTCAGTACGTTATTAAGTGGTGAAGTAGTTCTTCTGTAAGTTATCAACAAAGTGAAACCAATCATCAATGAAAGCTTTACCTTACCTGAACTTGATTTGCATTTTGTACATTTAAATCATCTGCAGATTTCATAAGATTGAGACTCAGTTTAACTCACAAAATATAGCTCAATACATACAACATGTAAACTAGAACTAAGCCAGAATTAGAACAAGAGTAAACCAAGGACATGAAGACCAAACTGCATGAACACATTTATTTTCTGATTATTTTGAACCAGCGCTGCACCACGTACTTGCTCACACAGAGTGCCTATATTTATTTATAACCACTCAAGCCTCCTTCAGCAGCACTGTTTTTGAGCCAGGTCTGAAACCACGAGGGCTTTGAGCTGGTTCTACAGGTTATTCACCATTGTAAGATGAATAAACGATCAAGAACTAGACAATACTGTAAACCAGGCTTGTCAAAAGTACAAAATCAGATGCCAAAACTAACCAGTACCATGAGTCAGCAATAATACTATCTTATCTATGTCTAGGGCTGCAATTAACAATCATTTTGTTAATCGATTAGTTGGGCGATTATTGTTTAAAATGCAAAAGTCAAGTTTTTGTCAAGATTTAAACATTTTGATTCAGAGAAAGCCTAAAATAAAATTATATTATGAGTTCGTAATTGACTGAATTAAGATTTTTACTGCAAATGGAACAGTCATAAATGTATTGTTTTGTTAAAAATGGAGAAGAAGGAAGGACTAGCCTTTTCTCATTTAAAAATAGCAAAAATAGTTACTGTACTTGAAATGATCACATATAGTTCTATTGGCAAATTTACATTGTAGAAACTTCAGATTCAATCAGCTTAAGTCACATTTACTCAACTCAAGATAAAATTAGTGTTTATAAGTAACACTAGCTTATTTAAGATTATGTTTATTTTCTAGTAAAAGCGACAATTGGAGTTAGGAACCTATAAAGACCAGTTAACGATCATTCGATCACTACTACTTTTTGATTAACTTGTTGCAGCTAAAAAATCCTAATCAAATTGTCAATTATTAAGTGATTGGTTTTGAATCGAAAGATCGAAAACTAATCTTTTGTCAATGAAAGTGTGTAGTTTGGAGCAAAAGTCAAACTCTGAGGCAAAATACTGATAAAAATCTAAAAAATGGGGCATATTAAAAGTTTTTGTTTTGTTTAAGTTCATGAATGGTATTTTTCATTTGGTTTTGAAAAGGTTAATCGAAACGGATCAAAAATCAAGATCAACCAATTAGAGGTGTGCAATATATTGAATTTTAGATAATATCATGAAAGTGGTTTTCAAGATATCCAAAAATAAAACATAAAGTATGTCGTTTATAGTTGCCACAAAAAGAACCCTGTAAGATTAGAAAATTGAGAAAATTATGCTAGAAACTTTCAATTTAGGATATAAATGTAATATGTCTGCACTTCTGTGATTCATTTGCAAACATTTCACATTTCACATTGTTCACGTGACATTCCATCATTTTCCAGACAAATAATACTTCACACAGATGTTTGCAGCTCAAATAAATCTTGTTCAAAGTCAGTTTTTATTGTAATACAAAGTGATCGAGTCTAGTCGTCACTAATGAAAATCACCAGATTATCTTTTAGATATTTCATTACAAAGTACAGTGTTATTAATCAGAAATCTTGTTCTAACCATCTAGAACCATGACATCATTGCATTCTACAACCTGACTTAAAAATCATCCAAATATTGTTATCGAGATTTGCCAAAAAGATATCGAAATATTTATATTTTGTCAATATCGCCCAGCCCCACGATCAATATGAGAAAAGAAAATCATGATAAAGTTTATTTCCAGATTGCCCAGCCCTAGTTGCATCTAAATAATAAAAAAAAAACTAATTTGAGAAAATATCAGTACTAAAGAAAATCACAGTAACATGACACAATTTGGCTTTTTGCTCAATAAATAGAAAGAAGAGAGATATAGACATGTATATGTACTGAAAACATGCTAAAACATTACTTCTATCTGCTTTCTTCTTGTTTCTTTCATATTTTTGATTTGAGACGTCGCCGGTGCGTTGCTGCTTTCTTCTCGTGAATCTAAAATGATTTCCTTTTGACTGAATTACCGCTTGTCGATAATGAATGCAGATGAAATGCTGCCTCAGCCTGCAACATGTAATTTTTGCAAAAATAGCGGCTTGTACACAGTGTTCTTGTCAAAAATGATTGTGACGCTTTTAATAAACACTCACCTGTTTCTCAGTGCGTACAAGTTTCTGCTTTTCTTGGTAACTTTCTTTAATCATTTATGTTTTTGTGGCAAATATTTAACAAGATGCTGACGCTGAGACGTTTTTTCTTGGTATGTTTTTGTCTGGTTTCCTGGTATAGTCGGCTTTTGATGAATTTCTGTCACTTGTTAGACAAAAGCGGGTCAAATTGAAAACTAAACACCAGGCAGCTACAAAGCAACAGATTGAACATTTGAGATTTAATCAAGGTTTTAAAGATGTGACTCCTGTATTTTGGTTTTTCTATTCACTCAAAAGTTTCTCTTCAAACTTATTCCATTTAGGGCTGCACGATATTGAAAATTTCTGCGATATGGGCTCTGAGATTGCCATATTCGATATTTTTGCGATATTTATTTTTCAATTAAGAATTTCTCTGTACATTTATTTAAAGTTGTTATTACACTATTAAAACGATGTGCGTATAAACCGCACACGTTCTGTGGCTTAGTAATTGCTTAATCATTTTATTAACTTATTTTTATTGAGGCGCGGTCATGTTTTAGGCTTAGTTGCTGGTTGCTCTGAAAATCTGGCAACCGCAGTCGGTACCCCTACACACGTTATGCCTGACAGGTCACAGCTTTATCACAACTAGTTTTTGTGCCTTTTCAATCTTGTTTTAAACCAACACAAATCACAAGAGTTGTTCTTAAGAGGAGAAGACAAGAACGGAGTCAAACCACTCGGCGCTAAAAACGGATGAATAATGCATAAAAATAAAAAAATTATTGCACATCCTTGCGATATGGTTATTGCACGTGTCAATATTGTGATATCGATATTTTTTCGATATATTGTGCAGCCCTAATTCCATTGTTTCAAACTCAATCTTTGCCATGTTTTCTCTTGTGGTTTAGTTGATTAATTGATCAGTTATGTGGGTCAATTTCGGTGAAAATGATTCAGTTTTGTGACTACAGTTGTCGTATAAACAGTCAACTTCCTCTGAGATCATAGAGTTTAGTAGAAATGTGCAACTTCATAACTTTAATTCTGTACAACTTGTGATTTTATGTAGTTTGGATCTGATATTAAGATCTGTTTTAGTCAAATAATTGATTGATAAGGCATGTTTTTTAGTTAACCAAGAGTTTTCTTTTGTTCTGGCCATTCCTGTTTCTCCCACACTCTTGAGATGCTTTGCAATTAAACATATTCCTGTAACAACAAGCTAAACATTGATTTTGCCATTTGAGTCTTGGCTTTGAAATGCTATTCTGAATGTAAAGCTGCAAGTATCTGCCTCATTTTGCCAATTCTGAACCCGTGTTGACAGCTTTGACAATGTTTTACTTTTCAGGCCAATAATATTTAGTACAAATGAAGGACAGATAAAATCAAATGCTGATTTTGTTGTAATACAAACATTTAAATGTGGGTTTAGTCACTAAAAGAAACCAGCAGATTGAAAATCTTCTGAATTCCTAGTTTGACTGTAAAGTAAGATGGTATTATAGGAGACCAACTGTGTTTTTTCCCCCATGTACTGTATTTAGGAACAATCTATGTCATATGTAGAGCAAGTTTTCCACATTTTGTTTATCTAAAACAATGTATAAATAGACACAGGTCTATTGGCTTCCCGTTCACAACTGCAGAACTGATAAGCCTCGCCTCTTCAGCTAGCATCACTGTAAACTTCAGCTCAGACTTTCTAAAAAAAAAAAAATCTACTATTAAAGTGACAATTGCATTCTAAACAATTATTCCAAACAATAATCGCCCAACTAATCGATTACCAACATAATTATTAGTTGCACCTCTTTAGGCATTAATATCTTATTATGGCAAAAAAAAAAAGTTTTTACCCTTGTTATACCTGCCTTCTCTCATCAATAGTTCACTCAAAGTTTTATTAAGAATGATTCCTGTATGTTTGAGTAATCTTGTTTTGTACTGCAGCTGATCATTGAGTGCTCAGAAAAACCTGGTCTTCACCTACCACCTATCCCCGCCCACTTGTCTGTAATTCATTGTGATTATTCACAATATTCCGATTCATAGTAAAGCTTATCTGGTTCAGAATAGTCACATAGCCACTTTACAACAATAAAAAATTAAATTTTAAAATCTTTTGCTTGTTACATTAAAATCTTACAATGAAGATGCGGGGCTTATCACTTCTGCAGTTTTGCAGAAGAAGTAAATCGACCTCGTTCTATTTGTAAGCTGTTTACGTCAATTTTGTGTTATAGTTTATTCCTAGATACATAGAAAAAACGCAGAAGGTCTCCTTTAAATTTGATTTGATTTCAAACCTGCATAAACCCCAATGGAGATTTTTACTAATATGAAGTATTTTGGCCCATTTCTGACAACATAGAAATAATTTAACCGAGCTAGTTTATTTTCTATTGTTTACCTGCCAAGTCTCCTTTAGCTACACAACTGCACAACTCCAGTCTCAGGAAACAGGTTTGTACTTAGTCCACTTCCTTGTATTTGTTGTGCATTAGACTTGACCTTTCAGCGTGGCATTTTAACACCGGACCATAATCCCCCAGAGTTTACAAATTAACCTTTCGCTCTTCTCTGCTTATCGCCTTTGTACCTATTGCACTGCGCCCCTGTGTCCCCTCCCACAATGCATCAGGAGATTCAAGGCCATTAATGAGTCAGTGCTTTTACTGCTTCCTGCGTTGTAAGATCATCTCCTTCAGTCTAATTGATGACAGTGTGAAGAGGTGTGGGTTCAGTATTTATGAATGATTGTAGTTTTAAGACAGTCGTGATAAGAAAAAATTATAATATGTGATTTATTTTGAAAAGAAGAATACAGTTTATATCTGGCAGCTTAAATTCTTTCCTATGAGTGACTAATAACACCAACAAAGACAGAAAAATGTAGAATAAAGCGGGGCTGGGCGATCTGGGAAAAAATATAATCAATGGCTGAAAACAAAAACTTTTACTACGTCCCAATTATAAACTTTTTTGAAACTATATATCAATATTCACCCTCAAAGTTTGACTTTTGCTCCAAACAAACATTTTCACTGGTCTTGAGTCAAAACCCACAACAAATAATTAACAATTCAATTCGATCTCGATCTCTCAACTATTCATTTAACTGGCTCTGTGCACGGAACATCAGTTGGCTTGTTTTGTTAGAAATGGCTAACTTCTGTACAAACAAGCATTTCCTGTTAGCGTTAGCATTTAGATACAAACAAGTCTCTTTTTTTTCATTGGTTTCATTGGTTTTGCTCATCACCGTATACATGGTATGGAGCACAAAACAAATCAAAATACATTCACTGACAAAGTAATATATAGTTCATTTCTCTACATTTCTAGACATATTTAACAGTAAGAAGTAATTCATTTATAAAGACAAAGGACTCCTTTTAGAAAGGCACCTATTCTACACAACATTTTGGTCTTTTGTGACTGTAATAACGATATTATTGTATATTTTGGGACATTCTTCATATGTAGTATAGGAAGATATTTCTCTCGTAACAACATTACACAGTAATTTGTACAGACAGACATGACATGATATTTGTCACTAACTCCACCTTCATTACACAGATGACAGATTCTTAGACATCTCTCAGTGCCATTGTACCGGCCAGTGACTTTAGGAATTCTTGTTTTGTTTGTTCTAAAGTTACAGATAGCTTGACTATATCCAGAATTTTCACATAGGAGATACTTCCCAAATTTGACTTTTTGTCCACACATTTTTATTGACAAAAGATTGGTTTTCGATCTTTAGATTCAAAACCCACCACCAATTATTTAATGATTAATTTCGAATTGATCTCCATTTATGGCCCAGCCCTTTGTCCCACAACCCAAACATTACAAAATGTGTTTTGATTCTGGCTTAGTCTTAGTATCTTATATTGTTCTGGTTCTAATTTTGTATTCAAATGTCTTGTGTATTTTATTTGTCCACAAAAATCTAATACAGCAGTAGTTGTTTTTGTACTTCTGACCCAGAGATTGAATATTCCTGTTCCTGTTTCATAAAATAAAAGTAGGGTTGAGCAATAAATTGAAAAATACAGAGATTGAGGTTTTGTCATATCGAATCGTCAAATATTTAGTTTGGGATTTTTAATTGAAATCTTGTCAGTAAAATCTTGTGGTTCATTATTTTCTTCTCGGTGACCTTGGTTCACAGTCGTCTCTCTCTGTTTCTGTCTTTCAGCATCTCATCATTGGTGTATGTGTGGCAACAACATGTCGGTCCCGCTGCTCGACGAGGCTGCGACTGTGTCCGGGACAGAGAAGGAGACCGCTGCTGTGAGTCCAGACCCATAATCCCCGGATTTACCCCCACAGTGACCCCCACAGTCCTCACATCGTGCTGAACCTGTCGCAATAATAACACACTTTGAAGAGCTACAGAAAACAAGAGAACATGAAATTATATTAGGAAGTGTGAAAAAGTCCAGTTTTAGTCTGAACATTTTTTGGAAACATTACTTGTATTTGTATTTATTTACAATGGGGCAGTGCACATTGATCAGCATGTTAGTCCAAGATGTAAATGCAACAGAAAAGCTAAATTTTGTCTGTTGTCCCATGGGCAGATGACAAAAAAACATGTAACAGGCACATATCTCAGGACAGAACGTCGAAAGAAAAACAACTGTTGCCATGGAAATAATAGGAAACCCGGTATTTTTGCTGCAGGTTTGCTGATCTTCTTTTGGAAAAAATTAGCCAAAGCTATGTAAAAAGTGAACAAAATAGCTGTACAATAAACTGCTGGGTTACTGCTGGTACATTTGTCCATCACTCTGTAGTGTGAGTACAGTACCGTAATTTCTGGCCTATTAGCCGCTACTTTTTTCTCAAGCTTTGTACACTGCGGCTTATACGGCAATGCAGCAAAATTATAGATTCTCATAGACTTACTATTAAAAAGTGGTATATGTGGTATATTTATATGTACTTTATCATTTTTCTTACTTAAATCTAGTGGGTGCGGCTTATATTCAGGTGCGCTCAATAGGGCAGAAATTACAGTATATGTTTGAAGTAACTTTTTTTTTTTTTTAAATATCCATTGGTTTAATATTCCGAGCTCTCTACAGTAAAATAGTCGAGTTACAGTTAAAGGATCCATATTGCACAAAAATGAATGAATGTTACTCTTAGTAGTATGAGTAAAAAATAAGCAAAGCTAAGTGGTACAAGTCAGGTCTATGGAGTAGTAGCAAACTGGAATGAATTGACACAATTTGTGTGTATGTGTGTACTGCTTTGAGGAAGGCTGCAAATTAATTGCCCTCTGGGATCAATAAGTTTTCTGAATCTGAATCTGAATCTGAGAACCTTTTGATAGAAAAGGTACATAGTGCACCTTTAAATTATTCATTAAATTAGTAAATGGTGCTTGTTTTGCTTTAATTCTTGGTAAAAATGTTCAAAACACTCCAGTATTACAGTTGATTCAATTAAATTTCTTAATCTTATTTCATCGATTGAGTTTTGGACATTTTTTTACAAGCACACCTGGCCGTATCCCTGGCACACTAGTTGAACATCACTGATATACGGTAGGCCGTTTAATGATTAAAGCTAATGCTTATGAAAACACAATTCATGACAGTAATCTCGCAACAAAACATTTGTAAAACAGGTTAGTCTACTACATTATCCTGAACGTCTGATTGTCCAGAAGCCTCTGTTACAGCATCTACTGAAGATGTGAGATAAAGCCATGAGCTTCAATTCAAATTCATTCTGAAAAGGCAGACCAAATGAATTCTTTCTGTATATATTTAGATCACAAGTACAATAGGTCATCATTCCATTGTAAAGAATAATAAAATTACTTTGAAAACCAGCTTCTTATACCCTTCATATAAAACTTATATATCGTGTAGAAATAAGCACAAAGTGGAGCTCCCAATTCAACTGTCATTCATGATCAATATAGGTAAGATCCAAAAATGACAAATGTCTCTCTTGTTATTTATATTATATTAATCAAATGCACAAGTACCCTTTAGGCACATTCAATTGTAAAAGACATCAATAAAAACATTAATAAAGGAATTGATCAACTAAAAACATATTCAAGCAATTAAACAACAACGGATAAAAACTTAAAATATATCTAGCTTCATGTCTAAAATTAAATTGATCAAAAACTGACTAAATACTGAGCTCTAAAGAGTCAAAAAAGTCTGATCAGTGTAACCCAAACAAGGATGATTCTTCTCTTTAGTGGTTCATTTTATCGTCCATTCATGATTTGTAAAATAGTTGAACCTGAAAGACATTTATGGCACGTTTCAGGTCCTTCCTCATTCATTGTTTAAAGTATTGTCTGAATATTTATCATCTCTAGACCTTTTCCGTTGTAGTAATTATCGTGACAGCCACAATAATCGTCCCTGTGACGCTGTAATTCCAGACACGAGGCAGTTCGAGGGTGAGGGGAACCGCCAGATTTAGGTCAATTTCAAAGGGATTTATGAACAGCTGTATGAAATGAAGAGGGTTTAGGCCCTGGTACTTCAGCCAGACATTACAGCTGTATGTGGCTCATTAAAATGTATAGATGACATGTGAATAAATAACACAATAAATCTAAAAGTAATAACATGGTCACTGTTTTAAAGCCCTCTATTTATTCATTTTTGGTTAGCAGTATGTTTTCAAGAGGGTTTTTAGTTAAAGCTGTTGTACATTAAACTGTGGGCAGACAGAATGCAGTAAAAATTTAATACAATTTAATTAATTTCACAGCCCTTCTTTGTGTTTTTCCAAGAGAAATTGTAACGTTTGTATCCCAGAAAAGCCTCATTGCCAAGGAAATGCAAATATATGTCATGAGTTTGGCTGCAAGATGTATATTTTTATTCAGAAAGAACAAATGCCGGGTTCAAAGCAGTGTTTTTGTGTCACTTCAAGATTAAAACATCATTATCTTTTCACATTTCACACAGGATTTCTTAAATTTAACTATATCAAAACAAAAATTACTTAAGTCCTTTTATGTTGCAGGTGATCTTTCTTCACGGCTTGGGAGACAATGGGTGTGTAAAGTTATTTGGTTATCGCTAATTTGTTTTATGTTCAGTTTTTAGATTGTTTAGATTCACCAGTTTGTTGTTGAATTATCCTTACTGAGCATTAGACGATTTGTCAGTTCTATTCTAAAAGCTCCAGTGTAAAATAAGTATGTTAAGTTATTTAATTATTTTTAACAAGGTTTGAAATTCCATCTCCATTTTTCTAGAAAAGGCTGGGCAGACGTTTTGACCAGTATTCGGTTGCCCCACGTCAAGTTCATCTGTCCTCATGCGTAAGTCTTTTATTCGGGGACTTGTATTCATTGTTTATGCTTTAATAGATTACCGTATGTTTGTAATGAATATTTCTCATTGTTTTGCTTTTGTTTTTTTTGTTTAGGCCTGCGATCCCTGTCACTCTGAACATGGGCGCTATGATGCCCGCATGGTAAACACACAATTTCTGGAATATTACTGTCTTTTAATTGTCATTTTTGTTTTTATTGTAAGTCATACTGTGTCATTTTACAGACTTAACCCAGTAATAATACGTTTCATCTTTCTGATATAGACAACAGAACAGTGCTAGCAATTGCATATATTTTACTGTATTCATTTATTTTGGCGTTAGATTGTGAAACAGCTTTATTATTCTACCTGGGATTTCTATGGGATATACAAGGATGTTTGTTTAATGCTCTTAAATACTATGGTCCCACGAACACATCACAAATATATCACCCTGTTTAGAATTTGGTTGTTGTCTGAGGGATCAGTTATGTCAGTTTTAGTTGGAGCTAGTGCTAACAGCTGTTTATTTGTTTACCTGTTGTTGCAGCAGATGTTACGCCCCGCCCACTTTTCTTGGCAGTGCTCTTCCACTTTAGCTGCGTTTAGCTTATGTTACATTAGCCATGATCAAACATCAAATGTTCTAACTAGTGTAGTAGTGCAGAGGTTATGCAGGAGACAGCACAGCATTACAAATGTTAGACCTGAGTGGCAAGAAATGAGAGTAAATGGAGAGAAAGGACAAAAAAACACTACAATCTAAGAACAAATTCAACCCACAACAACTCTGCTGCGTACTGGGTTTGTAACTGACATGTAAAAGAGAATATCAGGTAAACAGTGGTAGAAAAGCATATGAACAACAAGACTTTAGCTTCTCTCACATTTATCACAGGCGTTGGGATCACACACAGTTGCGCTTATTACCTTTTTCTTCTGTTTTTTGCAGTTAAGATGTGTTAAAATCATCAACTGTTGTTAGCAAACAAGCTCGTAGCTAACAAGCCGTTGCCACAGAACATAGCAATACATTATTTTGCCACTCATTCAAAATTTTGAGGAGCACTTTACAAATGAAAGATTGTCCATGCATAGCCTCGATTCGAGACCGGCCTAGGGACACATTTGGACTCGGTTTTGTCTCGAGAGTGCTTGAATTTGGTCTGATCCTGGACTTTGTCTTTCTTGTCTTGGACACCGAGAGCACATTTAATTACTACCACACTGATAAATGCATAAAACTTCAAAGGGGGTCTCTTGATTTGGTCTTGACCAATGAAAGTGTCGATATTGTCTCGGTCTTGACCCTCAGTGGTCTTGTTATTGTCTCGGTCTTGGGACTCTGTGGCCTCGGAAAGATCTTGGTCTCGATTAGTGTGGTCTTGACTACGACACTAGTTCTAACAATTACATACAAGCCATACACACATGCTGTTCCTTGTTTTAGCTTTTGGTTTTTCTATTTGAGATTGCTCCACAAGACAAACAAGCTAGCATGTTAGCTACTTTGATTAACTGTTACCAGAACAATCTGTGCAGTTAATTAAAAAATAATTTTCTCCTGTCAGCATTGAATATCTGCTTGATACATAAAATAACTCTCAGTGCAGAAGTTCAATTGGCTTGTTTTTGTTTTTTTAAAAAAGCTAACATTTTCACTTCCTGTTAACTTCCTTTCACTACCTCAGTCTAATAAAAACGTAGTCCTAAGATCAGGCAGTGAGTTGTGAGTAGTGAGTCGTTTTCTCTCACATGTTTAGACAAGACTTTACAAATCAGCACAACACTTTACCAAAAGACAGCTGTGCATTTGTAAAAAAAGTGTGTTTGCTTGTCAGTGCTAATGCTAAAGCTCTAAGATTTAAAAATAAACAAGTCGATTTGCTTTAAAGTGAACCCTGAATATAATCACGTGTTTATCCTAAAACACTTATAATATCATCACTTATATAAATACAGGACAAATACCTTAGAAGTATTTGTAGTTTTATTAAAATAGTGTTATGAAGAAATGACATGGACGCTGCCATTTTGCTGCGGTTATGACATAAAATAGTGTTGTCAAGGTAACAGGCAGTAGCAGGTAACTAAGCAACATGAATTCCTGGGTTAAACTTTGTCAGTTTGAGTCGGAGTTTGGCCAAATACAGAACGATTATATGGAATCTAGTAAAACTGAAGATAATCAAGAGTGGTGTTTTTGTTTCAACTGTTCACAGATGAAACTGTGGAAGTAACCATGGAAACACTATTTTATGTCATCAACCAAAATGGCGGCTCCCAGTGGCTTGAAAACAACATAAACAATGACAATTTTATAAAAAATAGTAAGCAGTTATACATTTGTTTGCAATTTATTTTAAGAAGCATGACCAGTACTAGTGTTTTAGCCATATTTGTCTTCATAACCAGGGTTCCCTTTAAATTATTCATCGCTATGACAACTATTGTAAGTTTTCCTCTTTACTAGACCCACGGATAGCCCTTTTAAGACCTGGTTTAGACTTTTGGCTTGTTTAGTCCTGCTTTAGACTTCATTTAGTCCTCGATTAAGTCTGCAGAAACAGTAAAAGTCACGAAAATGAAAGCCGCCGCCTTGTTTTGAGCAACACAGGACTCTCTATTGTCTCCCTGGAAACCGCAAAATTCCAATTTCTCTGTTCTAAATTCTGCTTCAATGACAAAGCGCTGGTTGTGCAGAGAAAGGGGAGTACAATTTTAAGGCTCCCACGTCAGGAAAATGTGCGTCACAATTTCTTTTCTGGTTAGAATCGGAATTATTTGCAACTATTGTCATATTTGATTTTACACTTTAAGCTATTTTCTTTTGAGCAGCCTTCCATTTTTGTCAATTTTCACAGAAATCTTACGGCACATTCCTAAGCTTCAGTAATTTGTCCTAAAACTAAAATTTCATTTATTGTCAAAGCTTATCTTGTATTATTTCATGTAATTGTATTTGTCAAATGTTGTTGCTACAGGATTTACCCATTTTAAAACTAGAAAATGTAGTTTTTTTGTAATAGAAAAGCACATTTCTTAACACATATAGCTGTTCAATGTGTCTGTTTACTTAATATTAAAATGTATCTTTTAGCTTACACATTTTTCAGTAAAATGTAGAATCATCCTTTGTGTAGTAACAATGTCCTCTGAGGTTTTTGGCATCTTTAAATCCCAGAATGTGAACTAATCCTCTCCACCTGTCTCCTGATCTCCTCTGATTAAACGCTTGTGTTTTGTTTTTTTTTCCCTCGCTGCAGGTTTGACCTCAAAGGCCTCAGTCCCGACTCACCGGAGGATGAAGCGGGAATTAAAAAGGCAGCTGAAAACAGTGAGTTGACAAACTGTACACATATTAAATAATACATGTTGTTGTATGATGCAGGGGTTAGTTCAGGCGTTGAAAAACCTTCTGGCACAGGTTCATCTGAAATACAATACAATAAATATAAAGACTTGAAACTTCAGCCTTTTGAATCCAAACTGATATCTCTTGGTATTATTTTATATACAGTCGTGCTGGTACAGTGTTGAGTCTGGAAATTTCAGAACTACTGGAAGCTTATAAACAGAGAAGCTGGAATGATTTAAGGCAGAGTTGCTACTTTTGTGCCTAAAGGGTATACATTTTGTTCTCATTGTTAATAAAATTGTTAAAACATTGATGCTGTAATTCAACAAAGGTCAGAACCTCAGTGTTAGTGTGGACACTAGAGGGTGCTGTTGACTAGATTGATGAAAGCTACACTTGACTCTCCGAACACCTGATCCAGCCTTCAACACATGATTTTCTAAACATTGCAAATATGCTTTTTTTTTTTTTTTGCAAGTAATTTTGGATGTACCTTTGATCTGATTTGGAAGATTTTCATTTTGGTGTAATTCTGCTTCGAATATTAGCTTAATGGTTGTTACTCAGTTCAGACTTCAGTACTGTCCTAGTCTAATTATTTTGGTAATCAATTAGTTGGGCGATTATTCTTTCGATAAATTGCTTCGTTTTTTAGATTTAGTTAACTTGAATACTGCTGAGGTACAATGGAAAATATACCATCAACGAGTTCACAAATGCTTGAAATTTTAATGTTGTTTTGAGTAGGTTTTAACTGTCTTAAAATATGATTTGCCAATGGAACAAAATGGATAAAACGTATAGTTTTACTTAAAAAATGGAAATTAAGAATATCTCACTTGAAAACAGGAAAAAAATGTCACTTCACTTCAAGTAATAAAACTTGCTTGTTCTAATCTTAGCGTAAGAAAGTTAAATTATGCCTAATGCAAAATACATTTTAGTTAATTCGGGTACTTTTTTTTATTTTAGCTTGTTCAAGTCTGTATTTTTTCTTGTGCAAAGCCATTTAAGAACATTCTGAAGGTGTAGAAACTAATGTTTACGTCACAAAGACAATAAATAAACACACTTTTCATTGCTCATCATCTTTTAATTTTGTCCAGTCTGATGTTTTATCTGTACATAGCATGTTTTGAAACCTAAATAAAACCAAAACAATTATTTGATTGCTTAATTAGTTGATGATTTTTTTAAATAATCGATTAGTTGCGATATATCGATTAACTTGTTGCAACCCTTGTCTAGCTTAACCCTAACCCAGAGACCATGGTTTCTCGAAAAATCCTGTTGCTTAGCCCTGATCTACAAAGTAATACGGAATATTTGAAACTTAAAAATAAAATCTTTTAAATTGTTACTATAATATATAAACTGGATTACTGTATTGAGGAAGACACTTAAATCTCTTGTGTTTGTGTTTTTATATAATATGTATTCTAATTGTTTTCTGTTTATTTGTAGTCAAGGCTATAATTGAACATGAGGCTAGAAATGGCATTCCTCCTCATCGCATTATACTCGGAGGATTCTCTCAGGTACAGTCAGCCATTAAACCCATGAACTACGTGTTTGTGTTTAAAGGAATAATTTAAAATCTTAACATTTTCTTTATTTAACCTCAGGGTGGAGCGCTGTCCTTGTACACAGCTTTGACTTGTCAGCATCAGTTGGCTGGAGTCGTGGCTCTGAGCTGCTGGCTGCCGCTTCACCGGACTTTCGCTTCGGTAAGATATTTTTATTTACACAAGTTGGTTTGTCGTGGATTACAAGTTCTCATGATTTTGAAACGATTGCTTTGTTTGGTGTGATTGTCTCTCTGCTAAACGTTTCATCACAAGTCATCAAAAACTTCTAATCTACAAAAAATACAGACAATTTACAAACCACTAACAATTTTTTCCAACAATTTAATAATAATTTCACAAAAAAGATGTATTATTATGTTGTATTAAATGTAAAGTGATAACTATATATAATTCAAATATTTAAGTTATGTCATGTTTGTTGGCCACGTTCAACCAGGAAGTAGGAGAGAGCGGGGTTGGTTGTCACACGGGTAGGTTGTCACAATCACTATATCTCAGTTTGTGATTGGTGCATTTGAAAAAAAGTCAGAATAAAATGTTCTTTAAATGAACCAAAATGCACTCACTAAACTTTCTGTAAACTTTTGTTCAAGATTGTGATAAGACGAAATCAAAAAAATTTGTAGCAAAAAGTAAATTTTCAGATGTTGAGAAAAAATGTTATAGTTTTTTTTACAAAAATTGTTTTGAAAGCTTAAAACTGTTGACATTACAAAGAGTCAGAGTGACAATTTGGACTGTTTTTTCTGAGCTGGTTTAAAAATGTAGAATAAAGCTGAGGTGAGAGTAAAAAAGTCCAGCCGGGTTGGTTGTCACACTTTTACAAAAGTTCGATTTTTTCAAAAATACTGTATTTTAAATATTACAATTCAATGCAGGAAATCAGTCTAAAGTTTCAACTAAAAATAAATCTAATTATTGTCATGGAGCTTATTCTGTTCAAACGTTATTTATCACTGATTCACATTAAAAATATAGTTTTACATTATCATTAGAATCTTGACAAAAATACATCTTTTAAATTTCCAGTTGCCTTTTTCTTGTAATTTAACGTCTCTGATTCAGAAAATGTAAAACATTCTTGAATCAAAATGAAATCAAACATCAAAAAATCAAACCAAAGACAAGACACATTTGTCATCGATCTCCCATTGACATAACATTGTGACAACCAACCCAGACTTGGGGTTGGTTGTCACAGGTGATCGATTAACATTTAATGATCAATAACTTTTGATCAGAATAAGACAGAGAACAGCAGGTGGATTCATTAGTTACTCAAGACTCTGAGCTTTTCTCTGTTGTTAAAATGGTTCATGTGAGATTTGCTGTTTTTGAGAAATTCAAATCAAAGTAAAAAGTGTGACAACCAACCCCGCTCTCCCCTACACTTGTACATGTCACAAATTTTTCAAACTAAAGCCTTCTGCACACTACTGGAGCTCAGTTTTAAGCTCGATGTGCCCCTCTACGAGTTCAAGGAGGCATGGCCAGAGTAAGGATTTTCGTAAAGAGATTTTTTTGTCGTTTCTCTCCTTATGTCTGTGCGTAACTTCGACTATTTGTCAGGATGCATCATGGTGAGGTTCACATGCTGCATCAGCGTGAGGACCTTTACAACAGACACAATCTGGTGCATCTGCCTTGTGACAGTGACTCTTAAAATGTAAAATGAAGAAGAAACATTGCCTTGACATGTAACGCTTTGTGTATGTAGTCAAAGAGCTTCATCTCCAACACACCTGCTCCATGATGTGAGAAGCAACTGTACTAGACTATAGAACATGGCCAGTACTGTTTTCAACTACAGTATTTCATTTCACTTACACAATGCGTAAGTGTAACAGCTCCTTACCTCTAGTGACCCTCCACTCTCCTGTGATCTTTATAAATCTGGTTTAATCCATTGATGTTGTTTCACTTTTATAAACGCACATGTGAGAGACAACCCTCTGCGCTCGATCACATGACGCACACACTCTGCTCACAGCCACGCTCTACAAGTCTGCGATGTGGTGCGACTGTGAGACAAATAATCGTTGTAAATGTTCTTATGACGGTGACCTGTTCTTTTTTTTGATGTGTCTAGAAATCGCAAACAATCGTAAACTCCTCTAGTGTGCAGCTGGCTGAATGAAAAACAGGCAAAAAAGCCTAGTAAATTCTTGAAATCTTAAAATCATGTTAATTTTATTTACTAAAAGGTATGGCTAACTAAACTAAACTAACCCTGTTACATTAAATGGTGGTGGTGTGTGGTGGAAAATATAAACTTCATAAATGTTCAGCCATCTTATACATTATACTTTTGCTTATTACTGTTATTATTACAGTATGTACTTCAAAAGTTAAACATGGACTTGTCTTTTTGATTACAGGCGTCCTGTGGCACCAGGAACATCCCGATCCTCCAATGCCACGGAAAGTGTGACCCCATGGTCCCCATAGAGTTCGGCTGTTTGACGTCAGAACTGATCAAAACCGTAGTCAATCCTCAGCTGGTCACCTTCAAAGGCTTCTCCGGCCTCTCGCACAGCTCCTGTCCCCAGGTCTGTCCATAACTCTAATATCATCAGGGATCAATCATAATATAACCAATAATGGACAAATTACTTCACATTCATGGCTGGAAGTTTCATAATGCATTTACGGACAGTGAAGAAACTCTAGTGACTATTTAGTTAGATGAACTACACAATTCCCCTTACTCACGTATAGCTTTTGTTTCAAAATTTAAATAGTAATTAAGTTAGGAAAAGTATTTTTTTTTCTCTCTCAAGACTTAAACACTGATATTAATAATACTAGAATAGTTTATACCGTAATTAAATTTTTTTTGTTGACAAATATAAAATCAGACTAAATCTGAGAATGAATAAATTTCAAAGCGAGTGTTGTATTTGTGACGCCTAAAGATTTCTGATCTTATTTTAAAATACCTGCCCTAGAGTAAGAGGTAAAAAAAACAACAACAACAAAGTGTTTCCCCAGTCTCTAGTTCCTTTACTAAGTGTCAAATAGATTTTTTGCTAATTTCAGTGGTTTTTAGATTTTGTGTATCATGTTAAACCTACAAGGACAACTTTTGTTTCCATAACACGACTTAAAGTTGCAATAACTAAAGTACACTAGTAAATGTTGTGTTTTCCACTATAAAGTCTATAATAAATGGTACCAATATATATATATTTTTTTAGGTTTAGGTTTTCTTTGCACATGAACGATAAAACAATATGTACATATAGATTACAGAATTTCAAAAATAAAAACATTTCCGTGCTGGAGAGAGTGAAAAAAACAAACAGGTCTTATACAACCACCTCCCCACATAACACACACACTTAAAACTGTTTTGTTAATGCTACTTCTTTCTACTTTCTGGACTATAAGCCGCTACTTTTTTCTCAAGCTTTGAACTCTGAAGCTTATACAGCAGTGCAGAAAAATTATAGATTCTCATAGACTTACTATTAACAACTGCGGCCTATATACTGTATGTACTTTATTATTTTTCTTACTTAAATCTAGTGGGTGCGACTTATATTCAATAGGGCAGAAAGTACAGTAGTCAGCGGTTTAAAATCTACATGTAATCATAAAATAAAAATAATCTTAAGTTTAACACTGGAAGCAGAGTAAACTATAATACTTCAATACTAGTTTGTACAATATGTGGCTATAGTAACTAGGAGTTATTTGCACTTTGATGACAACATTTTAAGCTGTAATTGTAATATTTTATGATAATTTTAATGTTAATGTGTTCACCACTCACACCCATGTCATTCCTGCAGGAGATGGAGGTCATAAAGGAATTTATTGAGAAGTACCTGCCTCGGATCTGACCTCAGCGTGACCTTACTGTGACCCCTGAGACACTGACCTCTCACCTCTGACCTTCCACCAACGCCCCCACACCCAGGAAACGGGAAACAGCCATGAGCACTCTTCTTTTACTCACAAACAAACACAACGTAAAGATTAAGTTTCTAACGCTTTTCCATTGTCTTAAGAGGGAGACGCATCAACAACGCTAAAAACATTCCTTATTTTATTTTCAAAAGCCTTGATCTTTAACACCCCAAGTTTGTGTTTTGTGTGAATTTACCATCTTTTTAAAAACTGTCTGTACCACACTTTGTCAACAAACCGCACATCTCTCCCTTTACATGTGAAAACGATGCAATATATGACCAATTTATATACACTGTAAAAAAAAAAAAAAAAGCACTTCAACTTAAAAATATAAGTTTAATTTCTGCCTTAAAGTTTTATGTTGATTAAACTAATGTGTGTGAGTTGTCTGACAGTCTCTCTCTTCATTTTTCTCTCTCTCACTCTTTTGCTCTTCTTTCGCTCTGTGTCTCTCACTACTCTGTCTGTTTCCTCCCTGGCTCTCCACTGTTTCTTTCTTTCTCCCCTCTCTCTTTTTTTCTCTCAGTTTCCCCTCTCTCGTCCACATTTCTTTTTCACTCCTCTCTTTTCTCCCTCCCTCTCTCGTTCTTTTCTCTGTCCCTTTCTCGTCTCTTTTTTTCTCTTGGGTTTCTCTATCTTTCTCTTCTGTCTCTCCCTCTTTCTCTTCTCCTCTCAGTTTCTCCTCTCGCTTCCCCCTTTCTTTTTCTCTTGTTTCTTTCTCTCTTGTCTCTCTCTTCTGTTTCTCTCCTTCTCTCTCTCTTTTTCTTTCCTGTTTCTCTCTCTGTCACTCCTTCTTTCTCTCCCTCTATCTTTCTCTTCTCTCTCCTCTCAGTTTCTCCTCTCGCTTCCCCCTTTCTTTTTCTCTCTTGTTTCTTTCTCTTATTTGTCTTTCTCTCTCTTCTGTTTCTCTCCTCCTCTCTCTTTTTCTTTCCTGTTTCTCTCTCTGTCTCTCCTTTCTCTCCTCTTTCTCTCCCTCTATCTTTCTTATCTCTCTTTTTCTCCCCCGTCTCTTTCTATTCTCTCTCTCTCTTCTTTCTTGTCTCTCTCCCTTTCTCTCTCTATATTTTTCTCTCTTCTCTTTCTTTCTCTTCTCTCTCTTTTCCCCCCCTGTTTCTCTCTCTCTCTCTTTCTTTTCTGTCTCTCCTCTCTCAGTTTAAGTTGTAAATCTTTGACTCACATTGTCAAGTTATATCAACATAAAGATTTAAGTTTGTTTAACTTTTTGGCTTTAGTATTTTTTTTACAGTGTAGAAGTATTTCTATTAAACACACACACATTTGACAACATGTGCTGTTCGACTCCTGAAACCTCAAGCTTTGTCGTCACTAACCCGGTTTTCTTACACGTGTTGCAGCTCATTTTTACATTCTTAGCTGATTATTTCCGTGTACTTTTCTTGTTTTTATGTAGTCGTGTCTTCATAACAGATTTGATAGTTTTGTCTTGATTTTGGGTGTACATAACGTGCATTTAAAGCTGTTAAAACATTCCCCTTTGCCCAACAAATCTTTCTGCTTGCATCTTTGTAACGTTCAGCAATTGTAAATTCATCTGTTTAGCATGGAAGTATGAATGACTGGCCTATTGTAAAGTAATGCATGATGAGTTATTAATGTTACTGCAGACTGCATATCATCACCTGTCCTGTCACTACTTCCCCGTCGCTCTGAACTAAACTAAATCATATTTTTAACTGTGCATGTTCTGTCTCTTTCAATCAAACTAGTTTTATATTAAACCACAGAAATCTCCATTAACAAACCCACATCTCAGCTCCCTCTTACGACCGTTTACCGTTCCCGCGCGGGGTCACGTCTCCTGTCAATGCCGCACTAATAAACGCAGATGTATTTTAAAAGGCTGTACACTGGGAGGGCTTGTGCACACAGAGCTGTTCCGTTATAACTGAAGGGTATATTTTGAGAACATACATAATAATGTATAATCTTGAACAAATTGTAATCCTTGGACATGCGAGTGCACCTCTGGAGAAGTTGTGTGTTTAAACATTTCAGGTGTGTTTAGTTTTTTTTTTTTTCCCTTGTGAATATTGAGTTTACTTTCCTCAGTTATATTGTGTACCTTTTTCTCTAACTGCTTTAGTGGATGATGAATTAAAGAGAAAAGAAGTATACATTCTGATTGTCCACAAATTAATGAATGTCTCTGTTCTGGATTCCTTTAAAATTTCTTTATCGGCTATGGAGCTGCACAGTGAAAGACCGCCCTGGTTCCGGAAGAGTTTTGCCCCATGTTATAGTGCCATAGGCTTTTCGAAAAATTCAAATATTAAGAGTTTAAAGACATACCGCGGGCTATCCAGCTATGTGCTAACTCAGATCCACAGCGCGGTTGTTTTCAGTCTAAAAAGCACATCTAGAACTTAAAATTCGGCAAAATGTCGTAATAACTTCGTAGTTTACAAAGCTGAAAAAACGTTTTTTAAACAAAAATGTAGGTCTTATACTCGTGACTCACCACATAGCTGCTTAGCCCCAAGGACGTTTTCAAACTTTTAATATAATTTTTTATCGAATTCCCTATGGCAATTTAACATGGGGTTCGAGATTTAGGAACCAGGAAGTGGGCGGTCACTGTTGAGCTTCATACTGATGTCAACTTTGCAGCTACTTTTTCACCGTGATTAATTTTGCTCCATTGTCAGTTGTCACACTGTATTGTGTGTTTTTCTTGAGTTTTGACATTGGTTGAACTTTTTAAATATAAATTATGTCAATGTTGTTTTGCCACTGTGTTGTCATCTCATTATTTTGTGTGCGTGTTTATAATGAGCATTTAACTTGTAGAGGCCCACGCAAGTGTTGACCTCTGTATGTTGTTTTCAAAACACCTATTGCAAAATAAATTGCCATAAACTTCTCAGTTTGTTAGTTTTATTATTACCACTTCAATTGTCATAACAAGCTAATCAAGAAGTTGCAGTTTCTTGACAAATACAAACTATAAATTATGACAAATAAAAGCCATTGCACGGGGCAGTATCGTGAAAGAATACATTTGCTTAGACTGTATAATCTCATATATACTGTACAGTCTATGGCTACTTATAAAGCTGAGACAAGAGGCGTGTTTGCTCAGCTCTACGCCAGGGTTGCCAGATTTTCAAAGAGCAACAAGCGACCCGGCGTTTGAAAAAAAAAAGCCCAAAACAAGCGACTTCAGGCACTCAATAAAAAGTAGTTAGAATAAGCAATTAATTAAATATTATCTGTCACAGCAAAATGTTGGTTAATGATTTTGGCATATTTTAAACAGTATTTGATCAATAATATTTTTTTAATCATAATAATATGCAAAAACTGTATATTATTATTATTATTATTATTATTATTATTATTATTATTATTATTATTATTATTATTATTATTATTATATTTTTGTAATTAGTGGGTAATTTTCGTGAATCAAACCTGGAAAAAATCACCCTGTTTATGACGCCAAAGTGTCGCCAAGGAGCAAGCCCAAAAAACCGCAACCCACGACCAAAATAAGAAGCCCAAAGTCGCTTTAAACAAGCGGACTTGGCAACTCTGCTCTACGCTCCACCAACGCACGAGTCATCTGACCAATGAACGGCCGAGCCGCACCCTCTTTATTCTTTGAACCAATGAGCGTAGATCTTTACAGCTGAAGTCCCGCCTCTTGTCTTTCAGGGTCCAATCAGTGTCGTGCTTGAGCCGGTCTGAGCCGCTCTCTCTCCAGAGGAAGAAGTTTCCTTTTACATAGCCCAGGCACAGTCGTTGTTCGACGCCATTTTAAGGACACGTTTGGCGAAGTAACTACGTAGAAACTTAGAACTTTTGTCTTTTTAATCGGTAATCCATAAAAACAAATAATGTCTCGATTTTACCACAATCGCGGCGGTATGGGGATGAACAATTTCAACCCGCGGAGAGGCGGTGGTCCCGGAGGCCCGATGCGCGGAGGAGGCTTTATGGGAAATCAACATTTCAGGAACAACCATCCCTTTCAGAATCAGAACCAAAACCGACGACCCCCCTTCAACAAGCCTGAGCAGACCCTACCGAAACCACCACCACCGGGTCCCGCTCTCACCATGAAGCCCCCGGTGAAAGAAGAAAAGACCGAGACAAAGGCGACCCCTGCTCTGCCGACGACCCCCAAGATCCCATCACCACCACCGAAGCCCACTGTGGCTTCACCTGCGCCAAACCAGGCCAACAAGACCCCGGAGATCAAGTCTCCAGCGGCCAATGTGAACGGGCAGCAGCCGAAACCCGCTCCTCAGCCTAGCCCCAAGTCTGGACCAGCGCAGCAGCAGAACCAGAGACCCCCTCAGCAGTCTCCCAAACCTGCACCCCAGCAAGCTCCAAAACCACCCACACCACAGCCCCCCAAACCACCGGTGCAAGCCCCTAAGCCACAACAGCAAGCCCCGAAACCACCGCAGCAGCAAGCTCCAAAACCTCCGCAACAACAGGCCCCAAAACCTCCGCAGCAGCAACAGCAGGCCCCCAAACCTCCGCAGCAACAAACACCAAAACCTCCGCAGCAACAAGCCCCAAAACCTCCACAGCAGCAACCCCCAAGCCTCCACAGCAGCAGCCCCCTAAGCCTCCCCATCAGCAGCAACAGAGTCAGGCCAGAGAGCAGCAGCAACAAGGCCCGAGACCCGGGATGGGAGGGCCGAGGCCTCAGCCAAACCAGGGAGGCCCAAGAGGAGGCCCGCATATGCAGGGCCAAAGACCGGGCCAAAGAGGTGGCTTTCAGCAAAACCAGAGATCCGGATTTCAACAAAGACCACCCATGGCAAAGACCAGGGAAGTGGAGGAGCCAAAACCGATGGAGACCGAGCAGGATTCTGGAACGGAAAGGCCTCAGGTATGTTGTTTTTCTCGGCCGCATTGTGTTAGCCGCATTAGCCGTTAGCAGCGTATGTTTGAAATGTCACTACGGCACATTCCGGTTGGGCGGTGCTCAGTTGACTCGGAAGAACAGGCTTGTTACGTGCGAGTCACGGTGAACAAATCCAACTACCGTAGCACTGTGACCCACATATCCACCATCTTGTGAAGCCAGTCCGTGAAAAGTTATGTATGCTGTTTAAACTATAATACTCACATGGCGTAGTTTTTGACTCAGTGTTAATGGTCGGAGAGGAAAGACGTGTAAATTATTTAGTCTGCGTTAACACCACATTTGCGCAGTCCTTAAATGTAGGTCAGTAATGTGACTGTGGGGGAAGGGCGACAGTCTAACAAAGACTACACGGCCGTATGACAAAGCAGCAACGATCAGTAAACATAAAATATATCTATAGTGATAGGTTGATAATTGCTGTCTGTGTTAAGCAGAGTCTATAACACTTTTATAAATACTTCCGTTAATGTTGATCTTTATGGAGGCACTTTTTTAGACTTTTAATTTGTTAAAAATTAGGGATACACCGATCCAGCTTTTTCATTTCCGATCCCGATACTTTGGAATTAAGTATCTCCCGATATCAACCGATACTGATGTAACGACTGGAGTAACTTCTTTTTCTTTTCAAAACTAAACAAATTTGATCATCTTGTGTCATGTAACTGTTTTTTATGGTGCAGGTCACAACTAAACAAGTTAATCTGAATAAAATGTCAAACATTATGAGACGTTCTGGATCAACATCGGCCAGTAAATAAGTCGCATTATGTCCAATTAAAGGCAAAACTAGGATATCGACTGAACCGATATCATGGAGCCGATACCCGATCCAGCAAAATGTCCTGGATCGGCACCGGTATCCGATCCTAGTATCCCTATTAAAAATGTTTTCAAACTTCAAAATGTATTAAAAGTGATTATAGTTTGACTATGTTTTAGTCGACTAATTGTGGCAAAATTACAAGTGAATCTAATACTAAAGCAGTCAGAGTGTGCACTTGATTTAGGTTTGTTATAAGAAAATCCTTTGTGAAATGTGGAAAAAATAAGATAATATGAGATATTTTAGTTATATTCTCTGTTCTTTTCAGATGGAGTTCAAGCTCTCCATGCTGCTAAAACCCGGCGAGAAGACGTACACACAGAGATGCCGTTTGTTTGTTGGTAATTTGCCCAACGACATTACCGAGGAGGTATTCAAGGACATGTTCAGCAAATATGGAGAGCCCAGTGAAATCTTTATCAACAAAGCCAAAGGTTTTGGTTTTATTCGTCTGGTAAGTTTTCCTTTCATTTTATCTTTTACTTTTGTTAAATGTGTTTATATGTGTGTTGTTAACTAGTGCTTTGTTTGTCTTGTGGTAGGAGTCTAGAGCACTTGCAGAAATCGCAAAGGCAGAGCTGGATGACACACCTATGAAAGGAAGGCCGCTGCGTGTGAGGTTTGCCACTCACTCTGCAGCTCTGTCTGTGAAGAACCTGTCACCATTTGTGTCCAACGAGCTCCTGGAGGAAGCCTTTTCACAGTTTGGTTTGGTCGAGAGGGCTATTGTTATTGTTGATGACCGCGGCCGCTCCAGTGGAAAAGGGATTGTTGAATTTGCTTCCAAGCCTGCCGCCAGGAAAGCCCTGGACAGATGCAACGAGGGCGTCTTCCTGTTAACATCGTATGTATTTGCTATTTTTGTTGTAATCTGTTACTAAAATATTCATCTCTAATATTTGCTATTTTTCTAGATCTCCACGCCCTGTTATTGTTGAGCCGCTGGAGCAGGTGGACGATGAGGACGGTCTCCCTGAGAAACTGGCAATGAAGAATCCCAGATACCAAGCGTAAGTCCTAGACTAGATGTTAGACGCTATGTTCACTTCTTAAGTGAACCGTGCTGGCCAATTCAAGCTTTCTATAGCAAACTGTACAATGTAGTATAATTTTTTGCATTTGAATATGTTAGTGACCGGCAAAGGTCAGCTACGAGAGCAGCTAAGCCCCCTCCAGAGGAAAGAAATGTATTTAGTTATTATAACAGCCCAGCAATATATCTCTTTGCCACTCTGCACTAGAAGTAGGGATGTCACTATATCAACTTGAAGTGTTACGATTATTGTGACACTAGTTATTAAGATTTAGCGATTGTTCACGATTACTGTTGTCATGATCAATCTTTCATTTTCTTTCATTCTCATTGTCTAACAAGTCGTCACTTTTCCACAAGTTCGTGACCACTTTTTTTATATCAGATCTTGTGAATATAAAAACTTAATGTGACTAAAAAACTTTTGTTTTACTATTGTAAAACATTAAAACTATTTTTTATTGAAGCCAAAATTTTGCTTTTAAAATGGCCATTATTAGAGATGGTCTGATTTTGTTGGATTTTAAGCCAAAAACGATATTCATTATTAAGCTTTCTGGTGTTGCAAATTGATTTTTTCCAATGTTTGAATTTTTGTATCCATAACAAGTCTTATGAAATCTCAAATATACTTTTAGCGCTAATAAAAAATAAAAACAACATTTATTTATCTGGGATATTAGGTCATGAAAAACATTTGTGCTAATTAAATATCCCTTTTTTTTTCTTATAAACTTGGTCAATGCCAAAACAGAACTGATATTTTGTATTTCTGTATCTACAATGTGAACTAAAAATACTAAATGTTGCTTCTGAGCTAGTCACGGTTATTATTCTTTTGTTCTTACGATTATATTGTGGCTTGAATAATCACGATTATAGATTAACCTAATAATCTTGACATCCCTAACTAGAAGCTGATTGAAATCTTTTCTTTTGTGTCGTGGTTCCTTCAGACAGATGGTGTGGCTATGATATGGGGGTTGGTATTAGGACTCAGACTCAGCAGCTGTTAAAATCAATTGCACAGCAGATGTTGACTTGAAAGTGTGATTGTTCCCACCCCGGCATTGTGAATTGTCAGAGAGCCAGAATTAAAGTGGTATAAACTCAAATGCTTGTTCAATGCTTCAATACTTATGTGTGTTTATATATTGCTTTTAGTGAGAGGGATCATCCACCCCGCTTTGCACATCCTGGCTCTTTCGAATATGAATACTCCAAGCGCTGGAAGTCTCTTGATGAGATGGAGAAGCAGCAGAGGCAGCAGGTCGAAAAGAACATGCAGGAAGCTCGCGAGAAACTTGAGAGCGAAATGGAGGACGCCTACCATGAGCATCAGGCCAATCTTCTCAGACAAGGTACATACATCAGAGTTTGTTTGTTTTTTTACCTCTAGATTAGTCATTTTATTTAATCTATTTTACTGCTTTTTCAGATTTACTGAGGAGACAGGAAGAATTGAGACGCATGGAGGAGATGCACAGCCAGGAGATGCAAAAGCGAAAAGAGATGCAGCTCAGGTAGTTTTTCTAAACCCGCCTTGTTTTATTTTGCTTAAGCAGCTTGTTTAAACACTTTTGTCGTAACAGGCAGGAGGAAGAGCGCCGCAGACGTGAGGAGGAGATGCTCCGTAAGAGAGAGATGGAGGAGCAGTTGCGCCGCCAGCGTGAAGAGAGCTACAGGATGGGAAACTTCATGGACGTGAGTTTTTTTACCATTGACTTTACAGAAAGATGCGGACTGAGAATTGCGTAGGTTTACAAATGTTTGTATTTCTTTTATTGCAGAGGGAGAGGGAAATGCGGTTGAGTTCAGGTTCTTCAATGGGAATTGGAGGTGAGAGACTTTAATATCAAATCTGTTGAATACTACAATATTAATGTAATTTTTAAGAGTCCCTTGTTATGCTTGCATAATTTTGTTTGCTTTTAGGCTTGGAGCAATCAAAGTAATTTTGCTGTAGAATTACCGTAATTTCTGGACTATAAGCTGCTACTTTTTTCCACGAGCTTTGAACTGTGCGTCTTATAAGGCAATGCAGCAAAATTATAGATTCTCGTAGACTTACTATTAACAAGTGCGGCTTATATATGTACTTTATCGTTTTTCTTACTTAAATCTAGTAGGTGCGGCCTATAATTAGGTGCGCTCAATAGGGCAGAAATTACAGTAGATGTAACATGGTTTTGTTGTTTGCAGACATGTCCTTTGGCACATCAAACCAGAAGTACAGCATGGGAGGGCTGGGCTATGAGGCGCAGCAGGGAATGGGCTCTTCCCCCAGCCTGATGAACAACGACATGGTAATGTATCACTTTCTTGGCCAGATTTGTAGTTTTTAGTTTGTTCAGATTTTACACAATTGAGCAGATAAAAGCCCAGCGGGTTGTGCATGATGAATCCACTACGCCCTTGTTTTTTGTATTATGTTTTTTCCAAAGCTGGTTCTAAAGTACATTTGCCACAAAAAAACCCTAAAGTCATGTTCTTTTTCATATATAAAGCCAGTAATCAGCCTGTACTAAAGCTTTTGGCTCTACATTGTCTCCCAGCATAATACTGCTCACTCTATTGTATCCTGTGATATTAAGCTGCAGTTGCAAGTCCTGTCCGAGGTGAGCGGGACAGGCACCTTCTAGGGCCATGTGTTTTTGACTGCCGTTGTGCTCATAACTTTTTAATGTTACGTTACTGGCACATTTTGGGACAAGATTTTTTGTGAATTAACTGGCTGTAGAGCTGTAACTTTTTGTTAGGACTGGCAAATATTAGCTTTGATCATGTGTTTTGTATTTCAGCTTTAGTGCAGGTTGATGCATTTGGCTTTTTTTCAGTTTTAATGAAAGACTGACTGAAGGGGATGCCTCAGCTCATTAAAATATAGACTGAGCTGGTCATTTGTTTATTCAAGAACTCCGATATGGAATTTCGGAGACCGATACTTAATATGCAGATGATAATTTATAAATTTCAGTTTCTGGTCTATAAGGGCCATTTCTTGCACAATGAAAGACATTTACTTTAACCACTCTAGTGTATTTTTCATGACGCTTGAAACATTATTAGTGCAATCTTATTCAAGTCAGTTTGTAAAAATTTAACTGAATTGAGTGTGAACTGTAAAATTATATTTCTTTTGTTAATAGTTTAAGTAATTCTCCAAATGCTCTGCTGTGATCTAGTTCCTGTCCAAGACGAGCAGTGTCTTTCTTCAAAAGTGCATTACAAAGACATTTATTGATGTTCACACATTGATTGTCTGCAGAGAATATTTTAGCTTGAGATTTGTGGTCGTTTCATATCATTGCTCACCTAAAGACAGAATCTTACACAAACTGTGGTCCATTTGGGTCTATTCAGGCCTGTCTTTGATATAATCCCAGATCAACACATTTTTGGAAAATCAATGATTTTACTGAGGTTTGCTTAATGGCGTCTCAACTGACGCGCATCATAAAGTGCTTCAGTCTTAACGGTGCTTTTATTAAAGTGGCAAGTTGTGTTATTGTTACCAGATTTTCAGGAAGTGTTCTTATGAATTGTGAGCATTAATTGGAAAAACACAAATTAAAACATAGCGGTCAAACAAAGCAGTTGTGTGAAACATTAGTATTTTGTTAAACACCCATGCTAGCTCATGAAACCCCGTTTGCAGAGACGCGTCAGCGTTTGAGGGACGGCCCACTAATTACTCGCTCAGTGATTTATTTTAATGTAGAACAACTTCTGACAGTTTCTTTTGTAAATTATCTAGAAAACTTTTCACAAGATGGACAAAGTTGTGTTTGCTATTGATGGTGCAGAAACATCTTCTGCTCAGATTACATTAAACTAGGTGGTAATAAAGTTATCTTAGATAAAGCCATAGAGATGTTCGCCAGGGCGTCACCAGGTTGTCTTAGGTTCATCATGTGACGCTTTGGTTGGCAAAACATTTAAAACGTAACTGACGCAAACTGAACAAACACAGAATAAAACATGATCGTGTTTTGCTGTGTGACTGGGTTTGCTTCAGGTTTGATGAGAGCAAACCAAAGAGCTTCTGCTGTGGTTTTAAAAAGCGTACACCAAGAAGAAAGCTTTGGATTTTGGCAATTAGGGTCTGACAGAAAAAACAATGAGAGTTGGTTTAGGTTCTGCCGGCTAGAGAGCGACCACACCCATATATGCACGACTCTGCGAACATCCCTATTTGCATTCTTTGTTTTACACGTAAATAGAGTTGTGCAAGTGTAAACCTGTCAAGTCATCCTGGATCAGTGTTGTGCTAGGACTGGACGCTGTGGGAAACAATTGATCCTATGTATTAAAATAGGTATGGTTTTTAGTAATAATTTAATAAAATAATTTTTAGAGTTTTAGTCTGTGCAGTTTAACACAAACAGAAGCAGCTCATGATTCTAAAACTCTATTCACATGACTGATGTTTTAAATATGACAAACTCGATTTTTCAAATCCTTGTTGATTCCCTTGTTGTGCAGAAATTAATTGACATTAAGATAAGGTAGTCAAACGAAATCTAAACATGTTTTACCTTTTGCAAATATTGTCATCTTTCTTCTGCACACTGAGCCTAACCATAAAAGCACCGTTAAGAATCTTGATGCCGGTTGTACCTGTGACTGATAATTTTAGCTCCTTCCACATTTACCATTTCAGGTGCTTTAAACTTTTGTGTTTTAACTTGTAACTTTGCAGCAGACACTTGCTACAGCGGGTTATCACTTTTGTTACCTGTAACTAATAATGGGATTATACCAGTGTTTGTTTGAAACATGAAAACTAGTCTACAGAAATGCAGTTTTGTTTTACAGTTTAGTCAGTTTAAAGGGGACATATTATGCTAGGTCAACTTAAATGAGCTTTTATCCTCGTATGTTCTACTCGATTCTTGCATGTTTAAGTTAACCTTTATTGCCCTGCTATTGTTGCTCTACTGCACCAAAAAATGTCAGTTTACTTCTCCCCCCTGGGATCCAGAACCCAGACTTCAACAATGCTGTGTGAAGAGTTGGTGTGGTTACCTCTTCCCGCCACATCTCAAATCCACTCTACAATAAATCAGGCAATCACATTAGTTTGTTTGTGTGACTTGCACAAAAAACTAAAAACGATCTAACTTCACTCACCTCAAATTAAACTAGTTTATTGCGTTGTTCATTGATTCTTCAAAAATCTGTCCCTCGTGATATTTTTCTCTGATCAGCCATGTTTGTTTTTGTATGTGACCTGATTTTCTAATCAGAAACACTGTAGCCAGACAATATATTTCTGATAGATCATCTGGATGTTTCAAGCAAGGCCCTGCCCACGTATTAGTTTTTGGTTATTCTAAAAGTTTACAGGACTCTGTAGGGTTACACTTGTTTTTGGCAATTTTTGAAAGATCATAATTTTTCTCTAAATACAACTAAATTGTGTTTTTTTAAATTGTAGTTTTCCAGTTCATGGGCCTAATTCAATCTTTCAGGCAGAACCAAATTGTAAATACAATCAACATTTCAACATCACAATGGCAAATCACAATGGCCTTACTTTTCTGAAGTAATACATCCCTATGTTGACCTGTATGCTTTATTAAAAACAAACTAAAACTGGGGCACCACAAGCCCTGAGCGTAATTGCGTTTTTGAAATACAAACATGTGAACTACACTCTGCTGCTTGTTGCAGTGAAATGCAACTATGAAGAGACGAGGCTGATGCATTTTTATGCTTTTAAGAAAAAGTGAATAGACTCTGTTCTATTGCTGTAGATTACTAGTGTAGTTTACAATGGACACATTGTACTTTTTAGTAGATAAATATACAAAAAAGCATAATATGTCTCCTTTAACGAGCCGTGTTTACGGTCACAGTTGCCAAACCTACAATAGTGTCAACTGTTTATCAGACTGAGAAGTCTACAGTTTGAATTCAGTAAACATAAAACACAGTTGGATATTTGTTTTATTGTGGGATTTTTAAACACTATACACATTACTCAATGTCCCATTCATTTTATTAGCAGCTTTGTTTATTCAAAGGTTGACTTGTGATAATCCGTGACATCTCAAGCAGCATTTGCTTGTAGCATGAGCTGGAGATGCTGCTTCTTGGTGAAGCACTGACTAACGAGAGCATTACCCTCTTTTCTCCCCGTATGTTACCTGTGGCGCCTGTGGACCTTCATTTTGGAACGTTTCCTTGGACGTGTCTTCTGCTGATTATTATGAATAAATCTAATCGCCTTCGCCGATGCTAAAAACCTCACGGACATGAACTGTACTTGCCCCTCTCCCTTTCTACCCCACAGCGCAGCGAGCGCTTCACGCAGAACAGCTCACGGGGAATGAGCGCTGGTAACTCTGCCTACGGCAGGGTCCGCGAAGAGTTTGATGGTCCCGCTAAGAAACCCCGATTTTAAACCACCTTTGCTCCCTGCAGCACTCTTTGTATAGAATCTACTGAAACATGTCCAGTCATTTTTGTATTTAAGTTCAAGTGTTGCAGCATTTTAGCCTGACTATTTACTCCTTTTATGACAGTCAGTTTATTTTTATTTTGTAATATTGGTAGTTAGGTCACCATCTCGTGATCAGTAGTTCTTCAGGACCCATGTATAATTTTCCCAAATGTATTATGCTCTGTGAGTCGTCGTGATGTTTCTATGGCTGTGTTTGTGCCATTGCATTTGGAGTCACCGCATGTAATATAATAAAGGACATTGGTTCTATGAGGAAAATCCTATACTGATTACTTTTTTAAAAACATTATTAGACATTGGGGAACCAATTGATGAATAATTCTTGTACAGCCACATCTGTTGCAGGAGTATTTCCACAGGGCCGGGGCAGTGTGGCTGGGGTCAGTTTAGAGCATCAGGCTTTACAAAAATGTATCAAGTATTCTAAAGTTTTATTCTCATGTCCTTGTTGACTTGTTCAACGAGAAAATCCTTCTATGGTTAAAGAACATAACCTGATCTTCTTGTGCTGGCACAACTCACACTGTCCTGCTTTGGTGGAAATATGCCTATTTTAATTATTTCACTGAATAGACTCTCACTTGTAGTGTTTACGCCTCATTTAGCATTATTGTAGTCTAGTCGATACATTTATGTTTAACAACCCTACACTCATAGATGAGACAATATTTGAGACAAACTCACTGTAGTATTAAAAACATATTCTAGAGTAACCATAAATCAATTTCAAATGTATTTGATTTATTTTGTCTGTAAAATTGCTCATACAGATTTATGTAACAAACTCTACATTCGGTTGCTGGCAGTAAATGCTAAAACTAACCAGTGACCTAGTTATAATTGGCTATTTGTTCTAAAAATGACAAATTCTCATATATTAAATTGTCAAACCTTAATCTCAACATTCCAGCGTTAGTACAGTTTTGCTGCAGAATAATTATGTTGCAAAGGGTTGTTTTTCTATTTTTGCTCACTATGGTCCATGCCAGGGGATCTTCAGTTTGTATCTCAGGAGCTGGCAGTAGCTCTCCACCATCTTTCAAGTAGTTCACCAAAGTAATTAGGATTATGCACATTATGCTGAATTATTCATATTTTTTTACCCTGGGCTCAGACGTTACTCAGTCCAGCTCCGATCCTGCTTTGATGCAGTCCTCTCGCGGAGGATAGCTCACATCCAATCTGCTGCTCCTTCGATGCTGCTGCTGTCACTGCCTTTGATCCTGGCTGGTTATTTTTGAAGGGAAACCCGCTGTGGAGGGCTCCGGGCTTTCTTCCAACAAAAAGCACCTGATTGCAGCACCGGAGTGAGAGGAGTCTTTTGTACTTTTAAAGAAACTGAAAGCCCACAACGACTGCACCGGAGCTCTACTAATGACAGCCCGGGGTTAGTATTAGCATTACTTTTGCCCATCTTAATGCACAAAAACGGTCAACTGTTTTTAGACACCAACTTGTACCACAACAGGCTACCCACTTGGCGGTTGGCTTTATCAGTTCAAGTTCTTTGAGCGCAAAAATCAGTCGCTCACCAACATTTTGTTTTTTAAAAGCAGAAAGAAAAGTCTGAAATCCCCATGAATACCCATGATCTTCAGGAAAACATTAAATGATTATTTTTTGTTCTTTGAGCTAAAGGAGAAACATTTAATGTTGCAGCTGAACTCTAAGTTGCAGCCCAGAAAAGTGGACCAATTACAGTTGTTTAGTAAGCTACAGTAGTGTGTGTAAAGAAAGAAGCGTAGGTGGTAATAAAGATTGCATAGTTTGGGTAGACTAAACATTTTTGAATCAGTGATAAACTCCAACAGTCAAAACTTTTGTCTCACAACCTGCTTTTTGGACCATACCATGGAGTTTTTAGGCAATGACCCATTTCGGTCTTCATCACATGGCCAATAGTGAAATAAAGGCCAATTTGTGCAGTTCTATTACGTTGGGAAATGTTTTTTGCCGGACAGTCATGCATGGCACCAATAGTTGTCATGCAATGTTTGCCTGTGTGCAAGCAAATGCTTTTTTATTCCCTTTTATAAGCATTAAGCACTGCTTCTACAGACCGAGAACTGTTTTTGAGACTTGACACTTTTAAGAGACGGTGACTGGACTTGGACTTCTTACTTTGTTACGTTATATACTTGGTGCTTTGCGTTGTTCTAAAATTGTTTAAAACAGTGGTTCCCAGGGTGTGAGCCTGCATCCCCACAAATTTTAAAACTATGACACCAAGTATAAATGGGAGTATCTTGTTATGAAATTGGGCCCAAGTGACGATGAACAATTAGACAAGATCAAAACTGATAAAATGCTTTTCGGACTTTCCAAACTTTATTGTGCAGATCTTGTTCTTAAATGTTTGAGAACCCCTGATTTAAATTATATAAACGCATAAATATACTAGGGAATTTGAACCCAGTTCACAAGATTTTAAGTAGACAGAACCTGACTTTAGTCATTATGACCTAAAACAGAAACAAACTCAGAAGACTTTTTAGGCCTTTACCTGGGACACTGCACTGAGCTGAGGGCTCGACTTAAGATTAGGCAAACATGACTTTTACTCAGAGGACATGGACTTGACAATAGCTTTACAACATTGTCCAAAAATGGGGAAACTACAAGCTACAGCAGAACCTTGAAGTCTACATCAAATCACTACTTTGGCACCAAAGGACCTGTTTGTCACTGCTCTGCTCTCGAGCAAAGACACATGTGGTAGGTGAAGTCAAAACACACAGTAAGTGGAAGATCCTTGTGTATTTTTGATTAAATATTAAAGGCATACTATGGAGGATTTGGGGTTGAGGGTCAATGTCAATAATGTATACTGACAATTTTAAAAACGCAAGAAAACAGTTTACTGTAAATTGAATAACTAGTATTGATAAGCAGACTTTTTTCTTTTACATTTTGAGGTTGATTGACAAGGGAAATTTGGATGTTCACCGAATGGCTCTAGTGGGTCATTTAAAAGTCTTAAATGTCATTCTAGAAGTTGTGCATGAACCCTGCAGCAGCCAGATGCACCTCAGTCTGATCTAATGCCGTGTCTGTGTGCAGAGGAACAGTAGCTTTTCTGTTAAGACTCATTACAATTCACATTGGGCCTTGAAAGGACCAGGACAGCCTCATGAGAACAGTGTTATCTTTGTTCTTCACTTTGATGTTTCCATCACTGCAGAAATTGTCTAAATCGTAACATTAAAATTGTTCTTATCCAGTTAGTCTATCTCAAAGCAACACAGTTGTGAGCAATGATTAATTTTGCTGAAATGTAATTTAGATAAACTAGAATGTGCACTTAGCACAGTTTGTACAGGACTCAAACTCAAACCTTGTGACTTAAGACTATCACTGTATTTTTATCAAATGGCTTTTTTCACATTAGTGTTTATAAAACAATGCCTCATAGTATGCCTTTGTCAAGTCTGTTTAAATACTGAATGGGTTTTGTTCACATAGTGGGTCTGTGTCATGTGTTGCATGGTCTTGTCTCATACATTGTAGCTTTATTCACTGCAGCTCTGTTTTGAACCGAGGCCCAGATCGCAGGGCAAATGTAGATTGTTTGGTTATGTTGCATATTTGTACCACTTTCTTTTAACAGGTGTGATCGTCCTTCAAGCTACAAATTATTTTGTCAACATATTTGTAAAGGCAACTTTTCAACCATGTGTGGGCCACTGTCTTGTTAGTTTTGCCTTTAAGATTTTCTTTTAAAAATTCTTAAACTATAGATGTAGTAGTAAATAGAGTAAAGACATTCAGCAAACAATTGTGGCCAGAAAGTGAACCCACATTGCTGATTAGCACTACGTCACCATCAAGGTTTTTTTGGCAACATTCTGTCCTGGATCAACATTACGTGAGAATAGAAAGCCCACAGATCTAAAGTTTGTTTGATTGTTAAAATTTATTCCACTCATTTACTTTTGGCAGAAAAATTAGATTTTTTTTCTTTGATCGACCATTATAATATATTCTGGACCTTTAGCCTTTTTATTTATTTTTTTATTTAAAAATGTCTTTAAATACTTTTTTGGCCACAAAATTTAATCAGGGTGAGGGTCCGTGCCTGCATTCTCCTGTATAAAGATTTATGCTTTGGTGCAAACAGCAGCACCTTTCAGTTCAGCACAGCTGCACCTCGCAGGCGTCAGTCTCAGTTCTCCCAAGCGCAACAAGGGCGCGCATGAATGCGATTACAAGCTACATATCTCTTGCTGCTTTCTATTTTGAAAGCCATAGAGTCCGGTTGGCTCCAGAATGGACTGATTGTAAGTTCCCATCTTTGGCAAGAAATACTGAGACACTTCTAGTGTTGTGTCTTTTTCTTGTGTGTGGTGATCGCTCTGCTGTCAGTCGGACTACTTTATTAAACACTACACTGAAAAACATTAATATGCATTTATGCATCGAAACAACATCGGCTCCTGAGCCTCAGGATCGGAATAGAGGTTATGCACTGACATCATTTTATTCCAAAAATGCTCAGCAACATTTAGAATGAGTGGCATTTCTTCAAAGTATTTCTTTGTTGTCGTAACAACAGCTTGTCTGCTACAACAGTTGATGATTTAGGACATTTTAACTGCAACAAACTGACTCAAAAACATCTATTTTAAGAAGAACAAGGTAATAAATTCAACTGTGTGATTTCAACGTCTGTGATAAATGTGAAAGAAGCTAAAGTCTTGTTGTTTATCTGCTTTGCTACAACTGTTGATTGATTTTCTCTTTTTACATGTCAGTTACTGTACAAACCCAATGCTCAGTAGACTTGTGGGTTGAATTTGTTCTCTTAACTGTAGTTTATTTTTCCAGTTTTATCTGTTTATTGAACTCTTACAAGAGAAAATGTCCTTTCTCCTCATTAACTCTCATGCATCGTTGCCACTCAGCATGAACATTTAGAATGATGTCATGTCACCTGCATAACCTCTATTTATCGAGTTGCACCCAGAGATTCCCTGCCCCAAATTAGACCCAATAGATCGGGCACTCCTGCTATTGGAGACTTAATCTGTAGGACCTAGAATTGGTCACAGCTTATAATTTACTTTTATAATTCACCATAAGTATAACAGACTTGCCCACCTACGACAAGGTCATAGGTTCAGGTCCCAGGCCTGTCTCCAGTGTTGCTCTCATGGTCTGTTTTTTTTTTTCTTTCATCAACCCGAACATGAACTTTAGTTCAGCTTAAAGCCACACTGCAAAACTAAGTAGGGAGTTAAATATATTCAGCTATCCTTGGAAATATCCCCATACTTTAGTGGCGATTGCAGACAGAAATTAAAGAAAATCTTTTTACAAACTGTAAAGTGATTTTGTAGTGGACAACAAACAAACTGAGCTATTTTTCTTTAAATACATTATTATTCAACTCAGACAGAACTCAGAGGTCAGATTTACTCACAAAGTGAGTCCTGACTAAATCAGACGCTGAATCTGGAGATGGTCCTTGTGCGGAATTTATACTTTTGATCTAATTCTGTTATTGTGGTTATCAATGTTTGTTTTGTATGGTTGTATAATAACTTTAGAACATTAAATATTAAACCAAACTTGGGTAATCTCCTGAAGACATACTTGACAGTTGTTTTTTCCTGTCTTAAGTCTGGATTTTTCCTTATTGCCTCGTGGTTTATTTACATGTTCTGATACATTTCCTCTGAGTGAAAATGGCATTGGTGTTTCAAGTTGACCTGCCTTATATCAGAATACATTAACCCTGTGATTATGGGACCTTTTCTGCCTGGCAGATTCATTTTTAATGCTGTAGTCGGCAGATTCATAACTGTTTTTTAAATCTGATGATACACATTCTGTATTTTTAAACTTATTGCCAAGACGTCCATAATTCATATTGCCATATTGATATTTTGAGTCAAGCCTTGGTATTAATTTAAGGTTCACTAACGTGAAGTTTCTGCGTGCTCTGAATACTTCTGTTGTAATGTTTGTGTGTTGGTTGTGTGTACTTTTGTTTTTCTTTAACAGGTTTGAACATCTTAAAACGTGATGGAGGAACTCTAATCAACATAATCAGTCAGTGGTAAACATTTAGTCTCTTCATAAAATCTATTGTATTTAACCACATTGGACTTTTCTCATTTTACTGCTTACAGCAGTAAACTTGGTCTGTTTAGGGCCAAAATGTGAAGCAGTTTTTAATATCAACAAAAGACAAAACCTGTTTGGCATTTGTGGTAACAAAAGTAACAAATCTGTACATTTTAGCTTCATTAAAAACAGAAATACCATCTAACTACCCGACGTATTAATAAAATTAATAAGACTAGAACTTGTTATCTGAGCTGTGGTCACATTTTGACAGTTTGTAATGAGCGGCACCTGTGCCTTTTGCATGTTTTACAGGACCCCGTAGTTATTACGGTAATTTCTGACCTATTGAGCTCACCTGAATATAAGCCGCACCCACTAGATTTAAATAAGAACAATGATAAAGTACATATATAGGCCACACTTGTTAATAGTAAGTCTATGAGAATCTATAATTTTGCTGCATTGCCTTAGAAGCCGCATAGTTCAAAGATCATGAAAAAAGTAGCGGCCTATAATTCCAGAAATTACGGTAATTTTGTTGAGTATTTAAATGTTTACTGCTCTGTGGTGTGGCTCTTGGATCATTTAAAAACTTTCTTATGTAAACATGCTCTATATTTTTGTTTTTGGGAGGAGTCGCTGTCACTACTTGAGCAATACAGCCAAAGTCTTAACTATGATCAAATATAGCATTTTTGTGTGTGTTTTTTTTTTTTTGTTTAACCTGTTCTGGCAAAAATTTTTGGAAACTGAGCCTTATCAATCTAAAACATTCCTGACACATACGGTCATAACTAGGATATCCTTTATTTGTCCCAAAGTGGTGAAATGTCAATGCTGCAGTGCACACTTCAAGCAGTACACTCTCAAACTATGATTTAACTATTGTTTTCCAAACTTTTTACACAAAATCCATCAAGATCTAACCCTGACGTTTATCAGTTTTATATTTCAAACATGAAACAAATGGCCAAACAATTCTGGAAAAATTACTGAATGATTTACGCAAAAAGGAAAATGACATTTGATTGGCCACAAAACTGCAAAAGGCTTCACGAAACTCTAAAGTAGACAATTAATTCAAGTGTATTAAAATCTTTTGCATTTAAACATCTCAATTTAGAAAAAATAACAAATCACTCACACTGTCAGTTTTAACTTGAGGAATCTGAGGCTTTAACTCTGCTCCTGTTCAGACTAAACGACCTCACGGAGGCTCGTTCTCCTTCAAAAGCAGTGACCTGTAGTTTGAGTCACTGCTTGAAGATTACAAACAACACTTGACATATTTTATATTTTATATTATAATTTACCTACAGACTGTTCTTTTCAGGGCTGGGACGGTTCACTTTTGTCATAATACATAGACCAGACAAACTCTAGCCCGGGGGCCACATGTGGTCCTGGGCCTGTTTTAGTCTGGCCCGGCAGCAAGTTTTCGACCTTAATTGTTACTCTTTATATTTATTTTAGTTGACTGATTTAGCTATGAAGTATGTGTCTGTTTTTTGTCCCGATCAAATGTTCAAATAAGTAGCCTAAATAAACCCATGTTTACAAAAAACTAACAATAAGAAGCATCCGTCTGTATTCACAAAAGCCCTCAGTGAAAACTACTTGCCCCTCGTGACATTGAATAATGCAATCGGGACTAAAGCGATTCCCAACAATACTAAGATCTACATTAGTTTTATCTTTCCCTTCCTCACAAACACATTACCATTATTTAAAATGTGAAATGTCCTTTATAACTGTGAAAGGGGAGCACTTTGACAAGATGTCTTTAAGTATTGCATAGTTTCTGATGGACGATTATCACATGACGTGTTGCAAAATATTTGTCTCAGCCCTAATATTTTAATAGTTCTTTGAAGCTTTCCCTCATTTTTCAACAAAATGTTGATAAATGGAGCCACAGACGGTATGACTACCCCAGCCCTGAGCACTTTGAGTGAGTGAGTGTGTGAGTGAGTGTGTGCTTTGTTGTGTTGTGTTATGCTGTGTGTGTGGTGGGTGAGTGTGTGTGTGTGTGGAGCTGTAGCGGCCCCAGAGTCGGCAGTAGAGGCAGTAGAAGTCACAGTAAAGCCTGGACATGTTTACTCCAGAGGTATTTCACTGAGCTGCTGCATGAGGTAAGTCTACACTCAACACACGATGGAAAATGACTAAGAACAATAGTGTACAATAGTGTCTGAGGCGTCTGGCATCACACTTCAGAAGAATGGCCTCACGTGCAGATGTGTCCATGTGCCCTCTAGTGGTGGACTGTGTGTTTGGTGGCCGTTCGTTAGTGATGGTTTTTCCAGCCAGAACTGGATCTTGTTTGTTCTATTGCATAAACTAGTTTTGTCAGCGAGCTGACTTTTAGTGGCCTGTCATGTTGTTCTGAAATATAAACTTCTGTACAGTAGTTTTGTCGTGTTAAAATCCTCAATGTCTGTGTTGATGCAGAAATACAACCTGATGTTGCCAACAGTTCAGCGCTGGTGCCTTGATTATACTTTACACTCTGCGTCTGACTTACACCAGTAGAAAACATCACATTATAGGTTTATTGTTGACGAAGACCAGTTACTCTACTGTTGTAAAGTTATAGAACCATACTCAATATTTGTGGGATAATTAGGAAACTTTAAAACATTGTAATTCAATGACACTACATGCACGCATACATACATGCATTATACATTACAACAGTTCTGTCAAAACAGAAGTTCTCAACCTGATGATTGGGACATGATCCTGTGAGTCTCCTGATAAGTCACTTACAGATTAAATTCCCAAGGCTTTGTCTTCAAAATAAAATCAAACACAAAAACCACACTTTGCACTTTACAGATACCCTACATTTTGTGTTTGTGGGTCACAACTGATAAAGGTTGAATCATTGTGTGAACACATTAAACACATTTTACATCATTGTCATTTTTACACAAACCAAACTCAGTTGTGCAGTCACTTGCTCAATGCTGCAGTATCACCCAGTCCAGACTTTGTTCTCCTAAATGTTTAAATGTAGTTGAGTTTGCTCTTAGAGCCACAGCAGTGCTGTTGGTCCTGCAATACTTCAGTGATCCTGAACTAATGTGAACCTGAGATGACTACTCCGTCATAATATACTCAGTTTATTTGAACGTGTTTATTGTATTGAAATAGTGATTTTTTTTTTTGTAAATTTTGCAATACAAGGAACAGCTGATCTTTAACACGGGAGTTTTACAATCTTGATGCCTTTTTGCACCATCTCGACCTTGACTGTAACTGTAAATATAATTGTGTATATATTTTTATCATGAATGTGCCAAAATGTTTGTAAAATCTTTGTTTATATTATACAAAATCACAAAAGGGCAGAGATAGAACTAGATTTGTTAAGAATACACATGAATATATATGTTTGGAAGAATACACATGTAAAATTGATTGACAATATACTACAGTTTCCAATTTGTGTAACGTCAGAACAATTGTGATTTTTATCATTTCCACTGCTACACCATTGATTTATTTTAATTAAACCCCCCACAAAAGTATCTGCACTTTTGGATGCAACTGACATTTATTTATTAAGGCATTAACTCCTTCAGATGGGCAGTTTCATTTTTATTCTCTAGACCAGCGGTTCTCAACCTGTGGGTCAGCACCCCCATGGGGGTTGCAAAGTGATTTCTGGGGGGCCTGATCATGTGGAAAATTGAACATTAAGAACCTTAATCAAGGCTTCAATTACAGTGATAGATGTGTATTCCTATTTGCTGGCCTATAAAATAAATTCATCTAGGCTTATGTCTTCTATTTAAAATCGAAGATAAGACTAAAGATAACTTTAATACTTTGCAGGTCGCCTACGTTTGTGTCTGGAGCCGCGATTCTGGCTACAGTTGTTATTTAGGGGTTCACATCTGAAAAAGGTTGAGAAGTGCTGCTCTAGGCAAAGAATAAAGAACCAGAAACAGCAGCAGGTGAGGAGAAAATAGGTTACAATGATTTGGTGATTATATGTAATTACTATTTAATATTATTGCTTTCTGCCCTTTTGTTTTCCCAAACATTTGAGTTAATTTATTTCAGGACTAATGAAAAATGTGACTTCAAGGTTTCGTAGCACACCTGATGTGTTTGTAGTTGTGCACTTTTCCTCTAACTTGTCTAGTGATGTGACCTGTTGTTGTGCATCTGAACATTTCCACAGCTGGTGGAGTTTGTGTTTCTATGAAGAGTTAATATTTGAATGATTTGAAAGAGGCCTGTGCCTCTGAGGTTGAAGTATTGTCTGCACTGTGAGCCATTCAGTCGGCTGATCATATTTCCTCATCTCTGAGTGTGGTGCCAGAACGACCCTGATTGTGCTGCTCGTGTGGTTTTGTCTGGACTCAGAGTCTCACTGTGGACCTAAAGCCTGCAGCTGATCGTCTGCAGAGCCTGGCGTTTGCTTTTGCTTCGAGGGCTGCAACAGAATGAATTTGTCTTCTGCCATTTAAATACACGTAAAGCTGTTAGTTCAAACACTGATTTAAAACTTCATGATAAAGATCCACACACAGACACAAACAACACAGACACGACACAAACAGATCAGACTGAAGCTGCTCCACTGCTCCCGTCTCATTGTGTTTTTGTTGTTTTAGGAATCTCGATTGATCGAAGGAGGCTGATTCCCACAGCGAGCTTACTTTGAGTGTGGTAAGAAACATTTTTAGGACTTTGCAAATATCTAAGCTGAATCTAAAGTTCCAATGGTTAATGATTTTCTTTTTTTTTAGCTAAAAAGTAAACTGAAGACTGGGGCCTGGATGCCGACAAGTCGCTAATCGCTTTGGGAGTCTGAAGACACATTTGAGGTAAAATTAAGATTGTTTTTAACAGCTATTTATAACCAAAATGCACCTTATACTGTAGTGTATAGTAGGAGAAACCAGCTTAATGAATAGGACAAGGATTGGCTGATTGTATACTGAGTTGGAGTAGTTTTGTTTATAGCAGTTAACACAGTGGCTCGTGTTTGTTTAATATACAGTCTAAAACATGTATTTTTACTTTTTCAGATCCTGAAGGTGCAGTACCTCGAGGTGACAGCAGAGGACATGCAGGAGGACTGAAGACGCAGCTTTTTCCAGTTTTAAACCTTCATGGAAAACTCGTCTCTAAACTACAATAAATGCATACATTTTATACAATTTGTTCTTTTTCTTTTAGAGCTAAAGATTATTCACGCTCAGAGTATATGGCTTAGCTTTATATTTGTGGGTTTCAGATACAAATATTTCGCTCTTTGAAGGTTTTGACAAAGGTTAGTGCTAGATAGTCTGATCTAGAAGAACAGAAGTGAGCTGGTTGCCATGGTAATGAGTTTATTACTGTCACTAAACGGGCCTAATAATATTAAATGTAATATAACCCTACCCATGTGTTTTCTCAGCCTTCACCCAAACCTTTTCCCTAACCTTACCCATCACCCTAACCCTTTTCCTAAACTTACCTCGTTCTTCTAAACTTAATCAACCAGGGTTCGTACAGTCATGGAAAGTTCAAATCCAAATTCCAGGCCCTGGGAAAGTTTTGGAATGGTATTGGTTTTAGAAAAGTTTGGGATAATTTTGGGTTCAAAACCAAATTTCTAGATTTGCTAACAATCTCGCTCATGATAAGATGGAGAAAAATAATGTGCCCGTAAAATAGAAAATGTATTGCATGACATTAACTAAAAGATGTCATTTTGACAGTTTGAAACTTGATTTAAAGGCTCATAATTTGATCATATTTTTTAACAGTAGTTTGAAGTTTAACATTTTACTTTTTTATGTTTAGCAAGTCCTAAAATTATTGTATTTCTGTCTAAAACAGCTAATAGAAGTGAACGATTGAAACAAATGTATAAGTAAGTTAAACAAAATCATGAAGATGTTGGGAATTGTTTGGAGGAGTCATGGAAAAGTCATGGAAAACAAAGTTTAAATTTGTATGAACCCTGATCAACATCCTCACAGATCAGACTATCGAGCATTTATCTTTGACAAAACTGTCTCCACAATTCAAATGAATGTACATACAGTATTATAAAATTAATAAACAGCACTAGTGAATAGAAAACAAGAGCTCAGGGTTGTGACTTAATACATCAGTTTAATTTTTAGAAGGTTTAATGTTAAACTAAATGAGATTTCTAATGACCAAAAAACTAAAATAGGCTTCAATATAAGACAATTTTCTCTATAGACATTTGCAATGAAATTAGGTACCCACATTTTTTAAAATAATTTCTGCATAGTTCCTGTTTTTATATTCCAACAAAAGGTTAGCAAAGTTATTATGATTGTGCAGTTACTATTTTTGTCATCTTTTGTTCCATAACAAAATTACAGGAGTAAATATTGAATTTGTAATGTATTCTTCAAATTTGTAAGGAATCTTTTACCTGAAACCCACAAATAGTGAATGGTGGTTTAACCTTTTAAACACCAAAAAAAAAAAAAACACAATTCTGCGCCAAGTGTTTTTGAAAAGATTCAGAAGTTTGAAAAATACCTTACCTCTGTCTGCTTGTCAAAGCCTGATCCCGTCAGATCTCAAGCTAAGCAAGTTAGGGTCTGGTTAGTACTTGGATGGGAGACTGCTGCAGGTGCCACAGTGGGACGACAAAAAGTGCAATGTCGTTGTGTCCTTGGGCAAGACACTTAACCCACACTGCCTCAGTGTCTGCGTACACTGGGTGAGTGGATCTCTGACTGTAAAGTGCTTTGAGTGCCTTGTAAGCTGGAAAAGCTCTATATAAATAGAGACCATTTGCCATTTACCAAAGCAGATTATTAGTAAACAAGCAATTGAATAATTGTCCAGATCATCTCCTGTCCTTGGACCCTCCTTGGCAAGAAAAAACTCAAACATTGTAGGGATTTGTTTAGGATAAGTGAAGGAAAAATTAGAAATCTGAAGTTAAAGGGGACCTATTATGTCAAATTCACTTTTCCAACTTTTTAACCTTGATGTTATGGCCTCCCTTCATCATTAGTTTACTCAAAGTTATATTTGAATTGATTTGTGCATGTTGGAGTAATCTTGTATTGTTCTTCAGCTGCAGCTCAAGTGCTCAGAAATCCCCATTCTCACCTACCACCTATCCCCTCCCACTTGTCTGTATTTACTTGTTATAATTCAAAATTATAATACTCAGAATGAAGTATATATTGTTCAAAACTGCCCCATAGTCACTTTCCAACAATAATAATTAGTTATTTAAAATTCGTTGCTTCTCACAGTTAAATTTTCAAATGAAGAGGCGGGGCTTATCAGTTCTGCAGTTTTGAACAGGAAGTCAATAGAGCTGTTTTTATTTTTAAGTTGTTTTAGATCAACTTTGTGTTTTACAATGAACAAAAGGTAAATTACTGATCTGCAAATGATCTAGTTTCTTACTAAAGATAAAAAAAAAAAAACACAATAGGTCCCCTTTAAAATCCGTGCCAACTGTGATTCAGACAGTCAGTGGTCTAATTTTTTTTCAGTGCTGCATTTGTTTTATACTTTTAGTGAAAAACACAAGCTCTGCTAATTTACAACTACAAAAAAGTTAAAGGTGGGGTAAGTGACTTTCACACTGAAACACAATTTAGGTTTTAAATCTGAAAACTTTCTCATAAATCCTTTAACACATCGTTACTATCAATATGTATTAAGATTTGGTTGCAATTTTGACTTAAAACCCTTTTTTAGAGAGGACCACCCAAGGTCAGCCAATCAGAACGCTGCATTCTGCTCCTGATTAGAATTAAAATCTTTTATTATTCAAGTCAGAGAGTACTCAGTTGTCTCATTTTTTCACAAAGTGCTGCATTTATCAGACTTTTTGGTGGAAAACACAAAGTTTACTTATTAACAGCTAAAAAAGTTAGCTAACCCAACTTTAAATCAGGTGTTTGGGAAAAAATCCAAATCTATACCATTGGTCAACAGAAAAGTCCAAATCCAGAGCTGCATGTACCAGAGTTTGAAATGCGTCACCGGTGCGTCCTCTTCTGTCTCGTGTGCCTGGCTCGTTGGACCACAGCAGTTATAACTACGGGCTAAAGGTGCAATGTTTCCACTGCCGGAGCGGTTCGTTTTCTCTGCGCTGGCTGTGAACTCTGGAGTCGGGCCAGAGAGCCGAGACGACAGGCACAATGTGGGTCACCTGGACCTGCGCCGCTGCCAGAAACAACCAGAGGGAAGCAGACCTGTGACAACTGAAGACACTCGAGGTGCGCGGCGTGACTCTGATGCACTTTTAAAGTCAAGGTTTAAAGGTGGGGAAGCAGATTTTTACACTGCAAACATGATAAGGTTTTAAATCTTAAGTTTCCTCATAAATAAACATGTATTCATTTTGGTTGGAATTATGGCTTAATTTTTTTTACAAACAAAACTGGAGTGGACCACCCAATCACAGCCAATCAGAGCTCTGCTTTCAGAACTTCAGTTGGTTTGTTTTTGTTCAAAATGGCTAACTTCTGTACAGCATTTCCTGTTCAGTTTATTTATGAGGTTTTCACTACACCAGCTTAAAACAATAAACAGATAATGAGATGGTGAATTTTACAGAAAACATGTTAAAGACTCCACAAATCAGAAGAATAATTCATTAGAGGACACTTGTGTGCTTAAAAAGAGACGTGTTTGTATCTGAATGCTAGCAGGAAATGCTGGTATGTATTATTAGGCTCGGGAAGCGTCTGTGGTTATCATGGAAATAATGGCAAATCCGCCATGTTTGTTGACAGTTTAACAAAACTTCCATAGGAATACATTAGACAAAACGATTCAAAAAAGTAAACAAAACAGCCGTGGAGCAGCCCAACAAGCTGCTGGGTCAGAACTGGTAAATTTATCTATCACTCTATAGTGTGAAATGTGATTTAATTCACGCTATTTTCGGTATTTAGCATTTTAAAATCTCCATTGGTTTAACATTAGACCAACTGAACATTCTACAGCTGTATGATGTCACCTTCCCGAGCCTAATAGAGGATGGCTATTTTTAACAAAAACAAGCCAACTGATGTACACACATTGGTCTCATTTCTTCAGAGTGCTGCATTTATTATATATATTTTTTGTGAAAAACACAAAATGTACTTATTTACAGCTGAAGTTAGCTACCCAAACTTTACGTTTTGACTTAGTTTTAATGCTTCTAATTGGTGGTATAATGGCAAATGCCCAAAATTAATTAAAATGTGGCTGCTTAATCACAATGTAATCAAAATTACGATCTGAACTGACATCTATCATAGTCGAATAAACATTTTGATGCCTTTGAACCTTAAAAAGAATGTTTAACCCCTTATTAGAAGTGTGGTGATTTGTTAAAATTAGGTCAAATTTTGAATGATTCACTTCACAGCCGTGGATTTTATGGCCCTTGGGCTCCAGCTTCGGCTAATCTTCAATATGCCGCCCACTTTGAAAAAGTTTGGACGCCTATGAGATGGAGGGTTGCTAAAATGAAGTTTTAATGCAGTTTTTTTAATTGAAATTCAAGACCTGAATGGGTCTACTCTGGGCCCCGGGCCAAAGGGCCCAGATGTGGCTGATCAGGCTCCGGCATGTTAGTAAGAAAATGTGTTGCTCTTAATAATAGTTTTTGTTATAGACTTAGCTATGTAACATATGTCTGCACCAGTGTTTTTAGTAAATACCACAAAAAATAGATTAAAATTGTCTATTTTACAGAAATGCGCTTGTAATAAGAATTTGTTACGTCAGTGTCCGTGATACAGCTCTAATTGCACAATTGTACAATTTTCACCACAGGGGGAAATTAACTGCATTTTGACGTAAAAGTTGATACTTTTGTATTTGGAATATGTGTAATTTACAGACACATGTATTAATCTAACTTCTAGGGGCTTTTGAAGTTGTGTGTTTTATTATTATATAAATCTAATACAATGGCAAAAGGTAAATTTGCAGATACATCATGCAGTTCTGAAATAAAATAATGAAGAAACATACAGCCTGAACTGCCATAACTGTAGCTAATCCCATAAAAAGGTCAAAATTACCACATTATTATCATTGACAAAATTTAAGGGCAAATCTAGTGTTTTCTGGTGCTTACACGTTATCCAATGGCAAAAGTAGATCAGTTTGAGTCTCTAAAAATACATCAATAGTATATTTTGATTGTTTTGAGAAAAAGTAGGACTATTATAAAAGTTACATTTGATAAACACACACAGGATTAATAGTGTATGTTTGATTTGTGAGTTAAATAAACGTAAAAACCCACTTCCACGTAAACAGCAGGTTTCTTAAACATTGTGTCTCATGTTATATAAGCCACAGTGAGCTCTGAGTCGTTCATTATTCAACACTACTTATGTCTTCATTTGTCACAAAGGCAAGGCCACGTTCACCTCACTGGGCACAGGAAAACAAAATTATCTGGTTTACAGTGATATTTAGTCTACTTGTGACTGAAATGAGTTGTAAACATGCTGATTATGAACTTTTCACTTGATTTTATGTATCTGGAGCATGAACTAACTAACTAATGGAATAGATGAATACTTTTATAGATTAATACTTTTGGGACACACGTAGGTTGTTTTTGGCAGCAGGAAAAAAATATTACAACAAATGTACCACACAAAATGGTTAGTAATAGTAAAAATCAAAGAAATAAAAATAGCAAATTCAAAAGTGGCTTAAAGGTCTCCTTCTGTTATTATAAAAATGAATTGTATTTTAACACAGCTGACATTTTGTTTGTGATTCTTCTCTGAGCCTCAGGGCGTTGGACTGCTAATGTGTTTTTTTTTTCTCAGTTGCCTTTTTTCTTACTTTAATCTTTTTCACTTGTAATAAAATGTATTATGATAAAGTTTTTTCCCTCTAAGCATAATTAGAAATAGCAAAGGCCCCCATTTACATCTTTTAAAATGTCAGGGACATTTATCTATTATATCTGTTCTTTTGGTCCTGAAGCGGGAAAATCTCTATTGACCCTATTTTGTCCTGCCCACTTTGACAGGAATTGTACTTCCTGTTTAGCTGCATTTAGCCTGTAGACTTCAGACGATGGTTTTATTTTAACTGTCATTACAAATGTTTGAAATTGTCCCACAAGACAGACAGACGAACATATAAACTACCGTAACAGAGCTAAACAGGAAGTGCAAATTCTAGAAAAGTGGGCGGGACAAAATAGGGTCAATAGAAAGCATTTTTTTCGATAGAGCGCAATGCAATGATAACACAAAAGCTTTAAAGTCAAATTTTGTGGTAATTCCTACCTAGCTTCACATCATAAACTTTTTTCCGGTTCAAAAATGTTTAGTTTCATATAAAACTTTTTTTTGTAAAGCTTTAGCTTCGGCTACAGCTGCTCACACTGTAACTTCCGCTCTGATTGGTCAGAACAGTCAGAACGTCCGCTCTTTGCGCAAAAAAATTATGGGGAATCACAACTGTGCATGTTCAATAGCCTGTAGAGCACCTAGCAAAAGACTAAAGCTAACATGATGGCAACGAACATCAGTGAGCAAAAGCCATCGACGCACAGCGCCCGTCAGGTCAGGGACCCAACAACATTTTATAAAAAAGACCTAACTGTATGCATATTAGTTAAACAGTCCCAGGTGAGTCACTTAATCCAGCTTTACAAGACACCAGTAAAATGCACCAAAATTCATAACAAAACAGGCCTGTTTTTTTTTTTTTTTTGCAAATTGTCTATCATCCTTAACCTAAAAATTGCACTTCAAAAATAACTGGCAGCCTTGAACCACCCTGACAAAAGCCTATTGCATGGTAGACATGCAATAGGCCACTTACAAATGCTCCTTGTAGATTTCAACGACCCATAAATGGATTGATGAAAAAGACGGCCCATCAACAAAGTTTGTACCCAGGGCCCAGAATTTGTTGCAACACCCCTGCTCAAAAAACACTTCAGAATGTCCCTGATCTGTGATATTGGAGCTTTTCTGTAGCATTAGCATATCCGACAAGATCAATCTGACTATTTCCTCTCTGTCATTTCTTTTGTAGCCAGTAACTAGGCCTATAACTCTAACTCAATTTCTGATCTGGGAATAAACAACTTTTATCTGTTTTTAATGTGTTTTTTATGACTTATAACACTTTTTATTGTTTCTGGTGCATGAGAATCCAAGAAGCGTTTGAAGGATGAAAACAAATTTCCTTGTAAATTTAAGGTTTAAGAACAATCAACCAACATTTGCAAGATGCATTATAAAATAATTTAGCAATTTTTCGTACTGTTATTCTTTTTCTGGATCATGTTTTTGTTTGCACTGTGTCATTTCATTAAAGTCACCGCAGGGAAACCACGAGAGCTCGGTACAGCACAAAACCACCAACCTGACTTTGTCCTCACTTTTTATCGGACAACGATCTATCAAACTTGCTCTCTACTGTACATAATCTGCATTGTTCTCCGCGTCTCTCCATCTGTGCTCCACCTGCTGATTGTGAAGTGTAAGCCGAGCTGTCTCTGAGGGAAAGGAGATGCAGATTGTCAAGTGGTGTCCTCCTAAACCAGCGCGGGCCCATGCATCTTTCATGAACATGCAACATTGATGGGTGTTCGCTGCGCACGCGGGAGGGCTCGAGCCGATAATCCCGTCTCGTGTTGTCGGTTCAACCCCTCGGTACACAAAAAGAGATCCGGGTCCGCCGAGGGGCACCGGTGTGTTTCACTAGACATGCTATCCCAAACCGAAAGATTTAAACCTTAGCTGCGCAGAAAGCTTCACTTTTACGCGTCAGATTTTTGGGTAATGAGCGGCACGGAGCCCCCAGCAGCGGTCTTCGGTTTGAGGTTGGACACGACAGGAGCGGGACTTCAGAGGCACAGATATGGCAGCAGCGGTGTTTCGGTTCAGACGTGTTTGTTAAGCGGCGGGGCTCTTCCAGGACCGCCGCCGCCCACAGCTGTCGGAGCCCGGGTCAGACTGCCCGCGCTCACCGCCAAAGGCCCGCGCAGGAGAAGCGGCATGACGCGGCTCAGGTGAGACAGAGACAGAAAAATACAAGACTGAATGGAGTTGCAAACTGTATACACACTTTTTTTGTTAAACATTTTTTTGGCACACCGTACTCAAATATGTCCATATCAAACTACTGCACTGTACTACTGTAAATGATTTAATTTTGTAAATGTCTATAACACTTTAAGGGGGCACTATAACTTTTCTGGTAAAGGGTCCATTGCCTGCTTTTTGTAGGCTATTACTTTGCTTGGAATGTTCAACCTGTGTAAGAGTAACTCATAACAAAAGTAACTAGCCTAGTTACTGTAATAATAATGTTGACAATAGGCTATTTTACTAGCTACAATCTGAGTAAATCAAGTTCATTGCTTATGAATTGATTGAATTAAAATTAATGAATTGCTTTTATAATCTATTGAAAACGACAATAAAATGCTGTAAATATTTTGAGGAAAATGTGTTGTTGTGACATCACATTTTCATAAATTAGTCAATAGTGTAGGCCTAAATGTACAGGTTTGGTGTTGTGATTAGCTCAAAGTAACTCACAGCAGTGTAACTCAGTTACATTTTAATACTGTAATACAATTGTATTACATTTTCCTCCCTGTAACTATATAATGTGTTACAATTTTACAGTAACCTGGTAACGAGAAGCAAAGGCATTAGGTCAGGTCTATAGAGAATTATTAAAGCTATTTTTGAGAAATTAAATTATTCATAATTCATCAAATACATACTAAATATGCTAATAGTTTACGTTGGAACATGGTTAAAGTAGTGACATAACTTCGGTTGAAAAAGTTTGAGCACCTTTAAATTATTATAAATTTAGTAAATGGTGATTGTTTTGTTTTCATTCTTTGTGAAAATTGTGTTCAAAACACTCCAAAATGATTCAATTAAATGTGCTTATTTTATTTCATAGACTGAATGTTGGAAACTAGTAATATTTTTCAAGGCACACCTGTGTCTCAAGGCACACTAGTGTTCCCCAGCACACTGGGTGAAAATCACTGGTTTAATATTCTTTGAAAAGACAATAATTTGTACATTTTTAATTCATATCATGCCATTAGGCCAGGAGTTCCCAAACTTTTCTGATCGGGACCCCCAAAATAACTATACATCCAACTCGCGACCCCCACAGCAAAATTAAGTGATGTCTGTAAGAAATTAATGTTGGAAAGCCATTAAACTTGGGTTAAAATGTGTTTATTTTAGTTCATGGCCAAAGACGACTAAGATTCAGTCAGACAGTTAAAAAAACATCTGAAAATCATCTTGCGACCCCCTAAGGGGTCCTGACCCCCACTTTGGGAACCACTGCATTAGGCTACATTACATAGGCTAATTTATTCTTATAAATCTAGGCTACAGAAAGTAGGCCTACTTGGTTACTGTACTACGCAATTGTTCTAAATCAAGATGAGAGTACTGGCACTTTTTGCCCATTTATTCATATTTTTGCTCATTGCCACTGGACATTCAGGTTTTAAAACAGATTTTATAAGGACTGAACCATGGGATTAATAAAGCACATGTTTAAAGATGTAACCTGTTATGAAGGGAGTTAGAAAGATATAAATGTCTCATGTTCTCAGGGGAGGTGACAAGGAGGGCAAAGGAGCATTTTGTCCTGGGCCCCCGAGTGTTGGGGCTCCAAATAGTACCCTTGTTAAATTCAATTAAATTTTCATAATCTCTTTACATAAAAAGCACCAAAATGCAATTTACCTAACTTACAATTTACTATTAACACACAACTGACAGTTTCATTTAACAAATAGTGTTACAGTTATACACCTACATCAGGGTTGTATAGCTCATTTTGACAAAGGACCACATTGGCATCGGGGTCATCCTCCAAGGGCCGGTTGTAACTAAAATTAACCTTACTAATCTTTGATATACGACAAATAATAGTTGTATTTGATTATTGTATATTTATTGAAGTGACAACAACTGAATATACATCTGCATTAGTCTGAAAAATGACCTATACTCTTTAAGTTTCAGACTAATTGTTTCATTAGGTCAAGGCATGAAGATTACTTCTGGCACCTAAATAAAATTCAAGTAAACCTTATAAGACCTTGAGGGCCGCATGAAATAAGGTGGAGGGCCGCATCTGGCCCCCGGGCCTTGAGTTTGACACCTGTGGCCTACATGATTTGTTGATTGTGTCTTTTTATGTGCAATTGACTGAAATTTAGTCCATAAAACGCAAAAAAGTACATTTTCTCCATTATGTTGCCCAGCTCTCGCCTCAGTCAGAATGTTCAGGAGCAATTTCATTTTTCATATAAAATGATGTCAGTGCAAAACCTCTATTGTCTGCACAGAATGTCCGTTGGCTTGTTTATGTTCAAATAAGTGAGCTTCTGTACTTACAAGTATTTCCTGTTCAGTTCATTTCTGTGAGGTTTTCACTACACCAGTTTAAAGCTAATAAATACTCAGAAGATCAGACAGTGACAGTGAGTTGTTTTAAATGTTACAGAAAACATATTAAAGACCTAAAAAATCAGAGAAATATTTCATCACAGGACACTTGTTTCTAAGTATAGAAATCAGCTATTTTGAATATAAACAAGCCAACTGACTTCTATGCACAGAGCTATTTTGGCCCAATGTCATATTTGTTGGACAAAAGTCAATTATAAACCTCGCCAAAACAACCAAACTGAGTGAAAATAGGCTAAACGTTTATTAAACACAAGCATGTCGTTTGCACTTTCTGTCTCCACATACGACTGAACCTCTTGTGACCAGTTAGTGATTATTGAATACTTTGGCAGAGGTAGACACTCCATTAGGTTCGTGTGGTTAATCGTGGCAGTCTCAGGTTGTCATCTCTTCATTTCAGTAAAAGTGGTTGTCGCTCGTGTCTGGAATTACAGTCTGAGAGCTTCCTGTTGGAGTCATACTTTGATAGGATTATGTAGCGGCTGTGAGCAGTGAGCACCGAGACTCGGAGCAAATCTGAGGTCTGAAACTGATCCAGACGGAGCTGTCAGCGGTGGTATGTTGGCTGAACTCAGGCTGAAACCAGAGAGAACACCTCCCTCGCTCACACATCACTATTTGATGGACTCCTCTCACCCAGGCGGCACAGTGTTAAATAACCTTCACAAATTATCAACAATAACACGTCAGTCATGATCCGTAATGAGTCGAAACAAGTGTATAGCTCTCAAATGAACAGAAACAATGTCTTAAAGTGTTCAATACGATGTTCTGGTGTAAGTTTAGTTTTGAGCTTAGTCTTGCAGCAGTACCAGTTCCACCATGTCTGAAAATGCTCTTCCGATTCTCTAAATGAAAATGAGAGTACTGGCACTTGTCTTTACTCATAAAAGCACTGGTCAGAATTCTACATATGAACAACACTGGGTTTTAAAATAGACTTGACAAGGACTGAACCCAGGCTAAATGTTTAAAGTTGTAACCTTTTATTATGAAGATAATTCTTAAGATAGTGGTTCTTCTGTTAGGTAGAAAAAAATGACCTACAAACCCAGTTGTTTGTTGTTCAAAAACTGAACAGTGTGTGATTTGTTATTAGAGAACCATGTTTCTAATAATAAAAAAGATAATAATAATGCATTGTATTTATGTAGCCTTTTTCAAAGAACCCAACGACACTTGATATTTTTGCATTATTCATTCACTACACATCATTATTAGTAGTGGTAGCTACTATTGCAGCCACAGCTGCCCTGGGGCAGACTGACAGAAGCAAGACTTTTATTTTGCCTCTTCAACTACCACCAATCATTCACACACACAAACACACACCAGATCCAGACTAGGCAATATGGGTGAAGTGTCTTGCCTAGAGGCTATAAACAATGACAATTTCTCCTTGTGCCGTGACACTGTGGCCTCTAGCGGTCTCCCATACAAATAATGCCCAGGGCCAACCTGTTTAGCTTCTACGATCTGATAGGATCAGGCTTTAGCAAGCTGGAGTATCACCTTGTAATAATGGTATTATAATACAAGTTACAACTCGCTTCAATTGATTCAGTTCAAGTTATCTTTGCACATGTCAAAATCAGCACAGCAGTTATAGGACTTTACAAAACTGTTGATTTCATGTACACAATTAGTGAGTGATCAACACACACTATAAATAATATAATATAAAATCAATAGGCTTACCCAAATTATAACAAGAAACATACCTCTTTTATTAAGCAAGAAAATGTAATGTAAAACATGTTTTTACATGTACAACAAGTTCAGAAAATGTCCAATATATAACCCTTTTTCTTTATTATGTACTTGTTGAAAATAGACTCTTGTTTCTATATTGATTAGCATTAGGATATTTTTGACCACCCAAGTCTAACAGTCCAAATTGCCCCTGCCCTCATTTGTTTCCTCTCCACAGCCTCAGCGAGCCCTCTCTCTTCCCTCACAACGACAGCGGTCCGTCTGGTCTACGTGGTCCCAGTCTGCTCCATAAACGCAGCGCCCCTGTCTCTTCCTCATCCTTTATTAGACCCTCTGCTCTTGCCCCAAACCCCCCTCCTCCACCTCCTCCTCTGTCCCAGGACCTCTCTCACCCCCAGAGCGCCTCCAGACCCGTCTACCTGCACTTCTCCCAGTCCATCCAGCCCAGCCTCAAACCCCAAAGCCAAGAGGAGACACTCGCACACGCTCACCTCTGAACTACGAGCTTTGTCCTCACAGGTAAATCCCAGTCACGGCATTTTCTAACACAAAACAGTAATAATCTAGTTCTAAAACCACAAATACTTGTTATTACTCAACTTGAAAAGCACTTCTATTTGACACGACCGTCAATTAAACAGATTTAGCACTATAATACGTTTTACTCTGTGTTCTGTGGCATTAGGTAGTGTCAGTTTAAATGCACTTACATCTAAGTATCATTGAGTTTATTAGAAAGAGAAGCAGAAATTATTACTTAACTCATATACAAAATGTATTGTTAAACTGGCCATTTTACTTTCTGCTTTGTTCTACATTCACCTGCTTAAATATATTTTTTTAACTGACAAAAAGCAAGTCTGACTTTTTAGTGGAAAACATAAGTTTTTAATGTAGGCCTATAACTAAAATAGTTTTAAGGTGCACTGTGCAAGTTTTTGGCCAAAAATGAACTTGAAAAAATGCATATTTTTGTTATGTTGATGCCTTTGTTACACAAAATAATTAATACAAATCAGTGTTTTTTTTACTTTAATCAGACTTGCACAGCCACAAAATAGTCGATTTTTTGTCCTGGAGGAGCCTGAACACGTCTGTTTCTGCAGGAAAGCTGTTCTTTTAGCTGATTTTTTCCATATTAAGGCATAAAATGTCTTCATCTCCATTCAGAAAGTCCCAAAGTATAGTTTTAACTAGTGCTAGCGATTAAAATAGAGATTAATGAATTATGATCTGTAATTAATTAATCAAATTAATCTATTTTTAATCTCACCTAAAAACTACTGAGAAAAACACTTAACTTAAGTGTTTTTGTTTAGTTTTCATCCAGTTTAATTTATTACATTATTGTTGCAGATGGAAATATTAATAAATTACAAAAAGTTAAGACTTTGAACATAAAAGTTTTTGAACATAAAATTCCCGTTCATCAGTCCAATAACTCTCACCTGCTTCTTTATTTTTGTCTCGTTGCTGCTCCTCACCAGTTAAAGATTACAAAATAGATTAATGCGATTAAAAAAATTAACTTGATTAATATGTCTGTAATTAATTAATCTCAATTACTGCACTAATTTGACACCCCCAGTTTTAACTTTCTAATTCTACTGAATTGCGTAGATGACTTTTCACCTCCAGAAAGTTACACAGTGCACCTTTAAATATTATTGTATTGTTTGTATTTATACGGTGCATTATGTATTTTTTTGGACAGGGATCCAAAACCTGCTCACCTCCATAGATATGTTTGTACTTTATCTAAAAGTGTTCCACAGTAAGACAATAATCGTCTCTTTCTTTGGGGAGACGAGATGTGTTTTTGAGAAAATTAAACATCTGTTAATAGAAGATAGATGACAAAACACAACTAGACTAAAAAGGTAACAGTCTTTACCTTTGTGCTGGCAGGTGTCCCCTCTGTCTGAGCCTCTGTCTGTGGTGGGTAAAACCTGCCTCCCGTTGTGCAGCCCCCGTCCCGCTCCAGCAGCTGCCTCCGGACCGTCCAGACCCCACATCCACGTGTTCCTGCCCTCTGAGGCCGAGGGAGAGGACAGCGAGTCTGTGGACGAGGGCTTCATGGACGAGCTGGACCATAAGATGAGTTCTCTCAAGCTCCAGCAGGGGGCGCCACAGACTGTAGCTCTGCACTGCAACAAGAAGAACTGGAGCCACAGCTGCCTTGGGTCTGACTGACGGAGATGTGGCTGCGCTTCTGTGCATTGAGCAAAACATTGTAATCTGAACGCTTCTGTTCTTTTGACCCACAACTTCAGCTCCAAACGAGGCGCTGAAATGAGTCCTGTAAATACAAAAGAACATTTTCAACAGTGTTATTTAATATGTTATGTAAAGCATTTAAACTTGTTAATGTATTATGCATCTCAACATTTTCAGTAGTAAATAAATAAATATATTTTTCAACCTAATTGATTTGATATGAAAAATGTTCTAATCACACTGCCAGAAATAAATGTGTCCAAAAAAACTGGTCACTGGCCTAAAGCACAGAACGGCACAAGAATGTTTGTTTAAAAGAAAAGTTATACACATTATACAGTAGGGCTGGTTATTGCCAAAAGCCTTCTGATACAATACATATCCTTTTACAGAGGTCACGATACGATATGTATCCTAATACATGTAAATCCCGATATAATTTCCTCAATATGTCATGTATCAAAATTTCCTTTAGAAAAAAAATCATAAATGTCTGCTAAGTAGGTTTTTTTAATAATGCAGAAAAAAATACAATACACTGATATTTATTTTGTATCCACAATGTAGAAAAAACAAAAAGTATTGTATTTTCGAATAACAAAATGCAGAGGAATTGTATTTGTATGTTAGATACAAGTGTCTTATAAATAAGTCATTGTTCAGCTCAATAGTTTCAGCCTTAAAGCTGCAGTCCAGGTTCATAAGTGCAAATTATATGAATTTAAGTATTCTGATACGTATCCCTGTAACGATACGCGTATTGCCAATGAGCTTATCACAATATATCCCGTATCGATACACTGAGTGCAGCCCTATTTCACAATCATAATCTACTTATAAGCTGTAGTGGAGCAGCAGCTAATACATCTTTTATAACCATAACCTCTACAGTTTATGAAGCCTGAGTAATTTCAGGCTTGTACACAATGAGGACTGTTTCTTTCGTAAAGTAGTTTAAAGGTGGGGTAGCTGATTTTTACACTGCAAACACAACTTAGGTTTTAAATCTGGCAACTTTTTCTAATAAATCCTTTGACGTAAGATTAATATCAACATGTATTCAATTTATGTTGCAATATGGTCTAAAACCTTCTTTTTACAAACAACAAACTGTCAAACTGGAAAGGACCACCCAAGCTCAGCCAATCAGAGCGCTGCTTTTAGCTCCTGAATAGAAATAAAATTATTTATTATTCAGTTCAGACAGTACTCAGAGGTCTAATTTTTCACCATGTCCTGCATTTATCATATACTTTTTATTGGAAAGCACAAAGTTTACTTGTTTACAACTAAAAAAATCAGCTACTCCAACTTTAATAACATTAAGTCACAAGGCTTAGTGCTTTTTCTCATGAGCTTATGCCCCTTGTCTGTGCGAAGTATTGATGGACAATCAATAGTAGCTGTAGCGTCATCTGAAACCCTTCTACATTGGAAAAGCTCCTTCACACATGTTCACAAATGTTATTATTATTTTATTAAGCTTTATTTCAGACTCCAGGTCCATAGATCACAAAAAGGACAGCACACAGACAAACAACAACAACAACGACAACAACAACAACGACAACAACAACAACAAGAAAAGATACAAATACACAAACAAGCACCTCTTCTACGTAATTCTGTACAGGCTCAGACGCCAGTGAGTCCATGTACTAGAAAAATATCGCACTGAACTTAGAGCTGGATACAGGGTTCGTACAGATTTTAACTTCAGGTTTTCCATGATTTTTCCATGACTTCTCCAAAACAATTGCAAACTTTTCCATGACCTTGTTTAACATACTTTTTAGTCAACAACCGTCTTTCATTAACTGATTAGGACCAAAACACACACACAAAAAAATAAATATTAAGTTCCAGATAATTTGGATCATAAAATACTTTCAACTTCAGAGAATTTTATTTCAGTTTTAAACAAAATTGAAATTTTTTTCAGTTGAATAAAGTTGAACAAATTTATTTTAGCTTCAGCTTCACCAAAAACAAAATAAAAATTGTTTGAAGTAATGATTTTTAAACATGACTCAGACGTTTAATAGTTTTCTATTTTACTGAAAAATCATAAAATATTGATCAACATTCTGCATCAAAGCTTGGCTTTTGATCCAAACAAGTTTTTCAATTCAATTTTTTTTTCTATAGCCCAGAAACACAGCAACAGTTTTTACTAACAAAGGACTGACAATTAACTGACAATTGGACATGACTGAATCTTGATCTCTTGTTTTTATGATTATTAATTGTCCTGCCCCACCAGCAGGACAGAACTAATTATTTATTATGTATTTTTGAGTCTAAAATAATTTTGATTTTTCCAAAACTTTTTCAAAACCCATAGAATTCCAAAACTTTTCCAGGGCCTGGAAATTAGAATAGAATGTCCCATGACTTTTCAAGGTTTTTCATGACTGTACGAACCCTGTGGATTAGTCAGTGTCTGAATGATACTGTTCATCAGATGTGATGATGAGGGATCAAAGACACAACAGATACAGCAGTGGTGGTGGTACTGTTCCTGAAGCCTCGCGCACACAGCAGCTGCTCTGGTTTATCTGTGACGTCTTTCTCCCCATTACGTCACTGTCTGTGCACCCCCCACTCTTGCTTTTTTCTTTTGCAAATTCAGATATTTCAGCCAAAAACTGAAATATGAAGACGATGCGCGTGGACAAGTCCAAATGCTCGGTGGAGCTCTGCACTCACATGCACAACTGTTTACACAGAGTCCCTGCGACAGAACCACTGAGAAGTGAATGGATACACTTTATTTTCCGAGGAAATTTACCGTTTCATGTTGGAAAAACGCTTTTTGTCTGCTCTAATCACTTCGAAGTGGAGTGTTTCTGCAATTTCCGTCAATACAGCGAAGGATTTTCCCAAAGATTACGTCTGAAAGAAGGAGCAGTGCCAACCATCTATACAAATGATTATTATAGATCCACGGTGAGTTACAAAGAGTTGTGTTTTAACTACAGATCAGCGATATTACAAATAAAGCTGTATTATATCTTAGAAATGTTCCAACTTCAAAGACAAGCTGTATTAAATATAGCCTAGCTCACCAAACAATAAACACAAGAAACTGTCACTTCTGCATGTTACACGTGGACTCAGCGAACGCCATAGTAAACACACAAATACACTTTATGTACTAAGAATGATCTATAACACTGAAATACATCGTTTCACATATTTGACGTTTTCTTTGTTTACGTTTCCTACTTCCGCGGAGGCTGCCATGTTTTTCCACCTGCAATGCATTTTGGGTAGATGCTAGATTATTATTTTTTTTAATCATATTTTATTTTTTATTTAGTGTAGCCTTTATTACTACTGCAGACGTTGTAGTGTCCATGTAATATCGTCATTATTATTATTATTATTATTACTCGTAAAAAGGTTACATACATATATATTTTTTTTAATTTGTCTTTTATTAGACATCTGTACAAGATACAAATGCAGAAGTCAATAACATGCAGATACATATTTATCTTTTCCAAACTTTTTCCAAACCAAATACATTTTTTTTCTCCCTAAAAACAATAAAAGAAAAGAAATAAAAGAAACAAACAAAGAAAAAACAGAATAACACTGTAGCACTGAACCAGGGTGTACCAGAAATATCTATTTGGTCTCTCAATGAAATTACTATATCATCAAGATAGATCTTGTGTCAATGTACAATAAACAACAATACAAAATTTAGATGAATGAATCTACCTGCTCAACCTTATAGCAAATCACACAAAGTCAGATCTATGCTGTCTGATATACCGTAACCATTCTTTCCATACATCATTGAATTTATCAAGATCCAGCCTGACCGATGCTGTCAACTTCTCCATCTCGTATAGTGTAAACATAATATCCACCCACTCTTCCACTTTAGGAATCTGATTAGTTCGCCATCTTCTAGTGATTGCTTTTTTGCCAAAAGCATAATTCTTACCATTGTAAAATAATTTCTTAATTATATATTTTATTTTTTAATATGTCAATTTTACCAAGATATACAATTTCAAAATTTAGTGGAGTTTAATATGTATTACTTCTTCTATAATATTTTTTTACTTCACTCCAGTATTGTTTTATGTATGGGCAGTCCCAGAAGATGTGAAAATGATCTGCTTTAATAGCACAACAAGACCTCAAACATATTGTTTCTGCATACTTTCTCTGGGCAGGGATTAAAAAAATCTTATTACATGCATATTTTTACACCACTCCTCTACATTTACGCTTGTTATTTGAGAATTTATTTCATGTATTGTTTTTGTTGATTATGTTTTACTTTTGTACTTTTACTCCAGTAAATGAACTTCAGCAGGACTTTTACTTTTACCAGAGTAATTTGTCAAACAAGTAACTGTACTTTTACTTAAGTAGTGAACTTTAGTACTTTTGCCACCTCTGTTAATAATTAGGCTAAAACAGAACTAGTAAATTTTCATTTTGCCTAACATTATTTATTAAAAGTAAATGTTGTAGTGCGCAGTTTCACCTAGTGGGGCGCACACGAGCACATTGGAACACAACATTTCACAGCGAAGAAGAAGCAACTTTGAGAATTTGCAGAAATCGATACAATCTATCTAATTAACTGCAGATTATTATTGATTTAGCTGCGGTTTTGCTAAAGGTGCAAAGCTCCGTTGAATCACGCGCGGGGCTGAGGACAAGTCTCGGCTCCGAAAGCGTCCAAACCCGGTCCACTCTCACGCCACATCCGCCCTGGTCCTGCGCGGTAAAGGCTGCACGCTGATCCAGCTGTGGACACACTCTTTACAGCGGTGTTATTAACGCGGTTTCATGTGCACAGGTTGTTTTCCGTGCAGTTGTAGTTTTAATGTTACCGCTGTTAGCCTAGCTTGCTGCTGCGTGTAGTTCTAACCGGCGGGTTCTGTTTGTTATGAGCCTGCTAATGTTAGCTTAGCATCCAGCGTTTACAGGTACAAATCAACACAGCATGTCTGAAGTGACCCGTTTGGAGGTAATATATTCACGTCCTAAACTTTAAGATGTGGTTATTCATTCAGCGATCATGATTAAAACACTTTGTATGCATGAGTGTTTGTTTGCGACAGGCTTCATTGGATTGTCAACATTACATTTGGGCTTGCTTTGTGTTTACGCTTTAAAAGCTAATATAACTAGCTAATCCTGCAGCCATTTTCAGTCTCTGTAGTGCTTTGTAGATGTGCGTTTTTACGTGTTCCCATTTGACCCTCACAGCTGCGTTTCAAGTTAATATTTTGCAGTGTTTGAGATGAGGAAGTAGTTGCATGGTCTGTCATTTTCAGATGTATTGTGGCCATTACACGCAGGCCAAAAAAATCTGACTACAACCAGTTTTTAATAGTTGAGAAGAGTTGCAACTGATTGATTTTGGATTGTGCAGGTTTTGACTAAGAAAATGATTGACACTATGGCTGAAACACTGACCAATTGTTGAATTAATAATCAACTAGTAAGCTTTTAATACTTTTCTGAACTATGCACAGTTTCCAAAATACTCTATGTATTAACACCAAAATAACTTTGAGTAATTCTAATTAATTTTAGGTTTATATAGTTATGTAATGCTGCCTTCATTTGGTATGGGAATTATGGCAAATACCACTTTCCGAGTGGGAAAAAGCAAATAAACAGTCCCTCATGTCATATTTACTACTGGGAAACTGGGATATAATTTTGATGCCCGAGTTGCCGAATTTAAAATAACCTTTGACCTCTCAATATAGCAGAATTAATTGCAAATTAAGAATATTAGGTGTTTTTTTTACTTGTTGGCATTGTATTTGGAAAATTATATGACACACAAAGTTGAACGACATTGCTATTTCAATTCACTGTAGCTAAGTAAAAAGTCTAAATGTTTTTTTTCCTCAGAGCAATCTTACAGGGCTTTGGAAATTATTAATTTACTTCTTTGGACTGGATTTAAGTCAATTTGTCAAGATAAGGTGTGTTTTTAAAACGTTTCCTTTTGTTACGACCACAAAACCATTTAAACACAAACTTCTGGTAACTACCACTTTACAAGTGGAATTTACCATCTTTTCCAAAGGGAATGAAGGCAGCATTATAGCAATATGATTATGACATTGTTTTCAAGAGGCATCTGATGTCTTTACTTTTATTATAGTGTTTTTTTTTTAGAGCAAACCCTGAAAGAGGAATTCCCATGGCTCACTTTGGTCATACTTTCAAAGGGATAGTTTGAGACTTTTTACATGAATCTGTATGACATCACCATCATCAGTGCCATGCAGCCACACTGACTTACCCCCGACAGCGTCCAGTGAGCAGAGTTCCTGTCCGCTTTTGGTCCAGACGAAAGAAGACCTTGCTGCTGTCATGGAATAAAAGACTTTTTCTTCTCAAAACAATATGTGTTCAAAAAAGTGATATATGTGCATGACAGAAGTCAGACCTCGTAATCGCTTGGCAATATTTTCTCTCTTCATATCACTGTGCGCTGCTGACAGCCGTGCATCACTTTCAGTTGTTTGCAGTGTTTACATTCTCATGCCCACGACGTGAACAAGCTAACTTGAGAGCATGGTGCGGACTTGTGACTATCCAGGCTGTACCAACAAAAATGTGGCTAAATCGCACATTTCACCGTTTTCCCTAGCTGGACGTTGCGCTGAGGATACTGTGGCTTCTTGCTCTAGGTTTCAAAGTGGACAGCAAACTGGCAAAGACAAAAAAGCTTCGTGTTTGCAGTGTGCACTTCAGCGACGATGACTATGTTTCTTCATGTCCAGGACGGAGAAAGAAACGTAGAGTACAACAAAGTTGTGCCACATTTTTATTCAAGCGAACTATTTTGTCAGTCAGTGTGTGGATGATTCCATGTGTCAACAAGTAGTGATTTTGGCATCAGTTTATTCGGGTTCATAAAGATATCCCCTTGGTTGTGTGCTGAAGTCAATGTTTTCGTCGTCACTGTCGTAGTCAGACATGTTGTCGCTAACTTTTACGAGTAGTAAACAAAGTGAAATGCGGGCGGCTGGCGGCAGCGCACAGTGATATGAAGGGAGAGAAAATAACGCCAAGCGATTATGAGGTCTGACTTTTTCGTGGACAACACTTTTGTCATGCACATACTGTATATCACGCTTTTGAACACATATTGTTTTGAGAAGATGACAGCAGCAAGGACTTCTTTCGTCTGGACCAAAAGTGGACATGCTCACTGGACGCTGTCGGGTGTAAGTCAGTGTGGCTGCATGACACTGGTGATGGTGATGCCATACAGATTCATGTCAAAAATCCCCAAATATTTAAGGCTTTAGACAAGAAGAATGCAGGACTCTTTCTTAATAATAAAACCCAATAATGTAGCCACAGTGTAGTAGTTATATGGGCAATGATAGGTTGAAAGTACTGGTAAGAGTCATCATATTATTGATTATCTGTCTCATACTGTCGTTTTCTAATCTGCAGGTAACAGATACGATGGAGATGGACCAAATGGAGGCAGCAAGTAGTTACATGGTAAAATCTACGGAAGCATGTGATGAGCCCGAAGAAGTAAAAACAGAAGACATAAAGTTAGAAGTTCAAAATTCACCTGTTCTGGAGGAGAATAGCTCAACTTCAGAGACAGACGACAGTAAACTACAAGATGAGCCTATTAGTGGAAATTTAGCAGCTACTTCGTCGTACGCCCTGGATGAGCTCATGGACATCGGGACAGTCGACCAAGAGGAACAAGAGGCACAAATTAAAATGGAAGACAATACAATGGATACGAATGTTAGCCAGTCACCAGATTTGTCCAACACAGGTTAATAACATTTTTGTAATCTTAATGATGTTTCTCATTTAAAAGCTGCATTTAAATACTTTTATATCTTACAGGGAGTTCCTCACCTGCCACCTTAGTCAATGGTTCAAAAGTAAGTAGTCTCTTTCACAATAATGTTTAGCAGTAGCACCTGTCACTACCATTACTTAAAAGAAACAGGGTTCGTATAGTCATGAAAAACCTGGAAAAGTCATGGAAAATTTTAATCTAATTTCCAGGCCCTGGAAAAGTTTTGTAATTATACTGGTTTTGGACAAGTTTGTGAAAATTATAAAATACTGTATTTTGAGTTAAAAATGGAAGATGGTTTGCTACAACACAATTCTGCTTTTGTTTGCCCAAGACAGAAAAAATGTGCCCATAAAATAAAAACGTGATGTGTGTTGTTGCAGTGACTAAATTACATTTATAATTTGCAACAGGACATTTTGACATTCTTTGCACATTTGTAAAAAAAAAAAAAAAAAAAAAAAAAAAAGAGAGAGAGATTTTTAAATTATGTGGTAACTAAATGGTTTGAAACAAAATTATTGCATTTATTTAATTAACTAGTTACTGAAAACTAGAGCTGGGCGATCTAGGAAAAAACATAAGCACGATTTTTTCCTCCATATTGTTCAATCTCGATTTTTGATTCGATTTTGTTTCACCTTTTCAAAAACTAAATAAAAATGGCTTCATGAACATGAACAAAAACTTTGAATATATCTCATTTATTAGACTTTTTTGAAATTGTAAATCAACATTCTGTTTTAAAGTTTGACTTTTGCTCCAAACCAAACTTTTACTGACGAAGGATTGGTTTTCGATCTTTTGTTTCAAAACATAAAACAAAAAATTGACATTTCGATTCGATTTCTCCATTATTTGCCCAGCTCTACTGAAAAAAAAAAATTATTCGAAATGTGTGTGTGAATACAAGGTCCTGGAAATGTTGGAATTTGTTTTGGAAAAGTCATTGAAAAGTTAAGGTAAAACATAAGTTAAAATCTGTACAAACCCTGAAGAAAGTTTTTGTTTCCTTTTGCAATAACTTAATCAATTTGGTTCAAACCTAAATTGCGTCTCTCTAATCGAAATGGTTACTTGAATCCCAGCACCTGCAGCTAATTATGAATCAGTGCTGGTGTTGCCTCTGCAGCTCAGTGAGGGCGTTGTGGTGGTTCTGAGAGGAACATGTGGGCTTGTCCATTTACTGAGTAAATAGAGTTTATGGCTCTGGCAACCCGGGTCCTGTTGTGATTATACTTCCTCTTTTAAAACTGTAAGTGCGCAGGCTGCAAAATACTTTGTTTAAGAGCTAAATAATGAACATACAGTATATTTCTAACCTCAATACTTCAGTCTGTAATCAGGTCTTGTATTTATTTTGACTGTTTTTTTAGGGATGGTTCTTTAAAAAAATGTTTTGATAGGATTATTCTGCTTTAGAGTGTCTTCAATGTTTTCTATGGCAACATTTTATTATGACAGAGCTAAAACATGCTTTAGAAAGAGCGTTGTGGTATATAATTGTGGATTTAATTTGGATTTCCAAAGTGAAAAACATCACAGCATTCTAAATGTGAGGTCTTAGTTGCAAGAAATGCATGAGAGTCAATAGAGGCAAAGGACATTTTCTCCTGTAAGAGCGCAAAGTAAAGTAAAAATAGAGATGAGAAGCTATGTGAGAAAAAAATATATCCACGATAACTCTGCAGAACAATAGGTTTGACTGACATGTAAAAGCAAAAAAGCAGGTTAACATTGGCAGAAAAGCAGATAAACAGCAAGACTTTAGCCTCTCTCATAGTTGTCAGACACAGAATAAGTACCTTTTTCTTCCTAAAAAGTTCCTTTGTTGAGGTTAAAATTGTAGTTCTGCAGTTAAAACGTCATAAATCTCCAACTGCTGTAGTAAATAAGTTAGTGAGGCACTACACTGTTGCCAAAAATTTGCTTCATTTGCAGAATGTTTAGGAGCATTTTCCAAATAAAATGATGGGTCAGTGTATTACTTCTGTTAGGCTCGGGAAGCATCTGTGGTTACCATGGAAATAATGGAAAATCTGCCATGTTTGTTGTCAGTTTAGCAGAACTCCCATAGGAATACATTAGACAAAACGATTTAAAAAAGTTAACAAAACAGTCGTGGAACAGCCCAATAAACTGCTGGGTCAGAACTGGTAAATTTATCTATCACTCTGTAGTGTCAGAATATGATTTAATTAACGCTATTTTCTGTATTTACCATTTAAAAATCTCTCTTGGTTTAACATTAGACCAACTGAACATTCTAATGTTGTCTGATGTCACGTTACCGAGCCTAATTTAATAGTTTTATTGTTATTTTTTTCTCATAATATTTTTTTGTGGGGATACTGTAGGAAAAACCTGCACCTTCGATTGAGTCTGACAGTTCGTCTCCAGCCGTGATCCAAGTGAAAGACGAGCCTCTGGACGAAGAGTATGATCGAGCGATGACCTCCACCGCCGCTGTAAAAGACGAAGAGGAACCGCAAAAGGTCTGTTTACGTGAAAAATAAACTCTAACTCTTTATAAGCAGCATACAAATAATCTTTAGCTGCTTTCTCCTGCTTTTCTCTTTCTCATTCCTACATATCAATGAAGTCTGCAGCACTTCTGTATTCTGTATTTGTACGTAAGAGGCAGAGGAAAGAGTGTGCTTTTTAACGCAGAAATAATCAGAGTTCTTCACACACGACAATTTACAAAGTCATATTTTCATTATGTGTTTGCGATCAGTCACGCCTCTTGAATAAATGATTAAAAGAACAAAAGCACGAGGCGGAGCACCTAGAACGTTTCGCATGGTGATGGCCACAGCGTAGTGACATGGAATGTGAATAAAATGTGTCAAAATGGTTACTCAGGATTACATTTTTTACATTTACTTTTTACTTTATTCAAATCCAGACAGGTGGCAGAAGACCAGAGTACAATCATTGGTGTAACACATTCTCATTATTGGAGGCAGAAGCTCTCTAATCTAATAGAAGCTCTCTAATCTATTATTTTGTATTCTTTATTAGGTGCAGTCACAAAGGAAATATGAAAAGTGTCAAAAAAAAGCCTAACTGTATGTGTCTGGTGGGTGTACCATGACCTTAAATATATTAAAGAGGACCTATTGTGTTTTCTTCTATGTATTCAGGAATAAACTAAAATACTGTAATTTCTGCACTATTGAGCGCACCTGAATATAAGGCGCACCCACTAGATTTAAGTAAGAAAAATGATAAAGTACATATATAGGCCGCACTTGTTAATAGTAAGTCTATGAGAATCTATAATTTTGCTGCATTGCTGTATAAGCCGCATAGTTCAAAGCTTGAGAAAAAAGTAGCGGCTTACAGGCCAGAAATTACAGTATATACAGTATATAGAAAAACTAATAAGCCCAGCTTCATCATTGGGCAGCAAATTTTTTTGTCATGTGGCTGTGACTATTTTGAACCATACATGCTTTTCTATGAATCAGATTTTTTGAATAATCATAATTAAATACAGACAAGATAGGTGGTAGGTGAGGACAGGGCTTTTCTGTGCACTCAATCATCATCTGCAGGGCAATACAAGATTACTCAAACACGCGGGAAAAATTTGTAATAAAACTGAGTAAACTAATGATGAGAGAATGCAGTTATAACGAGGTTAAAAACTTAGAAAAACAGATTTTACACACTAGGTCTCCTTTAAACTTTGCATACCAGTTAGCGATGGAATTTTGTCACCATGGAATAATCTAAGATAAACAATAAAGTCACTACATTTTTCAGTTTCTGCTGCAGTAAATTCTCTGCCTCCATCTTGTGAAATCAACTTGACTTGCTCTAATTTCTACAATCATTTGTCCTTTTCAACACATTTCCACACTGCTTGACTGTAAGCTCAGACTAGAGAAGTAATTCACTTCTTGTCTGTCAGGGCTGTAGCTGACTAAAGCTGAGACCTGAAGTTCATGAAAAAAATTGAATGGATTTGATAAAACACTGGGAGCGTGAAAAAAACAACTTTATCTGTAAACATTAATCTACAGTTATTTTTGAAGTAAGCTCGCTTTAATAATCTAGTCAATGCTTTGAACTCCTGTGGCCTGTGAAACTATTCCACTAACGGCCTCTAGTGGCGCTGTAGCGGGAAGTGCAAGACTGAGACGCTGAGTTGCCATGTCTCCCTCTTTATATCTTCTTTGGTCAATTTTTCTTTTGTTTTGTTTTTAACTAAAGTCGCATTTTGTTGCTTTTTGAGCTTGCTTATAAGCTATATTTTCACTTCATGTAAAAGATGATTTTGGCCTTTTTCATGTTTGATTCACTACAATATCTGCTAAACACTGAAACTGTTATTAATGGTAAAACAAAACAGAAAACGCAGGTAAAATATGTGTACATCAATTACACTAGTTCGTTTTGAAAGTTTTTCAGCTTATATTAACAAAAATATACCTAATGTCCAGGATATGGAGAGTTTTAGCATGTTTTAAAGTCGTTAATATAAAAAATTACTTTTACTAATTTGTCAAAATCAGTAGCACTCGTTCAATCACATTAAAAGATTGTCTCAACCTTTTTTGAGCCATGGCACACTTTTTTGGCTGAAATTTTTCCGCGGCTCACCACCAAGTCAAACAAGACCAAACTAAACTATTTTGTAAAACAACATTATTTAATTTTGTAAATACTGTTCATTACAGTTTAAAGGGAAACTATGTCACTATTCTGGTGGAGGGCCTGCCCACTTCTTGTATAATAAATATAAATATAAAGTAGGCAGGCTTGTAATGTTCCTCCAAACTTACTTTATGCCTGGAGAGAAGCTTGTGACACAACAAAACTAAGTAGTACAGGTCTGATCTCTGCAGAGGCATCCTGGCTGACAATAAGATGCATTTTTCCAAGCTATTTTGAATAAAATTACCCTATTACCTCATATACAGTATAATCAAATAAACATGAAATATTTTTAAGATATTCTAAAGTAATTAGCTATTCATAATGACGGAATCTCTCGTTTGAAAAGTTATATAAGGCACCTTTATTTATTATTTAAATTAGTAAATAGTTATTGTTTAAATTTTCATTATCAGCCATGATAGACCATAATAGATCAATTTAACCTTATTTGAGTTGGTGATGTCCCGCGGAAAATTTTCAACCAAAAAAGTGTGCCATGGCTCAAAAAAGGCTAGTGTAGAACGAGTGCTACTGATTTTGACATGTTAATTAAAAGTATTTTCTATTTTTATTAACGACTTTGAAACATGCTAAAACTCTCCATATCCTGATAATTAGGTATATTTTTGTGAAGAAAGATTGAAAAACACTCCAAAATAGTAAATTATTCAATTAAATCTGTTACATTAATTTCATAGATTAATTTTTTTTTTTTTTTTACAAGGCACACCAGACAGTATCTTAAGGCACATTACTTTCCCCTGCACAATGGTTGAAAATCACTGGATTAAAATAATACATTTTAATCAATCAAAGTCCTGGTTCTTTGTAAATCTGGCAACCCCCGTAGGTCGCCAGCGGTTGCTAAGCGCTCAACATCTGGCAACCCAGGTTTAGCGGAAAAGCACGGTGTTTGATTGTGTTTGTGTTTCGTTCACGCAGCCGCAACATGGAAAGTACGTCGAGAAAATCATTTGATGCGGCTTTTAAGTTAAAGGCCGTCGCTCTGGCCATCAAAGAAGGAAACAGACCCACTGCACGAAAGCTCGGCATCCACGAGTCGCAGATAAGACGTTGGAAGCGGCAAACCGAAGCACTGAGTCAATGCAGAGCGACGCAAAAAGCTTTCAGGGGCCTCAAAAGCAGATGGCCCGAGCTGGAAAACCTGCTGGAAGCCTGGGTGAACGCGCAGAGAGCAGGCGGCAGACGCGTTACCACTTTCCAGATCCGACTCAAAGCACAAACTATCGCCTCAGAGAAGAGACTTAAAGGTTTCACAGGTGGGCCATCGTGGTGTTTTAGATTCATGAAGCGCAAAGGTTTACTCTCTAAGCCAAAAGTAAAGACAACACTGCAGCAACTCCCTCCGTACTACAAGAAAAAGGTCACAAAGTTTCGCAAATTCATTCAGACTAAAATAACCAAGCATGCAATCGGACCAGACGACATCGTAAACATGGATGAAGTGCTTTTGACTTTTGACCTGCTCGGTAAAGACGAATCTTCGGTGAAACTCAGAACGACGCCGCACGAGATGACGCATTTCACGTGCGTTTTGAGCTGCACCGCGTCCGGGAAAAAGCTGCCCCCGATGGTGATTTTTAAGCGAGCAAACATGCCAAAAGACGAGCTCCCCGAAGGAATAGTCGTGAAAGTAAACGCCAAAGGATGGATGATGGAAAGCGTGATGGAAGAGTGGCTCGCGGAGTGCTACGGCGAGCGGAAAGGAGGCGGAAAAGCGCTGCTGGTTTTGGACGGCATGAGAGCGCACATAACCGATTCTGTGCAAGAGGCTATCAGGAGGACAAACTCTATTCCAGCGGTGATTCCCGGAGGCACGGCGAGGTATTTGCAGCCGCTGGACATTAGCGTGAGCGGCGCGTTTAAAGTGGCGCTGCGAGCGGAGTGGGAGGCGTGGACTACATTCACCAAACCTGGGCGCGCGCAGAGAAGAGCGACTTTGGCGCAGGTCTGCCAGTGGGTAGTGAGCGCGTGGAGCAGTGTGAAGAAGTACACCATCACCAGCGGGTTTCGAAAGGCTGGACTTCTGCCTGACGATGAGGAACGCAAAAGAGACATCTTACTAGGAGTACTTATGTTTTTAAAACCTTTTGCATCAGTCCACGTGTTTTGTTAAAGTTGGGGTAGCTGACTTTTACACTGCAAACAGATTTAACTTGTAAATCTGACAACTTCTTCTCCTAAATCTTTCGACACGTTAATATTGACACATGGTTGCAATTATGGCTTAAATGCAGAAGTAAAAGTACAGTTACGTGTCTAAAAAAACTACTCCGGAAAAAGTAAAAGTCCTACTGAAACTTGTTTACTTGAGTAAAAGTAAAAAAGTATTGGCAATTTAAGTAAAAAGTAAAAATAGCCTGACAAAGTTCGTGTTAGGTGCGTTGTTGTGTGGGGCTGGGCGATCTGGGAAAAATTTAAATCACAATTTTACACTTCAATTTTGTTTAATCTTTTCAAAACCAAAAGAAAAATGACATTCATGAACATAAGCAAAACAAAAACTTTTAATATGTCCCATTTATTAGATTTTTTTGAAAAAAAAAAAAAAAAACCTGTGATAGGCGAAACCTGCGAAGTAGTGATCTTCTTTTTTACCAGTAATTTCAGTTGATAACCTGCCTGGTTCTGATGATTAGTGTCTTTTGTACAGGTAATAATGCGCTGAACACATGATTCACCGCGAGATACAACAGCGTGACTTAAAGGCTTGTACAGACAGGATGCGATGAGCGTAAATGTCGCTTGAAATCCCATTCATGTCCATGTGGTTGTCAGCGGCACCTCAGGGCTCTCCCCCGCTGACAGACACATACACATGAATGGGATTTCAAGCGACATTGCCGCTCATCGCGTCCTGTCTGCACTGGCCATAAAGAGGGACGGTGCTGTGCACGTTTGCCAGCTCTGCTTTTGGCACGTTGCCCATCCCGCTGCGCTCCACAGCCGACCACAGAGCTACGGATCACACGGACTTCAGAGACGACATGAAACACATCCGGACTCTAGCGAAGTTACAACACGCTCCTCAAACACATCTCTGAACTACACAAATCACTTTCCAGCATGAACAAACTTATCATCATAACTACGAGCTCAAAGAGTCAAATCCTCACCTGGAGAAACGTCCGAGCGTCAGGTCAGCTTCCCCTGCATGATCCAAGCTGTCTAAAGTTTTATAAAAGAGCTTCTGTGCTGTTGCCTGTGAATGCTGCGATGTCACACGGTCCCCAAACAGTGAGTTTGAGAGAAAAGCACGTTTACAGAACACGTCCACAGGACCGCACACTGTAATAAAAAAATAAATAAATCAAAATTGCACTTAAAAAAATCCGCGAAAGAGCGAAGCCACGGAAAGTGAACCGCGATAGAGCGAGGGACCACTGTACTTGAAGATCTTGTGCTCATTACTTACAACAAAGTTGATTCACCCAAAGAAACTTTCAAACTTTGAGAACATATTTCTTTCTGAAGTGGCGCTAATGGTTAAAAACCTAAAGCCTGAAGTCTAGAGTCTGTTATATTTGAATGTGAACTGACAAGTATGCTTCTGTGTTTTGAACAGAATGACCTGCAGATCGGCGCCGTCTTCTCCGTTCCCCCTGAGAAGCCCGTTCAGCCCCCCGCCGCCGCACACATGTCGTGTTCCAGGTGTAAAAAGTCTTTGGTGAAGGGTCAGACGGCGTTTCAGAGGAAGGGCAGCCCCTCGGTTTACTGCTCCACCAGCTGCCTCACCGCCAACCTTAAGAAGAGCGAGCGCACCTGCCACCAGTGCCGCAGGTCTGTTCAGATCAGTGATTGTGATTTCAGCTTATTGTATTTGTAAACGGACAATTGTTCAAAAGCCTGCATTAATTTGTATATATGTACAATTTATTATGAGGCGTCAACATCTGTTTTGTGTGAGTGGTTTAAGCGTTACCTGCTTGGACCAGCGCATAATGTTCTGTTGAGCTACACGTGACACCAGGCTTGCCTATAATGCAGAGATGGCAAAAGTATGGAAGTTAACTACTCAAGTAAAAGTACAGTTACTTGTGTTGAAAATGATTCTGGTAAAAGTCAAAGTCCTGCTTTAGTTGAGTAAAAGTATAAAAGTAAACGTGTGTAAATGTACTTAAGTAAAAAAGTAAAAAGTACAATCACACTGCCAAAAGTTATTCTTTACTCTCAGTTAAAACCTATACTAGAAATTGGCAACTTATTTTGCTTTTTGCAAGATATTCTTTTGAGATTATTTCCAAGAGATTTGACTTGACTCACATTTGTAAAAATGTCTTACTTTGTCAGCAAATAATTTGACTTGAAGTGAGAAAACAATTACTGAAAGAATGCAGAAAACAAATCATATAATCTAGGTACACCAAGTAAAACAATTTAACAAAAAAACAACAACAACAAAAAAAGATTAAAGTCTAGGTTTTAAGACAGTTTAATCAATCTAGATTTTTTTGTTTTTTTTTGTTTTGGTGTGCAGAAAGTTGGTTTGTGATGTTGGGAAGTGTGATATGGGCTTTACAATAAATTAATTCTAAATAATCAGAATTTTATTATGTCACAAATATGTAATCTTAGTTAGAAATCATAAAGCTTTGACAATTTTCACTTGTTAATTTGTTCAAATACACGGCAGGAGCAGGTCTGACCTGGTTTTAAATGATCTTTCTGGAATTAAAAAAGTGCCTAACTTGTTTCTTAAATGTAAGGAGTAGAAAGTACAGATACTTCTTGAAAAATTTACGAAGAAAAAGTAAAAAGTCACCAGATTTTGTGATACTCAAGTAAAGTACAGATACTCTAAAAAACTACTTAAGTACAGTACTTGAGTAAAAATACTTGCCAACTCTGCTATAATGTTGGCAGTTTTGGAAGATGGTGTTTGTGACAGTAAAAGCACAAGTACAACGATTGAAAATTAGACCATGTTTATAATTTGTTTAAAGCCAGGGTTTGTACAGTCATGGAAAACCTGGAAAAGTCATAGAAAATAAAAATTCCATTTCCAGGCCCTGGATAAATTTTGAAATTTAGTTGGTTTTGGAAAAGTTTTGGAAAATGGTAAAATATTTTAAGTTAAATAAAACTTAAAATATTTTAAGTTTTACCCTGGAAAGCATGTATCGATGCAATTTACTTAACATACCAAACAAACTAATATACGTTAATAAAATAATACATATTTTGTTGTAATTCCAGTGTGATCAGTCGATCTCAGGAGGTCATCGTCTGTCCTGATGCTTTGGGAGAAGTGAAAAACTTCTGTTGCCAGAACTGTCTCTACGCTTTTAAAAGACAAACCAAACCTCTGCCCTCGACCTCCACAGAGACACTGTGCAGCATGTGCAGCCGATACGCCCCCGTGAGTACAACAGAACTGTTACAGCACTGCAACACTTAAAAGAGAATTACCTGAATTTCAAACACTGATTAAAATAGGTACAGTAATTCTATCTCTTCTTTCACTCGTACAAACCCTTTGGCTCATCAGAAGTTGGATTTGTTTTATATACTGACAGCTTTATAACAGATTTTCTGACAAGAAAAAATGTTATGGGGCTAAGTTTAGCTTTAGGCTAAGTTAGTTGAATCTGTTTGCTATTGAATAATGATTTAGCGTTTACTTTTGTGGTTTAAACACATTAGAAAGTCACTATTTGACATTTAAACAGGCCTCCTCATCAACAATGTTTTATTATTGCTTTGAGGACTCATGACTACATCCCTGTGTGAATCTATATTTAAAACTAACATCCACTTCACCTACTACACAACAAATATAAATATGAAAAAACAGTTGTATTATTGAAACTTGTTTGTCATTGAAATATTTAAAGAAATACAGTCCCATCCTGCATCATTCAGTTAAACTCACTAGTATAGATAAGTGTGTGTTTGTAACTTTCTAAACGCTAGCTGAACATATATTTGTTGTCTTTTCTTTTGTCTCAGAGTAAACACGAGGTGACGCTGTGTGGGATTCAGCACAAACTCTGCAGCGACGACTGTTTTCAGAAGTTTCGGACGACAAACAAACTGACGATGGCCGGTTGTGTCCAGTGTGGTTCATTTTTCAGCGCCAAGCCTCTTCTACTCATCCTCAGCGACGGAAACAGGACTCTGTGCAACCAGGACTGCCTCACCAAATACAAAGCGGTATTTTGAAATTTATACTTATGCCTGTCAAATCACCATAGCACAATTCAACTTTTAAGTTATTTTTTTATTTAAAGGTTATTTCCACTTGAAACCCCTTAATTTTTCTTGTCGTATCAAACAAATATGTCCTGTCCATGTTCTAGAATGTTGTGAGTTTCCTATTTGTAACTATTTGTAATTTAATATTAAATATCTGAAGAGATAATTTTGCAGATTGTCAGTGTTGGGGTTTCTATTAGTGAATAAAACAGAGCAGAAACATTTATTGTCATTGCCACAATGACAGCTTCTGGGGACACTGTGTCATTTGCGCCGCCACTTGCTCTTCCGAACATGAAAAGTACAGATCAGGCACACTTACAGTACAATAAGATAACCGCACATAGACACAATACACATGAACAGAACAGAAAGATTTATTGTCATTGTCACAGAGTACAACAAAATTTCTGTTTGGAGTGAGCCTCTGGGGCTGCTGCACTTTTTTTGCGCGCCACCACTCACTCTTCCAAACATGAAATGCAAAGCATACATACAAAAATACATAACATAACACAGTACACGTGGTCCCATGATCAGATTTTTTGTGAGGAGTAGGTCAGGGAAAGAAATAAGTAAAGAGGCGGCAGACATTCTGGACAGGGGACGGGTAAAAACAACCTGGAGTTTTAGACGCTTTATTGGCCTCTACAATGTTGGGATGTCACATGACTGCAACCTATTGACAATCAAACTCCACCAAAAATAATATGTTACAAGCCATAACGTGTTGTACAATATTATCCTCCAGATTGAGCAGTAATGCCTCTATAGAAACAAACAGTTGGCCGATACTCCATTAAGTTACATTAGTGCTTGTCATAGAGCAACCCATTAAAAATGTACCATCTCTTTTGACAGAAAAACTTATCGACTCCGTTCTGTACGATGTGCCGCTCCCACCGGCTGATGTCTGAGATGGTGGACAACACGAACCCGGACAATTCAGTGAATCTGTTCTGTAGCACCAGCTGCATCATGGCCTACAAGGTCCAGACCGTCAGCACATCAGGTAAAAACTCACTCACTTCTGTGTTAAGTATTTCAATTCAACTCAACTTGACAAAGATCCGCTGCACAGATTAATAAAACACATGACATAATATTACAGCCCAGGTTACAAAAAAATGGTCTGCTCACACACACTTGCAATAATGATATACTTAACAATATATCTAATGCTGCTTAAAGGGGCACTGTGTAAGAAAAAAAAAAAAGTAATCCAAGTAATGTCCACTTTGAACACCAGGGGGAGCATTTCCAGTGCATTTTGCCTATCTACCATGCTGACATCTAGCGTCAATATTCACATTCCGGCCCGTAATAAAACATTTCAAATAAGTATAAATGTCTCACAATTGATGTGATTGGTTAACAGTGCTCTCTTAAGTATTCATGTTGTAAAGAATAAATATGATTTAAATGTTTGTGGACTATAAGTCATAATTAAAATTCCTCTCAATCTTACACAGTGCCCCGATGGTATTTATAATGTTTGTATTTACTTATTTCAGGTTGTTTAAGTTAGGGTTAGGGTTAAGCTGCAAGTTCTTCTTTTGCTCCTCACGTCTTATTTCTTTATTCCCAATGTTTCAGCCTCTGCAAAGCTTCCAGCGTTTGATTTAAGGCTGTTCTTGTTCAAGGTTTTTAGAGCAATCACGCAGAAATAATAGAAATTGTGACAACTGAGACAAAAATCACCTGCAGTGTACGTGCAATTATATCACTTTTATCAAATTTTTCCATATGCAAATAACAGTATATGATACGATATAGCCAAAAAACATCTGTGAAACCATTGAAGGGGTTGTGAGAGTGAGGGAGGAGTAAAAAGCTTTAAATACACACTTCTCCTTCTCATTGTTTGAACATTTGGTGCTTCAGCTTTAAGTGCATTAGAATATACTTTAATTCTTTTGGGGAAGTTGGTTTGCCACGGTTTCATAAGGCTTTGCACACCAGCACAACACATAAATAAAACATTGATTTAAGTATGAACTGTCACTCTAGACATCAGCAACATGTTCAGCATTTTATTCAACAGCTCCACTGCTTGTGAGATGAAAGAAAATTTAGATTTATTTTTCTCTGTAGGATAACAATACACACTAAGGCTGCAATGAATGATTATTTTGGTAATCGATAAGTTGTTTGTTTGATTGTTCTTTTGATTAATCGATTAGTAGTTTAGAATGCAAAAGACACTTGAATAAAAGATTTCAAAAACATTAAAATTACACAATTATTAACGCTTGTCGTAATCATTGTCTGTTCAGTCTTCAATCGGAGGGTTTCGTCAGCTCAAACATGTTTTGAAACCTTTATAAACAAAAAAGAAAGTTTCAAAATGCTAGTTAGTTAAAATCTATATTCTCATTTCAGCAAATATTGATACTAAGAAATACTTTAAGAGAAGACAATTTGGCCTTTTTTTTGGTCAGTTTTAGAATGATTTACAACTAATACTATAACAACCAAAAAACCTCAATCTAAACATATTTTTGCACATTTTCTTTCTAAAACAAATGCAAACACCATGTGGAATCAAACAACTATTCTGTATATTTGGAAATGCTCTAAAGCTAAAAGGGTTACACTAGCTAAAAAGTTAATTTGAAGGTGGTCTTGGCTGCTGACTGGTCTCTTCCGTTCCTGCAGGAGTGCGTTTGAGCTGCGACACGTGTATGAAGATCACTGTACCGTCGTATCATTTGGCCATGTCCGACACCTCCATCAGAAACTTCTGCTCTCTGCCCTGCGTCCTGGCTTTTCAGGTAAGAGAACAAGGACCGGACTCGTTTCTATGTCCTCGCCTCCTCTCGTCCTCAGTTCCCCCTTTAAAAAAAATGAAAGAGGAAGGTCAGAGAGAAAATAAATTTGATTCGATTGACAGCTGACGGATCAAGGAACTGACAAGACGAGTTAAAAGGACATAAAACTGAGAAATGTATCTGTTTTGTTAGATATTTCCCCCAGACAAGAGCTGCTTTCTATATTTACAAAATTTAAAAATATTATCAAGTTGAGATAGGATTTAAGTATTTTTTTATCAAGTCAGAAGTTTTAGCAAAAAATTAAGAAGTTCACACTGTCTGTTTGGACACTTTGCTAGTATTTTTTGTCATTATGTTTAAGTTAAAAGTGCACTAGAGTAGAAGAATACAAGATTACTCAAACATACACGAATCAATTTAAATACAATTTTGAGTAAACTAATGATGAGGGGAATGTAGTTGTAACTAGGTTAAAATCATTGAATAATTGATTTTACAAAATGACATGAGCAAAACTGATTGATTCTGGTCTTTGGATTCGATCGATGCATAATTCAAACTCTTTTCCATCCACACAAAACACCAACACACAAGTTTCACAGTGCACCTTAAAGCTAAATATGATTATATTTGATCAGACATAAAACAAAAGCATCAAAAAGAAATAAATAAACAATAAAGTACTAAGAAAGAAAGGAACTTTTTTTCAGTTCTCAGTTCTTTTTTTAGTTCCTGTCCCCATTTTGGGAGCGTTCACACAGAGCAAGAACACTTTAGGAACTTTTTTAGCTCCTGCTTTGGGGCAGGTACTTTCCAGTCAGACCAGGAACATTTTGGTGACACAAACACATTTACAATTTTAACTTTGTTTAGAAAAATGTTTTATTCGTTCTCACATTTAGATAAACTTTCCTTATCCTCAAAATGATTTAAAAGCAGTAACTTCCAAAATATATTTGTTTAATTTGTAAATAGTATCCTATAATACTATTATTAGTGAATAATATAATATAGTGAATAATTTTGTATAATTGTTAATTTCAGTGATGTTTTTAACTTTTGTTTTATTTTATTTATATACCGCGGCTGTGTCCCACCAAGGTGGGGTATTCATACACACAAGTGTCTTGCCTACAGACTAGGGCTGGGCGATTTAGCCAAAAATCCTAATTGCGATTTTTTCCAGGAAATATTGCGATTGCGATTTTTTTGCGATTTTCTCCCACAGCATAAAAACAAGAGCAAAAGTAACACAAAATCAACAGTTTATTATAAGAATTGTTATATTTTGCTAGACATGTACCTGTGAAATGATTTTTGACTAAATTAGATCCAGTGTTAGGTGTAACTTAGTTACTGTAATTACATTTTTGAGTAACTAGTAGTGTAATTTAGTTACTGTGAAAAGACTTGTAATTAAATTACAGTTACTACCAAAATACTCTTATTCACTTTAAGTTAAAAAAAATAAATAATCTACAAAAGTGACTTATTGTGTGAGATAAAACAACAGAGACACAGATCTGCAGCTGGAACAGTGCACAGAATACTTTTTAATATTGATTTTACTGAATTTGAATCTAAGCAACTCTTTTGTTATTTGCCTTTGTTTAAATGCCAATGATACAATTTTAAATCCCATTTTTGATTGATGTTTGCAATAATGCACACAAAGTAATCCAAAACTAAGTTGGGGCAAAACTATTGAGGCAATAACTATAGTTTAACTAATTACATTTTCAAAAAGTAAAAAGAAATGAGTAACTAATTACTTTTTCAATACATTACCCCCAACACTGATTAGATCAACAAGATTAATTAACTCGTTTAATTGTGAAGGTGGATAAAACTATATAGGCTATAGCCTAACCAGCTCTGCTTTTTACACACATGAACCAGTTATACTGAACTTGTGCAAATTAATTCACTGTTTATTTTTATTTAAGTTCAAATAAGTGATATCTGTAACTTATATTTCATTCCAGAGCTACTCAGTGTAAAATATGCGTTCATATCCAAGCTAAGTGTGTTCCCCTTTAACTTTACGCACGGCTCTCGGCTGCTGCTGCTGCTGCTGCTGCTGCTGCTGCTGCTGCGTCTCCTTCTCCCCCTCTCCGTCTCTGCCCCTCGCTAGCTCATCCCCCGCTCCACAGACAGGACAGAAGGCGGGACGATTACCTGTCCCTGTCCACGCAGAAAACCGGAGTGCTCCGTGTTTGGAATTAAATAGTTTATCCTTTGTCTGGCAGCGCGTCACCGCGGACCACTTCATGTTACAGCGCGGACTCGTAACGCGGTGGGATTTCGAAGTTAGAGGCTCACGCACGTACGCGCTAAAAGGCAAAGAGAAGCGATAGACATTCACCTGAAACAACTATTATGTCTATGTTTCGTGTCACTAACGAAGAGAGTTCGCGGAGAGAGTGGAGAAAAGAGAAAAAGAACGAGTACAGCGAGGGCTCCGGGCTCACCTCGTTCATCGCCGCTTTAAGCCCAAATCCTTTGCTGTAGTTTTGACAAGAGCACAGTTTTACACCGGTGAGACTGGTATTGTCATTACATGTCGTCGATCACATGAGCACACGAATTACAGAGAGAAAAGTGAAGGAGGCTGCATGAGGCTGCAGACCGGAGGCGCTGCAGTCACACGGCCGCACTCACACGCGGCGCTTCAATTACTTCTAAAACAAAACGCACATGGCCAATAATCGCACGTCTCTGCGATTACATAATCGCGTCTTGTCATATCGCGATATAATTGCAAATGCGATTAATTGCCCAGCCCTACTACAGACACAACATCAAGGTTCTCCTCTGTTGCCCCACTGTGACACCTGAGGTTCCACCGCTGTCTCCCATCCGAGTACTGCCCAGGCCCAATCCTGCTTAGCTTCTTAGATCTGACGGGATCAGACTTTTGCAAGCTGGTCTGGCCACTTTTGTACATCATAGTTTTATGTTGAATCGAAAAAAGATAACTTTGTTTTGCTAACACCAGATAATTACTTATTTAAATGTTCCAAATGTGGCTCCAGAGTGAAGCTCCTATAACGCCAATCCAGACGATGAAAGAGTCCTTTACTTTACACTGTTCAGCTTAAAGATGATGGTCAAGAAAAATGATCAAATTATTATTTTTTTTGTCTTTATTGTGTAATGTACACAAACAAAGCAAACATAACAATCTGATATCACTAACATGTGTCGCAGCAGGACCTAAAGACCTTCTGATGAACGTTTAAGCCGAGGGCAGCCTTACAAACTCTTCATAGTCTATAGTGCTGCCCTCATCAGCTCTAAACTGTCCATCACAGCAACACACTAAACAAACAAACAAACAAACAAACAAACAAACAGACAGACCTCCCAGCACTAACTTGGCTGTAGTTGTTACAGGAAGCCTTATAAACTCTTTAAAGTCTATAATGCTTCCCTCATTCAGCTCTTAACTGTTCATTACAGCAACACACTTAACAAACAACAAACAAACAAACAAACAACCTCCCAGGAAGCCTTATAAACTCTTCAAAGTCTATACTGCCTCCCTCACCCTTTAACTGTTCATCACAGTAACACACTTAAACAAACAAACAAACAAACAAACAAACCAACAAACCACCCTCTCACCACTAACTTTAACATTAGGGCTGTAGTTGTTACAAGAAGCCTTATAAACTCTTCAAAGTCTATACTGCTTCCCTCATCCTGCTCTTAACCGTTCATCACAGCAAAACAAACAAACAAACAATCAAACCAACAAACCAACCTCCCAGCACTAACTTTAGCATTCAGGCTGTAGTTGTTACAGGAAGCCTTATAAACTCTTCAGAGTCTATACTGCTGCCCTGTACAGCCCTTAACTAACTAGCCCGATTACTCATGACGTCTAAAACAACACGCCAACCTCCTAAACACACTCCTCTTCGATCCCGCTTTACGTTGCGCTCTCTCTTGCGCTTCCAACTGCTTCATACACTCGCTCATACGTATTTGTGCGCGCTTCCTCTTCCTCTCCATTCTACGATGTAATTTAGCCACCTCCCTCTCATACCAAATTTGCTCCTCTGTCAAGGACTCTTCTTCAGGCTGCTCTGTGTTTTCTCCAACACTCGCTGACCTACGTTTTTGCGCACTCCTCTTCTTTCTCTCCAACGTACGATTAAGTCGATCCATTTCATTCTTAAGCCATACTTTCTCAAGCCATACGTCGACCGCCTTGGGGACTTCAATCCCCTGGGGGACGTCGACCGCCTGGGGGACGTCGACCGCCTGGGGGACGTCGACCGCCTGGGGGACGTCGACCGCCTGGGGGACGTCGACCGCCTGGGGGACATCAACCACCTGGGGGACATCGACCACCTGGGGAACGTCAACCACCTGGGGGACATCAACCACCTGGGGGACATCAACCACCTGGGGAACGTCAACCACCTGGGGGACATCAACCACCTGGGGAACGTCAACCACCTGGGGAACGTCAACCACCTGGGGGACATCAACCACCTGGGGAACATCGACCACCTGGGGGACATGGACCACCTGGGGAACATCTACCACCTGCGGGACCTCGACCCCCAGAGGGATGTCATCCTCACAATCGTCCCACGCTCTGTGCACGTCCACAACCACCTGCATGACATGAGACTGGCGTTTCTCCGGCTCTTCACGAACTTCCTCAACTTCCTGCCGCTGCCTACGCTCCATCGTACGACCTTTGTGCGAACGCTTCTGCTTCCTATCCACACTACTTTTCAACTTAGCTTTTTTCTTATGGAGCCCCTTTTGCGCATTCGTCTTAGGCTCTTCAGGTTGACTTACTCCCGGCTCTGGCTGCTCTGTTCTCTGTCCTAACCCTACATCAACTTCACAGACCTTTTCATACAGCTCTATCTGCTTTTTTAGGTACGCCGTCTCTGCACGCAGCCACAAGTTCTCTTTTTCTAACCACTGATCTCTGTCTTGTTCATATTTTAGCCTTAAAACCTCCATTTCAGACTGTGTGTCACACAGTTGTTTGCTGAGGCTTTCACACGCCTCCTCTTTATGCAACAACTGTTCATGTGTCACTGCCAGCTGATCCCCAAATCTTTTTTCCACCTCAATACAATGCTCTTTCAGTTGCTTTACCTCAGTGGTTAAGGCCACATTTTCTTGTTTTAGCGCCTCTTCTTTTTCCTGCCAAGTTTTCCTCTCCTGATCAAAAGAGCTAGACTCAGCCTTGTCTTTAGAGTCATGATCGGCAACGACAAACTCCCTCCATTGCCTCTCAAACTCTTTCTCCTTCTTCAAACTGTCTTCAAACTTACCCTGTACCTTTTTCTTTTCATGGACAAGGGACTCGTTTTCGACCTTCAAGAATCTAACCTGATTTTCCAAAAAACGAATTCTGCTACAGTTCCTCTCTGCGCTCCTAAACCAGGCCTCTTTCTGAAGCCACTGGGTTGTTCTCACAGCCAAGTGCTTCTCCCGATCATGAAACTTACTTTGCAGCTCTTGTAGATCTTTGGACTGACTGGACCCGTCCACCAGCTTAGCCTCCACAGACCACCACAGCTCTTCTACCTCATTTCTGAAGGCTGGCTCTCTCTCCAGCCAAGCCGTCTCACTCTCCGTCCAAGGCAAGTCCGTCAAACCCACGGCACCTTCATCAAAACTATTCCTTTCACCACCTGAGTGCCAAAACTGACCTTGCTCCACCCAAGAGCCTCATGCTCTTTCTCAGCACGCTGCCACTTCTCCAACAACTCCCTAATTTGAGCCGCGTAATCGGCCATTTCTGCTGCTTTATACCTCACATACTACGTAAAAGAAAATAAACCCAAATATAACCCCCTAACCCTGGCCTCGTACTCCCAAGTCTCGAGACCAGCCTTCCTTTTGCTCTGCTTCAATCAAATGACCTGTAGAACTCAGCTCTCTCTCACTCACACAGTCCGACGTTAGCTTTGTGGTGTCATGTGTCTCCACGGCAACGATAAAGAAAGACTTCTTCTGAAACCAGTGGGGTAGCCATGGTAACCAGTGAGTTGCATTTGTCTGTTTGGAAATCAAACTTGGGAGAAGACATAATATATTTTATTATTATTATAAAACTCTTAACCTTTCTTACATTGTACATGGAACATTTTATACAGACATGTAATTGGAATAATTCTATACACCAAAAGCTTATGTTATCTATATATAAAGAATTTAATACTTTATTGTGAAACGATACTACTCCTTCTTATAGTTTAATCAATTGTTCATTATATGCTATGTAACTATATATATTTTAGTTGTAATTCTTTGTGCAATCTTATGTATACTGTATTATTATGATACAACAAATACATCTTGAAGATAAATAAACAAATACAATTAATTAAATAAATAAATAAAATCAATATGTGAGTGTTTCAACTTGTATATTCACAGTATGGCTAAAGCTTATTTTTAGGGTAAGCAAAACCTGTAGCCAAACTCACATTTTCACTTGTTGTCGCAGTGATTGCTGATCTTGTTTGTGAAGAGTACAAGTATTTACCAGTTCCAAGGGGCCTCTTGTGTTTTCAAAATCTTGAGTAATAAACTAGAACATAGGTAGATCAGCATTTTACATTTCGTTCACTGTAAAGCCCCAAACTGATCTAAAACAGCTTAAAAACAGAAACAGCTCCAGTCACTTCTAGTTTAAAGCTGCAGAAGTACTAAGCCCCGCCTCTTCACTTTAAATAATAATAATAATTTCTTTTACGTACGAAACATGTTTGATCACTACTTTATTCATGTATTCATACCCCCTTGTGTTTTTCTTTGTCTTGTCAACAGGAAAAGTTCAAAAAGCAGCCGACGCTTTCGAATGTTTTCACCAAATTACCGGCAGCAGGCACGATTCCGCAGGTGACCATCGCCCCTCAGCCCACCTCCAGCGTCTCTGCCCCGCCGCTGCCCAAAAACCTGTTCTGTCGCCAGTGTGACTCCAAAGTCATCACCAAACCAGAAGTCCTACAAATGGAGGTGCGTTGGTCACAAAACTGGTTATTACGTTTTTTACACTGTGAGGAGCTAAAACAAACAAGGCAATTTTGCACCCGAACTAAAGAGGTTCTGTAGGTCACTGCAGTCTAAATATGTGTCTGAGTGGCAAGAAATGCAGAGAGTCAATAGAGAGAGATTATATTTTCTCCTCTAAGAGCTCAAAATAAAGATAAAATAGGAAAACAAGCTTGTTGTGAAAAAATTCAACCCACGACAACTCTGCAGAACACTGGGTTTGTAACTGACATGTAAACCATAGACATATAATAAGTAGACTGCAGCCCGACTCTGATGCTATCGAACACTTAGCATCTGAGCTAGTCCGGTAAGATTTAAGCTAGTCTGGAGCGTTCTACTGTTTATTTTCCTATAGCTGTTAGCATTAGCCCGCAAAAAACACAAGTTATGACAGATCCAGAGAGTGTCAGCTGGTACAAACCTACCGACCACATTTAGCAAAGGTCAGAGCCTTGCTACAAATTATTGTTGAGTTAACAAACTTTGAGTATTTTATTATAGATAAAAAGTGTGTATAAAACTGTTAAAGGCTAGCGAACTTATGCATCTTTTAAGGCTCTAGTGACCACCAAATGTCCGCTTTTACATGTTACTAGTGAGAAAAGCAGACAAATTACATAAATAACACCAAACAAAGTTATAGCTTCACTTATCTGTGGAGGAGCGTCTGTCATATCGGTGAGTGATGGAGCATTTCCAGTCTAAGAATATAGTAGTTTGAGAAATATAATCTCACATCGCCAAAGTTATTTAAAAAGCTTCATAAGACACAAATCAGTCAGTTTTGCTCATGGTTTTGCTGAAATTGCTTGTTTAAGCTCGTTTTATCCATAAAAGTGCAACTTCTGCCATTGACTTCAGTTGATTTGCGTTGTCACCTCTACCGGAGGAATATGGCGTCGCACTGTTCGTGTTGTAACAACAGAGCAGAGATGCTGATTGCGCGTCTACTAATTTAATGTCTATGTGTAAACGTACAAAAGCAGGTTAACAGTGGCAGAAAAGCAGATAAACAAAAGGACTTTTAGCCTCTCTCACATTTATCCCAGGCTTTAGAATCACACACAGTTGAAGTAATTACCTTTTTATGTTCTTGAGTCTTTAGATGAGGATATAAATTGTAGTTCTGCAGTAAAAAAATTTATAAATGCTGTCAGCAAACAAGCTAGTGAAGCACTACAGTGTTGCCACGACAACAGAAAATTATTGATAGTTTGAATTCCACCGCATAAAGATTTATTCTATTGACGAAAGTAAAGTAAAAAGTACATTTTCTCCATTTTGTTGCCACAAGTTTGCCTCAGTCAGAATGTTTAGAAGCATTTTTCAAGTAAAATTTTATCAGCCAACCAACTGAGAATAAATTATCTTTCTTTTAGTAATTGAATTGTTTGAAATTATAGAAAACTGACCATTTCAAACAGGGAACATCTCATTAGTTAAAGTCTTGGAGATGCTTTAAAGGTGACGTACTTGACTGTTATAGTTGTAAATGAATAAACTTTGTCTTTTTGGCCATAAAGTTTATCGCATAAGCAGCAGATTGTGACAAAATCTGATCACTCTTATTGTCAGACAAAAAGTAATGTACATGGATATTACCTTTGTTAGAGTTGGGAACCACAAAACCTGGATTTTGCTTCAGGTTTTGTGGTGTTTAATCTATTTATTGAACAATCACAGTAAATTCCATATCAGTCTTAATATTTTTTCTTATTTATACACAAACCTTTATTCAAGACACTTTACTAGAAAATGAGATGAGTTATTATTCATGTTCCAGTTATTTCTGTTTACCGCTTTTATATAATTGCTTATTCTTTTTTCTCTTAGGACAAGCTGATCTTCTTTTGTAACCAGAACTGTCTCCTGAACTTCAAAACTAGCAACTTTTTGTTTAACGTCTGCGATTACTGTAAAGTGGAAAAGGTCACCAGAGAGGTCAAACGGATCATGTCCAAAAACTGTAACTTCTGCAGCGACGGTAAGATCGATCAGCTTTGTAATAAAATGCCAACTTCATTTGATAAGACACAAAATCTTTCCACATTTCAGTGTTTGGGTTCAGTGGTCATTTATGTTTTTGTGTGATAATTTGCAGGTTGTAAGTTGCTGTACAGACACGATTTGACCAAAAGTTGGGGCAAGCATTGTCACTCCTGCAGCTTCTGTCACTGTGTCTCCAAAAAAGTGCTTTCGGCTCATTACGGCACCGCTGTGGAGGAATTCTGCTCCGACGAGTGCCGCTCCAAATACACCATGCTCTTCTGCCACGTGAGTTTAAACTGTTATTGTAAAGTTTATCAACAGACACTAAAACTAGACTTGAGCTTGTGTGTTTATGTTGTGTTAATTCTGATTTACCGCTAAAACAGTAACGCATTGATAAGGTTATTCTGAAGGTAGCCCAAAAGAGGACCAACGCATTAACAGAAGTGCGTCTAAATAAAACAAATATTCAATTTGCAGATGATTTCAAATTAGAGTTTAGATCGGGCTGAATTTTTTCGGCCCGATCCTGCACACGTGTCCAAACTGGACTGGAATACGATTATTCTCTGTGTGTTTGAGCCCGAGCTCAAAACAAACCCGCCCCGCCCCCTCACTGAACTGTGGCAATTTAATGACAGAAAAAGCACATTACTGATGTCTCATATGTTTACGTGTACACAGTGTGTCTCCAGACCCAGAAGCGTGTTCTCCACCACACATCTTTCTCTCACACTTTTTCCTTCTTTTCTCACCGTGCATGTAATGTAAAGTACACGACTCATCCTCATGTTTGTTCCACTGCGTACGAACACATTGCCTACACTCTCCTTCTTTCTCTGTTTCTCTTTTCCTTGGTCCACGGGTATGAAAGACATGCCTTCCCTTCTGTCTCTCTTTCTGATCACTTTGCCCCTTCTCCGGCACTTCAAGCACTCACATTTGGTCACCTCGGTGGTTTGGGCGCGACTTGTACACTACGGCTCTGCGTTGAAACCCAGTCCGACCCGGGGCTGGGTATGGGCTCGGGTGAGGAGTGGCCAGGGAAGCAGACGTTCTGGACGGGTAGGGGAGTAGTGTATCCAGAGATTACGTTAGCCGGCACCTGCCGGTCTTTGGCCGGTAAAATGTGCCGGTGACCGGAAAAAATAGACGTCCCCGGTCAGCTTGACCGGCAGAAATAATAGGCGAAAAAATAAAAAGTTGAAGAAAAATGAGGAATAATACATGATTTACTGTAGACCAGGGGTCCCCAACCACCGGTCCGGGGCCCAAAACCGGTCCGCGGGCCATTGGCTACTGGGCCCCAGAAGATTCTTCAATATTTCTTTAATTTTTATTTCTTTGTATATCACTACTTCTTTGTTCTGTACGATGACAAAATAGTGCCACTTAATCTTAAAAAACAGCAATTTCAAGCAATAAGAGACCTAAAAGTATACATAATAATTGGTTCTTTGCATTTTAAATTGTTGTTATCGGCACTACACAACCTCGACCGGTCCCTGGAAAAGAAATATGTGACTTTACCGGTCCTCACAAGAAAAAAGGTTGGGGACCGCTGCTGTAGACTATTTAATGATAATTCCACATTAGTTCGTTCTGCGGCCAGTCCGGGCGCTTCTCGGGTTCAGAAACAAAAAGACAAGGCTCGCGCTGATACACGTGACCCTGGCGCTGCTGCAGATGATTGACAGGTGCTCAGAGAAACGAGCGCGTGCTCGTGCTGCATAGACCAGGCTTTTTTTCTTTTCAACTCGAGACAAAATGTTTACTCGCGTGTGAATACAGCGGCTTAATATGCAAAGTGAAGTGAATACGTGCGTGCTCTGAAAGTGCGTCGCTTATGAAGTGGAGAAAAAAAAAGAGAAAGAGGCAAACGCGGGAAGGCACGCGTCTCTCTTGAAGCATTGCTGATCAGCCTCAGCGAAACAGACGAGTTGCTGCTGGAAACAAACAGGTACAACACTTTACACGTGAAGCACATCAGAACGTGCCTTTTCCGTCACTAAAACCTCGCCCTGAAATCTCCGGTTTAAAAGTGGGATGCCCGGTCCCGATGCGCTCAGGGCTTTCGTCTCAGACACGAGGATTGACGCTGGCTTGACACAAGTCCAGCGCGTGCGTTGTCCCGGGGTCCGGTCTCAAACACACGGGGATCACGCAGGCTTGGCAGGCTCCGGTCTCAGTCCGCAGACGGGCGCGAATCAATGAGCGTCTCGTCATCATGAAAGTTAAAGACACTTCATTAACAATCACCAATTTTAGCTTTAAAAATAGAGACTGGGGGAGGCGAAAGCACGTAGGCTACTGCCATAATTCATGTGCAGTTGTTTGCCTAAGACAATAATATGTGACCGGTTGTTCTCCCAACTGACCGGAATTTCCAGATCCTGCCGGTCAAAGTGACCGGCATAAAAAAAGTCTAGCGTACCCTCTGAGTGTATCTGAGTGTGTCTGTCTGAAGTGTGTGTTTGGAAAGTAAGAGCCAAAACAACCTGGATGTTTACAGTTACTGTGCATGATCATGAAGGACAGTCGAATGAGAGACAGACTATTGCCACAACAGTTCTCCCTGGAGGATGGAAAGGGAGTTGGGTAGGATAAAATGATTGAAATCCATATTTACGTTGATCTGAAGTTAGTTTGACTTCAATCACAGTCAATCAGTCCTGGAATCTCAGCATCGGGTCCACACCTCCAGTTCATGAGTGACACGACAACCGTCCAACATAATCAATCCTGTGACTAAAATTGTTCAACAGGACTGAAAACTCGCTCTCGTGACACTTTCTGGTGTCTTCTGTTGGTCATTAACACCCCAGACGTGCTCTTTTAAATCCACAGACTGAACCTCGCCCAGAGTCAATGCAGGTGTTCCAATCCAAAAACCAAATAATCAGTATCGGTATCCTTCCCAGACACAGTCACAGAAGCACACCAGTGGATGTTACAAGTTTTCCGCCAAGTGTTTAAAGCGTCCTTGTGTCTGAAAAGGCAGGCTCCCCCGTCGCCCCTCTTCGGTTAAAAAAAGCGAGACCAGAGATCCAAATTCATGTTCATTTTCAGGAGAGCAGCAGGCAGACAGGGTCCAAAAAAAGTCAGATGGGACAGGAGTTTTCACCCAGACTGCTACTGCTGGTCTCGACAAAACATTTAGTCTATTATTTGTAATGAATGGATGCCTGCAGTTAGTGAATATAAAGTATGCAAACATTTTAGGAGCTAATTGTTGTCTCCTCCATTAATGAGAAACCCTGTGTCTCTCTCTGTTATCAACCTTATTTAACAGTTCATACTTGCTGTTTGACTTCTGAGATATTTTAACCATAATCATTTAGAGAATATTGGATAATAAGTCTGTTACTCTTGTCTTTTGTTTCTGTTACAGGTAGCTAAATGTGACTTTTGCTCTCGAAAGGGGAAACTGAAGCAGAATTTGCCTCTTTTGGGCGACACCAAACACTTCTGTGACCTGATCTGTCTGCTGCGTTTCTGCATTAAAACCACTCAAGACCAGGGTTTACTAAAACTTAAAGGTATTATCATCATGTCTGTTTTGTATTTGTCATAATTTATATCCAATAATTCCAAGTTTAATACATTTTCTTTTCTTGTTTTTGTCCGTTTTAGCTGCTACTCCAGTCATCGCTAACGTCATGTCGCTCGCTAGCTCTACTGCACAAACTAAAGAAAAGCGAGAGAAAGAACCTGTGCCAGTGTCTACGTCGGAAATTAAAAGTATAAATTTACTCATACTTTAGTTATTTTTAACCATTTCTCTCTTCTAATTATTATGTTTTTGTTTATGCAGGCCCGATCACAACTAGAACAACAAGCACAACAACCACAAAACCAGTAAGGAGGAGTTTATAGTTTGTTTATATTAGCTAACACATACAAAGCTAATGCTAAACTTATATAAACTAATTATTTATATAAAAAAACAGCCAAATACTTTTTAAAGTAATATTTTTTACTTATTTATTCTTAAATTTGGTTAACGTCAACAGTGGAAATGACTCTGTGCATAGAAGCTGTTTATTTTCACTTTAGCATTAGCATTGACAGACAAACACATCTTTTATAAACACACTTTGGTCTTTTTAGTGAAATATTCTCCTCATTTGTAAAGTATTCAATATGTTTTCAGAGAAAATCACCAACAACTCACTGTTCACTGCCCGATCTTTAGTGCAGTCATTTTGGAATGTTTGTTTTTCTTCCAGAGTCCTCCTCCAGCTAAAATCCTGAAGAACAAGGCTCTCCTCTGCAAACCGCTCGTTCAAAATAAAGGCGTCTCCTGTAAAACGCAGACGACAGACACTGGAATGCAAACAGGTACAAAAACCGTCTGATTTACAATATTTTATCCTCACGTTTAGTTTGAACTGCAACATTTACAACTTAAGGTTTAATAACTGATGAGTATGGTAACGCCAAATGTTTCAATGTGGTTCCTCCAAGTAGTTTATCTAAATTTCTTTAGGCATTGTGTCTTTAATTTAGATTCAAAAGACACATTCATACTGTAATCATTGGCCTTACATTGTCTATATACTGTGCTTAGCTTTGTCTTACTTTAACTCTCTATTGTATGTTTTGAGAAGAATGCCTTAAATTTTTGGACAAGAGATAAACGTTACAACTCTGAGAACGGCTTTAATAAGAAGTCAGTTTTGCTTAATATGTGCAAGAAATAAACTGAAAACCTAAATCACTTCTCTCTGTTTTGCTGCAGACAAATCCACTCCGGACGTCCTGATCCTGCCGGTGCCCGTCCCAGTTTACGTCCCGGTGCCGATGGGAATGTACAGCCAGTGCACGCCTCATCCTTTGGGTCTGCCTTTCCCTGTACGTACAACACTCTGCCTCAATTCTCAATTCAATTAAGCTCTTGAAAAAAATATTGGCAGACGAGAATATAGTCTATCATGGTATAACTAGACAATAGATATTGTCTAACTAGGGCTGGGCGATTAATCGAATTAATTCGATTAATTCGGAACTTTGAAAATCGATGATGTGAAAAATAGCCAAATCGTAAAATCGAGGTCAGTCCGCTGTGATCCAGCTGCGTGCACTGAGTGGACACCTACAGCGGCTTTGTAGAGCTCTCCCTCTCAACTCTCACAAAGAACAGACGAACAGAAACCTTGCTCCTGTTTAGCAGACCTTTTAATCACATAATAACAGCCACGAGTAACCTTCCGGAGGTGGTGTATAGCTTAATCTCTATAAGTTACGAGTCAACGTTAGTTGTTTCTCCGCGGGTGAGTCGGCCGCTTTCAGCGCTTTAGACTCGCGGTAAATTTCTATAAAAGCCCCGCGGTAAAACTAGCGTCTTTTTGATTTGTCTTTGCTGTTACACGAGCTGCTACGTCTGCTGTTTGTGAGTTTTTCTCTGATAAAGGTAAAAGCAGTCTACAGCGTCTCTCTCCTCTCACCAAAAAGCAGCAGCCAGCAGGCCCCGCCCCTTTCCCCTCCGTGTGTGAGTAACCATGACGACCAGTTTGAGTGACAGGAGTGAGTAATGAACACTCACAAACTTAAAACTTTTAGATATGAAACAACAAAATCTTAATGATGAACTTAACAGAGCCTATTAGATGCAAATGCTAATAACAGTCTGAATTAGATGCAGCTGCAAACACTTATATTAGTTTTAATATGACTTAAAACAAGTTAATCTCATTGGCTCATTCTTTACAGATGCTTTAAAATATTATGAGCTCATAATAAACGCAGCAGTCATCGATGGCGTCGAATAAAATCGATTAAAATCGAAATCGTCCAAAGTGGTCCAAAAATCGAGATTTTATTTTTTGGCCATATCGCCCAGCCCTATGTCTAACCCTACAACGTGTTTTAGAATGTGAACGCAATTTTTGTGTTATGCAAAGATTGCAAAGTACTGAAGTTCACTGCTCAAGTAAAAGTACCGTTACTTAAGTAAAAAAGTAGTCCTGCTGAAACCTTTACTTGAGTCAAAGTACAAAAGTAAACCTGTGTAAATTTACTTAAGTAAAAAGTATAATCACATTTGATGTTAAAACTGCTAGAACTCAGAATTTGGTAGCATTTTCACATTTTCAAGACATTTCTCAAGAAATTTGAGCATGAATTGAATTTGGGAAACAATTCAAACAACCTAGGTCCATCAAGTAAAACCATCTTAACAAACAAACAAAAATAAATAAAGGTTAAATCCAGGTTTAACCCTCGTGCACCCCTTTAAAATAATCACACCTGTGGTCCTAGAGTGCAAAAATGCACTCTCATTTTTAACACCCATTATTTTTATATAAAACAATTTTTTCTCCAACTTTTTTCACATCATTTTCTTCGTCTACTTCTCCTCTAAACATAGATATTAAATATTATAAAAATTATTACAATTTTAACCCCTTAAATGCTGTTTGTATATGAGAAAGTAGCATATTTTTGATGTTGAAAAAGTGAAAAAAGTGGATTTTTTCAAAATACTTCAGAATTTTTTTCTTTCATGGTGTGGGATTTATAGACCCTGGTGGTGCCCTAAAATAGTGTGAAAACTGATTGGATCACTTTTATAGTTTTTGCATAATTTCAATTTTTAAGAAAAAATCACACCTGTGGTCCTAGAGTGCAAAAATGCACTCTCATTTTTAACACCCATTATTTTTATATAAAACAAACTTTTCTCCAACTTTTTTCACATCAATCTCTTCGTCTACTTCTCCTCTAAACATAGATATTAAATATTTTTAAAAATATTAAATTTTAACCCCTTAAATGCTGTTTGTATGTGAGAAAGTAGCATATTTTTGATGCTGAAAAAGTGAAAAAAGTGGATTTTTTCAAAATCCTTCAATATTTTTTTTTTCATGGTGTGGGATTTATAGACCCTGGTGGTGCCCTAAAATAGTGTGAAAACGGATTTGATCCTTTTATAGTTTTTGCATAATTTCAATTTTTAAGAAAAAATCACACCTGTGGTCCTAGAGTGCAAAAATGCACTCTCATATTTAACACCCATTATTTTTATGTAAATCAAACTTTTCTCCAACTTTTTTCACATCAATCTCTTCGTCTACTTCTCCTCTAAACATAGATAATAAATAATATATAAATTATTAAAAATTTAACCCCTTAAATGCTGTTTGTATGTGAGAAAGTAGCATATTTTCGATGCTGAAAAAGTGAAAAAAGTGGATTTTTTCAAAATACTTCAGAATTTTTTTCTTTCATGGTGTGGGATTTATAGACCCTGGTGGTGACCTAAAATAGTGTGAAAACTGATTGGATCACTTTTATAGTTTTTGCATAATTTCAATTTTTAAGAAAAAATCACACCTGTGGTCCTAGAGTGCAACAATGCACTCTCATATTTAACACCCATTATTTTTATGTAAATCAAACTTTTTTCCAACTTTTTTCACATCAATCTCTTGTCTACTTCTCCTCTAAACATAGATAATAAATTTTATAAAAAATATTTCAATTTTAACCCCTTAACTGCTGTTTGTATGTGAGAAAGTAGCATATTTTTGATGTTGAAAAAGTGAAAAAAGTGGATTTTTCAAAATACTTCAGAATTTTTTCTTTCTTGGTGTGGGTTTATAGACCCTGGTGGTGACCTAAAATAGTGTGAAAACTGATTGATCACTTTTATAGTTTTGGCACAAAGTCCATTTTAAGAGCTAAAAACACCATTGGCCCAGCTTTAACCCGCCTATGACAAAGCAGTTACCACTAACAATACCCTTCTACTTCTTACATATTGTAAACTTTTCTCAAACTTTTTTTCACATCAATTTCTTTATCTACTCCTGCTCTAAACATAAATACTAAATATTGTATAAATTATTGGAATTTTAACCCCATAAAAGCCTTGTAAGTGAAAAACTATGTACATATGTTTTTGATTGAAAAACATGAAAAATGTGTTATTTTTGCATTATACTTCAATACATTTTACTTTTTAGTGTGGGATTTATAGAGGCTGGGGGTGTGCTAAAATAGTGCCAAAACTGACTTGGTCACTTTTTTAGTTTTTACATAAAGTCATTTTTTAACATAAAAACACCTTTGGTCCACCTCTGGCTAAGTAATAGCATCTAACAATATCCCATTATTTTTTACATATTGAAAACTTTTCTTCAACTTTTTTCACATCAATCTCTTCATTTACTTTTGCTCTATCATACATATCACTTTTATTTCATATTTTGACTTTTTAACCTGCCTAAGTCCAGCTCAACATGTGGAGATGGTTCCTATAAGGCTGTACTGCAGCAGCTCACAGCTCCTGACGACGCCCCAGTGGCTCTGAAAATGGCTCAAATACACACAATGATTAGGGATCAATACATTTGACCTCTAACTTTACACTGAAACACTTTTCTACCCTATGTCTACTCATTTCGAGAGTCACAAAGAAAATATGAGCCAAATGGCAAAAACGTTCTCTTGAAGTTTACGTTCAAATGCACCTGTGTAAACAAAACTGTACTTTGTTTTTTGTTTAGGTTTATCTGCTGGACAAGTGTTTGATGGCTCTAATTCTGACTCTGTTTGAAGGGGAAAAGTGAAAAAGTGTGTTTGTGTGTCTGGATAAGTCAAAATAAGGCTTTACGGGAGGATACAAGAAGAATACATTTGAGGGTGTAATTTTGACTGGATTTGATTGTGATGGATTTTCACACTTTAGACTTGCACTTGCATTCTGGCTCTCTCACACCTACATATAGTGGCCCCATCTAAAAATTTTTACTCAGGTACAAGCAGACAACCCTTAGGCATCCCCCCAAAACAAAAAAAATATTTTAGGTGAAAAAAAAATTGAGCAGAAGTGGGAAAGACATTTGTAGGTTCAAATGCACAAATGCATGTTTGTGTTGCATTCAAGGAAAAAAGAAAATGCAACTAAAAATTAAAATGCTTAAAAAATCTTAAAAATTCAACCCCTTTTCATCATGAAAAACAAAAAAATATTTCTAAAATCACATTTTAAAACAAATCTGTAGTGTTAAAAAAGTGTGTTTATAATGGAAGTCAATGGGACAAAAATGCACTCTAGGACCACGGGTGTGAGTATTTGAATTATAGGCTTAAAAAATTACTTGACACAAAAAATAACCACAGAATCTGAAAGAGCGTCAAAAACACACAACCTGGCCAAGTTTCATGAGATTTGGTGCACCACAGCCAAAGTTATTGAAAAAAGAAAAGTTGCGATGGACAAAAATGCACCCGGGGGTGTAGGAGGGTTAAGACATTTTAACTAATCTAGAAATGCGTTTTTTTTGTTTTGTCTTTTTTTTTTTGCAGTGCACAAATTAAAAATTCCTTTTTTGCAAAAAAGAGGAATAAAATCTGTTTATAAGCTCATAAAGTAACTTGTTACTAAAATGTAGGGGGTAAAAAGTACAGATATTTATTAAAAAATGTAAGAAGTAAAAGTAAGAAGTAACCAGATTTTGTAATACTCAAGTAAAGTACAGATACTCAAATAAAAAACGAATCAAGTACAATACTTGGTTACTTGCAATCTCTGGTGTTGTGATGTCTTTTTTATTTTATTTTTGGGTTTGAAGCAGAATTAAAAGTACTTCAAATGTGTCCCTCCAGCTGCCGGTGCCCATGTTCCTGCCTGTAGCGATGAACAACGCGGAGAAGATCATGCAGACCATTCAGCAGATCAAAGAGAAGATCCCGTCTGACCCGTTTGAGGCCGAGCTGATCCTGATGGCGGAGATGGTCGCCGAAGACACCGAGGAAAAACCCAAAGAGAAACCGGCGGAGAAACAGAGCAGCCGAACAGACGCACCTGTGATCGAAGGTAATGACACTTACTGTAGCCCTGATGTGTAGCTTTTATAATGAACCCTCTAACCTTACAGACTGCAACAGCATGTACAGCGGCAGTGATTTGGACAACTACGAGCTGACGTCTTTCCTGAACACCTGGGAGGACACAGAGGCCGGTCACAGGACGCCCGGTCGACCCTTTGTAAACGAAAAGCTCACTCCGCTCATCGACATTCCCGTGGGAACGCCTAACGTCCAATACAACGACAACCGCACCTACAGCCCTCCGCCCATGGACCTGGAAGCCGACCAGACTATCGGTAAACGCACAGTTCAGATGCAAATAGTGAAATAAATGGATCTAAAATGAAAGGGGAACACATTTGTAATATAATAGCACGCTTTACAATTGACGTCCATAATTCAGACAAACAAACCAGCACGCGTTTGTTTAGTTCTGCGGCATAAGTATAAATTTCATAGTTTTGCTCCAACTACATACTTGCAGTAGATTGTTTGCATAGCTTTGTAGTCTTGGTTGTCTCAAAGTCACATTCAGGTGATTTGTCCTCAGACGTTACCTTATGTTGCAATGGTAAAGATGTGCTTTCGTTTACGCCAGGGCTATTCAAATAGCAGCCCGCGCCCCAAATGCGGCCCACTAAGCAATATTATCTACCCCACCATGGTAAAATGTGCCATGGACTGGACCACATTGTAAAGAAGCCTGGGAAACAGTCTGTGTCTGATTTACAGTGAACAGTGGATACACAGCAACATAATGCTGAGCAATAAAGACTGACCCATCAAAATAAAGTGGGCCCTAGACTGGGCCATATTTCTTGGTTAGATCTGGTATTTTGTAGACTACTGTACTTTTAAATCAACTTAATCAGGTAAAATGCCATTGATATTTGTTTTGTTTACTTTTGTTCTGGTTCACAAATTGCTCTAGTCCTGTTCCAAATTGTGGTTCACCCTGAAGTAACACAAATGTAGACCTAGAGTTGGTTTAACTCTAGGTTTCGCCTAGTCCTTTTTGTTCTGATTTGCTCATGTTCTAGTTTTGATGTATCTCTGCTAGTTAAGCGTGTTTTGCGACAGAGCATCTTAGACTTATTTTCAATTTACTAAACGTACTATACGTTTTTGGGGCAGTTCTGTTGTTCGGCCCACAGACTTTAGTCCTTTGGAAAATCTGGCCCGCTGTAAAATATAATTGAATAGCCCTGGTTTAGGCTTTCCTATGTTAAAAGCCGTTTCCTTCCACGCTTGGGTGGACGGGCTGTTTGGTTGGGATGTTCTTTTGGGGCCCTAATTCTTCGAGAGCTCACAGTCTGTTCGCGTTGCTAGTTCTGGATCTAGAGCCTTTCCCATCGTCAAAGTGCAGCCAACAAATGTACGTGTTACTAGTTATCCTCTCTACACTTTGGAAATCTGCCTGACCGCATAAAAACTGCCATCGTCTTGCTTTCTCCCTCTTTACCTTGGCCTCCTCTCTTTCCCACTGTGTCATGTTGTTGCGGATCTTCCAGGGTTTTGGAAACGGGATGAAAACTGTTCCCTCTGGCAGCCGCTCGGGATATCTCCAATCAGAGTTGCAAAGTCCCAACAGCAGTGTTTTGTGCCTCCTTGTTTCATTATGATTTGGTTGTTAATTGTGAAAATACCTACGTTTTCGAATCACCTTTGCACATACGCAACCACGCCACACTCGCATTCGTTTGTCTGCAAATTACACCTACAAAGCTTTGCAGAGTGACGTCACAATCTATTTTTAGTCATTGGGGAAAGCGCTGTTGGTTCCTCTTGTGTTTTGTTCACCAAAATAAGCAGAATAACAGCAGAAAATTTAACATGTGGCAGATACACATCTAGGTTTGTGAGGATTTTATTAACTAAAATGTGTTTGCAGAATCCTTGGAAGCTTTGTCCCACCTGAGAGAAGCTGCAGCTCGAGCTCCATCGCCTCCTGCTCGACATCCCCGAAAAGCCAGAGAGAAGAGACGGGTCAGAATCAGCTCAGTTTTATTCAGAATTGTGACATCTAAAATTATATTCACATGTTTCTTTTTAAAGGGTCGTAAGCCAAAGCGTCCCAAGACCCCAGAGCCGGAGGTCCCCAGTGCCCCTAATGACAACGCTCTAGCCCAGAAACTGAAGAGTGAATATGGACTCGACGCCTGGAAACACTGGGTCCAATGGAGACGAAACCAAACAGACCTGCAGAAGCTACGCATCGGCTGTAAGACTTAATAGTTTATACCGAGCCTGATGCATCGATTGGTTTCATTTCACTTTGTGGAAACCGTCTGATGTCGCATCATTGGTCGTTTGTTGTTCAGGAAGTGGAGATTGTCTGTGCTAGTAAATGTTGCCGTTTCTGTGAGATTAATTTACAAGTTAAACGCAACATTATCATATTTTAAGTTAATATTTTACACAAGGTCAAAGAAAGAAAACACACTGTCTGCTATCACAACTCAAGTTGGTTCTGGCCAAAACACTGCTTCGCTCCTGCTTGCTGATTGGACGATTGTACTTCCTGGTTTTTGGAAACCGTCTGCAGACTTGCGATACATGGCCTAGTAGTTGGCGTGAAATTACATTTAGTGGAGGCACTAGGTGGCCTTTAGTTTATACCAAGAGAGGGAAGATTTGTCGGCGAAACCAATGGAAAAAAAGGAAAATGAGCCAAGAATAAGCCAACATTTGCAAGGTTTTCAGTTAAAATGTCTGATATAAACTTGTAAAGCATGTTTGCATTTAGACAAGTAAAGGTTTCATATTGAAAGCTTAAGATTATTTTTTATTTACTTGCAATACAATAAATACTAAAAAGTTACTGATAAACAGCGTTTTAAAGTGATCATGAAGTTGGCTTTAACCTGGTGTAAGTTTGATTTATATTTAAATTGTGCTCATGTTCCTTTATCAGTCACATAGTACATAAAAACATAATAAATTCTATATTTAAATGTGTTTTGCAGCGCGTCCGTTTGAGCTGCGAGAGGACGTGCTCCAGTGCACCACAGCAGAGCTCAGTCTGTGTCTCTGCTTCTTCATCTCTGAAATCAAACGTCCAAACGGAGAGCCTTACTCCCCAGACAGTCTCTACTACCTCTGCCTCGGCATTCAGAAGGTAACAGCACACTCAGAACTCCTCTAAAGCCTCTAAACTTTGTATTTAAACTGTTATTTTCTTGTCCCAGCACCTGTTTGATAATGGCCGTGTGGAGAACATCTTCATGGATCGATTCTACGGTCGATTTTCTTCAGAGTTTACTAAATTGTTGGAAGATTTTAAACCCATAGTTACATCCAGTGGTGAGTTTTTCATTCATAAACTTGTTCATTGTGCCGCTCATTAAAATATTGTTTAGCCTTGTATCGGTTTGATAGCTTATTTTAGAAGATTTATCCAGGAATCTACAAATGTTTCTTAGTCAACCATAAGGATTTTTATATTCATAAAAGGAACCCTGAGAATTTTTTAATGTTTGTTTTCGAGTTTTCCTTATATCATCAAAGATATAAATACACACGAAAATAATCTGAAAAATCGACCGTTTTATTATGCTGCGTTCAGACCGGACAGCGTCTTGGCGTATTTGCGTCTATTTTCAATGTTAAGTCAATGTAAACCCGCGTCTTGAGCGTTTAAGCGAATTTTCCGCGCGTATTGACGTCTGGGGCGTCAGTTGACGCGCGTTTTGGCTTCTGAAAACGCGGTGTCTTGCGGATTAGAAGCTGGAAGCTGCGGCGGCCTCAAATTCGCCCGAAGCTGCGGCCGCCGCAGAAGTTGGGAAAATCCATCTTCAGACGCGTTGGAAGCCGGCGTCAGCCAATCAGAGACTCCACTCCCGTACACATGACATGTTGTTCCCCTGTCACACCAAGGGGAAATGACGACTGTTTACTGAAGTCTTTTAGTAACTTTTTTAACGAAAGGTGGCTTGTTTGGCCGTTCGTTGTTTTGAAAATCTGGAGACACGGCAAACACGGGACATGATCTGTTTTTACAACGCCTCACGTGGATGTATTAAAAATGCCCGGTGCCGTGTTTAAACCTGCTGTACAACGGGAGGAGCTGAGGAGGACGGATACAGCAAAAAGACACTGGGGGAGGAGAAAGTTGTGTGATCGGGTAAGCTCCGTTTTATAAATGCAACAAGCCTCTTTCTCTCTCTCTCCTTCTCTCTCTCAACGTGGTCTGTCTACGAGCAAAACAAAGCCTGTAAACAAGTGAGAGCTGGAAGCGCTTTGGGGCGTTATAAAAGTGTCTTTTTGTCCACCAAAGCCTTGACGCGCGTCAGAGCAGCTTAGAAGCTTATTGAGGCGTCAACAGCATAAATAACCGGCGAATTTTCACGCGCGTTTTGGCGAATTTAGACGCAAATAAGCTGTCCGGTGTGAACGCAGCATTAAACTTTTAAGAAATATATTTTCACGGAAGACGCCATCATTGTGTACAACACAGTGCATTATGGGTAGTATGACGTCGAATAACTACGAGGAAAGTTATGAAGCTTGAAGTTATGAGCTTACCGCATTCTCCTTGTTTCCTCCCGAGACGAAATCACAACCCAAAGCCACACATTGTACCATTTTACAATGTGTTGTCGACGAAAAACTACTGACGCTCCTGTTAACCAGATCAACGGCAACTGTTGCAGCTGTTGCGTGCGTCTCACGACTGACGCTCACTGCGCCAGTGCGCCACACGATTCTGCGTCATCACCTCAAGATGGCCGCGCCCGTAAAATCAGGAAGTTGTTGTAAACATGACAATTTTACGTCAAACGGCGAATATTTGTTTACTTTAAGTTATTTTGGATCTATTTATGTAAATATTCGGGGTTCCTTTTAAAGGGGCACTGTGTAAGATTGAGAGGAATTTTAGTTAGTTAGTTAGTTCATTTTTATTTTGAACAAATTTGAACACATAAACACATGAAATGTTTTATTACAGGCCGGAATGTGAATATTGACGCTAGATGTCAGCATGGTATATAGGCAAAATGCACTGGAAATGCTCCCCCTGGTGTTCAAAAGTGGACATTACTTCGATCACTTTATTATTATTATTTTTTTTTTAAACAGTGCCTCTTTAGGTTAATGGTTGATGTTATCCTTTAAGTGTAAAAATATAAATTTTAGAACAACACTGGGTCTTTTTAGTTCAATCTTAAGAAAAGTGTAAATTGTAGTGATTTTTTTTTTATTGTGACATCCTTACACAACTTAATTAATCAACTTAATTTACTGTGATTATAAGGATTTGTGAGCACATTGTTACTTTAGTTTGACTTATTTTATGAATGAAAGTCTAATTTACTTGCTTTATCTGCAATTATTAGTTATTTTTGCTTGAAATACTTTGAAGTTACAGTCTTGTGAGAGCAGTTTTGGTCACATCATTGTGAGACTTACTTTTCACTTGCCCTGTTTAAGTCGACCAAGAATTTCGACTACATCTCCAAACTCAGGGTTTGTACATTTATGGAAGACCTGGAAAAGTCATGGAAAATGAAATAAAATGTTGGTTTTGACAAGGTTGTGCAGGGGTTTGACTCCCGGGGCCTTTTGATTTGGAGTTTGCATGTTCTGCCCGTGTCCGCGTTGGTTTCCTCCTACAACTAAAAACATGTCCAATGTGCCTCCCCTCTCCAGGACTAAAGATGCAAATTAGCTGTAAAGCTAGAATCTGGTGCAAGCGTCTTTGCCTTTGTGCTTCATGAAGTTCTACTTTGTTCTTAATAAACCATACTTTATGTTATGAAACTTTGCAAAATACTTTGGGTTGAAATTAAAGATTCCACAAAACTGAAATCAATAAAGCTATAATATTAAATCTTCAAATAGGAATTTTTTTTCTCCTAATCTAATAAAATAGGAATTTTAGAATGCGCTAAAAAGATTATGAGAGAAATTAAGATTTGATTTGTCACAAAACTCTTAGATAACTGATCCTGCTAGACGAGTCGTTTCCCTCTGCTAATGGACTCTGGCTCCACAAACATAAACTCTATAACTTTGTCTTAGTTACATCTACAGCCTGTCCGTCCATGGGAGTGGATCTCTTCTTCACTGTGGTTCTCCTCGAGGTTTCTCTTTTTCCCTTAGGGTTTTTTTTAGTTTTTCCTTGCCGAGAAGGAGGGTCTACGGACAGGGGATGTTCTGGACAATCATTCTGTTTCATTGAATGTGTATTGTTTTATTGAATATGTATTGTTTTATTTTGATTTCCTATTATTCATATTTGCTAAAATTAATAATCTTGGGAAGTCCTCAGAGACGACTGTTGTTGTGATTTTGGGCTATACAAAAATAAATTGATTTGATTTGATTTGATAACTCAAGCCTACATATACTGTATTTTAAGGGTTAAGTTAAATTTCTTTAAAATGTGAGTTATTACTAGGCAGTTGACAATTTTGAAATCCATGTTTGTTTTTATCTGTAACTAAACAGAATGGTTAATTTTCAAATTTTCTCTGTTTATTAAAAGTATGTTCACTTATTGTAGTATTTAAAAATCAGTTTCTAAAAGTGGCTTGATTGAAAATGTGTCAATAAGTTGTACAAAGTCATGGAAAAGTTGGGAATAGTTATGGAGAAGTCATAGAAAAATCAGGGAAAGCTTTCAGTTAAAATCTGTACAAACCCTGCAAACCAATTACCAGTAAACTAAATAGATATCAAGTTCGTAATAATCTGCGTTTTCATTTCACACTCTTGTTTTTGCAGACAGATTCGTGCCGGTAAACCCTTGTACCTTGCGTGTCTTTCCAGGCTACATTCACTCTCGCGTGGAGGAGTCGTTCCTGTGGGAGTGTAAGCAGCTGGGCGCGTACTCTCCCATCGTCCTGCTCAACACGCTGCTCTTCTTCTGCTGTAAACATTTTAACTTCAGGACCGTGGAGCAGCACCGGCAGCTCTCCTTCGCCCACGTCATGCGCTGCACCAAAACAGACCCCAGCAACAACAAGACCACCTTCCTGCGCTTCTACCCGCCCGTCCCGCTGCCCTCACCCTCGCCCTCGCCAACAGGTACCAGAGCAGTAAACTGTCAGAGTGTGGAAGTAGTGATGTTATTGACTGTGAGTTTGCTAGAGAGATGCTGAGAAATTATGAAAACTCTAGCACATTATTAATATTTCTTGTGTGAATTGGCTGGTAGGATACAGATTAAATAACTAATAACTGGATGTGTGATGTCCTGCTTTAATGTGAAAAAATGAATGCCCTTTATCAGAACTATTGCTTAAAATGTGTTGTTAATGGTCACTGTATTACAAGGCAGAAATCTGGAATCTAAAAGAGAGAACAGTGTCACGTTGCTTCTCTTCTTTGGCTTAAAATGCTTGTTTTAAACTTTACATGATCCTGATATGTAAAGAAGCAATAATTGAGCTATCAGACATTTTTCTTCATTTTTCTGGTTTGATATATGGCTAGCACAGCTCGCTTCTAGGCACATGTCTCATGGAAATCAGATGAGTGGCTTTGTGGCTGCCATAGCAAGCTCTTTAGATTTCCAAATATGGAGCAATGCAACAGGTTTCATTCGGCTGGATATTCATGCGAATGAGACCTGGATATATCCTGATGTCTACTCACCTATACTGTGGCTACAGTGGCTCAAAGAACCTTGTTCAAACCCTCTCCTCCTTTAGACAGATTATTTGTTTATCAACACGGGGGATGTGCGCACAACCAACAGCACAAACTGTAGCAGCAACACTAACCAGCGCTGTTGTCAGCTAACTAAAAGAGTTTATTGCTGTGCAAAAACAAAAGTTATGCTGCTAAATCAACATTTGTGAATGAAATTCGACTTTACAACTCGCACACGTTAACTCAAAATAAATACAAACTGTCTTAAGCTTCAGGACACCAGATGTCCGTCACTACAGTTCATACCTGATTGAAACAGCTAACTCTCGTCCTGTTTCCCCAGCCAACTAAACGGACAGAATGTCTATCTGTCTATGTACACTGGGCCAGTGGATCATTGACTGTAAAGTGCTTTGAGTGCCTTGAAAGGTAGAACTGCACTATGTAAATTGACAATTTTTAGACCATTTCATCCCTTTATTGGTGAATCTTTGTAAGACTAAAAGTGACTCTTCCGAGTTACAGTATGGCAAAAACAAATGTATACTGTATGTGATGATGATAGTAATATCACAATTGTGTTTAAGCCCTATAACATTTTAATGGAATCCTAATTTATGTGACGTTTGTATTTTTCTTTTTACTTTAATAGAAAAATAAATAGTCTAATTTTACCTTTTATTTGTTGTGCGTCTCGGTTTTCTTTTACTTCATTGTATTTCATCAGAATTATTGTTTTGTCAGATCCAGACGCTCCAGCAGCAAAGAAGCGAAAAGAAGACCCGATTGAGGAGGTGCTGGAGATGCCCGAAAACATAGAGAATCCTCTCCGATGTCCTGTCCGACTTTATGAATTCTACCTCTCAAAATGGTGAGACCTGCAGCCATGGACACTTTTTGTTTTTCTTTTTCTTTAATTAAATGTTTTCTTTGCTGCTGAAGAAAACACACTCAATCATATCTTCTTCATTAATTTCCTGTTTTAGTTCAGAGTCGGTGAAGCAGCGCACAAACCTGTTCTACCTTCACCCGGAGCGCTGCTGCGTCCCAAACAGCCCGCTGTGGTTCTCCTCCACGCCGCTGGACGACGACACCATGGCGTCCATGCTCGTGCGGATCCTGTCCATGAGAGAGCTGCACCCAAAGTTCAACAGTAACCAAGGCAACGACGAGCTCGAGCAGGACCCGGACGACAAACCCTACGTACCCGAAGAAGAGGAATCGGACTGATGCTAAAGATGCTAACGTAGCTAAACATGCTAACGTGGCTACACCTGCTAACGTGGCTACACCTGCTAATGTAGCTAAACATGCTAACTTGGCTGATGTATCTTTTTGTAAATATTTCTATGGACATAAAACGGTTTACATTGTGATTTTTACCGTTGCAAAGAGACAGATTTTCAGTCAAGAAGATGCATCAATAATTCATAAACTCATGACACTACATTTTCACAAATCTGGTAGGTTTTTGTCATTAATTTTCTTTCTTTAAGGAGAATGTGCAAAATATTCAACAGTTTGAAGTATTCCTTATTTTCTCTCATTAAGTCATTTGACATTTCACTGTAACTAATCATTTAAACAATTATCCAGTTTAATCAACAAGATATTGCAAACTTTTCTACACTTTTCTTTTCAGTTTGTTCATCAAGATCAATCCTGGAACAATTCATCTTTTTTTTTTTTTACAAGAACAATAAGTAGATAACCTTAACAGTATTACAACTATAACAATTGTACAAGAAAAAGAGTTAGTTATACTGTATGGATGCATTTACTATCAGTTTGTATTTGAAACAACTATCAAAGCAGCTTTGGTTAAACTCAGACACCTTAAGATTGAGATTTTGTGTTCAAATCATTTTCGAACAACTTGTTTTGTTTTATATTCACGATTTGCCTTGGCTCCCATCAGACTCTAAATGACTAATGAATAATATTGGGGCAAAAAGTGCATCAGAAACTAGTTAATCTATTAATCAGAGCTATTTTTAAGCAATGTTTCAAATAATATTGTAATCTAATGGTGCGTTCCAGGCAACTGGGAACTGGTATATGTGCCACTTCCCACTTGTAAAAATGTGCTGGAACGCCACTCGAACTGGTTAATCCCACTTGTGAACTGGGACCTGGTCGAGGAAGCCCCACTTCACATACGAGTTCAACAATAACCACAATAAATGTATTTGAGGGGTTTAACTGACGCAAAAACAATGTAAACATTGATTACAGGTTATTTACCGTTACTTTTGTTTAGCCTAAAGGTTAGCATTAGCCATAATGTTTACATACGAGTTGATTAGGTTGGAACGCTCTGAACTGGGAACTGGTATTTTTCAAGTGAGAAATGTCCCAGTTCCCAGTTGCCTGGAACGCAGCATAATTGCAATTTACCGAACTATATGCAGACTTCAAACCATGAGCTGAATAAAGAGGATTTATAAATCAAAATGACACAGAAAACATGTTAATTTTACTGTTTTCAATAAATAACGACTTGGCTATTCAACCTACTCCATCATGAAGTTAGCTAAAACATCTTTAGTTCTATCTTCATAGTGTCCGTTGGCTTGTTTATATTCAAAATAGCTCACTTCTGTAATTATGAGTATTTTCTGTTTGTTCATTTCTAAGGTTTTCACGACATCAGTCTAAAACGAATAAATACTTGGAAGTTGTCAGGGTTCCACTCTTCTTAAAAAATCAGAAAAATAATTAACCAATTTTCCAGTTTTCTAAAACAGAAATGAGAATAACAGCCAAATGTTATTCTCATTTTGCCTATTGTCCTGGAGTATGATCATAAAATGTATAATGTGCAATCTATGTTATTACTATCCTTTAAAAATTTATGATGAATACTAAATATGTCCTACACAGTTTGGATGCAACTTATAGACCTACAGTATAATAACTGTTGCATTTTTACACTGAAACATAAAACTGGTGTATTACTATCTTAACTAAAATCTTTTTTTTTTGTTTAATCCACTAGAATGTTTAGTGTTTCCCATTCATATAGATTCATAAAATGAACTATTTATTGGTAGTTCAAATGATTGTTGATGACTTTGGGATTATCATATGCATATAAAAGTAGCCATTTTTATTTTGTAATCAGTACTTTTTCATATTTAGAGGCAAGCAATTAAAAAATATACAACATTTATCAAATACAGATTGCTTGTGCCACCATAGTCTCATTATAATCCTGATGTTGTCCACTTAGTCTACCAAAATTCATCAGAATGTAGGGAATTTTGTCCTATTGGTTCAAAATTTCCTGAGGGAGGACCCCCCAGACCCCCCACTTTTTAGTGTACATGTAGAATGACTACACGTACCACTCTAGCCGCCTTTAGAGGAAAAAAACAGCCTGACTATGTTCCTGGAAGTGTTATACCCTAATATTGATATGATAATTGTGGACTATTTGACTACCATAGACTTTGCCAAACGATCTAAAAATGCTAATTTAGATGTAGATTACGTAAGATCCTCTTTGGGAATGTCCTGGAAAATAGTGGGAACCCTGGTTGTGGTGCATCTCTCTGAAAACAGGTTAAAGACTTTACAAAACAAAAGTAATTAATCAAAAGACCAAAGTGTGTTTATAAAAAGTTGTGTTTAAATGCTAACGCTAACTGGAAATACGTTGGCTACTTTGAATATAAACAAGCTAACTTACATTCTGTGCACAGAGCCTATTCAATTCTATGAAATTCACCTGCCTTTTGCTGTATAGAAGCAAATTAATTACAAGAAACATAAAGTGGCAAATTAATAGTTAATTGCAGCCTTATAAAAGCCCTTTTTGTGACTGTTCGATGCCTTTTCAGAACAAATCGTAACAAAGTTTTTCTTAATATTGACACAAACATTACATTTCACTAAAAGCCTTAAAAAAGCCAAATCTACAAAATTGTGAATTGGTAAATTTACATTTTTGAAAATTTATTAAGTCACTTTGCCATTGCCACTTTCTTTTTTTAAACCTAATGTATTAATCACTTTTTAGTTGTATTTTATTTTTGTAACCAAACATTTTATACATTTTCTTTTTATTAACCACTTTATAAGCTTCTTCCATTGTGTAGTCGCTGTTTCGGAGGCGCTCATGAGCTGTATATTTTGCCGGAAGTTATAAAAATCTCTTGCACAAGTTTTGAATGTTAAAAAAGACAAATTCTTCAAACATTGTCCATCCCGTTCATCCATTCATTCACTGAGAAATGTAAATGTTTCTGTCCTAAACATAAGACTGTTTGTTCAGTGTGGTTCTCCATTTTCTATTGTACAATCTTTTACAATAAAATATAAAACATGACTTATTACACTTATTTGACGGAACTAGAAAACAGCCGGTCTTGGAAAATCCTTTATGTAATAGAAAATATTTATTCAGAGGGAGAAATATGTTTTTTATAATGTTATGTTGTGATTTCCAGTTGGAATAGGATCCATTGGTATATTTTGTTTTTACGATATCTGTATCAGCCTAGATCAAGAAAACTGCCACTACAGTATGTGCAGGTCTCATCTGTCCTCAAAGTATCAAGTTTTCAAAAACAATTAAGCATTTGGGCTGAATATTTACATATTGATTAGGGCCCGACCGGAATATCACTTGGCTGATATTTCTGGTCGATATGAGTACTTACAGGCCTATTGGTTATCGGCCAAAATATTGCCGATATTTGGGACATTTTGTACCTCTTTTTAAAGCTTAGATCTGGCAGAATACAACCATTCTATGCAATCAAGAATCAGATCAGTTGCCCTGATTAGTGTTGGCGTACCCCCAATGGGCCCTGTCCCCAATCATCACTTGGGGACACTTGCCGAATTTGAGTCAATTATGCATAGATGTTAGCTTGACTGTATTTTCAATACTGACGCTGCCAGAAACGATTGTAACTTTAGATTGCCAATCACATGAGATTAAAAAAGTCTGTTAAGTTTAATAACGTTTATTTTTGATAAAGTCACATTAAATTTTAACGTCTGTGACCTTAAAGTGTCTCGGCTCTGAGCTGTTTGCTTAAGTTTATTAACAGTTACATATTGTGTTTTCGTAAACGTTAAGCTCATATTTAACTTAAAATAAGAAAATTTAACAAGTTAATGAAAAATATAGCTTGATGAAAACTGTCTAAGTCAAAACAGGGTTTTGTTGGCGTTAATATATTACAGCAAATCAGATGTGCCTCAGACACCCTTTTTTCTCTTTGATAAACAGTATATTCTGTGTTTGTCCTCGTCGTAGGTGTTGCCAAAGTCAAACACTAACGTTTATGCGCAGAAGCTTCTGGACATGCGCTCATCAACTATTGACATAAATTCAGCACTGACTCCGAATGGGAAATGACCCTGTACTTCTGGTTTTCTAAAGCACATATACCTAAAATTTTACTGTCATAGTAATTTAACTTTTATATTTGAGTCTTTTCTTATGACGGTACTTTACACCAGTGGTTCCCAACCTTTTTTGTCTTCTTGATTACCCCCTACTCATGATCGTACACACGGACTACCCCCTATGTTATGTGACTGTTTTTAGTTTTTTTATCTTTACTCATACATTTTCATTTATAACCATTGCATTTTATTGTTTTAATGTGCTGCAAATAACACTTTTCACACTACAATTCTACCTTTCTTTTAAATCTGCAATCATCCAAGTACCCATTGACAGATAGTCACACACGCCCTGGGGTCCACATACTCCTGGTTGGGAACCAATGCTTTACACCATTTGTCTATTATTATCATAAACAGTAAAACCAAACATGATCAACTGAATAAGAAAATAATCTTTAATATCAGTAAATATATTGTCTGTAAGCTGAATCTCTAATTATTTCAGATTTTTTTTTTCTATAGTCACCATAATATTTAAAATAATTTGTTGGATATGGTGGTGTGTTGCAGTGACAAGAGTTTTTTTGTGGTTTACATGGCACTTGAATAGTCTTAAAATTCCCAAATACAATACTAATCACACATTGAACACAAATGTAACTGAATCCACTGTTAGCTGCTCTTTTTGTCTGCTTCACTCCTGTTTCTGCTCGTGCTCAGTGAAAGTCCTGCCCCTGAAGCGGACGCAGAGGTAAGCCAGGTCCTGCTTGTCCAGCGAGTGTCCCAGGAGCAGGTACGAGGACAGCGCCCCCGCCAGGACGAGCCGGTCCAGGGACAGAGCCGGGACCACCCACAGGACCAGCAGCAGCTCCAGACACACGGGGTGACGCAGGTGGGACAGCAGCCTCTGAAGGCCGCAGGGTTTGTCCGAGAGAGGCTCCTGCAGCCCCAAACACTTATAGTACACCTGGAAAGGACAGAGTGTGGAGAGTTTTACAGAGGCGCAGGTAAAAAATGAAAAGAGAAGTAGTATGCACATTATTAAGTTTAATGAACATATTTTATTTTAAAACTCTTAATGAATTTACAACAAAAAAGTCTACCCCACCTTTAAAAACGCTACACAGATAACAACTTTCAGCCGATACTATTACACTGACTATTATGTGCACAGAGCCAGTTACAGGCCTGAGATGTTTTTTTTTTTTTTGTGTAAATACCGACAGCTGAGCAGAAATATTAAGGAAGTTCTGCTCAAAAACCTTACGCCCAACGTGGGGCTCGAACCCACGACCCTGAGATTAAGAGTCTCATGCTCTACCGACTGAGCTAGCCGGGCTGCTCCCTCTACTGGAAAGAAGAGCAATAGCAGCTTTTAGAATAGAGCTTAAAATGTGTGAAAGTCTTTTACAAAAACTATATCCAACCAGAATCAGGCAACAGACAGAAAGTTAATTTGACCTTCCTGTACGTAGTGTGTGAGTATTTAATACAGAAATGTGTTTTATTTTGTGTGATCTTGTTGTGAGGCATAATTTTCTTTCTTCACGGTCAGATAAGTTATTAATGCTTTCTACCATTATTAAATTACACTGTGTAAATGTTTGACCTTTTTGTTGCACTGCATAAATAATCTGTCTTCACTTCGTGCAGGCTTGTATCACAATGTCCTAAAGCAGGGTGCCCAAACTTTTCTCCAGTGAGTCAATAGAAATATTATATTTCTTTTTCAGTGATTTTGCAGCGTTTCGAGAGCCAAGCTTAATTTTTTGTTATTAAGTTTCTTTGGTGTAAGAGAGTGATTAAATCGTATTTCATTAATATATTTTAGTAGAATGACACTGATTTGTTGTACTTTCAACAAAAAATATAATCAGACTCTAAACCAGGGGTCTCCAACGTGTAGCTCGAGGGCTACCAGTAGTTCGCCAAAGGATTTTAGAATCATACAAACTGTGCTTTTTTACTCAAATTGTATTTATTATTACTGTACATGTATCTTTAGATGCCTAGTTGTGTCCATTTCTAAATAAATATTACCGACAGTTTTCTTTTGCAAAAGTAGCTCTCATGGCAAAGGTTGTAGACCCCTGCTCTAAACAATTACACCCCTTGGAGGACCGAGTTTGGCCCCCGGGCCCCACTGTCTTAACCTGGCTCACACCAGATGGATGTGTTGAACTTCTGAGTTCTCACTCTATCCATCTGGGACTTGACTCGCTGAAAGCGTTCGAGAAAAGGCGGGGCGTTTAGTGAAATACTTCGAGCTGATTGGGTGTGGGGCCTACCTTATTTGTGCTTAGCCAATCACAGCAACAACTCGAAATGGTGTATTCAATGTCCGCTTGGGATAGAACAAGTACGTGTCACACATACTGCTCTTCTTTCAAAAAGTAATTACTCCGTATTTCTGCTGAAACCGCATCAAAAGCAGCAGAAACACGTACATCCACGGGAGCCGCCGTCTTTGTTTAGCTTGAATCAGACTCGGCTGCGGCACCGGGGAGCTAACGGCCCGTGTTAGCCTGCCCTGCTACAATGTGATTGGGCCTCAAAACCACGCTGCTGTGATGTGAGTGGGCCAAAACACCACTGTTTGGACTCTCAAACCAATCGAGCCGGACGAAGGCCAGATTGTTTATCTTGTGTTTGTGAATTCACAAATATCGCAAGATAAACCATCTGGCTGGCCAGGTTACCACTGTCCTAAAGTATGTTCTTAACTTTGTGTTTCTATTAAATTGTGTATAGAAAGCGACATAGTTTGATATGCTACTATTACTAATGCTTTACTACACACTGATTATTTTAGGATGTCCTGCTCAAAAGCTCTACGCCCAACGTGGGGCTCGAACCCACGACCCTGAGATTAAGAGTCTCATGCTCTACCGACTGAGCTAGCCGGGCTGCTCCCTCTGCTAAAAGAGACAGAAACAGCCAGTTCCTGTGACCAAAATATTACTTTTTGTAAATGTTTTATTTTTTTTTGTACCTGTTTGATGCCCATGAGCTCCGGATAGTCAAAGATCACGAGGATGCTGCAGATCAAAGCCCAGCAGACGAAGTGCAAAGAGAAACACATCAGAGGAAACCAAATACTCCAGGGAGCAGTTCTGACCGACCACAGACAGGGGGCGCCACTCACCGGCTGCCAATAACGCATCAACACCTGGAATGAGCAGAAACAGAAGAAAAAAACTCTATTATAGTGTCAGTTTATAAAAATTCCCAAACTAATTTCAAATGCAAATGTTTTCTTTACTTATGTATTTATCTGCGGTTTTGTTATTTAGAAACTAGATGACAAAATTACAGTGTCAAACTCAGAAGCTGACTTGACTTTTGTTTGTGCTGTACTACAAACATTCAGAAACAGCTTTTGTATCAGTGAAACATTTGTGGGAAATCAGCTGATATATTTTCTTTAGCAGCCATAGAGATTAAGAATAGAAATGATATTAACCCTTTTAACCTGAGACGTCTTCCTCAAAAACCTTGCGCCCAACGTGGGGCTCGAACCCACGACCCTGAGATTAAGAGTCTCATGCTCTACCGACTGAGCTAGCCGGGCTGCTCCCTCTGCTGGAAAGAAGAGCAACAGCAGCTTTTAGAATAGAGGTATTTCTGATCAAATGTATGAATGTTCACACTTATTCAACAAGAATCAGACGACAGACAGAATAAATCTAACTGTCTTGTACGTTCCTGTGTGATCATTTGTAATCACAGCTTGTGTAAATATTTAATACAGAAGCTAAAACTGTTTTATTCCAAAAACCTTTGAAACTGCGTCAATTTAACTGTCAGTAACTCACACAAGAGTTGGATGTGAGGCAGGAAAGACAGATTATATTCTTTGGAGGAATTTAACGACACATTTCTCTTCAAAGACACAAAAGTCACTAATGCCGTCAAACTACTTAAAGTCGGGGTAGCTAACTTTTTTACTTATAAATTAGTAAACTTTGTGTTTTCCACCAAAGTAAATGCAGCACATAGTGAAAAAATGAGACCATTGTGTATTGTTTAAACTGAATAATAAAGAGTTTTAGTTCCATGCAGGAGCCGAATGCTGCGCTCTGATTGGCTGAGCTTGGGTGGTCCTCTACAGTTTCACTTTGTTTTTTGTAAAAATAAGTTTATAAGCCATAAATGCAATCAAAATGAATACATGTGGATATGAACCATGTGTCGAAGGATTTATGAAAGGAAGTTGTCCGATTTAAAACCTAAATAGTTTTTGATTTGTGAAAATCAGCTACCCCACCTTTAAAGGTTCAGAATAGATTTTATTTTTTTTAATGTGTGGCCCAAAAACCTTGCGCCCAACGTGGGGCTCGAACCCACGACCCTGAGATTAAGAGTCTCATGCTCTACCGACTGAGCTAGCCGGGCTGCTCCCTCTGCTGGAAAGAAGAGCAACAGCAGCTTTCAGAGTCGAAGAAAAATCTACTTTAGTGAACAAAACTCACCCCAGTCTTGTAAAAAGTGAACATTGTAATGAAATAAAAACTCAAATATCTTTATAAACTTTTCAGACAATAATTCAGACACAACCAAGTGAATACAACAACAACCCAGTGAATATGTGAGATGTGACAGACTCAGTCACTACTACTACTTCTGTGGGTGTTTTTTCTTACCCTAACCCTAATAATACATTTGTTTTCAGAGCTGTTTCAAACATGGTTCAGTCGTGTTTCCACTGCAGAAGTCTTTACATTAGGGCTATTCAACTTTATTTTCCAGAGGGCCAGATTTTACCAAGTACCATGGCTTCTGGTCCGTTTGTAGTTGCACAATAAGTCACTTTTTATGCAAGGTTGTGCCAAATATTCAGTGGACTAGATTTGTTTCTGTCGTGATAATAACTAACGCTGTTTTTATTGCCAGTAATAACCAAATCAATGTAAAAAGTGACCATTTTAAACATTATAAAGAGAAATAACCCAGACTTAAATCTGCAGACAAAATATATATATTTTTGTAAAGTTTAAAAGTGAATTGGGGGCCGGAGCAGATTTTTGGAGGGCCGATTTGGCACCCGGGCCTTAAGTTGAATAGGCCTGCTTTACATTGTGCTACTTATACATAGAGCTGGGCAATATATTGATTTTTTTATATCGAGACAGTTGTTTTGAAGATATGCAAAAATAGCATATCGAGTATATTATAGAAAATATGCTTCAAAAGTAGTTATTTAAGATACAAATGAAGAAAATTACAACGTTATAATGGTGTGCATAAGTGTAGAAAGCATATGGCAATTTATCCAGATTTTTTTTTTTACACAAAAATCTAATTTAGCTGCATTTATCCTCTATGAATAGTAATTTAGCATCCAAACCTCTGACTCTGTGGTCTTGTGAGGGTAGTTCAATATTTGGTCAGAACACTGAGACACTAGTTTTGAGAAAGGGCAACCTTTTAATAGTTGAATGATAATACTAATGCATTTAAAGATGTGTTTGAACCTTTTTCGTTTGGTTTGAAATAATATCGTCTGAATATCGTAATCGAGATGTGCCAAAAAATCATCGAGATATTTATTTTTGTCAATATAGCGCAGCCCTACTTATACAGTACTATTTGCTTTAGTTGCGCTTTTTGTGTTTTACTCAAATTCAATTTTTACCGAAGGCATTGTAACTGTCCCTTAGCATAACATTTTCACGTCCATCAGACTCAAAAACACCTTATTTATTCATAAAAATATCATGTGTGCAATTGGCTGAGTGCAGTTGTCTTGTTTTGGTTTAAAATACTACATCCTGTACATACAACGACTTCCTGTTCAATACTCTTCAATGAGGTTTTCACTACATCAGTTTAAAACAAATAAATACTCTTTAGATCAGACAGTTGTGGTGAATGTTACAGAAAACATGTTAAAGACTTTACATATCAGAGGAATATTTCACCAGAGAACATTTCTGTGTTTAAAAAGAGACATGATTGTGTCTAAATGCTAACAGGAAATGGTTGTATGTACAGAAGTTAGCATTTTTGAACAATCGCAAGCCAACTGAAATTCCGTGCACACAGCCCAAAGTTTGTGTCAGTGAAAAATGTCAAAGTGTTCTTGTTCTTTATCTGGTTTTCTACCATTGTTTATCTGATTTTCTTTATTTAACAGATTTGTGGTTGTTACTATATTTTAGCTGTGTTGTTTAGAGAAAAAAGGCCTTCCTCGCCATTAACTATCACGCATTCCCTGCTGGACTGGTCAGTGTTATTCTCTTGTATCTCTCTGTTTGTACCTGCAGGACGATGGCGGTGGCGCAGCAGTACACAGTCCGGTTGAGCGCGCCCAGGTTCCTCTCGCAGACACGTTTGACCGGAGTCCAGGCCAGGACACTGTGCTGCAGCGCAAAAAGACCTACCAGACATACGTCCCACAGCAGAGACGCCCAGACCCCAGAGTCACCGAGAGCGGACCACCAGGGAACAGAGTCTGAACCAGAGAAAGTGAATGTTACTCCACAGTAAGACACAAAACCTCCATTTCTATCCAATGACCAATAATGAAAACTAATAGTTCATTTTATGGCAATGCAAGCCTGCTCAGAGTAAAGCCAGACATTTTTATTATTTACTTGTGTCACCAAGACATCTTAACTAACAAATATGCTTTTATCTAAGTTGACTTATTGGTCAAAAAGTTAGACAGTGTACCTTGAAGCAGATATATTTATCTTTTATATTATTTATTGCAGCTCACGTTTTAAAATTCTGTTTTTAATGTACAAACTTATGAAGTGTGGTTGTCTCAGTGTGTGACATTACGCAGTTTAATTTTCAAAATATGTTGTGACAATTTGAGATAAAATAATTTTAGTCAATGTTGATGTTTTGTCTTGAAAGCTTTCTAGCAGAACTTTTATTTCGTTGCAAAATTGAAAAAGCTTAGCGCCCAACGTGGGGCTCGAACCCACGACCCTGAGATTAAGAGTCTCATGCTCTACCGACTGAGCTAGCCGGGCGACCTGCCTCCTGGTGGCAGGATTTCGCAATTTCAAAAGTCTGCATTTCAACTGAACTATACAAATTCTAATTTATTATTAGCAACAGATAAACGCGCCAAAATGTTTATATCTACGCTCTAACCTGACCCAAGACGCGCAAACACGCTCATTTTGACGCAAACTGGATGCACTAGTTGCCTGAAGTCGGACGTCCGCGCTGACAGAGGCGGTTTACCTTGGCACAGGGTCGTGTCGCCGGTGATGTTGTGGTAAATCGCTCTAAATGAAACAAAACGGATAAAGTCGGAGCCGGTGATGAAAACAAAGGCGAAGTTGAGCAGAGAAACGGCGCAAAGAAGTGCGCCAAACACCGACACCGATCCTGACGCCATTTCAATCACTTTTATCTGCTTTTGGCTCCGACTGAAGCTTGTTTCTTCCGGAAGCATCTGCGGAGCCCCGGGGCGGACACCAGAGGGCGCTGTTCGACACAAAACACACACAAGGCTTTTGTAATAATAATGTAATAATAGCGATAAATCTAACACTACTGAGGTTATGGAGACATTATTTTAGTTAAAAAGCGCTAAATAATATGATAAGAACTCCCAATAAAATGTGTTTCTTAGCTTTTGGGGGCTAAATGTTTTCATCCAAACTGTTTATTTATCAGAAACGTTGTCACGGCAACACTGCAAACTTTAGCTAGCTTGTTTGCTAACGACAGTTGGAGATTTTACGACATTTTTGCTGTTGAACAACACAATTTTCACTCTTCAAACGAACTAAAAACATATCAATTAAGCATAAAAAAGATATTTATTGAACTGTGGGTGATCCTAAAGTCTGTGTCAGTGAGAAATGCAAAGAAGCAGAGATTTTGTTGTAATTTTTCTGCTTTTTTGCCACTCTTTTTACGACACGTGACGTACAATCGCAGTTGTTGTGGTTAACGTTAAATGTTTATTATTAACTAGACTATTTTAATAAGAAAATTTGTGTAAACTTCTAAAATATGACATATGTTGGCTTCAGAAATTATAAACTTTTTAAATTTTATTTATAAGAATTTTTTTTTTTTTTTTTTTAAGAAATTGTACTTTTCCTAGTGGGATACTTTTATTTATTCACTACTTAACATTTCAGTTCGAAGTAACTGTTCTTTTACTTGAGTTTGATATAACTTAACATCAAATACAAAAAATATGTTGACAATATGAAATGTTTTTGGCACCATTTCTATTGTTTCTCAAGTTGATAACAATGATTAGCCTACTTGAATAGGCCTATAACAATTTTGAAACATATATTCTCTCAAATGCACAATGTAGAGAAAAAAAAGTAAACGTGTTAATAAATAGGATCTAAATATTTAATAGCCTATCTGACTTATTGAACAAAATTTGCAAACAACAGCAGTGTTCGAATGACAAATACAAAAAGATATTTATTTTTTTAACAAAGCTATTAACAGAGAATGCAAAAAATAGGTTTTATATGAGGTCGACTTCACTGCCAAAACACTCCACATGAAAACTTGTGTTGAGAGAAACCACTCGGATACAGTCTGTCGAGCCCTGGATTAAAAGAAAAGAACATTATCACAACTTTATTTCACATATTATTGTTATTTTTGGTTATTTTCGCGCACCTCTGTTGGCAGGATTGGCATTTTGCATGAGGCACATCTGGGAGCTTTTATCCTGCAACAAACACAGCCAAGAGAGTTTATGTCCTGTTTCTACTTCCTAAAATTCCTTTAACTGTGAAACTATAATAAAAATAGAGTTTTGCGTTAAAAACTTCTTCTTTTTACAGCAGACTGGAATTTGGAGTTTCAAAATAAGAGCTATGTAAAAAAAATGTAACTTTTAAGGGTCGTAGGGTTGAATTTCATTCACGAATGTTGAATTAGCAGCATAACTTTTGTTTTTGTACAGTGATAATCTCTTGTAGTTAGCTTACAACTGCCTAGCTCACGTTCTTTCTCCAGCTTTGGTCAATGAGAGGCTGCTCTTTCTGCATGTGGGTGTGCGCCTCCCCCGTGTTGATTAAACAATAAAGTCCTCTATTAACTCAGTACTCAGTAGAGTTGGGTTGAATTTGTTCACAGATTGTAGCATTTTGTTTTTTCCTCTTTTAGCTGCATATTGATTCTTACAGGAAAAAATGTCCTTTCTCTCTGTTGACTCTCAAGCATTCTTACCACTCAGTGCTAATATTTGGAATGTTGTGGTGTCAGCATTCTAGAAGTTTGAAACGCTTTCTCTGACAGAAAGTTGAAATCCATGAACAGAACAAACTATCGTCTGCAGAAACACGTGGTAAAAGGTCTTGTTTCTGTCTGTTTGTCGGCCTGACCTGTGATAGTCGCTGACGCAGTAAACCTTCTTGTTTTGAGCGTCCACAGAAAAGGGCTGATCCTCTAAACTCTGTCCACACATCACACAACGAAAACACGAGAGGTGAAAGGTCGCCCCACACGCCTGCAGCACCTTCAGAGAAAACAGATCAGAACACACTCAAAACACACACAGTTTATACACACAGACCAACACTCACCTCGTCACTGATGAAGAGGCCACAGCTCCAACATTTCTCTAGTTTTGGATGAACTCCGGAATACTGCAATCACACGAATATGTTAGTGTATTTTAGTAAGTGAAATTTGGCTTTGTGCACGGAATGTCAGTTGGCTTGTGTGTTTTCAAAATAGCTAACTTCTGTATGTTCATTTCCTGTTCAGTTCACTTCTTATGCTTATGCCTATGTTACAGGTACAGAGCACTCACCAAAAAGTCATCTTCACAGTAGATTTTCCCTGATATTGTATAAAACGTCTCTCCAGTCAGAGTTTTTCCTAAAGTATAAAGTTTCAGATTCAGAACGACACAATAAGTAGATAAATGTGCTGAACTCACGACAGGAGGAGCAGGTGAAACATTTGGAGTGAAATACTTGTCCCATGGCCCGACACGCTCCGTCTGAACTGTGAACGGCCTCTCTGCAGCCGCCACAAGAACCTGCAGAGTACAATACAGAATCAAAAGGTCCTGTTAAGTGCAAGGCATAAATTTAAATTAATTAAGATTAGATTCAGAAGAATAATATGTTTATGTATTAAGAACAATTTATGCTTAATTATGAAGTAACAGTGAGTTATAATATTAAAAGGTTTGTTCTCACCAAAGTAGACACTGGAGCTGTCCTGCATCTCGCTCTGGTCCCGCTGAGCTCTGTCCCGTTTGGCTCTGGCCCCACTACTGTCTGCAGGACTAAATTAGCCTGGACTCAGACTGAAACTGGACCCAGGTCTGGACTGGGTCTGGTCCCGGATCAGACCCAGTGTCTCCAGGAGGAAGTGTGAGACAGAGGCAGAGCTGGTGTGAGTTACAGAGAGACACTGGAGGTGTGAAGAGCTCCAGGGCTGATGCAGGAATATTTACACTTACACTCAGTCACGTCTGATTTAAAGTCACACTTCACTGCAAAAAATACCTTTAAAAAAACAATAAAATGTCGTTTATTTTTAGAGATGCACCGATCCGATACTGAGATCGAATATCGGTGCCGATCCAGGAAATTTTGCTGGATCGAGTATCGGCTCCATAATATCGGTTCTTTCTTTCTTCTCTTTTTCTTTCTCTCTCTTCTCACTCTCCTCTCTCTCTCTTTCTCTCTCCTCTCGCTCTGTCTCTCTTTCTTCACTTCTCTCTCTTTCTTTCTTTCTCTCTTTCTTCTCTTCTCTCTCTTTCTTCTCTCTCTCTCTTTCTCTCTCCTCTCGCTCTGTCTCTCTTTCTTCTCTTTCTCTCTTCTCTTTCTCTCTCTCTCTCCCCGCGCACTCTCTCTCTTCTCTTCTCTCTCTTTCTTTCTTTCATTCTCTCTCTCTTTCTTCTCTTCTCTCTCTTTCTTCTCTCTCTCCTCACGCTCTCTTTCTTTCCTTCTTTCTCTCTTTCTTCTCTTCTCTCTCTCTCTCTTTCTTCTCTCTCTTTCTCTCTCCTCTCGCTCTGTCTCTCTTTCTTCTCTTTCTCTCTTCTCTTTCTCTCTCTCTCTCCCCGCGCGATCTCTCTCTTCTCTTCTCTCTCTTTCTTTCTTTCTCTCTCTCTTTCTTCTCTCTCTCTCTCTCTCTCTCCTCACGCTCTCTTTCTTTCTTTCCTTCTTTCTCTCTTTCTTCTCTTTCTTTCTCTCTCTTTCTCTCTCTTCTTCTTAAGTTGTTCAGTTTTGTCTTGCGGTATAAATAACACTAAATGATCAAAAGTCTTATGTTTTGAAAAGGAAAAAAGAGCTATTTCAAGTATCGGTTGATATCAGGTATCAGCAGATGCTTAATTCTAAAGTATCGGTATCGGAACTGAAAAAGTTGGAAAATGTATTTTAAGTGAAATAATCAGCCAGTGCAGTGAGAAAATTTGACTAACTAGTTGTGTTGAGCAGAAAATGCTAATTTCAAATACTCAATTATAGCTTAAAACAGATACAAACTTGCTTATCACTCATGTAAGACTATGTGAAAAAATCAACTTTAACTTTTGTAGTTGTAAATTAGTTACTTTTGTGTTTTCTACCAACAAGTCTATGACAAATGCAGCACTTTGTGAAAAATGAGACCACTGAGTGCTGTCTGAATTGAATAATAAAGAATTTTAGTTCTAATCAGGAGCCGAACGCAGCTCTCTGATTGGCCGAGCCTGGGTGGTCCTCTCCAGTTTGATTTTTCTGATTGTAACAAGTGTTTTTGAATCCATATTTGTAAACAAAAATGATACATGTTTATATTAACCGTGTGTTGAAGGATTTAGGATTTAGTTTAAGAAGTTTAAAACCTAAATTGTGCTACCTCACTTTTAAGAATAGTAATATGCTTAATTCAAGTCATTTTATCTAAGTTAGATTTTCCTTTTTGCAGAGTTTCTGGAGGTGAAACATCCACAGGAATCAATGGAAACAGAAATGTAAAGCCATACTATAGGGCTGCTTGATTATGATAAAATAATAATCACAATTATTTAAAGAATAATTTAAATCAAATGCTTAGAAAGAGTGCAGAGCTTTATCGCTTCTTAAATACAGAGAGTGAAGAGATCAAATTAAATGGGTAAGATATGTTTTTCAAATTAAACGTTGCAGATGTATTCTCCAATTGTAAAGAAACAATTTTTTACAACTCCAGGAAATATCTGAGCGCTTACAAACTCACTTATGAGTCATGGTTAATATTCCATAAAGATTACTTGATTACACAATTTTTGTAAACAATTACAGCAATAATCATAATTTAAATTGAATTTTGACACAGCCCTAATAGAGGTTATGCAGGTGACATCACAGCATTCTGTTCATGCTGAGTGGTGAGGATGCATGAGAGTCAATGGAGAGAAAGGACATTTCTCTTGTAAGAGTTCAATAAACAGCTAAAACAGGAAAACTAAACTATAGTTAAATAACAAAATCAACCCACCAGAAGTCTACTGAGCACTGGGTTTGTAACTGACATGTAAAAAGAGAAAATCAAGTCAACAGTTGTAGTAAAGCAGATAAACTTTAGCTTCTCACATTTATCAGACATTGAAATCACACACAGTTGAACTTATTACCTTTTCTTCTTAAAAAATATGTTTTTGAGTCCATTTATTGCAGTTAAAATGTCCTAAATCATCAACTGTTGTTAACAAACATGCTTGTAGTCAACAAGCCGTTGCCACGACAACAAAGAAATACATTCAAGAAATGCCACTCATTCTAAATGTTGCTAAGCAAAATGATGTCAGTGCATAACCTCTATACTGTGGAGTATTCTTAAAACTGGGATTATACATTTTATGTTGTAAAAGCTCAAGCTCAGGTTTTGTTTGTAAAAACAGTCAAAGAGACATGAATCAGGACATCAGTTCAAAAATGGACAGAGCAGCTTTGAATATATGAATTCATTTTGTTGTATTTTAGATACAAAGAAAAATATTTTTTTTATTTAGCGTGGAGTAGATCATAAACTATTTAATAAATATGCTCCATGAGTTGATTTTAAAAACCTTTGTCTATTTTTCTTCTTATAAAGGTTATGCAGGTGACTTAATTTTATTCCAAAAATGCTTAGCAACTTTAGAATGAGTGGCATCCATTGACTCAGCATGAACATTTAGAATGCTGTGAGGTCTCCTGCATAACCTCTATATTTTTCTTATACTTTCTTATACCTTCTGTGAATTATAGAGTCTATTTTTGAGGTAAATCCAGTGGAGTCTAATAATCTGAATGTATTTTGTCAAATGTTAAATCAAAAAAGTACTTTAATATTGTTACATGAGAATATCTTCCTGGCAACAGTTAAATACAGTTGTGCAGTAGAGTTACAGTAGAGTTACAGTAGAGTTACAGTAGAGTTACAGTAGAGTTACAGTAGAGTTTGTGCAGAGACAGACTTGAGTTATTAGCTCATGTGAAACTCAAGTGTGAAGCCAAACCAAACTGTAAAAGTGAAAGTGAAACCAACCAGTGTCAGTGTCTGTCTGAGTCGCATCGTTACTATTCTTAGGAGCTGAATCTGAACCGTGATGAAACATAAAAATAACTTTACAGAAACAAATACAGGCTACAACTGTTTGAATGAGGTCGGTCTGTTATAGAAAATCATATTTAATAGAAGAATTGAATTGCAAGGGTGTGTAATTTAATCTTTGAAAATACTTATGAAGCTTTCCTCAAGAATAGGTATGTTCAAACTGCGGCCCGGGGTCCAAATGAGGCCCTCAGACTGAATTTTGTTGGCCCTCAGACGTCCTGAAGAAGTGACAAAAACAACAAGACGTATACTGCATTTTAGTGTGAAAATAAAATAAAATAAATACACTATTTTAAAGCCGACATGTTCAGGTAAAATAAGTGTATGTGACTCTGCAGAAGTCAACTTTATTTTTTTGTCAATATAAAGTTTTCACTGTACATCCACTTTCTATATGTGCCAGACAGGCCATCTGTTTAGTTTGTGTTTTAAATTGTGACCCTTGATAAAAAGCTTAGACGCTCCTGAATTTATTCATAGACTTTACTGCCATCTGGTGGTCATACTCAGGAACCAACTGTGTTTGAAGTGACGCTGCTCACTGACTGTTTAACTGTGTTGTGTTTAAACAGGATTGCACTGTTGTGAGTCAATGGACCTTTCCCAAACCCTGTTCCCTCTCCCTATGAACTACACACTACACTTCTGTGAGGGAGACTCTACAGCTCCCTTAGGCCCATGAACAGCACTTGGATTTCAGACACACTTCACTCTCTTCAACTTCTTCATTTATAGGCAAGGTCCCCCTCCCCTACTGGACAGTTTTAGTCTTGGTCTGGTATTGACCCTATTTTGTCCCGCCTACTTTTCTTGGACGTGCACTTCCTGTTTAGCTGCATTTAGCCTTTAGATTTCAGTCGATGGGTTTATTTTATCTGTCATTATATTTAATTAAAATTGCCCCACAAGACAGACAAACAAACACGTTAGCTATCTTAACAGAGCTAAACAGGAAGTGCATTTCCAAGCCAAGTGGGCGGGACAAAATAGGGTCAATAGTATTTGTCTTGATCATGTAAAAAATGTCAATCTAAAGTTCCCTCAACTTTCCCAGATACAGTATTCCCCTTCACGTCAGTTTCTTCTTTCTTGACCAGTCTGTCATTAAAAAAGGCGCAAGTCTCTGAGTCTGATTAAAGGTTACTTTCTGTTCTAACTTTATCATATTGTAATATGTGGTTGATAAGTGCAAATTCAGGTTATTTTTACAGTTTAAAGGGATAAAAATTTAATTTAAAACATTTGGGTTTAAATTTACAAAGTAAAAGTTACAATTGGGTTTAGTTTCACTCTAAGTTGTTAATTTGATCATGAACAAATCTGATGTTTGTATTGACAGATTAAAACATTCACAGTTAAGGTTAACTTCGAGTCATTTTGACTGGTTTTTTTCCACACATAATTATAATAACTGATCAGCTTTTAAAGAAGATTTCAAATGTGGCTGTGGCAGCAAACCTTGTGTAACTCACCACCATCAGACAAAGTGTTTATAATAAGAATATACAGGAGCTGAAAAAGCAATAGAGACGCGTGAAGTGTAACACGAATGATTCACATTTGGCCCTGAGTCTCTGCAGCCGTGAGGACATCTGCTCTGTCTCTGCCTTCTGTCTCCTGCCCTCTACTGATCTACGTACCTCTCTCTCCCCCTCTCTCTCTCTTCTCTCTCTCTCTCTCTCTCTCTCCCTCTCCCTCTCTTTCTCTCTCTCTCTCTCTCTCTGTTATCGTTTTTAGTCTCCTCCTCCAGACGCCCTCTTTGCAGGCGGTCCGACTGGTTCTACCTCACCACACTCAAACAGGCGTGTTTCCTCTGTTTTCAAATGTGGGAAAAAAAGAAGAAAGAAAAAACTCCAATGATCTGACCATATTTGTAGAAATAAGTTTTGATTTTTAATGAATCCTATCAAGAGATGAAATAAAGAAGTCGTAGGTTAATATAGTCTTGAAGATTACCTTATGTTTTCACTAAACTTTTATACTAGATCCAGATGCATTTGAGTTTTGATGATTTACACAAAGGCTTTAAATACATGTAAAAGCTGAAGTTAAAGACACCTGAAGTGTTCCCGCAGGTTTATTGTCTGGGCTGGTTTGTGTGTATGAATGTGTGCTATCTGAAAAATATAGGCCTATGCTGTTTGAGAATCATAACTGATGACTTTTAAAGCCATTTAAAGCAGTTAAACTGCAATGAAATGTGTTTTAGAAATACTTTAAAACATTTATGACATAAAACTGTTTTCAGACGATGCTGTTGTCAGGGTGGGGCGCCCTGCTTGTACTTTTGTCTGTTGCACTGTGCATACAATGTTTAGTAACCTTATATTTCACCTGAACTGTGTGAGACTTGACCCTTCAGGCGCCAGGGCTGTTCACGTGAAACAGACTCTTCTTTTATTGTATGGTGTCATAAGACAAAATATAAAAGTAGTCGACTCATTTATTGTAAATGTAATAAACATGAATTACATCCCATTTTCATATAGAAAAAGTACTTTATTTGATCAAAAACAACTTAAATTGCACATATTTGTGTTGAGATGTTTGATACAAAGGCTTTGACAGAGAGGATTTTGAATGGGGTCGGCCCGGTGTTGAATCTTGTGTTTAGTTTTTGAGTGTAGCTGAATTTGAATGAAAATTTGCAGAGAAATGTCCTTTAAAGTTACAATGATCCAAAGAACTCTTTGTATGAAGTTGATTAAACTAAATAAAGAAACATCTTTAGGATGAGCTTGAACAACTGTGTTGTTTCCATAGTAACAAACTCACAGAACAATATGACCAAAACAGGAAATGTGGAGAAATAGTTTTGCCCATAGACATATAATTATTAATGTCTCTGGTTTTGCCTGCAGTGTTTTGTCTGAATCCAAACTCATTTCCTCTGCCAAACATCTGTAATAAATATGTTTGTTTTTTATTGTGACGCAGGTGAACTCAACCGCGTAGAGCTGCTTCATCAGAGAACAAGACAAATGTGACTAGTTTTTCATATTTTAAATTGTGTCTGACACGTTAAACTACATTTTTCAGTCAACAGTGAACATATTTAAGATTCCTTCAAATATTTTAATGGTTTTCACCCAAATTCATTCATTCCAAAACTGTTACACTGTAGATATGGACCAAAATTATGATAATATAATACATCCATGACCAAAATCCACATAAATGACACAACAGTGATTTTGATAAACGATTAAACCTGGTAAAACGATTAAACCTGGTAACAATATAATTTTGTTGAGGGAAACTCAACAAAATTGTGTAAAATGTTTTTACATTTTGTTGCTTTTTTTTCTGTTTTAGAACTTAAACTTTTATTTGTCAATTTCTTCACAAGTTACATCTCACCTATGATATAATAAATTAATAATTGTTACCACAAGAAATATCACACCAAAGACGTCAAAATGAGAAAAATGCAATCATATGGGCTTTGAGCGATTCTGCAAAATAGACTAAATAAAACATAGACAAATTAATAAAATAATGAGAGCTCTTTTAAGACATTTAAAATGCATAGCAATTATATCATATTTAATATCTATGTTTAGAGCAGAAGTAGATGAAGAGATTGATGTGAAAAGAGTTGGATAAAAGTTTGATTTACATAAAAATAATGACTATTAAAAACTAAAGTGTGATTTTTTTTTTTTCTTAAAAACTGACATTAAGCAAAAACTAAAAAATTGGGATTATTATAGGACACCACCAGCCTCTAGAAATCCCACTTGAAAGACTTTTTTTTTTCTTTTTTCAACATCAAAAATATGCTACTTTCTCATTTACAAACAGCATTCAAGGGGTTAACATTTTAATAATTTATCCAGTATTTACTATTTATGTTGAGAGCAGAAGTAGATGAAGAGATTGATGTGAAAAAAGGTGGAGAAAAGTTTGTTTTATACAAAAATAATGTGTGCACAAGGGTTAAAGTGAACCCTGAATATAATCACATGTTTACCCTAAAATACTCATAATATCACCACTTATATAAATACAGTACAAATACCTTGGAAGTATTTGTAGTTTTATTAAAATAGTGTTATGAAGAAATGACATGGAGGCTGCCATTTTGCTGCAGTTCTGAGATAAAATAGTGTTGTCATGGTTACAGGCAGTAGGAGGTAACTAAGCAACATGAATTCCTGGGTTAAACCTTGTCATTTTGAGCCGGAGCAAAGTCAAATACAGAACGATTATGTGGAATCTAGTAAAACTGAAGATAATCAAGAGGAAGAGGCAAGAACTGGACACTGTCAGTGGTGTTTCTGGGGCAACTGTTCACAGATGAAACTGTGGGAGTAACCATGGAAACACTATTTATGTCATCAACCAAAATGGCGGCTCCCAGTGGCTTGAAAACAACATAAACAATGACAATTTTATAAAAAATAGTAAGCAGTTATACATTTGTTTGTAATTTATTTTAATAAGCATGACCAGTACTAGTGTTTTAGCCATATTTGTCTTCATATCCAGGGTTCCCTTTAAGGACAGATCCAAGCATCAGAATTGACTGCTTTGAAAGAGAAAACCAGGAAATTTGTAAGCTTAACTATGACAGGCTAAAAAAAATGCAGCTTTTATAATAAAATGTTGGTCTTGATTTGATTTATAGTAATTGTGCAGCCATGTTTCTACTGTACGTACTGAATAAGAAATGAATCAAAATCATGCACTACAATAGTTTTTTTCTTCTTCTTCTTCTCCGTTGTTGTAGAAGAAGGTGTGATTTGCTCCAGGTGTTTTGAACTCGATGTGAGGAATGTGTCAGAGGCGTGTGGAGACAAACCTCTGCACTGGAAAAATGCACGAAAAATACAACTGCTGCTGCTGCTCAAGGCTGTGGAGAAACAAGAAGAAGAAGAAGAGTCTATTTCAGGCACAAAAGACCCTGTAATAATCTCAAGTTTGCCTTTGTCAAAGCTGTGGGTTGGATTCATTAACAATTGTATTAAACATTCTAACTAAAGTCCACACAAACTTTCTCACAAAAGCCAGAAAGCCATGGTGATGAGTTCAGTGTCAGTGGGAGAATAGAGATATTTCATAAAAACAGTACAACAGTATAAGTATAAGTCGTGGCTGAGACTTGAGTCAGACTTGGTGGTCAGTGACTTTGGGCTTGACTTAGCGCTCTGTGACTTGAGACAACTTGATGCTTCTCTTCAATAAATACAATCGTAATTTTACATTTAAAAACTAGAACATGATCCTTCTAACTTATTTTTTTTTTTTATTGAATCTTTAAATTAAACTTGACTTAGAATTATGGACTTATTTGGGACTTGACTCAGACTTGAGGCCAAAGACTTGAGACTTACTTAAGACTTGCAAAACAGTGTTTTCAGAAACAAAGAGAAAGTGTCACTTTCACTCTCTCTAAAACCTTCAAGTCAAGTTAGAAATCTGGGGGTAATAGTGGACTCAGAGTTGAACTTTAACATCCATATCAAATCAACATCAGCAGCTTTCCCATCTAAAAACATTACCACAATCAAAAGTATTGTGTCAAAGCCTGACTTGGAGAAACTTATCCATGCTTTTGTCTCCAGTAGGTTAGACTATTGTAACGGCCTTCTCACCGGCCTATCCAAACGAGCTGTAAAACAACTGCAGTACATCCAGAATGCTGCTGCTCGAGTCCTGACCAAAACCAGGAAGTACCATCACATTAGTCCTGTGCTTAGGTCTTTGCTCTGGCTCCAGTGGCTCAGGGAATAGACTTTAAAACAGCTCTGCTTGTGTTCAAGTCTCTCCATGGTCTAGCACCAAAGTACAACTCTGACATGTTAGTGCGTTATGAACCATCTCGCACTCTGAGGACCTCAGGGACCGGCCTCCTGCTGGAGTCAGGACTAAACATGGACCAGAGTCAGGACTAAACGTGGACCAAAGTCAGGACTAAACATGGACCAGAGTCAGGACTAAACATGGATCAGAGTCAGGACTAAACATGGACCAGAGTCAGGACTAAACGTGGACCAGAGTCAGGACTAAACATAGACCGGAGTCAGGACTAAACGTAAACCAGAGTCAGACTAAACATGGACCAGAGTCAGGACTAAACGTGGACCAGAGTCAGGACTAAACGTGGACCAGAGTCAGGACTAAACGCGAACCAGAGTCAGGACTAAACACAGACCAGAGTCAGGACTAAACACGAACCAGAGTCAGGACTAAACACGGACCAGAGTCAGGACTAAACGCGAACCAGAGTCAGGACTGAACACAGACCAGAGTCAGGACTAAACACGAACCAGAGTCAGGACTAAACACGGACCAGAGTCAGGACTAAACGTGGACCAGAGTCAGGACTAAACGTGGACCAGAGTCAGGACTAAACGTGGATCAGAGTCAGGACTAAGCATGAATCAAGACTAATCAATCTAAGCAGCTCAGCATCTCAACGAGAACAAGAATATAAGAAAATGACAGCCTCTCCATCAGAACTTAAGCTTTTTTGAGATCATAATCATTGTCTTTTGTGTTGAAGTGGCACAGACGATGAACAGGAGACAGAAGAGACAGTCAGGCAGGTGCAAATGAAGCTATTAATAACTTTTTCTCTGCACAACAGTTGGAATAATAACACATCTTCATACAAAAGAGATTTCAAGTGTGTGAACATGAACAGTCTATAGTTGTTGGGCGATATTGGTCTAATATTGTGATCTCCTTTGGAAACAGGCGTCGAGTCTGTGCAGAGTGATTCATTTGTCTGTGTGGGAAAACGTGACCAACAACGCATCCCATGTTTTCATACGTCTGTTGAGCGCTATTAATAAAAACTCTGCCTACAACGGATCTGATTTGAGCCTACGCGCTTGTTAAAGGGGACATAATGTGCAAAAATCAAGCTTGAAGAGGGTTTGATCGTGTTATAATTAGAGATGTGATTCAGAGGTGAGGCTGTGTTACTGTTTGAAGGCATAAAGCAAGTCTCATGTCTTTGGTTTTAAGTCTGAGTCAAGTCCAGGTCGAAGAGAGACAGGTCCGAGTCAAGTCTAATGTCAGTACCCTATAGTCCAAGTTGAGTCCAGCTGGTCCTAGAGCATGGTCCTGGACTCCATGGTCTTAAGTAGTCAGAAAAGTTCCATAATAATTGAAATTGTAGAAGGGGCCTTATAATGTTTAATGCTTATTCCAGAGGTGGGACAAAGTTACTGTTTTGCAAGTCTCAAGTAAGTCTCAAGTCTTTCCCCTCAAGTCGAAGTGAAATAAAGAGAGACAAGTCCAAGTTAAGTCCCAAATCAGAGTCGCACAAATCTAATCCCTTGAGTCACCTTCAAGTCAAAGGTGAGTCCCAAGTCTTAGTCTATTTGTATCAAGTCAAGTCTCAAGTCTTCAAGATTGTGACTCAAGTCTAACTCAAGTTCAAGTCGTGAATAGCAAGTCCACGACGTCCCTGCCTAATACCCCCCAAAATCATAAAATGTCCCTTTTATGTCATTGTATGTCACAAAAGTACAAATTTTTTCTCTTGTAAATGCAGTTTCTCTGCCAAAACGTGTACGACTTCTATACATTGTCTTCACCTAATTATTAAAGGGAACCCTGGATATAATCACATGTTTCCCCTAAAACACTTATAATATCATCACTTATATAAATACAGGACAAATACCTTGAAAGTATTTGTAGTTTTATTAAAATTGTGTTTTGAAGAAATGACATGGAGGCTGCCATTTTACTGCGGTTATGACATAAAATAGTGTTGTCAAGGTAACAACATGAATTCCTGGGTTAAACCTTGTCAGTTTGAGCCGGAGTTTCGCCAAATACAGAACAATTATGTGGAATCTAGTAAAACTGAAGATAATCAAGAGGAAGAGGCAAGAACTGGACACTGTCAGTGGTGTTTTTGTGGCAACTGTTCACAGATGAAACTGTGGTAGTAACCATGGAAACACTATTTTATGTCATCAACCAAAATGGCGGCTCCCAGTGGCTTGAAAACAACATAAACAATGACAATTTTATAAAAAATAGTAAGCAGTTATATATTTGTTTGTAATTTATTTTAATAAGAATGACCAGTACTAGTGTTTCAGCCAGATTTGTCTTCATATCCAGGGTTCCCTTTAAACAATTTATATTTTCAGACTTATAAGACAGACATTGTTCTGTCTTATACTCATGATGAGAGCCATTCAGATTGGCTGTAGACCTGCTTCACTTGTGTCTGAAGAGACTGAGCTGTGCTAGTGGGAAAAGAAATTCATAAATGTTGGATGTGCCAAAGGGTTTGTGTGAGTGAGAGATGTTCATCATTAACTTTTCAAAGCTGATGATGAAGAGCACATGCATGAATCAATATTTGGATTGATTCATGCATGTTTGAGTGATCTTGTATTGTTCTGCAGCTGTTTCCACCACCTATCTCTGCCTACTGTCTGTATTTACTACTACTCAAAAAAAATCTGATTCTGTGTAAAACATGTTGGGTTCAAAACTGTTACTGACAGTGAAATTTTACAATTAAAGGTGGGGTAACGGATTTTCACACTCCAAACACGATTTAAGTTTTAAATCTGCCAACTTCCTCTCATAAATCCCTCCACACATAATATCCACATGTGTTCATTTTTGGTTGTAATTACAGCTTAAAAACACTTTTTACAAACTGGAGAAGATCACCCAGCTCAGCCAATCAGAGCGCAGCATTCAGCTCTTGATAAGAACTAAACTTCTGTTTTATTCAATTCAGACAGTATCAGTGTTGTCATTCTTTCACAAAGTGCTGCTTTTATCATGTACTTTTTTGTGGAAAACACAAAGGTTACTGTTTATACCTAAAAAAAAGTTAATTACCCCATCGTTAAGACGTGGGGCTTATATCACTTCTGCTGTTTTGAACAGGAAACCTAATTCTAACCTAGATCCTTTTTGTGTTTTACAATGACCACATTGTACATACATCATGCCAAAATGTATTACCAACTACCAGTGTTGGGAGTAACTCATTACAAAAGTAACTATATTCCCTTTTTCAGTAACTAGGTAGTGTAACTTATTATTTATAAAAATGTTAGCAATATACAATATTAACTCACTTTTATAGAATGGCATATTCTTAGTTATTTTAATGTACTGTATGTTATTATTGTTTGTTTTAATTGTTTTATGTGCAATGTTTTATAGATGTTGTGAAGCGCTTTGTAACTTGTTTTTGAAAGGTGCTATACAAATAAAGTTATTATTATTATTTCTAGTTACAATCGACTCAAGTTACTTGTATATAAATTAATTGCTTTTATATTCTATTGAAAACGATAATTCAAGACAAAATACTGTCTGTTAGCATAAAGAGGAAAATGTGTTGTGACATCACATTTCCATAAATTAATCAGTAATCAAGTGTAAATGTAACATTAGTCTTGTACAATGTGTGATTAGCTCAAAGTCACTCACAGTAGTGTAACTCATTTTGAGACAGTAATATTGTAATAAAAATGTATTAAATTTGTCTCCCTGTAACTAGAATTATATGATGTATTACAATTTTACAGTAATTTACCCAACACTGCCAACTACAGAAAAGAGACAGTAATACGTATAGCTCCTTTAATCTTTCTTTTTCCACTGAATTTTTGGCTCCCCAGCTTTAAAATAATGAATTCTTGGAGCAGCCTCTCTAATATTTAAATATAGCCTACAGTTTCTCGTCTGATAGGTTACTCCCCGCTGTGTTTCCCCTCCCTGCTCCTGCCTTTTGCGCATTTGGGGGATCCACTGCTCAATGCCAACCATTCCTGGCATGTCCAAGTGGCGTTTTTAAAAATAGGGCAAGCATTGTGTACAGCGAGTCAGACGAGGACTCCTCCAATTATCCACGCATCCCGGCAGCTTTACAGCCTCTTCTGCTGAGTTTCACTCCTCCGTTCACTCTGCTCACAGCACAGGCTCAAGTTGAAACAGGTTTTTTGTCTAATTTGACGTCTTTTGGACCACGCCCTTCTCCGTAGCGCTCCGCAGGTACGCGACGCACAAACAGGAAGTGGCAACTGGACCCATCAACGAGGCAGGTCCCGGGGAGAGATGTGACCGATTCCTGCGCCGAAAACACCGGACGAGATGCGCTAAAGTGCGGCATCTTTCACTTCACAACGCTCACGAGACACCCGAGGACGTCTGCCATGCGTTTTCAGAGGATTACGTTGCTTTTTGGAGTGGCGCTCGCGGCTGTCCTGCGCGCAACAGGTAAAGTAACGTAACGTGCGGGGCTGCTTCTTTGCGTAACGTCACTTTGCGTTGACAAATCATCAATCAAAACGCCCTTATAAAGTCTCTGTCTTTGAGCACATGCTTAGTACGACCGGTTTATGTCTCGTTTTGTGCGTTAAATGTCACTTTGAATCATCGTTTTAGGAATAACAGACAGACACGCTTTACAAAGTTGCACTGATACTTCATTTGCATCTGTTTGTGATCTTATACACCCAACAAACTGTCTATAATGGATAAATATGCTTAGTACAACATGTGTTTGGTGCGTAAAAGTAGTCACGCCGTCATACTGATTCACAATTTACTACTTTTGCATTGAAATCTATCACTTTAATACATATAAAGTTGGATTAGACCCTTATTTAGATTACTAACTGTGACCATATGTCGTAATAATTTAGTTAGTGTCACAATAGTAGCCTAAAAGGATCTAGTTTTAGCACGTGCATCAAAAATGTAGAAGTAATTATCACTTAAATTATAGGCAAGGCAATGTCTTTGTATAATTTTTCATTAAATGATAAATGTGTTTAGTTCAACCTGGTTATGTCAACGTTATTAAGTCATTTTAATGCATAATTTTTAAGGCTATTATCCATGAAATGAAGAGGATTACTTGTATTTCAAACTGTGATCATAGTTAAAATACAATCAAAATGAATACATTTGCATTTATTAAGTCAGAATGATTGAAAAATATGCTGTTTGTGTCACAATTTTGTGCGTTCGTGTTCACCACTAATGCACAAAATGTAATCACTTGGAAAAGGTGGCACTGTTTCTCATGTATCGTAAAAAATATCATAAAAAACATGATTTAAATAGTCACAATCTTGGCCTGATTGAATCGTTTAGGAATAACAGACAGACACGCTTTACAAAGTTGCACGAATCTATTGAATCTGTTTGTGATCTTAGACACAACAAAAGGTCTATTAATGTCGCAATAATGGAAAATATGCTTAGTATAATCAGTGTTTTGTGCGTAAAAGTACAGTAGACGGTGTAGTCCCTCATTCATCCAGGAGTGATCCATAGTAGAAGTCTTCAAAGTAGTCATCTGGACAGTGTTTCCGAAGATCAAGACGTTTCGACTCTCATCCGAAAGTCATTTTCAATCTGAATTGAAAGATTGAAGATTTCAGATTGAAAATGACTTTCGGATGAGAGTCGAAACGTCTTGATCTTCGGAAACACTGTCCAGATGACTACTTTGAAGACTTCTACTATAAAAGTACAGTAGTCACACCGTCATATATATTGATTCACATTTTACTACTTTTGCGTTAAAATCTTTTGGAGATTATCACTTTAAACATATAAAGTTGTATTAGACCTTTATTTAGATTACTAACTGTGACCATAAGTCGTAATAATTTAGTTTGTGTCACAAAAATAGAATTTTAGCATGTGCATCAACATGTTAGTCATTTTGAGTCATAATTTTAGGAATAACAAACAGACATGCTTTACACAGTTGCACAAATCCATTATTTGAATCTGTTTGTGATCTAAACAACAATCGGTCTATATAGGCAAAATATGCTTAGTACAACTTGTGTTTTGTGCGTAAAAGTAGTCACGCCGTCATGTTGATTCACAATTTACTACTTTTGCCTTGAAATCTTTAGGAAGTGATCCCTATAATGCACATAAAGCTGCGTGTAAAATTTTAGCATGTGCATCAAAAATGCTGAAGTTAATTATCACTTAAAATGTAGGCAAGGCAACGTCTTCTTATAATTTATCAAATAAATGATAAATGTGTTTAGTCCAACCTGGTTATGTCAAACGTTATAAAGTCATTTTGAGGCTTATCTTGGTAAACAAGAGCCTTACTTCTTTTTCAAACTGCGATCATAGTCAAAATACATTCAAAATAAGTCAGGATTATTGAAAAATGTGCTGTTTATGTCACAGTTTTGTGTGTAAAATTGATCATTAAGACGTTTGTGTTCACAACTTTGCACAAGATGTAATCGCTTTGAAAAGTGGCACTGTTTCTTACATATCTTATTGTTACTAGAGACAAAATATCATAAAAAACAGTGTAGTGATAATAGTGATATAATACTAGCCTGACTGGATCAAAATTTTATTCATAACAGACAGGCACGCTTTACAAAGTGGCACGAATCCATCATTTGCATCTGTTTGTGATCTTATAGACACAATAAACGTTCTATAATGGAAATTTACGCTTAGTACAACATGTGTTTTGTGCGTAAAAGTAGTCACACCGTCATGTTGATTCACATTTTACTACTTTTGCCTTGAAATCTTTAGGAAATTATCACTTGCATTAGACCCTTTTTTAGATTTCTAGCTCTGACTATATGTCGTAATAATAATTAGTTCAACCTATTTATCACAATGATAGCCTAAAAACATTTAAGATTTAGCAGAAATTATCACTTAAATTGTAGCCAAGGCAATGTCTTCTTAATATTTTTCAATAAATGATAAATGTGTTTAGTTCAACCTGGTTATGTCAACGTTATAAAGTCATTTAGAGGCTATTATTGGTGAAATGAAGAGCCTTTCTTCTTTTTCAAACTGCAATCATAGTCAAAATACCTTCAAAATGAATTAAATTTTGTTTGTTAAGTCAGAGTTTATTGAAAAATATGCTGTCATGTCACAATTTTGTGGGTAAAATAGATCAGAAAGATGTTTTTGTTCACAATTTTACCTCTAATGCAAAATGTAATAACTTTCTTATTGTTACTAGAAACAAAATATCATTAAAAACATGGTTAAAATAGTCATAAACCTAGCCTGATTCATTCATTAGTAAAGTAAACAGCCAGTATTTTGTAATTTTCTGCATAAAAGTCATAATAAAGTCATATTGAATCACAATTTTGCCAATAATGCACTAACTTGTTAAGGAAATAATGTCTTAAACGTACAAATTTGCACAGTATGAATGTTTATAATGACAAAATATCAATCTATTTTCTAGTTCTGGCTTTGTACAACCTGTTTCTTTGCCTAAAAGTCTTCCTATCGATTCACAGTTGTCCAATTCTTAAAGTAAAACGCTTAAGAAAAGACCACTTGGCTTCATAAAGCTGCACAGTACCATTATATATACTTCTAATTGCAGCTACACAGAGTCGATTTTGATCAATACCAGCTGTAAGTAAGTCTATATAAAAGTGTATCATCAGCGTGTAGTGAAAGAATAACAAAATATCCACCCAAAAAGTTTCTAGGGATGCTTTCACCTTGTCCAAACTGTGCGTAAAAGTGCTTTATTTCTAATTTTAACCGCAGATACGAGGCTGTGAAGTGGTCTTACGCTGCGTTCGCTCACACTGGAGGACAGTACTTGACATAAATCCTCCGTCATGTATAATTGATCGCGTTGGATGAAAGCGTTGAGTGGGTGTGTGGGGCGGAATGGCGCGCCGTATTTTCCGACTTCTCTCCAAGACCTCCATTTCCAAAGGTTTACGAGGCGTTTATGGAGCTTCCCCTTGGCTTGAATTCATCATTACCTCATCAATGATTGACCGCCAATCTGCTCTAATGCGAAACTGGCACCGCTACAGACAGCTTTTTTTTTCTTTCTCTCTCGCTGACAGTGAACACTTTGAATACAATGTTTGCGGGGAAGTTTCTGTGGACTCTCTATCTTCTTTGTTTACCTTTTACCTACTTTTGGCAGCGACTGTCAGTTCGCTTCAAGTCCAAACATGAGCGTAAAGAAGTGAGTAATGGACAAACTGTATGTGGTGGATAGATTTGGACATATCTGGCAACTTCAAACCACTATTTCAACATTGTAGAAAGCTTAAATGTCACTATAATATCAAATATGCACTGCAACATCTATATATCTAAACTAGGGCTGCAACAAACGACTATTTTGATTATTTGATTGTTGTTTAAGATGCAAAAGTCACTTGAATACAAATTTTGAGCCAAGATAACGCCACTTAAAGCTGATTTTTACTCTGCAAACACGATTTAGGTTTTAAATCTGACAACTTCCTCCCTTAAATCCTTCAACACATGGTTAATATTGTCATGTATTCATTTTGGTTACATTTATGGCTTATAAACTTACAAACGACAAAGTGAAACTGGAGAGGACCACCCCAGCTCAGCCAATCAGAGAGCTGCATTCGGCTCTTAATTAGAACTAAAATTCTTTGTTTTTCAGTTCAGACAGAACTCAGAGGTCTCATTTTTTTCACAAAGTGCTGTACTTACTAGATACTTTTTAGTGGAAAGCACAAAGTTTGCTAATTTACAACTAAAAAAGTTAGATACCCCAACTTTAAGACAGTTCTAGATGTAGATTTACAGACAAACTATAGTGTTCAGGTCGAAAAACTTAACAACAAATTACAAATTAAACAATTTTCATGGCTCATTATTATCATTGCTGTTCAGTCTGAGGGTTTTTCAACTGTTTTAAAAACCTGTATAAAGTAGAATTGTATAAAAAAATCACAGACTAATCAGTATCAAATCTAGATTCATAGATTCTCAATTATTAGTAACCTACTACCTACTATGACCCTGTGCATAGAAGTTGTTTATTTTCAAATCGCCAGACTTAAGCGTTAGCATTTAGACACAAACACATCTTTTTATAAACACACTTTGGTTCTTTGGTGAAATATTCTTCTCATTTGTAAAGTATTTAATGTTTTCAGAGAAAACCACCAACAACTCACTGTTCACTGCCTGATCTTAAAGTATTTTTTTCATTTTAGACTGAGGCAGTAAAACCCCATAGAAATTAACTGCTAAGTAGGCCTAAGTAATCTTTATTTGTATACTGGCTTTCACAGACACAGAGTCACAAAGCGCTTCACAATGAGATGTACCCCTCCCTCCCCCTCAGTGGCAGTAAACTGCCCTGGGCATCTCAGCAGAGGCGATCCGCCTAAACACCTGGTGCCTCAACCTCCAACCAACACCAAATGTTCCCTAACCTGCATGTTCTAGGTTATAATTAAACAGGAAACAAACATGCCGACAGGAAGTTGGCAAAAAGAAGTTAGCAACTGACTTCTGTGCACAGAGCCAGTTGACATTGGTTTGGAGAATCGAGAACATTTTCTATCTAAATTGTGTTTGAATTATTATAAGAGTCATTTCAAATTGTGACGACACGAGTATAAAGACCAGTTAACGATTATTCAATTACTAAAGTAGTTGACGATTATTTCAATAATTGATTTGTGATTAATCGATTACCTCGGTGCAGCCCTAATCCAGACTTTCTTAAAATGACCTAGATTCAAAATTTTATTCTGGATTTGCGTCATTTTGTCTTGGTAGAATATAATTTCTTATGTCATGTAGAATATTTCACTGGTTCACTCTCAAACAAGAGAAATCGACTTTGAACACAAACTGGCCGACAGCCTCACCAATGTTAAAATCCAGTGGCAAATAATTTGACTCAAAATGAGAAATAATGTCTTGAAATCATTTAGAAGCAAGGAAAATAATCTAGATCTCGCCACTATAATTGGACGGCTATATAACTTATCAAAACATTTTCATTTGTACGTATCATTAATCGAAAAGCCCATTATTCAAACATACATCTTTAAAAGCTCAACTGTGAAATGTATTTGTTTCTCTAGTCGATACTTATTGTTGCAGACCTGGTTGTGTGCAGTGCTTGATCTAAACTACAAATGTGAGATTGTCAGAAATCACAGTTTGCTTTTTGCAGCTGCATGCAAATATAACGAGTCAGTTAACGGCTGTTTGAACAAGATAAGAGACAAAACGTGTTTCACTGAAGGAAATCTCACTGAGGAGCAGAGATCACAAACATTTCTGCAAATTAAACACTGTTACCGTTCTGTTTTTTATCACAATTATTATGCAGTTTATCGGAAAACACAAAAATCACTGTTTTAATTATTGAATATGATCAGTTTCTCTCAAGTGAAGCTCGAGCCAGTAATTATTCTAAAATATACAAAAGTGCAACATATAAAAGTTTTGGTGGAAGATCTTTAATCGATCACCTTCATCACTGAAGATGATGATGCTGTGTAATATGGCTTTGCTATCTCCATGGAGACTAACATGTAAAAGTCAGATCTGTGAAAAAGGCGTGCAAGCTCACTGTAATAAAGCATGTTTGTCCAGTAAAAACAATCAGAGTGACATTAATTCTAAATATACTGTACGTTTACTGCTGTTCCATGGAACATTCATCCCCATGCAGACAAACAGGGGCCGGAGTCTCTAAGAAAATGTATAGTGCTTCTTTAAGACAAAACAATAATAGATTGTTAATAAACCTTAGCAAACAACTCAAATCAGTGAAACATTAAGGTCGACTGACATTATAGAGGTTCTGCAGGTGACATCATGTTCATGCTGAGTGGCATCGATGCATGTGAGTCAATGGAGAGAAAGGACATTTTCTCTTGTCAGAGTTCAATAAACAGCTAAAACAGGAAAAAATAAACTACAGTTTGATAACAAATTCAACCCACAACAAGTCTACTGAGCACTGGGGTTGTAACTGACATGTGAAAAGAGAAAATCAAGTCAACAGTTGTAGCAAAGCAGATAAACAACAAGACTTTAGCTTCTCACATTTATCAGACATTGAAATCACACACAGTTGAACTTATTACCGTTTTCTTTAAAGGGACTGTACCTGATTTTTGCATCCTAAAAATGTAAACAAACAGAAATAATTAATTTTAACCTTTTTCCTTCAGGCTACATGATTTGCTCACGTAGCTAATGCATTCTGAGCTTCAGAATTGTTCATCATGATGAGTTTTAATGTTTTTTCACAGCTGTTATCGGCGAGGTGAGTCACTATGCTAACAACAGTTAGCCACAATGCTAAAAACAAAAACAGAAAAAGCTGCACACAAACGGGATTTTATTAGACATAGACAGGACTTTGGGGACTAATTTCCACCTGATTAGATACATTAACAAGGCATCAGTGCTAGGGGGAAATTGCTTTTAAGTTATCTTGTTGCAAAAAAATCGAGTACAGTCCCTTTAAACTAATACAAATTTACAATGCTAAAAAAGGGTTGAATTAAGTAGTATCTATCATGATATATGAGAATATTTTGACTGTCGTGACAATTTGCCTCTAAAACATGTACATTAGCTCTTCTTCACAGCACAGTAGGGTTGTCAAAAAAATCAATTCCCCGTTATTAATCGATACTAAAACCGATATCGATACTTTGAACAAGTATCGATATTTTAAGCCGCGCCCCCTCAACCCTCTGATACGCTAAGCCCCGCCCCCTTCTCCTCTCATTGGAGGTGGAAATTATGAAACTATCAAATACTGTATATATGGCCTTTATACTACATAAACAGCAAATGTGTCTGATAATAGAACAAAGCCCAGTCTTAATGTAAAGGTTCATGAATCAAGTTAATCATAAACAAATAGTACAATAAATACTATTATTTTAATAATATCAAAAAGAAAAACATAAATAAAAAAAATTATAATTAAACCGCTCTGCACGGTAGCAGAGTGGTTAGAGCTCTGGCTTCCCAATAAGGAGGTCGTGGGTTCGACTCCCGGGTCGGACCATATCACCATATCAACATCTCACGATCTCTCTGGGTGGAGTTTGCATGTTCTCCCCGTGTCACCGTGGGTTTTCTCCGGTTTCCTCCCACCTCCAAAAACATGTATGTTTAGGTTAATTGGGCATCACTGTAAATTACCCTCAGTGAGTGAATGAGAGAGTGAATGTTTGTCTGTCTAACCCTGCGGCAAGGCCACTGGCCACTGTCCAGGGTGTTCCCCGCCTAAGGCCCAAAGTCACTGGGATAGGCTCCAGTCACCCGTGACCCCTAATGGGACTAAGCGGCAGAAAAGGAATGAATGAATTTTCTTCATAAGAAAAGAAAAATTTAAAGTTGTTGTCGAAATCTGTATCGAGTATCGAGTTTTTTTTTTTCAAGTATATCGAATTGAGTTTGAAATTTTAGTATCGTGACAACACTACAGTACAGAAACATTTTTGCTGATTTCAAGTTACAATAAATGTGTATTTTTCATATTTTATGCTTGTTCTGTTGGCAGTTTTATTTTAAGCCAGTCAAAATCTTTTGAATACTGCTTCAGGCACTTGTTATCTATTTTAAAATGATCAAATACTGTATTAGTCGACTAAGAATGGATCAACCGATTAATCAACTAAAGAACTGCACCACTACTTCATTGTTATTGTTAATTAACTTCCTTGTAGCATTTGTAGCATTATTACATGGTATACTCGATATTGAATTTTGGCATATCTTCAAAATACCATTCTTAATATTATCTAAAATTCGATATATTGCCCAAGCTAACAACTTAAACTCTGCAAACGACTCAAACTGGGGAAGTGACAGCGTTTTTTGTTGCATTTTTCTTTTGACTCTTTGCTGATGTTCGTTGACTAAATCTCACTCGTATGAACGCACAGACTGAACAATAGCCTCAGTGTTGCGTCCGCAGCTGTCTGGAGTCGGGGACATGTTCGGAGGCCGTATCAGGTGTCCCAATTTCAGCTGTTCCTCTGCTGCTCCAGCGCCGGAAATCGACCGGGGCATGTTTCAGTGTAATCGCATGAGGAAGGCCTGTAATGAAAAGTCAATGGGATTTATCTGTTTGTTTGAAGTGAGACAGTGAAAGCAGCAGCAGCAGCAGCAGGTGTGTCCTATACAACGCCGAGTGCACAAACAGACACACAGCTGCTTGAATGACATTTAGAGATGTTTAGGAGACAAACAAGAGCAGGGAGAGACAAAAGCAAGGCAAAGGTTGTTCTCATGCTGTTTCTTTGACTTGTAAACAGATGTGACCAGGGCTGAGAGTCTTTAGTAGGGCTGTAGTCGACCATCCTTGTTGGAGTACTTTTAAAACGAATAATTTATGCAAGAAAATTCAAATAAAACTGTGTAATCATCTCTAAAAAGGCAGATTAGACCATGACTCTGGCCCAGATCTTCAGCTGTTCAGTGTATCAAATCTAAAGAAAATATTTAGCCGACTAATATAATCCAAATTTGGTCGACTAAGACTCCATTGACTGATTAATCGACAATCGACAATTCAGTGGATCCCAAAGTGTTGGTCGCGAACCAAATTCTGGGGGTCGCAAGACAATTCTCTATTTAGTTAATCATTTACATTGAATATGGTATGTTATAATACATTTCAGTCAAATAACACAACAAACTACTAAACTATTTAAGATTAAAACCTTTTTTGATCGAATTTTCAACTTGAAATCATTAGAAAGGTCTTTATGGCTTTTGAGTTTGGGTCGCGAGTCGCTGGCATGGTTGTTTTGGGGGTCTCGGCCTGAAAAATTTGGGAACCCCTGGACTAACTGACTAAAGGACTACATCACTAATCCTTAGTTAAATTAATGTATTTATAGGTTAGTGCTACAACTAACTATTATTTTGGTAATTGACTAAACTGTTGATTACTTCTTTTGATTAATCAGTGAGATGTTAATGTCACAAAATGCAGTATAAGAATTTTATGATATTTGACCAATATTGCAAAAAATCAAATGTATAGTCAACTTAACATTTCTTGAATTCAGTACATATTATGATTTGAGCCACATTTGCTAGCTGCATCCATTTTCTTCTGCTTTATCCAAAGTCGTGTCGCTGAGGCAGCCGTCTGAGCAGTTGCCTGGAAAATTCAGACGATACATAAAAATATATTGTCTTGTCACTGTGTCCCTCTTTTTAATTTTAGTGTGTGATTGACAGATGAATTAGCCAGAGACATGCATCACAACAACAAAAAAATCTTGGGGGAAAAAATGTCATGTGAGGTGAGTAAAGTTAGATTTTGATCTAAATGACAGACGACCAATCTACTTCTTTATTTCATCTGCATCACGCAAATAAACTCATCTGATTGCCCGGTGTATTGTAGAGGAGCTGAAACGCAGACGGGGAGAGTAGGGACCAGACCCACTCTTCACAATTTGCTTAAGCATGGACTCTGGATCCTAAGTAATCTACTTCCTCTAGCTCTTTCAAGGGAATCTTGACGCGTTCCCAGGCTAAAAGAGAGACATAATCCCGCTATCCTGTCTTTGGTCTTCTGCAGCTTCTCCTTCCAGTGGGACATGAACAGAACACATGAGGTGTTCTGGGCGTGTCCAAGAGACATCCAGAACACCAGAACACCAGAGTAGCGGCTCTACTCAGAGTTTTGCCATCTTACTTGACGAGCAAATTTTGTTTTCCAGAACTTGGCGCAGGGCAAAATTTGTTTATCAAGTAAAATTATTTGTCAGTGCATCAGATTTTTGATTCAGTTGTAAGTAGCGTTTTACATTACCACTGAAAATGAATAAATTAGCTGGAACTCCCCATTGAAAAAGCACACCACAAGAACTGACAGATTGCAATTTCTCGATCTTTCGATTAATTGCCCAGCTTTACCTCCCACAGTTCTAAGACAGATTAAATAATTGTCATAAGTCACAGTGCTGTAGACCGGACTCTCTGAGACCTCTGACTGAAGAACTCACCTCTTCTGCACATGTTTGTTTCATGGGCCAAAGAATTCTTTGGCAGGACAAAGTATTCTTACTTATTTATGATGTTTTGCTGTCTGTTTTGGTCAGAGAATTTTAATGTTTTTGGCTTGAAGTTTTTATTACATAGTCAATTTCTGCATGCTTTTTTTATACTGTACATTATTGTCTTTCTGATTCTAATTCTGTTATTATGTCTCTCTCTCTCTCTCTCTCTCCTTTTTCTCTCTCTTTTCTCTCTCTCTCTCTCTTGCTCTCTCCTCTTTTACTCTTTCTCTCATATCTGTCTCTCTCTCTCCCTCCTTCCTCCTCTCGCTCTCTGTCTCCATCTCTCTCTCTCCCTCTCTCTCTTATCTGTCTCTCTCTTACCCTCTTTCTCTCTCCTCTCCCTTTCTCTCTCTCCCTCTCTCCCCCTCTCTCTCTTTTCTCTCTTTTCTTTTTTTTCTCTCCCTCTCTCCCTACTCTCTCTTTCTTTATATGTCTCTGTCTCTTCTCTCTCCTTGTTCTCTTTTCCCCTCTCTCTCTCTCCCCTCCCTCTCTTTTCTCTCTCTCCATCTCTTCTTTCTCTCTCTCTCTCTCCCCCTCTCTCTTTTCCTCTCTCTTCTCTCTCTCTCTCCCTCTCTCTGTCTCTTCTCTCTCCCTCTCTCTTCTCTCTCTCCCTCTCTCTTCTCCCCCCCTCTCTCTCTCTTTCCCTCAGATGCCCTGGACACGGCGGTGCGTCCGGACACTGGCTCCTCTGTGACCGTTTCCACCGAGCGCTCCGACTGCAGCGTGTGCGAGCTCGCCGGGGTCAACGCCACGGAGACGGCGTGCCAGCAGTCCCGCCTCCTGACCCCCGAACAGGAAGTGAAGCTGCGGTTCAAATGCTCCGAGCCCGTAGAACAGGCTTTCTCTGTCTCCGTCTCGCACACAATCGGTGAGAATCACACCAAGACTATTTATGTCGGTCTTAAACACTTCTACGTGCGAGCTCGTTTGCATATCTGCTTCCGTTTTGAGGCTGTAGGACATAAAGAGGGGGATTGTCAGTTGTCGAAAAGGCGTGTTTGGGTTCTGGGGTGTCGAGTTTTTCCTCACAGCATCACAGGTGAAAATAAGATGAAGCAGCAGAGTTATAATTGTTGAAAACGCTGAATGTCACAATGAATCAGCAACAGCGAGGCTTACTAAAGTTAAAAGTGTGCAGTGTAATTTAACATTTCTTTAAAAGAACCATGTGCACCATTCACAGACTTACATTAACAGAAGGTAAAAATATAAAGGGAACAACTGTGGAATACCTTCATAAATTGCTGGGTAGTGGTAAATCACTCTAGTGTCAGAGTATGTACATTTGAATGAACACTATTAGTTTTTAGCGGCTTAGCATGAACAGTGCATCTCACTGCTCAACAACTACAACAGAAAACATAGACTTGAGGAAATATATAGTGTGTCAAACATAGATATGAAGGCATGGAGATGAATAAAGTGATCCAACAGTCCAAATATCTACAGTAAATATAACTAACAATGCTAACGTGATGCTAGCACCACCTGGCGTGCTTTAAAGTTGGGGTAGGTAATTTTCATACAGCGAAAAACATGAAATAGGTTTTAAATCGGATTAATTCCTTTCATAAAACCTGGTTAATATCGACATGTATTACTTTTGGTTGCAATTAAGACTTATAAACTTCTTTTTACAAACAAAGAAGTGAAACTGAAGAGGACCACCCAAGCACAGCCAATCAGAGCGCAGCGTTAGGCTTCGGATTACAACTAATATTCTTTTTTATTCAATGCTCAGTGGTCTAATGTTTTCACAAATGCTGCATTTATCCATTTGCTTTATGCGGAAAAGACAAAGTTTAGTAATTTACAACAAAAAAGTTAGTTACCCCAGCTTTAACGTCTTTCTTTTGCTCTCTGTTCACTTTTCTGACATAATGGCACATCAACAACTTCCATTTAAAAGTGTGGTTGCTTTTATTCACACTGCAAACACTATTTAGGTCTTAAATCTGACAACTTCCTCATAAATTCTTCCACACATGGTTAATATCAACATGTGTTTGTTTGGGTTGCAATTACAACTTTTAAACCCCTTTTTACAAACAACAAAGTGAAAGTGAAAAGGACCTCATCAGACATAAAATTATTTTTTATTCAATTCAGACAGTACTCTGTGGTCTCATTTTTCCACAAAGTGTTGCGTTTATTGCATACTTTTTAGTGGAAAACACAAAGTTTACAAATTTACAGCTTTAAAAGTTACCCCAACTTTAAAGGGGCACTATGTAAGAAAAACAAACAAACAAAGTGATTTCCACTTTTGAACACTAGAGGGAGCCTTTCACATGCATTTTGCCTATCTACCATGCTGCCGTCTAGCGTCAATGATCCATATTCCGGCCCGTAATAAAACATTTCAAATACGTATAAATGTATCACAATTGATGTGGATTGGTTAACAGTGCTCTCTTAAGTATTCATGTTGTAAAGAATAAATATGATTTAAATGTTTGTGAACTATAAGTGATAATTAAAATTCCTCTCAATCTTACACAGTGCCCCTTTAAGTGGTTGTGACTCGACTTGAAATTTTTTTTTTCCTAAAATTACACTTTAAAAAGGGACTTCCCTTCCCCAACACACATTGTTGAACTCCGATTTGAGTACATTTATGCAACACTCTGTGTTACAATATTCTTTTATTGACACTATTTACATGGGTATTAGATCAGAATTTACATTCTGATCGAATACCCATTGAATTCTGCATAACTGTGAGATGTTTGAACTGAAATAAGTCTTTCTCTCTCAGCTTGTACCAAAGACTCCTGCAGCCCTGCCTCTGCTCCCGTTCAGGACCTGCTCTCAGATCTGCCCCGCACTTACATCTGGGAGCTCAGTGCGCCTCCGAAAACCGCAGTGAGTCTGGACCCACAGGGGAAGGGACTGTCCAAGACCACAACTCCGTGCCCCGACGGAGTCCAGCTCTCCGTGTCCAAGTCCAAGTCCGACCCGGAGGAGCAGTTCTGTTTAGGCGGCCCGACGGAGGCTCTGGACGTGAAGGACGGAGCTGTCGTCAAACTGAAAATGAACCCAAAGATGACAGTGGGGCCGAGGGCGTTCACAGTGACACCTATAAGTAAGTTAATATATGTTACTTTATTTAAAACAGCGACAGGTGACAGCACAGAATATAAATGTGAGCATAGAGTGGCAAAAATACACAAGAATCAAAGGTGAGAAATATCTAATTTTTATTTTGTGATTATTGCAAAACCAAATATAATGATTTAGTGATTATTCACAGGACCAAAGAAGAGTGAAATCTTTTATTTTCGTTCATTCTTTGTCTAACACATCTGTTTAACTCAAGTTTGTGATCGGTTAATGAAATTAAAACTTTCAAAATGAAAAAAACTTAATGTGAGAAAACATTAGTTGTAATTGAGATTGTTTTAAAATGTTTAACTTTGCTTCTAAAGTGTGCAATACTTCGGATTTTAGATAATATCAGGATTGTTGTCTTGAGGATATGCAAAAATAGGGCTGTAATTCTTTAGTTGTTTAGTCTATTATTTGGTCGATGAAGTCTTGGTCGACCAAAATTTTATTAGTCGACTAATTCTTTTAATTAAGGATTTTGTCTTCAACAGTAACAGAATCATTGGTCTGAACTGCCTTTTTTATATAAATATCTTCATTTTCTGTTTAAACTATAGTTTTTGCATGAGTAACATAATATTTCTTATTTTTCAAAAATTATCAAATTTTGTTAAATTATTTGTCCTGTTAATGTTATCTGTAGTTGTTCAAATGATTATGTAATTTCGACACCAGTTTTAACACTGATTTGCAATATTTTTGACAACTCTACTTTTAGCTTCAGAGCCTTTGCCACAGCCCTATTTGAGTGTATCATTTGTAGTAAAAATTCAATGGAAAAAAGCCGGCTGCACACTACAGGAGCTTTTCTGTATTTATTTATAACCAATATTGTTATCCATTGTTAAAATTCTGCTGTTGCAAATCAATATTTTCTGATGCCTTTATTTGAATTTTTAAATCAGAAGGCTCATAAAATCACAGACTTTTCACTTTAGTTAAAAAACAAAACAACTAAGCTCTAAATTGATTTAATAGGGAAATTACACATCTGGCCAAATATCTGATTTTTTTCTATAAATATATCCAATGCCAAATCTTTAATTCAATAATTGCCCAGCTCTAGTTTCAATAGAGTGAACTAAAAATACTTAATTTTGCTTTTAAACTTGTCACGATTATTATTCTATTGTTCTCGTTGTTCATATTGTGGCTTGAATAATCACGATTACTAAATAAACTAATAATCTTGTCATACCTATTGACATTTTCTTCTGTGAGAGCTTAAAATACGACTAAAATGAGAGACAAAAGCAGCTTAAGTCAGACACAAATACAAACAACCACGTCTTTGCTCTGAATATTGACACAGAATGCATGTGTACAGTTCTCTTAAGCCTATAAATGTACAAAGTAAAGCTGTTTTAAGACTTAATTTGGCTCCTGTCCTAATTCATCTGCAGTGATTTACATTAAAGACACAAATAAACATCTATGAACAAATGAACTGTTGAAAAATGCAAAAACAAAGTGATTAGAAGTTAAGTTTTGTAAATCTGTGCTGTTGTTTCAGAGGGAAGAACGATGGAGGTCACGGTTGGTCCCGAGACTGAGGTGATTCTGACACGAAAACCGTCTGATCCTGAGTGTGAGGTCTGCTCCGGAGGCGACTGCAGCGACTCTACAAAGACAATCACCAACTCAGACAAACTACAACTGGAGTTCAGCTGCGCCAAGCCACAAAACGTCTTCACTGTCAAGATCTCTGGAAAAATAGGTCTGGAACTATTTAGTTTAGCAATGCACCAATCCAGATTTTTCAGTCTCCATACCAATTACAATACAGTGGTCCCTCGTTAATCGCGGGGGTAACGTTCCAAAAATAACCAGTGAAAGCCGAAACCCGCGAAGAAGTGATCTTCATTCTTTTACCAGTAATTTCAGTTGATAACCTGCCTGTTTATGATGTTTAGTGTCTTTTGTACAGGTAATAATGCGCTGAACACACGATTCACCGCGAGGTACAACAGCGCGAGTCGTTTATGTGACGTTTAAAGGCTCGCGTAGACAGGATGTGATGAGCGTAAATGTCGTGTGCATGTGTCTGTCAGCAGCACCTCAGGGCGCTCCTCCGCTGACAGACACATACACATGAATGGGATTTCAAGCGACATTTGCCGCTCATCGTGTCCTGTCTGCACTGGAAGAATAAAGAGGAACGGTGCTGTGCTCTTTTGCCTGCTCTGCTTTTGGCACGTTGCCCGTCCCGCTGCGCTCCACAGCCGACCGCAGAGCCACGGATCACACGGACTCCAGAGCCGACATGAAACACATCCGGACTCTAGCGAAGTCACAACACGCTCCTCAAACACATCTCTGAACTACACAAGTGACGTTCCAGCTTGAACAAACTTATCATCGTAACTACAAGCTCAAAGAGTTAAATCCTCACCTGGAGAAACGTCCGAGCGTCAGGTCAGCTTCCCCTGCATGATCCAAACTGTCTAAAGTTTTATAAAAGAGCTTCTGTGCTGTTGCCTGTGAATGCTGCGATGTGATACGGCCACAAACAGTGAGTTTGAGAGAAAAGCACGCTACAGCGCACGTCTATAGGACCGCACACTGTAAAAAAAAAAGCAAAATTGCACTAAAAACAAATCTGCGAAGCCGCGAAAAGTGAACCGCGATGGAGCGAGGGACCACTGTACTTTGGCTTTAAGTATCTCCCAGTGCCCAATGTTGACCGATACGAGTATAGAGACTGAAAATAGTTTTGTTTAATTCATTTAAAAATTGGTCATACGTTGTTATGTAGCTATTAACAACTTGATGTGATAACATTTTAACCTCTATGAGAAGGTCTGTATCAGAGAGTAAATTGTCTCATTGTGTCCAAATAAAGTCACAAGCAGGATATCAGCTGAACCGATATCATGGGGCCAATACCTCATATAGCAACATTTCATGGATAGTTGCAGAGAATTGATCCCAATACATCAATAATTGTTACTGTTAAACCCACATTCCAGCATCAAAATCTCTAACAAATTGTTTTCAGTTTAAAAAGCATGTCTAACACTTTGGCAAAACGTCTTAATAACTTTGTAGTGTATTAAAGACATGGAGTTTTAACAAAATTGTAGGTCCTAGCCTCCTGACTCACTACAGAGCTGCACTGTTGTCAGCTAACTACAAGAGTTTATCACTTTGCGACAAAAAAACCTTGTGCTGCTAAATCAACATTTGTGAATGAAACTCGACCCTACGAAATCTAAAAGCTACATTCAGGTTAGGGCTGGGCAGGGGTTAGAGTTTGACGGCTGGATTTAGCCATTGACATGAACTTTCTGAAAAATCAGATAAGTCTTGGTACCTCAAAGACAAAAAAAAGGAAAATACAATAGACATGAATCGTGATAAAATCGAAATTGTGATCTGGCTCCAAGAAAATCGTGATAACATTTTTTTGCCATATCGCCCAGCCCTGATTCAGGTGTGTGAAAAAACAGCAAAACACCGTCTCAAGCTTCAGGAGACAAACGTCTGTCAGACCGGTTCATACCTGATCAAAACAGCGAGCTCTCATCTCGTTTTGAGGTTTTATTTAAAAAAGTTTCCCCAGCTAAACAGATGGGGAGTGGGTCTTTCTGCATGCGCAGTAGGGCGGGAAGTGACGTCGACCGAAAATTCAGCATTTTGTTAACCACGTTTACTCGACAATGGCAACTCACTAACTAATAATGAGCTCATTTTGTATTGTAAATAAATCATTCCTGGATCACAGCTCGTATGATTTCAAATACCTAAATGTCTGTCTGTTTGTTTTTCTACAGCTTGCACAGAAACCTCTTGCTCTCCAGACGCTGCAAAAGTCGACCCAGCTCTCTTCAAAGGCTTCAAGCGGACTCTCACATGGGACATCACTTTACCCCCAAAACCATCCTGACCTGGGCTTCCCCACGTCAGGACTGGAGGAAACTTCGGGCTCGTGTCCAGATGGCGTTCAGTACTTCCTCACCTCCAGTAAAAATTCAGGTCCTCCGAAAAAGAGCAGTTACTGTCGAGGCACCTCACTGTCGTCTCTGAGTCTGCCTGGACAAACTAACGTCGTCCTGGAAGTGCCCAAAGACCAGGATGTAGACGCGACGCTGTTCACGGCCACAGCTGCAAAAAGAGGTGAAGATTAAACATATTATAAACGAATAAGTAAGCTCTTTGGTGCTTATAGAATTTTGTTTGACCAACTTTAAAGCTAATGGAGTTTTAAAGATACCAGGGGCGATTCTAGACTTCCAAGTTTAGGGGTGCAAATGATGATTTTGTACTTTTTTGCCTATAAAAACACACCACACACTCTTTTTTTTCTCTCTGTGGATATTAATTATGGCAAAGGAAGACATGGTAGTGCACATATTTGTGTGTTTGGCCTCCTCTGAGCAGAGACTCTAATTTAGTCCCTCCTAAGTTAAGTTGCACTAATATCACAGAAAAAGTGTTTCAAATAATTGCAAACCTATGCTGATATATTATTCAGTACACATATTTTCTAAGAATTACTTCTTCCTCCCACTCTCTGCCTCTCTCCAGTATATTCACAGTGATTACATTATATTGCATTTTATCCTATGAAAAAAAGTAAATAAAAATGTGTAATCAGGGTCACACTGTCCGCCCTGGGGACTTTTTGGCCAAATTGCAGGTAATTTACTGTATTCTAGTACACTTTAGAGGTTTTATAGTCACATCCAATACAAGTCTTTATGTTTCCATAGGTTAATTTTCCAGTCTGATCTGTGTGTCTCCTCTTGTGCTCTTCACACATGAACCTTCAGTCTGTTTCACAAACACGCCTAAGCCTTTGTGAGGACATCTGAACACAAGTTTATATTGATAACGATTAGATACTGATGGAGCCGCGTGTGCGTCGCCACGTGCACGTGGCACGCGGCCATGTGTTGCCGCGGTTATGCGCGGCGCCGGTTTGCATCGCTAAAACGTCTTTTTCAAGAGTTTAACTGCACGTTTCTCCACGGATATTAGATCAATTTTTGTCAAATAAAAAGTGGTGTCGAGCTTGACACATGAAGCACTCTATTATGACATCAAAATTATTTAAGAAAGCTTAACTGTCCCCACAAAAGGATGAATTCACAAACGTGCAACAGGGCGCCCAGCGCTTTCATTTTAGTGATTGACAGCATGAATCTCTTGACAGTCAGAACAACGTTCAAATGTGCAATTACTTTGCAACAAGCGTGACACAAATACCTGAGCTAAAACCTGTGGCATCATCCTACTGGCAGCAGCATCCACCCCTCCACACCTCTACCAAAAGTGCCGCTGTGGGACACACACTGGCTAAGAGCGGATCAAACCACTTGGCCAAAAAACATAGGGGTGTGTATTATTGTGAGGGCTTAAGAAAATATGATCATGGGCATAACAAATGACAAACATGAAATATGGAAAGCAAAAAATTTAAATTAGTAATTAAAAAAAAAAAAAAAAGATGAAAATTATAGGCCTAGGGGTGCTTTTAAAAATGTATGGGGTGCTTGAGCACCCCTAAAAAGGGTCTAGACTCGCCCCTGAAAGATACTAAATACGACACTAAGCATTAGGTCCTTCGCTCCAAACATTGAGGACGCATTCAAACCTACAAAATTTGGTCAGATTAAAGCAATCCAGAGTTTGTTTCCCAGGAAAGTCCGGACTTTTTTCAGGTGTGAATAAAGACACGTGAACTCTGATCTTAATCAAACAATCGGACTGAGAACACCTCGTCAGGTCGGTCTCAGGCTGATTGCAAACAAACTCTGGTGCGAATCGCTTATGGTCTGAATACAAACGGCCTCGATCCGAAACAAACACGAAAAACATGCACTTTTTGCGGCCTTGACGAGCCACTGTCAGAGCGCACAGAGACAGGAGAAGCACAGGCACAGGAGCGCACCTGTCCTACAGCCTACCGTGAGACAGTCACTCAAAACACTGTGGTTTCGTCTTTGCACGCATCAGCCAGATTATCGCACAACTGAAGATGTGTATTTCCAGCATCATTTCCAAACCTATGCTCTTTATTCTGTTGTCTACATTTGGTCTGAAAAGACTGCCATAACATTTTTTTTCGCTGGCGCTCCTTGTTTTTATCAAATAAGCACCATTAGAGCTTTGATAGCCTTCTTATTATGATGGAGTAACCTTTTGGAGAAGAGGAGCCTTGCAAACCAGACTCTTAAAGCGTTTTCAGGTCCTGAAGACTTGTTTAGTCCATTAGAATCCATGTGTCCAGAAAAAAAAAGTCTGAAGCACTTCACAATTTCATCGTGAGAACTGCTATGCCCGTTACAGCGAGCAGTCTGCTGCGTTTGTGCCAGCCAAACCCTTGTAAAAGACATCTTCCCCGCAGCTCCATATCAGTATTTTTGCTGCGCACACAAACCCAGGTTCCTGCCGCCTCACCTCAGGCTCCACACGGGTTGAAATCTACCGCTGGACTGGAGTCTGGGTTTGGACCCGTGTTTTGTCCTGTTTTATTTTCGCTTTTTCGCCCTGACAAACTGCTTAGACGTATTTACAAGTCTATGGCAGTTATAATGAACGAATAACGGGTTTCTACTTTACTATAAAGCCTAACTTTTTTCCCACAAAAACATCTTCTGTGTAGCTCCGCCCCCACGTCAAATCTATCCAATAAGATTGCTGGTTCTTAAATATGTGTGTCTGTTTACGTTTTATAGTCCACTTGACAGCAGCGCAGTGAGAATACGTTTCAAATAAACTGAAAAAAATTAAGTTAGGATCAAACAAGCAGACGTTTGCAATTTTTTGGTCTGAATACATCCTAATATGCATTTTTTTCATGTTTCTTTATTCATATATATTTTGTACCTGATTTTTAAAAATGTAAATCTTTCTTTCCCTCCAGGCAGCCGGATGCTCGCGATAACCACAGACTCGGACACAAAAGTCACAATCAAACGCGACCCGCCCGGCCCGGACTGCGACGTGTGCGTGACCCAGGACTCCAAACAGACCTGCTCCCACAAACAGGTGCTGCGAGACCCCAAAAACGTGTCTGTGGAGTTCAGCTGCAGCTCGCCCCAGGACCTCTTCACTGTGGAGATCATCAGGGACATCGGTGAGAGGACTTACTGAGAATAAATGATCTGCAGAAGAAGATATTTGGTTTGGAACGAGCAAATGCTTAAAGGAAAGACATTAAACTCAAAGTGATAATGGCCTCACTATAGACAGTTGCAATGTATGATGGAATTGTCTAATCAAAGTTGAAAACTACTGGAAGTAATTTCATTTCTAAAACAGAATCCCTTCAAATATCTTAGAGGTTGGCAGTCATTTTTTTCCCCAAAGGCCATATTTGAATCTAGATAAGCATCGAAGGGTTGAACGGCGATCATTGGTGTCACAAATTCTTCTTCTTATGATATTTACTCTATTATTTTGTCCATTTATTGTGATATTTGTTAAGAACACAGGTACAAACACATGCTCCATAGTGCTGCAACTGGCCGCAGCCTGATACAGGTCATCAAAAAGCACCAAAATGCAAAGACAGTTAACACTGTGCATAGAAGCTGTTTATTTTTAAATGGTCAGACTTTAGCGTTAGCATTAACAGACAAACACGTCTTTTTATAAACACACTTTGGTCCTTTAGTGAAATATTCTCCTCATTTGTAAAGTATTTAATATTATTTCAGAGAAAACCACCAACAACTTACTGTTCATTGCCTGAGCTTAAAGTATTTTTTTATTTTAGGCTGAGGCAATGAAACTCCATAGAAATGAACTAAACAGGAAATGAACATGCCAACAGGAAGTTTGCATTTTTGAAAATAAATAAGCCAACTGACTTCTGTGTTCAGACACAATTTACACACAACTGACACAGTTTCTTGGGAGTTTAAACAATCATTTAACACAATTAAAGTGTGACCATATTTTGTCCCGCCCCCTTTTCTAGGAAGTGCACTTCCTGTTTAGCTCTGTTAAGGTCTAACTCTAACATGTCTGTTTGTCCGTCTTGTGGGCTGCAAGTTCAAATACATGTAATGACAGTTAAAATAAACCCATTGAGTGATTTCTACAGGCTAAATGCAGCTAAACAGGAAGTGCACTGCCCAGAAATTGGGCGGTGCAAAATATGGTCAATAAGGTATAGTCGATTGTCAAATCAAAAAACAAAATTATACACATCATCAAAATAAAACCAAGCTGGGTGAAAACGAAGAAAAATGTTCAGTGAAATCTTACATAATCATGTTCACTGTGATTTAATGAAAAACAAGTCTAGCCTTTCAAAATTATATTCCTTCTTGTCTCTCTTTTTCTAGACTGCTCCACAAAAGTCTGCACTGGCAACGTCTTCCAGACGGAATACTCCATGTTCCCGGATTTTAACCGGACTTTTATCTGGGACCTCAAAGTGACTCCTGCTCAGGCCTTCCAGCTGCACTTCCCTGAACCCGGAATGAGGCAGATCCCAAACAAGCAGCTGTGTCCGGACGACCACACCTACTCCATGGTGACTTACCTGCGCACGGGACCGGCCACTATCGGGACGTTCTGTAAAGGAGGCCCCGTGTCATCTCTGCTGGTGCGGTACAAGGGGCGCATGTTTTTGGAGGTGCCTGGGACTCGAAAGCAGGACCCTGTGGACTTCACGTTCAGCCAAGGACCTCACAATGAAAGTAAGATATTAGTATTATTATAGACAGTAAAAGGTGAGCTCAGTGTTAGCATCAGTATTTTTTCCAACATGCGGGTCCTGCATTTCTGACAATACATAACTGGCCTCAGACCCACACAGCTGAGTATTTGTACAACTCGCACCTGCATAGATTGTATTACAGTACTTTCCATTTATTAAAAAGGTTAAAGGCAAATCTGGCAGCCAAAAGTAACACTACAGTTGACTTTAATGTAGTTATAAATGGTCAGTTTTCACCCAGTGTTAATTTGTACAGCAAAATGTGCATATGACATACCTTTCATACATTTTTTATATTTTTGTTTGTTTTTGTTTTCATTTGGGAATTCAAAACAATACTTGGCATTTCACCCTGCTTGTCTTTTTCTCAAAATAAATGCAAATGTCTACTCTCCGACACTTCGACTCTCGCGCTGAGCAGCACAAGTGAGGCAGGTCGTGAGGTAAATCTATACAGGGATTATCAGTCAAAGTCACTTTCTGCTTTACTGCGCTTGCACCATGCAGAAAGAGACGCTATCCATCTAGTTGGTTGGATAAACTTTGATTAAAACAACAAAATGGGACGCGAGCTAGCTGTTTTGGATCAGGTCTGACAGACTTCTGGCTCCTGAAGCTTGAGACAGTGTTTTTCTCACAGTTTTTCCACTTGAATATAATGTGTAGGGTCAAATTTCATTCACAAATGTTAAATTAGCATCATAACTTTAGTTTTCGCTCGGTGATAAACTCTTGTAGCTGGCTCAACTGGTTGCTACAGCTTGGTCAATCAGCGGCAGCTCTTTCTGCATGCGCATGCATCGACCATGTTGATAAACAAATAATCCCTCTATATTAGGGTGACCATATGTCTCTATTTATCTGGGACAGTTCCTATTTTGAGCTCTGCGTCCCATGTCCCACCAAATCTATCCAAATCTACTTATTTGTCTCAGTCTTACACAAGACATGTCCCAGTTGTCCTGATTTTGTTTTTACCACTGACACTTTCCAACAGTGAAGGAAGGAATAAAATAAAATTAAATTAAATAAAAACACGAGAAAAAGGCACCATTTGCTCTGGCAGAAGTTTTAGAGAATGTGATCGTGCCATGAATTGACTAAGTGCGTCCGAACATATTTTGAAATCAAAAATTTGAGTGTGTCCCAGTTTTCAATTTTGAAAATAATGTAATTCTACTCCATATTAGATCCATAGACATAACACACCCAAAAATTCAGTCCAACAGCACTTGGTCCTGCTCCATGTTTGTTTCATGTGATGCAGATTGTGTAGTTCCTGAAACAGCAGCACCACTGACAAATGTAGGAACAGATTCTCTTCACTGCTGTTTCCTTGTCCTTGTGTGATTCTGTTACACTGCCCTCTACATTACAGAACAGAATCCACTCCACTTCAGTTTGAGAATTGATCTGTGAAATATAGGCTACAGGCGTTCAGAAGAGCGAGTGGCGGCGCGCTAAAGGTGCAGCGGCCCGGGGGCTCACTCCAAACGTAATTTCGTTCTACACTGTGACAACGACAATGAATCTTTCTGTTTTGTTCTGTTCTGATCAACAAAAAATTACCCGCTTCATCCTGCCCTGCAATGAAGTATCTATTTCTCAACTCAACCTGTGTGCAAGTCGCGGGGGTCACGAGCATCACTACTAAATCAATTTAAATTTCATTATTACCCAGCACTAATGCTTATTCTGCTGTTTGAGGCTAGGGCTCTACTATACTGTGATGAATTTTAATTGTGAGCTCATCCCTGTGACAATAAAACATTGCAGTGCACAACATATACATGAAACTAAATCTATACTTTTTCTTGGTGATTTTAAGCTCTTATATTATGTTTTCCTGTTTGTTTTTAGTGGTGGCCATCGTCAAAGTGAACCTGCCCCGAGGAGTCTCCAACACTTCCTTCATCACTCCAAATTATCCGGCCGACTTTCCGGACAAGGAGGAAATGCGATGGGACTTTGTGGTTCCTGGGATGCACAACTACAGCTTGAGTTTCACCGACTTCAATCTCCCAGAATGCCTCAGTGACGACGTCGTTTTGGAGTATCACAAATCGGACAAGAAGGTGACAAAGCTCAGCCTGTACGACGCGCAGCCCAAACATCAACAGGGAAACTTTGAAATGGTGTTGAAGAACTGCGCCACCAACAGGACTTTACCAGGATTAACTCTGAGCTTCAAGGTGTCTCTGATGAGGAGCGGACATCCAGGTAAAGCACAAGTTAACAGACGTAATAATGTGACCTCAAGTGTGAAGTATATGTGAGAAGTATTTAGAAAACTTTAGATACTGAGAGCAAATTAACCTTTTTCTGCTAAGCCTCTGGAGAATATTTTCAACTTAGAATATTACTGCTTTAATGTAATCTATTGTGATTAAAGTCTGGGGTTTATGCAATTTTGAATAGTGTGAATTATGAGTGCAGAGAAATGTGCTGCCAAAAGTGAAAATGTATATTTTTGTAATCCAAAAAGTGTCAGAAAGATTAAAGGCACAGTTGTAAGCGTTTTCAGTTCTGAGAAAAAAGCACAGACATTTTTAAATCTACAAATGCACACATTGCTCCTATGAACTAGGCTTGGGACGATATTAAAATTTGCACGATTACAGTGACCAAAATAATCGCGATTAACGATATTATCACAATAATCACTGAAATATTTATTAGTGCACCATATGTACAGTATGTGTTTGAACAAAGACTTATTGTATTTTGTCAAAGTACAATCAATAATGATTCAAAGTGAACAAATGTTTACAATGTTGAGCAAAAAAAAAAAAAACTTTGTCTCAGAGTCATTAATTAACTTTAACACATGAAGCTTCTCTTTGTTTAGTCATAATTCAGCTTCTACTGGGGTCACTACAGTCAGATTTTAGAGGCTTGTGAAGCCACAGGTGCACATCTGCTGCTATAATTGCGATTATCGTCACGTACGATTATCACGATTATGAAAAAATGTCACGATTATTTAATTGCGACCCTAAATTATTGCGATTAGCGATAATATCATATATCGTTCCATCCCTACTAAGAACTTCACATAAGTTAAAATAGTCTCTTTTTTGGTAAACTATGAAGTACAGATCTAAATGTGAGGTCTGAGTGGCAAGAAATGCAGAGAGTCAATGGAGAGAAAGGACATTTTCTCCTGTAAGAGCTCAAAATAAAGATAAAATAAGGATAAGAAGCTATATGTGAGGAAAAACTCACAACAACTCTGTAGAACAATGGGTTTGTAACTGACACAAAGCTGGTTAACAGTGGCAGAAAAGCAGATTTATCACAGACTTAATAGGCTCACACACAGTTGAAGTAATTACCTTTTCGGAGAGGAAATAAACTGTAGTACTGAAGTAAAATGTCATAAATCTCCAACTGCTGTTAGTAAACAAGTTAATGAAGCACTACACTGTTGCCATGACAACAGAAAATTATTGTTAGTTTGCATTTCGCCACATGAAAATTTATTTGTGTAAAACAAAACTTCAGGGATGAAAATTAGTCCATAAAAAGCAAAAAAGTAAATTTTCTCCATTGTGTTGCTACAAGTCGGTTAGAATGTTTAAGAGCGTTTTTAAAATACAATTATTTCAGTGCATCACCTCTATGGCACCACCGTGTTTGTTTTGACTATTAAATACTTTTTCCTGATAATGCTAGTGCTAGAATGTCAGATAATTTTTTTAGCAAACTGAAATGAATGTATTACCATGGCAACCAGCTTACTTCCGTAATTAAACCATTTGCAACGAATTGTGACCTTTGAGAGGATGCAAATGACTTGAGTTTCCTCCTAAAGACAATATAAAGATAATACTGTATGTGTGCATGAAGTGTGAGGAATTTGTAGTTAACAGATCAATACATCAATGTTTGTAATGCTGCACCTAAATAATTAAAGTAATAATTGTAAGTGTGACTAATTGTTGTTGTTGTTGTGTTGTCTTTAGTGTTGTGCACAGTGGACCTGTCGAAGCAGCCGGCTCTGTCTGTGCAGATTGATAAAGTGGGCTCGGATCCGTACTGCGAGATGACCATCGACTCCAAACTCCAGACGAAAATAAATGTGGCGTCCGGGACCAAAGCCAAACTGTCTTTTCTGGATTGTCCCAATGAAGATGTACAGCTCAGGGCCACACAACTGATCGGTGAGATGTTAAAGTATTACGCCAGCTTTTAAGACAAATAGGTTTGTTTAAGTGTAATAACTTGGATGCATCTTCATTGTCTTGTCCAAAAAGTAAAAAATAAAAAAATAATACAAGAAAATACAAATATGTGGTACCTGAGGATTTGTTCAGACCTGCTCATACGAGGTAAATATTTTATGAGGCTAATGCTAATTTATATTTAATAACCCTACAAACTGAACTAGTTATTACAAAAACATTCGGCCTGGCATTCTATGTATTTTTATCAAAATGTCTACTTTATATTTATGTTTATTTATTTGTTAGCGTTTAGCATTGCGCCAAAAATAGTCACTTTTGAAAACACATTGGTAAGAGCTATTCAACTATATTTTCCACAGGGGCTAGATTTTTGGGTGGACAGTGATTTCTGGGCAGGCAAGGCAGGACAAGCCATCGTTTTTATTACAATTCACTCAAGCTAATTACTGCTGTATTGACTTTTTGCAGAAAAATAAATCTTACATTTTTAGATACTTACATAAATCTAGAACAAGACAAAAGACTCAAACCCAAAAACATAACAGTGAGTAGTGCAGACTAGTCTCCAGACAGCTTTTTAAAGGGTTTGGTCTTGTCTTGGACTCTAGTACATTTGGTAACATTCACCTAGAGCTGTGTAATATATCAAATTTTAGATAATATCGTGAATGTTGTTTTGGAGATATGCAAAAAATAAATATCGAGAATATCGTTTATCAGGAAAAAAAGGAAATTTATTAAAAACAAAACTAAAAAAGGTGATCCTGCACTTTAGTAAGTAATAACATTTCAATATTTATTTAACATCTACTAATACAAACTTACATAAGCTAATACACTAAAACGTGCTTGAATTAAGTGATTTTCATTTTTATTCCTGACTGTAGAGAAAAATTATTGATGCAGTAAAAACGATATTGACAAAAATCTATTCAAGCAGGTCTTATTTATTATTACTTACTCCCGGGTCGGACCATATCAACATCTCACGATCTCTCTGGGTGGAGTTTGCATGTTCTCCCTCGTGTCACCGTGGGTTTTCTCCGGGTACTCCCACCTCCAAAAACATGTATGTTTAGGTTAATTGGGCATCACTGTAAATTTCCCTTAGTGAGTGAATGAGAGAGTGAATGGTTGTCTGTCTAACCCTGAGGCAAGTTGGCCACTGTCCAGGGTGTTCCTCGCCTAAGGCCCAAAGTCACTGGGATAGGCTCCAGTCACCCGCGACCCCTAACGGGATTAAGCGGTAGAAAATGAATGAATGAATGAAGTAACTAATGGGAATCCAGAGAAATAAAATTACTTTCTGATTGTAAGATTTTCATAAAAACAAGAAAAAAGTCAGTTTTTCTGTGTAAACCTGAACTAATAAGTAACTAAATAAATAACACGTATTTCAACACATTTTTTTCGGATTGACTTATTATCGTTTGAATATCGCCATCGAGATAGGTCCAAAAAATATCAAGATAATAATTTTTGTCAATATCGCACAGCCCTACATTCACCACAAACTCACTGTCACTGTCTGATCTTCTATGTATTTATCTTTTTAAGCTACGTGTCGTAAAAAATTCATAGAAATGAAATTAACAGGAAATGCTTGTATGTACAGAAGTTAGCTATTTTGAATAAAAACAAGCCAACTGATGTTCCGCACACAGAGCCAATTATATACAGTGAAAGTACAAAGATGGTTTTGATTTGGTCTCAATGGTCTTGGTCTTGGTCTCAGGACTTTGTGATCTCATAAAGGTCTTGGTCTCGATTAGTGCGGTCTTGACTACTTCACTACCAGTAAGAACTAATAATGTAATGTTTGGATAATGGGCTGTGGTTTGAAATTAATTGGTTGGAGGGCCAGACTTATGTTGAGTAGCTCTTACATAGCTCTTTCCCTGGTGAAGTATTTACCCCGTATGTGAAAGTCTGACCTTGCTGCTCTGATTAATTTGAAAGAATCTCTGCAAATTCTCTATAAGGAATGAATGTAAGAAAAAGAAACTATCCATAGGTATAATTAGACAAACCTGAACATTGTAACTCCTCTTGTTTCACCCAGAATGCCAGAGCTCGTCCTGTCCGGAGCAGGTCCTCTCCACCCCAAAGCTGGACTCCTGTTTGCCCATGCCCCTCCACAACGTCACCTGGAGCATCGTCATGCCTAAGCACAGCACCGTGGACCTGACGGCGCCCGTAGGGACCCTCAGACAGTCTCTGCCTGCGTCGGGACAGGACTGCACCGGCCCCGTGTTTCTGCACCTGGAGGAGAGCGACGGAGAGTCTATGGGGGAGTTTTGTTTTGGTGGTCCGATTCAGAAGATCCAGGCTCACACGAACATCTCGATCACAGGGAAAACATCCGACTTCAAGAACTACAAGGGAACTTTCCTCAATGTGTCCTTCAGCCCAGAGATTCACGGTAAGAGGATTTACAATTCAGATTTAGACAACTTTATTTATCTCTCAAGGGGCAGTTAATTTGAGCAGCATTAGACAATAAAAATAAATCAGTGACAGATAAGTCGTTCACTCCTAACCACAAACAAACAACAAACATACATCAGACGGAGCTTGTACATACGTTAGTGCTGTCAAGCAATAAAAAAAATGAAGAGATTAATGAATTATGATCTGTAATTAATTAATCTAATTAATCAATTTTTAATCTCACCTAAAAATGCTGAGATGTTTTGATCTAATTAAATTAACTACATTATTGTTGCAGATGGGAAATATTAATATATTGCAAAAATGAAGACTTTAAAAAGTGTTTTGTTGCTATTGTCAAGTTAAAACAACCAACTCACATATGGAAACAATGAAGTTAAAGATTTCAAAATTAATGCGATTAAAAAAAATTAACTCAATTAATATGTCTGTAATTGATTAATCTCAATTAATGCACTAATTTGACACTCCTAACATATGTATTGCGATACAGATTTTTAAAAAAATGTAGTTTTGCTTGTGATGTCTGTAAACTTAACATTACATGATGTCTGTTGCCAAGGATACAGTGCTCACGCTTCTGCAACACTTTATAAAAAGTGGATCTGGTCACCACGACATCAGTGCAATCAAATTATTATTTTTTTTGTAAAAAAGCAAAGGATCTTATTGGTCGCCTGTAATTTAGATTAATTTTGTCTCGGCATGATAAAACAGGCCATGTCGCTTGTTGTGTTTGTTGTTTTTAGTGCACTATTCAGTATTCTATTTGTCCGTCATTTGAACCAGACTTTAAATGGTTAAGACCCTAAAATCCTAGCTTAGTCCTGGTTCAGATTTTGTGCTCTTGCCTTTTTCAAGATAAGCTTTACATAAGTCAAATGTAGATTAGGATTAGCCTTGGTTTGGAACCTGGTCTAGCCCTGATTCAAGTCTTGATTGACACTGGTTTAGTTTTGACTTAGTCCTGCTTTCATCCTCCTGTGCAATAGTGCCTTTATGTTTTATTTTGTATTTGTCACAGTAAAAATGTAGATTTCTAGTAAACATTTCGTGTTGTTTGTGGATATTGGATGTAAAGCATAGTCCCCTTTTGAAAACTGGCCTTCAAAACCTAGTCTTTTGAAAAATCTGGCCCACTGTTTAAAAAAATGTAATAGCCCTGTGATAAATGATAAGTGTCCCTGATTGGCTAATCCATCTGTCAATCACAGCCACTGAAACGGGGAGAAACTTGGTGACCAGACAGTATATATGTACACAACCTCGCTGATAATTTACTTTCCAGTTATTACTATAAAAGAAGAATTTGCTTTTCACATTTGGTTGAACAGAAACATTAATAGGTGTACAAATATAAAAAAGATCAATTAACAATGTATTTAAGAGAAAATGTCAAAAGTTTATTATTACTGCTGAAACTGTACATTTGTTACAAGTTACTTTGGCTACTCTCATTGATCATGTCATTCAAATTTAGACATATAATATATACTTAATGAATAATTGTGTAAATGTTTTGTGTGGGGCAAGCCTTGCAGTAGTAACAGAGGAGTAAATACATATACCTGTATACTTTAGCAGAGCTGGGGTTTGTTTCTGAATACACAAGAAGAGCCACACTGGTTAATACATGAGCGTTTCCACATGTTTTGACACGCCTGAAGTGAAACTATGCAACAGTCACATATCTTACATTGTTATTTCATGTTACAGTATTTGGTCTTTCATGTGCTTGAGCAACCGAACCACTTACCTCACAAACACACAGCAGAGATCAGAAATACTGCTGCTTACATAGATTTAAATTCTTAAGATACTGTACATAATTCACACAAAATCTAACATGTTCCATCTAAACATTACTCGTGTTTGTAGGGACTGTGGATATATGTACAGTAGAAGATATTATTAAAGTCATATTATAAGGTACATCACTCTAAAACTGTTTAAGCATGATTTTACTTTCTTCAATTCACATTTTCTTTTTGCTCTGCACCTTTGTTGTCAGTCTTGATGCATCTAAAAGTCCACAAGATGGCAGCAAAATACATGGAAATACATTACATCAAGTCTAAATGAAGTTTCATTTTAAGTCGGCTCTATTAGCAGAATTTAGAAGCACATTTTTCAACATTCACAGCACACGAGGAAACTGATATTTGTGAAAGAGCATCCTCCTGTCCTTAGATCCTTCTTGGCAAGAAAAAACTAAAATAAAAAAACTCAACACATCCACAGTGAATGAGAAATGTAGATTTGCTGGTAAAGGTTAGGCCTGTAGAGCCAGAGTCCATCACGCAGAGGGAAACGGGCTCATCCAGCAGGACAAGGACAGGCCAATCTTGAAGAGGGAGGTGAACCAAGCAGGTCTGAAGAAGAAAGGGTGTTCCAGGATATCGGTGCAGAAGATGGCAATTAAAAAAAAAAAGATGAAGCCTTAAAACAACATTATTTTCTTTCAAAATTTCTCTCTGAAGAGAAAAACGTATTTCAACAGATGTGCATCTTGGTCACATTTAAGGAGTCTTATAAAGCAGGTTTTCTCAAAAAGGTCTTTTGAAGTGCAAGTGTTTCATTCATTTGCATTAAATAGTATCCTTACACATTATATAATAATTACTGCAGCACTAGTGTAATCATATTTGAAACATGTTAACTTGTTAATTCCCAATTTAAACCAGAAATACATCTACTTAATCTGGTTCTTACTGAAGCCTATTGCATTCATTTGAATTTATGTAGTTTCTGTAAAATAAATCTTGTTTTTATGACAAAAGTATCTGTTTTAACTGTGAAATTTTTGTTAAAGAGACAAGTGACAAGCTCATTCAGCTCTCAACTTGCTCTAGCGAAAATGTCTTTGAGTTATTCCAAATAAAGAGAGAGGCCGACATCGAAATGGTTTTACAAGTCTATAATACACTTTTATTTTACACGGGGCTTAAGGAATTGGGAGATTTTGTTATCTTTGAGTTCAATTGATGGCGTAATAGTTCTTTATATCTGTGTTTAAAAACCTCCTGTGGACAGGTGTTGAAAATTTGCACTTAAGACTTAAAACAATGCATCTGGTTTGTCCAGTGCAATTGTTAAGTCCATATTTAATAAAATAATAAATGAAATGAAAAATAATAAGCTTGTCAACTTTTCAAAGACATCAAGTCACTGTGCTTGTTCAGGCGTAAAGAGAAGTCTGACCTGCTGCACATAGCAATGTTTCTTCCAAGATCAACTTAGCCGATATGGTATCTCCATGGTTATAAGATGATGCATCTGAAAAGCATCTAGACAGGACATATGGTGCGTTCCAGGCAAATGGGAACTGGGATATTTCCTACTTCCAACTTGTACAAATGTTCTGGAACACCACTCGAACTGCAAGTCGAGTGGTCGAGCAAGTCCCACTTCATATACGAGCTCAACAATCACCACAATAAATTTATTTGAGGGGTTTAACTGACACAAAAGCAAACATTGATTACAGGTTATTTACTGTTACTTTTGTCTAGCCTAAAGGTTAGCATTAGCCATAATGTTTACATACGAGTTGATTAGGTTGGAACGCTTTGAACTGGGAACTGGTATTTTTCAAGTGGGAAATATCCCAGTTCCCAGTTGCCTGGAACGCAGCATAAGAAACCATTAGGAAGCTTCTTCAAATTTTGGATCCTTATAGAGTAACTGCATCGCAGGAATCGCCTTCACCGCCTTCACCGCCGAACTCTTCTGTCGTGTTCAAGGCAGGACCTGGCTCAGGAACTTTATATGTAAAGACAGAATTTTTATTCAACTGAATGCAATACGTCACTGTAGATTCTACCTATTGGTGCTTCATGGTGTTAATATTATTGAAGTCTTCCTCATTTTTTCGGGAAAGGTCCAGCTTTCTGCAGTTCAACTACAATATATACTGGGCCTCATTTGGTCAGGTACAAAATGGGTTAAGGGGAGTAAACATCTGACACAACTGACCTTTTGTCTCACACAGACACAATAAATGCAAAACTGGAGGCTGTGTATATCTGTTTTGTGGAAGAGGTGGTATGTGCATCTTCCATGTGCTTTTTTTTCCAGTCTGTACGTGCAATTTAGGGCCTAGCTCGATAAATGAGACCTTTAGAATTAAACTCAAACTCAAGTAGTCACACCTCATGCTCATCTAATCTTTCTCCTTCTCTTTCCACAGAGACCATAATCTACAGCGTGAACGCAAACCCTTTAGGCCCCGTCCTCCTGGCGACCCCAAACTGGCCGCGGGGCATGAGTCCGACCTCCACCGTGTCCTGGATCATGTCTGTGCCCTCAAACTACGAGGCGCTGCTGAACTTCCCCAACGTCAGCCAGCCCAAGTGCGCCGAGCGCCACACCTGTGTCAAAGTGCAGATGCTCGGACACGAAGAAGAGCTGATGAGCCGGCGAGAGGACGAGGAGATCGAAAAACTCACCATACCTCAGAGTTTCTATTTAAACGTGTCCAACTGTGAGCCCGAAGAGGGAGAGTTTGGAGTTGTAGCTGAAGTTACTCTGCAGAAGAAGAGCAGTAAGTTTGTTTATCATCGGTTTGTGTTGGTGTTTCACAAAATGATTACATGTTCCAAAGGTTTTCATGTTTACAGTTTAAGTTTTGGTTTTCAAGTTAAAATACCAATTGTGAAGTAAGCTTTGCATTTCCAGACCCTAAGTCCACAACTCAATTTAAACCAAAAGAGCTCTTAAGCTTTCTGCACACTAGAGGAGTTTTGGCCCAATAATAAGCCTTATTCGTCTTATTTTGCCCAGCCCACTTTTTGTGACAACACTCATCCTTTTAAGCGCTGTCAAGGTAGCTAACATATTTGTTTGTCTGTCTTACGGGGAGATCACAAATAAAACTTAAATTAAAGGCTTAAGTTTACAAACAAGCTACAGCATGTGTATATTCACTGTATTTTGATGTTTGACTTAAGCCCTGTTTCCGTAGGTTCTCTTCGGGACAGTACAGTACAGTCCTATGCTGCTGCCATTGTGCAAAGCGACCCGTTCCGCCCCGTTCGCTGGGTCCAAAGTAAGCCGCTTTTGGCCCTGCTTTTACCCTGGACCTTGGAGCAGACCTTAGCGCAGTCCCTCCTTTAGGCTCGATGATTGTACAAGAGAAAACACAGGCTCAGGCAAAAACCAAAAGGATGGAAAAGAACAGATAGAAACATGAAATAATGTTCTTCACCAAACGCAGACTTAATGCTATGACAACCTGCTGCATTTCCAGTGATGAAAACTTTATTATTACATGTGTTATGTGTGAGTGACGTCAGCTGCTCACGTAGCAGACCCTCAGGAGCCTGGACCTGCAGTGGAAACACTCACCAACATTAACATACAGTACAGACCTAAAGTTTGGACACACTTTCTCATTCAAAGAGTCTTCTTTATTTTCAAGACTATGAACATTGTAGATTCACACTGAAGATATAAACACCATGAATGACCAGAAGGAGAGTAATGAGCTGGCCTCCACAGTCACCAGACCTGAACCCAATCCAGATGGTTTTGGGGCGAGCTGAACTGCAGTGTGAAGGAGTTCCCAGAGTTGCTGAAGGAGCATCTCTGGAACTCCTTCAAGACTGTTGGAAGAGCATTTCATGAGACTACCTCCTGAAGCTCATCAAGAGAATGTCAAGAGCGTGAAAGCAGGAATCAAAGCAAAAAGTGGCTTATTTGAAGAACCTAGAATATGACATTTTTGCTGTGTCCTATACTTCCACATGTGTTAATTCATAGTTTTTCATAGTGTGAATCTACAATGTTCATAGTCATGAAATTGAAAAAAGTCTTTGAATGAGAAGGTGTGTCCAAACTTTTGATCTGTACTGTAGGTGGCCCAAACCGCTCCAAAGTGAACGGAATGGGAAACCCAGGCTAATGGAAACGTGGCTTTACGCCGGGCTCACACTGGATCCAGTCCGTACTCCGGTCCGGCGTACAGAGGCTTTCCGTTTCTTGAAAAGTAATGAGAGGCTCTCACACCGCGATCCGTCCGGTTCGGCGAACCGCACGGCTCTGCTCCGGTGGTCCGGATCGTTTCGGTTTCAAGGAAATTTTTCCGGACTGCCGAAGCGCTCTGGAGCCCTTTTTGGTAAAGAAAACAAGACACGACAAACAGGAAACCAAGCGAGTGCGAGTGAAGTGAATCCGGTGGTTTTCAAGGTAAAAACATTACGTTTCTACGACTACAACAAATACGACAAAATGCTCGACATATACGCGACTATTGAACACACAGGATGTAAATAAACGTCCCGTACTTACTCACTGTGCGGAGAAAAATCAAGCAGAAAATGAAGTGACGTGAAATAAGCCCAGAACTCGGCGCATGTGTTCTTTGTTTACATATCCATGTGCCAGAGATCACGTAAACTCCCAGAAACTCCCAAGTTGAGCGTAAATCCCCGTGAACTCGTGGTCTCGCGAGGCCAGAAGAGTCCGTACATACGCATGCATATTCTGGAGGCAGTGTGAGTGACAACCGGACCCAGATGGATCCGGATCTGGAGGCAGTGTGAGCCTGGTGTAAGGCTTAACGCAGCTAAACTCGAAGTTTTCAAGGCTATTAAACTTTATTTTCTAGAGCCAGATTTTTGACATGAGCAGTGACCTCTGGGCTGGAGGTTCAGCACTAGGGGTGGCTGGGCGATATTGATAAAAGTCGATATCCCAATAATTTTTTGTCACACCTCGATTACGATATTCTGACGATATTATGTCAAACCAACAGTAAAGTCAAACCAACCAAGACAGTAAGACGTGTGTTTCAATGACTGACCAAGCTTCTGATCCAAACTGCACAGACTTATCATTTTAAATAACTATTTGTGAAGAAAAAATGCTGGCCTCGTAACTTGGGAGTACGAGGCCAGGGTTAGGGGGATATATTTGGGTTTATTTTCTCTTACGTAGCACACAAGGTGTAAACCAGCAGAAATGGCCGATTACGCGGCTCAAATTAGGGAGTTGTTGGAGAAGTGGCAGTGTGCTGAGAAAGAGCATGAAGCTGCTGAGTCCATTTGGGTGGAGCAAGGTCAGTTTTGGCACTCAGGTGGTGAAGGGAATAGTTTTGATGAAGGTGCCGTGGGTGTGACAGACTTGCCTTGGACGGAGAGTGAGACGGCTTGGCTGGAGAGAGAGCCAGCCTTCAAAAATGAGGTAGAAGAGTTGTGGAGGTCTGTGGAGGCTAAGCTGGTGGACGGGTCTAGTCAGTCCAAAGATCTACACGAGCTGCAAAGTCAGTTTCATGATCGGGAGAAGCACTGCAAGAACAAATCAGTGGCTTCAAAAACAGGCCTGGTTTCAGAACGTAGAGAGCAACTGTAGCAGAATTCGTTTTTTGGAAAATCAGGTTAGATTTTTGAAGGTCGAAAACGAGTCCCTTGTCCATGAAAAGAAAAAGGTACAGGGTAAGTTTGAAGAAAGTCTAAAGAAGGAGAAAGAGTTTGAGAGGCAATGGAGGGAGTTTGTTGTTGCCGATCAAGACTCTAAAGACAAGGCTGGGTCTAGCTCTTTTGATCAGGAGAGGAAAACTTGGCAGGCAAAAGAAGAGGCGCTAAAACAAGAAAATGTGGCCTTAACCACTGAGGTACAGCAACTGAAAGAGCGTTGTATCAAGATGGAATGGCATGTGTCACTGGATGGCAGTGACACATGAGCAGTTGTTGCATAAAGAGGAGGCGTGTGACAGCCTCAGCAAACAACTGTGTGACACACAGTCTGAAATGGAGGTTTTAAGGCTAAAATATGAAGAAGACCGAGATCAGTGGATAGAAAAAGAGAACTTGTGGCTGCATGCAGAAACGGAGTACCTAAAAAAGCAGATAGAGCTGTATGAAAAGGTCGGTGAAGTTGATGTAGGGTTAGGACAGAGAACAGAGCAGCCAGAGCCGGGAGTAAGTCAACCTGAAGAGCCTAAGACGAATGCGCAAAAGGGGCTCCATAAGAAAACAGCTAAGTTGAAAAGTAGTGTGGAGAAGAAGCAGAAGCGTTTGCAGAGAGGTCGTACGATGGAGCGTAGGCAGCGGCAGGAAGTTGAGGAAGTTTCGAGTTTCGTGAAGAGCCGGAGAAACGCCAGTCTCATATCATGCAGGTGGTTGTGGACGTGCACAGAGCGTGGGACGATTGTGAGGATGACATCCCTCTGGGGTCGAGGTCCCGCAGGTGGTAGATGTTCCCCAGGTGGTTGACGTTCCCCAGGTGGTTGACGTTCCCCAGGTGGTCAGTGTCCCCCAGGTGGTTGACGTTCCCCAGGTGGTCAGTGTCCCCCAGGTGGTTGACGTTCCCCAGGTGGTCAATGTCCCACAGGCGGTCAATGTCCCACAGGTGGTGGAAGTCCCCAAGGCGGTCGACGTATGGCTTGAGAAAGTATGGCTTAAGAACGAAATGGATCGACTAAATCGTAAGTTGGAGAGAAAGAAGATCAGTGCACAAAAACGTAGGTCAGCGAGTGTTGGAGAAAAAACAAAGCAGCCTGAAGAAGAGTCCTTGACAGAGGAGCAAATATGGTTTGAGATGGAGGTGGCTGGGTTACATCGTAGAATGGAGAGGAAGAGGAAGCGCGCACAAATACGTATGAGCGAGTGTATGAAGCAGTTGGAAGCGCAAGAGAGAGCGAAGCGTAAAACGGGATCGAAGAGGAGTGTGTTTAGGAGGTTGGCGTGTTGTTTTAGACGTCACGAGTAATCGCGCTAGTTAGTCAAGAGCTGTACAGGGCAGCAGTATAGACTCTGAAGAGTTTATAAGTCTTCTTGTAACAACTATAGCCTGAATGCTAAAGTTAGTGCTGGGAGGTTGGTCTGGTTGTTTGTTTGTTTTTGAAAAAAAACAAAAAAAGTTCCTTTCTTTCTTAGTACTTTATTCTTTCTTTATTTATTTTTGATGCTTTTGTTTTATGTCTGATCAAATATAATCACATTTAGCTTTAAGGTGCACTGTGAAACTTTTGTGTTGGTGTTTTGTGTGGATGGAAAAGAGTTCAAATTATGCATCGATCGAATCCAAAGACCAGAATCAATCAGTTTTGCTCATGTCATTTTGTAAAATCAATTATTCAATGATTTTAACCTTGTTAGTTTACTCAAAGTTGTATTTAAATTGATTCATGTATGTTTGAGTACTTATCATTTACAATATAATCTTGTATTCTTCTACAAGTGTTCAACACATCACCACTTTTAACACAAATTGGGCTCACAATACAAAAGACTTTACCAACATCACGTAATGTAATTTGGATGCAGAACAGGAATTAAATGAAGGCAAGGCTAGATATATTTTATATGTTTGGCAAAAACAAAACAAATATATTTTCTAATGTTTGGCAGATGGGTCATGGGACAGCACTTTACTACAGGCATTTCATCACATAAACTCAGTGTAACCAGTCCCTTAACGTCATTTGTCTTTTTTGTGTTTAATCCAGTTTGAGTGCATGTTCCAGCCGTGTTTCCCTTTAAAATTGTTAACTTGTCTCCTCAGATCTTTTGGCCATTATTTTGGGAATAGTCGGAGCTCTTCTCCTGCTCCTCATCCTGCTGGTCGTCGTCTGCGTTGTGATGAAGTGAGTACAAAAATAACACTGGTTATAAAGGGCTACTACATTTAAACTGGTCTCATCCCTCTCACAAACAATTTGGCACATTATTAGGTTCAGAATCAGAAAAGTTTTTATTGCCTAGGTCAGTGAAAAAGTTTTAAAAGAAAATCAGTGATTGAAAGCAGTGATTTGTTCATTTCAAAGTCAAGTAGTCAAACTGTGGAAGATTTCTGCTAAAAGTCACATGATAAGCCAAGCAGCTGAATGAAATGAACAATATACTATATTTGTATTAACTTCATTTCTTTACTTAAAGGTAATAACTAAATTTAAACTTCCTACATCAGTCCACATGTTTTGCTCACTTACCTAACGCATTCTGAGCACAATGAGCTTGTGCTAACTATATGCTAACGGAAGTTAGCCACAATGATAACAACAACAAGTTTAGTTTAGTTTATTAGTTTATTTGACAAAGACAATGTGCAAAACATTAAAGATGCTCTGCACCAGATTAATAGCTTTAGCTAGTTTTCATCTGCAGTCCCTGAGCAGGTGAAAGATACAAAAAAAAAAGAGTCTGCGCTACTATATTTTATTTTAAAAGATATTTTGAAAATTTTGTCACAAACTTGTTCTTGATTTGTTTAAAACTGTCATTTATATTTACACCATTATCCACTAAACTAAAATATAAAAAAAATCAATTAAAACTTGTCATACGCACTAACAAAATATTTGTTCTGGGAGGAAACTGATTTTAAGTTATATTGTAAAAAAATCATATATAGCGCCTTTAATTTCATAATCACTTTTTGTTGTTTTTGTGTTTTAGGAAAAAGAAGCAGAAGCTGTCGAAGGAGTCTTCTATCTACATGGGCAAAGGGAACATCTTCCGCCCGAACGACCGCACCTTTTCCAAAACTCGCTCCGATAACGACTCCCACGTCTACGCCTCCATCGACGAGACCATGATGTACGGCCACCTCCTCGGCGACGGCACCTACTCCGACTCCGACCACTACAAGGGCATCCAGACCGACTCCTACAACACCTTCACCGGACCCACCGACGCCCCAGCGCTGCCCACCATCACAGAACCGGAGACGGAGCCCGAACTGGACCAGTACCACGGGTTTTTACAGCCCGCGGACACTTTCATGCCCCCCAGACCGCGCACGCCCATCAACAGACAGGACAGCCTCGGGTTTCAGGACAGACGCATGATGGATAATGAGCTGTACACCTTCAAAAGCACCGGGGAGTTTAACACGATCCGGCTCTCCGGGGCGGATTTTGAGCCTCAGCCCGGGGACACAGTGTCGGAGGAGTTGTAGCAGAACGTAACGAGGACAATTCGACTTTGACAATTAGGTTATAAAAGAAATGTGTCTTAGCAGTTCAATTCAAAGTGATGAGAAGAGAGGAGAATTTCAGGTATTTATGTATTTTAATTATGTTGCGACTGAGATATTAGGAATCACATTTTTATCTTGTGATTTCTACTAGTGACTAAACCCATTAACTTTCGACTGCTTTTAGACGATATTTATTTAGCTCCCAAACATCTGTATTTAAGATGACTGACCTGTAGGATGTTGTGAAGGCAGCCTAGTCAAAAAAAACTCTAAATCAAATGTTCAAGAATGGATACAGTTGGCATCAAGGCCACGCCCACTAACGGACCTCCGATGGGAAAACTTAACATTGAGAGTGAATCAGAACAACAGTTTTATCCAGTAATATAAAGCTGGAGACTGGGAGACACCTGCAGATCTGAGCTGTTAATCTGAACTGCAGATATACGCCTTTCTTCTTCTCTGCGGTTTATTTTTGCCGAGATAACGCCACAACTGTTGAAAACGCCACCTGCTGTTGAAATGTATTAACTGAGGGAATGTGCTTAGTGCATTAACTTGTTAAAAATAAATACATTTTGGTACATTTTAACTTAAATAATTGTAATAACTTTTCCCACAATGTGACTGGATGGTTCTCTGGCCAGCTAATGCTAGCTGATAGGACTTCCAGAGTGGACCATAGGTCCTGACTGTCCACCGGCCAGAGGCTCACAATAATGCGATGCTACCAGCCTGGATGTCCCCCGGCCCCTTCCAGCACACTCTTACAAACTCTACCCAGTTAAGGGAGCATTTGAGTCGGGTGCCCTTCCACGTGATACCAGATGAACGCGTATTGTCTGTCCGGACATCCTGCTGCATCTCCGCTTGTAAACTTGAGATCGGTCTCCACAAACACGCATTACAAACACGGGCGCGATCCCCGCAGCAGCCCCTGTGCCTCTGGCCTCTGGCTGAGACCCGCGGCTTTCCCGGTGCCTGGCCTCTGAGCCACGGCAATACGCCGCCGGGATCATTGTGCTTGAGCTCGGGGCAGAATGTTGAATTAAAGCAAGAGTGGGTTCAGGATGATGAT